>OX104059.1:10578739-10612600 GCA_944474145.2 Dicrocoelium dendriticum
CGATGTGTGTGATTGAAATTAGAAGACAAGCGACTATTGAAGCAAGCTGGGGGGGGCCAAGAATCGGAGGATTGAAAATGGGGGGATAAAAGTAAAGTTGGAGCGGGACGATAAGGATGCAAGAGCGCAAAAATGGGATAAGAAGACGAGAGGCCTGACGTCTATCCACCCTGCTCGATGCAGCAGATAGGACGCCGTTGATTATCCTCTGCGACGGCCAGAGCATCAAGAAATTGTTGTAGGAAAGGTTCATTGTATTGCGTGGGCAGAATACTGTCAGGTTGCCCAGGCCTAGACAGGAGAACGATTAGGGTTCTCAACCAAAGCCTTTGGTTCAAAAGCCTTACCGCAAGGCAGCGGGTTTTGGCACTGGACTACAGAGCCCGTTTTATGAAATGAGGAGCCACCCCATTCCAACCCCCAACCTGGAGGACCAGGAGGCTGAGTTTGTCTGGCCTCTAACTATTGACCAATCTGGTATGAGTGGCTCTGAAGGTGCAAAAAAGCACCACCCAGCATAGCTCAATGGATCTCTGAGGCACGCAAACCATCGCACCACGGTAAGGTCCAGCCTCATTGCGATGGAATGAACATCTCTGGTTGGATACATTAGTTGACATGGCTAGGAGCCAACCTCATTAGACTTCCAGTTATGATTTTCTTTGCCCCTCCCCCGCGTAGGCCCCCCCCCAATCATGGTCACAATTATTAGACATAATACGACTTGTTTGCACACAATACAGGCTGTTGTCTTTTCACAACTATGTCTATCATTTACCGGTGACTCACCTGGGGTGCCACTGTTATGTTTTTTCCTTTGTATTGCGGCACTATAGCCGAGGTGTTTTCAATCTAAAACCAACATGTATAATGAATGAATGAATTACGATTCCAAAATGAATGAACCAACCGTCTATTGTCTATCCAGCAGTGTGCTTGCGTTCTGATTTTTTCTAGTTGTGGTGATTTAAGGGCGTAGCATTTAACTATCTTATAACGCACTTTTAAACATGGTATGTCACTTGTGAAAGGTTCACAGTGCTATGAAACTACATCACTGTCGTATATGTAATTATCTACACCTTATTGGTAGTTGGAATAGCTCCTATTCAAGACAGTGCTCTGGCACAGCATAACTGCATTGGATGTGACACAGAGGCCATGTGAAAATATACCGTGTACAATAGCTTTTATACGATCAACAAAGCGCTTGTTGTATACCAGAGTAGCATGCACCTTCAATAGATATGTAGAGTGGAGGCCACAGCCGCGCCACTTGGGCCGAAGGACAGAAAAATTGCAGACTTGAAGGTTTGCCTCTTCATTGAATTATCTTAGCGTTAGTTGTTTTCACACGCTCAAACTTTGTGAAGACCAACATGGTGAAAGAAATTCCTTCCATTTACTATGGACAAAAAATACTCCTTCAAAAATACTTGTCGGCAAAACGTTCAAATATTGTGTAAAACAGCGATTGAATAAGCACCAAACGAAATTTGACTACTGTCAAATTTTCTCTTATCCAAAACGTCTTGGGTAGATTAAAGTAGTTCCGAACAAGGCGGCTTTTTCAGGTTGTTTCCGGTTTTAGTCCCGCTTTGCACCCTGTTATTGTCATTTTATTGCTGTCTTTCTACTATTGCATAATTTCAGAATTCCGCTCTGTTTTCCACATAAACATGGCTGTCTCACTTAAAACTGAGGCAGACGTACCCCTGGAGTCCTTGTTCGATGAGTCTGGTGCAGCTCGCGTACAATCTACTTGTTCGGAGCTAGTCACGGATACATCTAATGGTATGCAGTGTGAGGCTTGCTGCCTCTGATATCACGAAAAGTGTACAGGCCTTCGAGAATTTCCTTTTCAGCTGTGATGTATAATGCGCTCAGAGATGGACACACCCAGCATTCACTGGTGCTAAGCTCACAACAATCACGGCGAGGTTGGGAGCTGTTGAGAAGGTGTAACTTGAGCTCGCCCCACTTGCATCTCTTAACGCCAAAATGGATTTGATTTTGAAATCTCTAAATGCTGCAAGTAGGGTCACTGCAACACACTGCATCACTGCTGACAGTTCAACCGCTGGTGTCGCTCAATCGGTCCAGGAGTCGCATATACAACCGGACGGTCTAAGTAACATGGAGATAACGGATTAAGACACCTGTAATAGCATTGTGCACTCCTCTCATGGGTCTGTTAGATTGAAGCAAAATAGGATGGGTAAGGTCCATAAGCAATCTGCTTAAGCAAGCGAATTAATTGTCTCGGCATTGAGAAAGGCGCAAGTTTCGTCACTCGTATTCTTCTGACAGCTGTGAAATGGAAAATATTCCGACAAGCGCTGATTTTTAGCTGAAGGTGCCGATCGTCTTGGCTGTCACCGAAGAGGGGCGTTCTGACTACTAATTATTCACCGCTCAATGCAACACAAAGTCAACGGCCCCTGCTGCCGTTAGCCAGAGGAAAAAGGGGACTAAAATGGCCCGTGAAGCTCTGGGCGGGTTCGAAATCTCAGGAAAAAGCAAGACATCGGAAAAGAGCAGAAAACATACGCTGCCGTTGATTCAAGGTGGTCTGAGGGGATGGGGATAGTGACGAGACTAATTAGAGTAAATGTCGAATCAAAGACACGTGGGGTAAACACACCCTATTGTGGCGACTCATTCACAGATAGTAGAGTTATATTCCGGAACGTTCTTAAATCTGCGTCTGTTCTCTCCAGGAAAGGCATTATGGATGACATCAAGTGGCTCAAACTGTGCGTCACCAAGCTACTTCCACTTGGATTCCCTGGTGTCACTGTCAGAAAGCTGACCAGATTAGAGGAAGTCCCTATCCGTACAGCAAATCCGCGACCCAACTACTTCGCGTGGACCTTCCTACCCCGGAGGAAGGCAAATCATTACTACAGTTCGCATTCAGACAAAAAGGTAGTGGGGTCAGTGTTCAGCCCGCTCATCCACTGGCAGACAGTTTGCAGTTGCAAGAGACCATCAAAGACCTTGAGAATAGACGGGCTGTTGGTGAGCCAACCGTCCGTCTTGTGGACTTTCAAGTAATCTGCCGGGTCATTTGCCGCCCTATCAGAACCTATCCTGATGTCGCATGACCCAAGGTTGACCGGAACGCGTTTCTTCAGATACTACTTAGCAAAGTGCGTAGCTTGAGGAACATATGCACGAGTTGAGTCTAATTGTACACAAATCTCGTCCCGACATACTTGTTTTCCCGGAAACGTAGTTGTCTCCGGATTTCACGGAAGGGGGGTATGTTTACCAGGCTACTCAGTGCTTAGAACTGGGCCCTCCATCGGTCGTCAAGGCGGAGGCGTTTTACTTTGTGTGAACTGGAAATTAGATTTGTTGATTATCTGCACATTGTAGTCGTCGGATCAGACTGTGGAAGCACTATCGTCTGTTGTGTACACTTCGTCTGCGTAGTTTACAATTGTAGTGGTATACAGAAGCTCTGGAATTTCTTACAGAGGGATTACTTACTTTATTCATACACAGTCTGCGAATAAGTAGTTAGTTCTATGGGATTTCCACTTTTTGGAAATCTGATGGGTTGATCTTTCTTGTATTTCGGCGTCAGAAACATTCGGGGCAGATTTTATTAAGCTGACTCTCAAAGTACCTTTGACCTAGCGTGTGCACTTCCCCCTGGGTATATACACAACCAAATACCATCTACTTCAGAGCTGGTTTTCGCTGTCTCTCAATTTCCTAACTGCTGTTTCTTTTGTTACATCTCTAGAGCTTAGAGATTACTTATGCATATCCTTTCGGTGTTCTATTTTGACGCACCAACAGAATGCCGTTGAATTACTTTCGAATATTTGGCTGGCAGACTATGGTTCCATTTGACCTAGGGCTCTATTTCTGAACTGTGGGATCGCAATGGCGGACTTTATCCAGTTATCCTGGGATAAATTCAAGGCACATCATACGAATTTTTCTTGTTCCCACATTCCACTCATGAGGAAAAGAGGGTTACGCGCACAGCCCCCATGGATAGATACCATAAGCAAATACCTACTCAAGAAACGGTCTAGCTGGAGATGATCCTACAAAGTAGTTGCATTAGCCAGTACCTAAGGCAGTTATCGAGTGGTTAGAAATAAATGTAAGCAGCATTTCATGACTGTTCGTCTCCAGTATGTGAAGGGTTTAGCTGGATCGGTAGCAGCTAATCCCTAGTAGTTCTTTGCCTAAGTGAAAAGGCGCCGCTGGGCAAAACTCGCTATACCGGCGTTATGACTAATAGACGGAACCCGTACGCAAACAGACTATGACAATGCTTGTAAACTTAGCGACAATATACTGGGGTCTTTTCTCGGGAGACCTCTTTAGCACATGTTGACTGGGCTTCAAGAGTTCCAGAGGATTCTTGCTTAGCTGAGCTTAACATAACAACAAAACAGGCCTTCAAGTTATTGCAAGGCACACATCTTTATAAGGCTCCCAGTCCTGATTCAACTTATCCAAATCTATTGCAAGAATTGGACCCCCTCACATGCGTGTTTACAAAATAGCTTGACAGCTGCGTCTTACCTTCGGAATGGAAGGAGACAATCATCTATCCGATTTTTAACAATAGTGACAGGAATCTGTCCGCGAAATACCGAGCGGTCAGTTTAACAAGATTACTAGTCAAATTGTCTAAAGAGCTGATAAGAATTCGCTGGTGAACCATCTGAACTGAATTAACCTTCGTAGCGCTGAACAACACTGATTCCGCTAGTGACTTTTGTGTCACACTAATCTACTTGCCGCTGGACCGAAGCGTTTGACAGTGGCCGCGCTATAGACGGAAGATTCGTATACCTTTCGAAAACCTTTGATACACTTCTTCATCTTAGATCCTCACTAAAGCCGAGATGTTACTGTGTATCTGATCGTTGCTTTAAATGTGTGTCTGCTTTCCTGGAGGAGAGGCAACAGTGTGTGCGCTTTTTGCGTAGTCTTTCGCTCATGCGAGCTATCCTTAGTGGCGTCCCGCAAGTTTCGGTTTTGAGACCTTTGATGTTTGCGATCTAAATAAATGACTTGCCGGGGAAGCTAGGAGTATCGTCACTAGTGTCTGATCATGACCTTAAGCTCTGGGGTGTCGTGGATATCCCGAGAGTCCTAAGGCAATTCAGTGTGCCTTGGATATGCACTGGGAATGGTCTACCTTACCGTTGATGCCCATACATCTGGCCAGGCTTTTTGTACTCCGAATCGGAGCTGCTAATCCTCTTATCCAATGTGTTGTCGGCGTGGGAAATCCCTCCTGTTACTCAGTAGGTTGATTTCAGTGTCGTCCACTCATCAGCACTTCACGCTGGCGACAACTGCAAGAAAACTGCTTGTAGCTGTTTCTGTATGATGTGATTTATGCGCCGCTCTTTCGGAGTCCTAAAGAACAATATATCAGTGAGGCTATACACGACATTCATGCGGTCCCACTTAGAATATTGTATGCAGGCTTGTTCACCATGTCATATCCGAGACAAAATGGACTTGGTGGGGGTGTTACGCGTGGGTGCTAGGTTATTGCAGGGTCTACGGAGACAGACGTTTCCTGAACGGTTGCTTAGTTTGGAGATGTACTTAACGCACTAACGAAGGATAAGAGTGAAGTTGATTCTCACTTACCCAACTTTGACGGTTAGAATCGGCCCGGACTTGTCTGCGCTATTATAAGACCGATAAGTTATCTATTTTCCGCAGTCACCCACTGAAGCTGCACAAACCGCGGTCTGATCGGATTAGGGCGGCGATACGTCTGTCGCGCCGTTATAGAGCGCTGGAATTCGCTTCCAGATAATTTGGCCAGGGAATTTCCGTTTAAGTGTTTTGCCTGTCATTTCGATGCTCTTGGGTGGCAAAGTCAAACCTTTCTTTCCTTCCTAACTGACTCATCTTCAGTATCCATTTCTATTTCTAAAGATTCAAATATATTAGTATTCTACTCGTTTTGCTCTCTTCCGTTTTTTGCACTCTACTGTTACTGTTTCCTCTTTCTTACTTCAAGTAACCGGCGCAGCAAAAACTTCTAGGGCAAGATAAGTGGGCACTAATTGGTTGAACAAGGTGGGCTGCGCTCTTTGTTTTAATTTCATCTATATTTCAAAGTCCTTCGTCAACTCCTGGTTCGACGACCGCTGAGCAAGGAACATTCCCTGGATAATCCTATCATATCAATCTCACTTGAGGTTGAACTTGAGACTGGACAGTTAGAGAGCGCATCAGTGTACTAATGCACGGAACGATACTGGGATGTCCGATGGCATCTTCTTGATACTTTGCGTTTAATTAGTCTCATATATGGTCCCCATATATTTCTGCGTAATAAAAGCTCTCTACATTGTTACTTAACTTGTATCTGCGCTTATGCGCAACACCATTTTAGTGTGCTAGGGTTTACCGCAGTCGTACTGTACCTTATTCGATCATCAGATCTGAGGAGTACGGAGAAGCAATCAGTAAAAATAGTAGTGCTCGTTGCAAGCTTATCCTTGTTGGTTTTTTAACTTACCTCATACATATTACTTAATAGGTATATGTTGTCATCAAAATTGGTTCTGACCAGGAGGCTGAATCTGGCTCTTTGGAGCAATACTGGCTGATACATGTGTCGATTTTTAATTCTCATAGTATCGCGCACCCAAAAGGACTATGTACAGCTGCGCATGTTGGCATCCAGGTTGGTACATAATTCATTTTGTAGAGATATAACCTGGCTATTACGTTCGTTGAAATCCTAAGGGGACCGATTAGTTCGTTAGCGCGCTATGTTAGTAGTCCCAGTCGTTGCTAGGGATTGTATTGAAGCAGTTGCGAAATGGAGCTCGCGCTACTATACCTGTACACAAAACAAGGGTGATTCAACAGCATCTGGGCTGTTTAATCGCACGAGTGATGAAGACATTCATACAGTGTACTGCGATCAATAACTATAAACCATGTAACCTCAGCGTTGAGCACTTCGTCCCCAGAACAGCGACTGTCTTGTCTAAATAAAACGCTCACTTCTTCCTTAAGCTGGATGGTCTATTTGAGGACTCTGTGCTCCTATTTCTAAGCATTGCTACCACTCCCATGTGAAAGTTCACTTCTCGGTGCGTTAAACGTAATTTTCCTTAATATCAAATGCTTTGCGGTTGCATTGTTGGCATAGCCATAATGCTTCAACATTGAAACACTTCTCCCTCAACAGGCTGTCAATAGATAAATGTTACGTGCACCACAAAATACGGTGCTTGTCCTCCGAGATTACGACATTAAACCCAATATACACTACCTGTACTTTAAACTTCATAAGACGGTCGCAGGAATCCATTATTCGTTCTAGTGTTTTAGAAAAATCCACACATTTTTTAAATTATTTTCCTATGGTGCAAATATTTCATCCTTCGTAAAGCCAGCACTTTAAGCACCAGTTTTGCGTAACCAAAGATACCTAGGAAGGTTAATAACAGGAATTGTGGATCCAAAAGAATCGTCTCGGTTTTGGACGTGTATGAACGTTAAATACAGTTCTCCAAAAGATTGTAAACTGAATCCTAAACTACGGAAGCTTCCGAATAGTAACTCTCACCTCTATGGGCTAGCCTTGACCTCTGCAACGTTCCTGATTTTGATGAAGTTGAGGCTGGATCCTGCCATAACTCAAAGTAGCTTTCAATATATGGGCCGCCTCCATGGCTCAGTTCATAAACTGTGGACAGGAGGTTCAGACCACTAGCGCAGTGCAATCATGGGTTGGGATTGTGATAGAGACGCGTTCCAACACGACGAGTCGATTACCTGAAGCTTTCCCAGAGTATATGAATTACTGACTTGAATACTGATGTGGTGAGCTCCTAAGAAAAAAACTACAATATTTCTAAGTTGTGCGTATGGGATGAAACTACGGAATAAATTAAAAAGATTGATTTACCATATTTTGGGTTGACGTTGAACTTACTGAGAGTGATTTATCCCCGCTTAGCTAGAGCAGCGATGTCTGGAAATAAATTGCATTCATCACGTGTGACTGATCTGATAGTAGTGTATTGAGGAGACTAATACAAATGCGGTTTTCTCCCTCAGTTGACTCTGAGCGGAGACATTGCAACACAGCATCTAAATTTGAGTTCGCAAGCTTGGAACCAGATAAAAAACGGTAAACATAATGAGCTCACGCAGCAGAGATAAGCCATGAATTATGGCATGGCCGATCTGGAATGTGGTTGACATCGGCAATGGGTGATAATAGTGTTGCAAGGCACAATGATCCATGGGCACAAAAAGTATAACTGTCACAAGATTTCGCAGCAATTTCATCTCATGCAGAGCCGGGAAGAAGTTCGGCTATGAATGGGCATGTCGTGTGGAATCACCATTCCGTCACTGAAAATTCTTTCAAATCGGAACTTGCACCCGTGTGGTCACACTGATCTTTAAACCGACAACACTATTCAACAAAAATCCCACAATGTTCAGCTCCTCGTTAGCTAGACGATCAACGTGCTTACATTCCTTTGTTTAAATTGTACCGAGTCAGCGCGGGTGAGTGATCACTCGATTAGTTCCACTTTGTTTTCATTGAATGGCACCCACGCGGTAGAATACACGTCCGTTACTCTTTTGCCAGCGATTCAAAACTTTCTATTAGGGGCTCAAAATAGATCAACTCATGAGATCATGCTAATAACTGATTGCAGCATACGTATTGTTTCCTTCAAAGTGAAGCCGACCATTTTGCAGGTATCCCTCGCGATTGCATCCACGTCAACCTATCCACTATGAACCACTTGTTGAATGAACACTGAAATTCTAGGCGGCATTGTTCATAGAAATACAGGATCGCTACCGGTTTTTTCAAAAGGAACATGGCTTGAAAAAACCATGCGTAAGTAACGCATAAATTCTGTAACGCACTGTTAGAGCCGAAGCCAGGGAACAAGGAAAAGGTTGACTTGTATACATATACGCAGTTCATCGATTTCGCTTCGCCTATGAATTTGAACCGAGCGGACAGTGAAAACCAAGTAACTGCAACCTTAAAACCAAGGAAACCAAGGTTATAATGTTGGATTTGTTCATCTGTGACCAGAGAAGGGAGAATGCACTGATACACACGACAGGAAACTGTTTAAGTCCCGATCAAGTCAACAATGAAGACTATGGCAGCATTGACTACTAGAATATTGAGGATGTTTGGCCCAGTGAAGAACTCATCGTTGTAAATCGCAGATTTTCGAACTGTGAATATTCTGGCTGACGTGTATTTAGTCCAAGCTAGATGGACGCGGATATTTCTACTTTTCTACTTTTGGAATATAGCTAAAGTGCAACCGCTGCGTGACCTAGGTTGATCCGCACCGTTGAAAATAACTGATGCGTTTGCCAACCAGTACACTGAAGCAATAAAACAATGGCTTTATACGGATAAAAAAGCTAAATCTAAGCAGGTCCTCCAGGATTATCATGCTGGAAATTCAATGTATAAGAAAAATTGACAGCAAATTTAGCTTCACACCAATAGACTCAGCGCGGTATTCGTAGTATAATATGTAAATGCACTTTAAGGCACGTTTTGTTCATTAACACAAATGGGTATCTGTGTATACCGATTATGTGAGGACTAGAGAGCACAATGTTTGTCTGCGTTTTATTATCACTAAGCAAACAGAAAACAAATCAGGCAATACAGGTATTGTAATGATTCCTCGAGTCACTTTTTAAAAAGCAAGTAGCGTGGGCGCTGAAGTGACAAAAGTCGGAAGGGCGTTCCAGGGGGTGACAACTTCGAAGAAAAATATAGTTTCGTCAACTTCCCAGCCGACTGTGTTGCATAGTCAGCTTCAGCTGCTGACTCCTCAATTTTATGTTGCGGCTAAGTTTCAACAGGCGGCGACAAGCTTGACCAGGTTTTTACAAGATTTGATACACCAGAATCAGGTGGTCCAGTTGTCGGCGATAACTTCCGCTATACACTCCTAAACTTTTCCGTCGCAGATGGTACGGCAAGTGCAGCAATCCCTTCAGAGGTTCATTGCTTTTCGATGGGTGGTATCCCGTGCAAACCAAATAAAGTTTTAACCAGGTTCGCCAAACCTAAATCGCGTACTCCACACGGACCTCTCACACGCGTTGAGCATTTGGGGGGAAAAGGTGGGGTCGTATCACCCAAATGACCTCAGCAAGTGACCAACATGCGCCGAACAGCCAAGATCGTCTTACATCACCAACTCAGATCGTGCTTCTGTGAGGTGATTTTCAGCATTTCGTTTCAAGGTTATATGCGTAAGTTGGCTTGAGGCGTACACGTACATTTTTACACTTGTCTGTGTAAAACGAAGTAGATTTGCCTTTGGACATTCCAATGCACGGTCTAAGTCAAAGCAGCCCATCTTGCTCGTCCTGACAACCGATCGCCCGCCATATCTTGATGTCATTAGCAAAAAGCAGGAACTTCGACTCGATTACTCGCGGGAGGTCGTTATTGAAGACCAGGAATAGACGCGGTTGTAACACCGAACACTGTGGGACACCGCTGAATCCCTAGCCCGAACCTGAAGCAGAAACTTTTCCATTCATCCAAGGATCATGTCTCCAGTTCCGTATGTATGCTGCTTTTGGAGAAGGATTCGGTGATTCAGGCTATTAAAAGCTTAAGAAATGTCGAGGTAGATGACATCAGAGCTGGTCCCAATGTTGGCTATTTCGGTCCAACTGCCACAGGCAGTCAGAAGGTTAGTAGTCCACGATCGATGTTGACGCAATCTATGTTGTTCTTGTGCAATGATGATATGCCTCTCAAAGTACCGCATTAGCACTTCAGCTATGATCGAATGCATTACTTTTAAGGTCTTCGGGAGGAGCATCACTGGGTGAAAGTTGACGGACGCCGAACGACTGCCACCCTTAAAATTACTTTGAGGTTACCTTACTTCCACATGTTGGGGACTTGCTTTTATTCAAACATCTTTGGAAAAATCGTGCTAATGTCTCAACTATCTCCTAGCTGTCACCTGAAATATTTTTGTGGAAATTTTGTCAACACCAGTGGTGCGCGACGATATCGGGTTGCTCAAGACGGTCGCTGGAGTAAAATTTCGCGTGTGTGGATATTGGCATCTGAGGGAATGGAGAGGTAGGTTACATATATTGGTAGCACATAGAAATGTTGAATCATATTGCAGCTATAGAACATTGGCTGCATTCTCGGCAGTTTGAGCAGATCAAATTACTGAGGTGTGTGGGAGAGCACACGCTTCACATCTGGAATGTTATTCGCATATATGTAACGAAGCTTGTTGTAGGCACAAAACCATTCTGCTAGGCGCTGATTATGGAATCATTCGTCCTCACGTACCAGTGTGGTACAGTGATTGCGTTGCATTAAATATTAGCTCCAGTTGTCAGGGTTAGGGTTCTCCATGTACACATGTCACGCTACGTCTCTTAACGCCATGCGTTTTCGGGTTTTGTTCCTAATGACTAGTAGTGTTCTTGTAGAATAAATGGGCCTGTTTACAGATACGAATTTAATCAGATCGCTGAACTTGCCACCAAACTACGTCCATGCAGTATCACTATAGAAATTGTCCGAAAACTCCCAAATGGCATTCCCAGCAAGTTCTGCCGCAGTGTGTGATTTTTCGAAACATGTCTCCATGTTCTTGTAGCTCTTCGGCATAAATCACATACCCGTAAATTATTGTTACCTAAGCACTTCGCCCGAAAGGGCTCTCCAACTTTGGTCTTTCGATCCTGAACTCTGTTCGTGAGTACCAAATAAATCACAGATCGTCTATTTCCCGTTTTGAATCTGATACGCGAACTGACACGGCTAAAGATCGGAATCCTTGCAACAAGCACATGCAGGTCTGTTTAAAATTGTTCGTTGGGAGAAGCCGGAACTTCTAAATCGTGAACCATGAAGTCACCGGAGATGAGAATATGACTGCATCATCGTTAAAATACCGTACCCAGTACTGAGGTCAGCCTGGAGTCCGTCTCTGGGGTTGACATTAGTGGACGATAAAAACTGCCAAATGAGTAGCGTCATTGCCCTTTAGTCACAGACTGTACCACAGCGAGTTCCTGAGCAGCGTTTCCAGATCGTCTATCGATTCACACTGCAAGTCATTACGGTGAAATAAAATCACCACACCGCCCTCACGTGGGCGTTCGCTTCGAATAAAGGACTTACCATGTACCGCGACTTCGGTGTCCTTAATTTCTGAATGCAGCCAAGTCTCAGGTAGATATTTGAGGTCCCAGGCACGTGATGTTTGACCTAGCCGTAATTCGGCAAGGTTGCTCAGGAGACCTCGTGCATTGGTTTACATGCAGAAATGTTTCACTGTTCTTAGCAATGAATTTGGAAATGTGAGTTTTGGATCTGCTGTGGTGCGACCAATGAATTTTCTGCAACTAATCGTTTTTTGGGCAGGGCGATGAAGAACTTATTTTGTCAGATCCAGGGACTTAGCTATTACCACACTGCACCCCACTTTGTATGTAGTGTACGGATGTATTTTTCAGTATTGCTGGCTGACTGAATAAAGTTTTCCAAACTGCTGTTTGGAGGTAGTCCGACTAAATAGCTGCTATCGTATGCTTGCTTAAGAGCTGCTGCTTTGATCCGGAGCTCGGAAGAAAGACTGCTACGGCCCGCATACCAACTCTTTAAACCCCTTGTTGATATCTGTATGGATTGAAGAACCACTTTAATAATCCTGGGGCCACATCCTTTATTATTTGGTGACCTGCGTAGCCTCGAAATCGCTTACTATGAAATTTTCCAGGGAGAGGGGCATTCAAGTGTTTCGCCACTGCTCTTGGTCGTGGGCAGTCACTTCGCGCTGATCATTACTACCATCTTCGGGAACATCGTGTATAAGGATGGCCCTAGCGCGGATTCAGTACGGTGTTCTTCCAAGTCGTGCTTCGCCTGTTTGCGTTCGCTCCAGGGAACATCCGGGAATAGTCGGACAGAACATCACAAAACCCAAAGGCGCGATGTTGTTAACGGATTAGCGTCTGCTTCATCAGTAGAAGTAAATAAATCGCGGAGAATTCTTGGTTTACCGAGTGCTGTGAGTTTGGGTGCCACGTTCTCTTTGTCAAGTTGGCTGCCTTAACTACAACATGTATGAGGTCACATATGGAGTTCCACTGGTTCATATCATCGTGTTGCTTTCCTTTTGAGGAAGTTGACGTTGACGCTGCAAATATGGTAGAAAATACCGGTGATACACTATGTGTAGCTTGTATTGTTGTTAGCCGCCCATCTGGTCTATATACAAGCTGTAGATGCTGTAAAATTGCAGATAAATCTTCTTCATTTACTTTAGGCCCAGTGGGGAGTAACTGAAACCCTAAATTTCCGGTTGGCTTTGGCAGAAATTATGTTCCAACCACCCAAAACGTGGACGTTCTTCTGCAATGTTTAAACTGTGTAGAGGGTGGATGGGGCCTTGATCGTACCTATTCCGATTGGACTGGCAGTGAATGTTTTAGGCGTTTTTGGGTAGCTGGTAGCGTTAACTTCTAAGGCCCCAGCAGACACATATTTAATGCTTGGCTCAGAATTCTTCCGCTGTTATGCAGCGCAGCGTGCAGCAAAAGGTTGGGGTTTTCTCATAGTCATACTCACCTCAAATGAAGTAACTTTGGTTTTCCTCATCTCTTCCATCATTGCCACCAGTATTTCGTGTTTCTGCTTTAGTTCATGCAGATTCTTTAGCACTGAGATAACCATTCATGCTTCACACAACCCTAGAGCATCTGGTTTATTATTATATGTCTTCAAGTGTTTCACTGTGTGGCTTGCGCATTTGGCATAAAACTTGGTTCAGCAGTTTGCACGCTGAATTCCGGCTCGTACCTTTATAGGGCATGATTAGTCGTCAAAACCACTGCGTCGATCGATGCCTTTTCTGGCGGTGGTGTGGCTTCTTATCTGTCATTGAAGTTTCTAGGTCAAAGCGTTCGCTATGTCAACTCCAAGCAAAGTAGAATTGATCGGATAGCTTGTTTTACTCTGTTTAAACAAAGCGAGTAAGCGATGGGTACACATTATGTCGGATAGCTAATTCCCTTAGCGGTCAACAGCTGTGGTTGAATGCTCGTCGTATATATCTTTGAGTTGGCTTTATTTTGTAACAATAAACATGTTTGTGGGGCCCCGGGATCAGAAATTTCCTCGATTGTGTTCCCGCTGGAACAGTGCAAAAACAGCGATGTTACAATTACGAACGATCGACACAAGTTGGATCTGACAGATGGACTGATGAAGCTGGATCAAATGAGTGTAAGTACACGCGTGTGTGAAAAGAGGCGTGTCAGTGACGCCGATTAGAGCACGAGACCGGAATTTCCATTTCCGCGCGGTGAACTGAAGTGCGGACTGCTTCCATGTAGGTGCTAATTTATCCGCTAGTAATGAGTTTATCCACCATCGCACTGTTTCCAACGTTGACCCGCTTCTGAATCCGACCTTTTTAATTAGTTGCAGGTCATTCTTGCACTTCGTAATGGCTGGCAGAAAAACACTTTTTAACAACCCCATCCTTGACGATATTTATTTGCTTTATTCTGGAATAAATTCCCACCATACATCAGGCCTAAAGTGTACGCTTTATTTCTTAGCAATATTTGTAAAAAAAATTTAGATTTACACTCTTTGTAGCTACAAAGATGATTGTATGAAATCTTCGGAGGTATACGTAATTTTAGAGCGTATGTTTATTCGCCAATTTGATCACAAGTTAAGAGCATTGTTCGCTTACGGAGTGTTTCACTACCATTGGGTCAGTTTTCCTAATTGCTATTTCACATTACACAGGAATCCTCATGCAGTTTTACAGATTTGCTAAAAGCCGCGAAGATTTTGCCAACGCTGTTCTTTGACATCACTGGCTTTGGCAACATTGTGGTTATAAATTATAGAAAACAAAAAGCAAACTATTATTTAAAACAGAAGTACACGGTGCAAAAGCAAAGTTCAGGGTTATAAAAGTTAAACCTTTGGAATATAAGTTACTATGGAAGTAGTTCGTAGGAAACAGAGCAAACTACGTTTAAGGAAAAGAAAAGCAATTTAGTTAGGTTTTCTTGGAAAACAACGGTTTACCTATAGTATGATAACGCTAAGCCTCGACAGTCAAATTAATCAAAAGCAGTTGTGAAAAATTTACTCTATTTCAATCGACCGAAAAGCTTATTTTATGTTGGAAACTATATTCCTTAAGCTTGTAGAATATGTTATAAATCAACCGGTGAAATTTCGATTACTTTTTGCTATTTTTTATGTTGGTATCCAACTCAGATAAGGAGACATTCTCATAAAAACGAATTATCGAGACCGCTTCTAAGTTAAAGATACGATCGATTAATCGCAAAATATATATCACTGCTACATGTAGCTAAAATCAAGTAACCTTACTTAATCTTTTTGCACTGAACTCAGCAGTCTAGAATTGAATGGAAAATAGGTAACGATGGGTGCTCGAAAAAATCGCGTAATTTTATCCATTTACTCGGAATTCAAGGCGACAGTAGAAATGCCAAGTCTACGTTTGACTGAAGATATGACAATGAATGATATAGTCTAACTATAGGAATCAATGAATTCCCACTTTGCCAGCTGGTTAAATACTGCACCATCTGCATCCTCTCTTCTGATTCCAAGAGAAATGGAAGTGGTACTCTGCAATATTGCAATTGAAATCTGAATATTCTGTTGTACAAATCTGCAGCGAACACGTGCACCTGATAGTTAGAAAATTTATGGTCAATCCTTAACCATGGTCTTGTTTGTAGCGGCGTGATTTTAATGTAACTCTGTACGAATGTAACCTATATTATTTATGGCTAGTAACGTCTCGCCCGCCCATTTGATCTTTGGCTGACACAAGTACAGTCTAAAGTGGCATACGGCAATTTTATTTTTACTGTAAGAGCAAATTTCAGTGCGAAACAGAGCAGTACATTCGCATTTTACTCAATAGGTACAACTAACTTGGCCTACAGTCTCAGAATACAATGACAAGAACGTGAAGTTCACATCCGTTTGAACAATTAGGGTTTGAAAATAATTCACTGGATCAAGAGGCGCGCTGAATTAAGCTATCTATACAACATTAATTTCTATCAGCACGCAACGCATTGAAATTTTATGTGTCCTGGGGTAGTATGTATCTGCCAAGTTAAGCTAGGATTGTGTTTTACGTACCCAGAACCAGTAGAAGCTTATATACAGAGTACATTATTTTCAACAGAGATAGCAAAAACATCTTATCGCCGGCGAATACAGTAAAAGCGTCAGTTTGATAAACAATTCGTGGACCCGTGTACGAGCATCTATGCTTTACTCACCTCTGATAAAAGAAATTTATGGATATGATGCTAACCCTATGAGTAATTCTGATGCCGGCTTTTGTAGGGATTAACATGAATAAACATTGCAATATCAACGAACATTGGCTCTGAAGTACATGTCCAGCGAAATAGCTGTAACACTGACCCACAAAAAGAATTGTAAAGCCTATTCTTTGGACTTAGAAAAATCAAAGGTTGTGCCGTACTTCCGATGGGATAGAATACCAGTGATAATGAGGCAAAAAAGTACCCGGTTGGAAAATATGTGGATCTCCAATGTAAAACATATAATGCGCCCTACAGAATTCAATGAATTACTTTATGTGAATTGGCGAAACGTGGCTGTCTGAGGTATCCAATGACGCATCACAACCATTGTACACACATGTCCGTGAGGACGAAGTAATTTATTAACAGGATCTTGCCAAAATGTTTCCGACAAGCACAATACCGTACGGACATGTCAGCAGTCTCGGTAAGGAAAAATATGACATCACTTTTCACAACAGGCGGTAGATTACAAAATGCCGAAGAAGCAGCTAATGTTCTGCGGCTATAGTACGCCCCAAATTTTTGGCTCTGCTTGTTCCATGACGTCACACACATTACCGACTCTATGGTTTACACATGTAAATTTCAACCCGGTAATTGTGCTAAAAATGCCACTCACACTGCGCCATCATAGCTCCCCAAGGGCAGACAACATCCGCCCAAAATCACCGAATGCTGAGACCACTAAACTAGTGGAACAACTGTCACAGTTCTACAGATGTTCGCTTGAACACCAAGTCCCCACTATCTGGAATCATGGCATTATAACCCCACTTGTTAAAGTTGGTAACCGTTCAGCTCCTTTAAACTATTGCCTAGTGAATCTCCTCTCTGTGCTCGAGAAGGTGATGGAAGCGGTAGTCGGTGGGACTCGTTAAACTTCGAAGCTAAGGTGAACCTTTTGAAGCTACGCAATAGTAAACCAGATTCACTGTGATTCTGTTCAGTATGTATACTCATCCCGCTAGCAAAGATGGTACACGAACTATCGCAGTAGCACCAAAACCTAGTAGCAATGTTTGAAAAAAATGTAAAACACCAACAGCGATTCATGTATAGAAAGCGTGACAGAAAGTAAATCACAGCCATTCTTATCAGGAAAGCATTAAAACTGAGGAAGAAGGTTGGGAGGAGCGCCAAAAGATGCATCATCTGTGGCTTTAAACAGCAATACCACCATTTGCTCAAATATGCCTAAAACCTCCACCGCCAGTCCGAATGCAATGAACGCGCTCAGCGAATCGTCCACCCTCCAAACGGTTCCAAAAATTCAGAAGGGCTTCGACACTAGTGGTGGTTTGAACTTGGTTGCTAGCAAAGAAGACCGAAAACATAGAGCTTTGGCCATTGCAAAGGGACCCATAGCTAATGAAGAAGGAGCTGTACCCAAACAGGCTCCATCGACTCTATACAGGCCAGCTGGTCGTTTGGCCTCAACCAGAGTTGCAAGTGGTATGCCACCAGTAATCTGTGCCAACGTTCCAGAATGGACGTCAAATTACTTAAAAGGAAAACAACTCGGTGAGTTGAACCAATGGAACCCCGTAGTTGACACTATGGGTGTTGTAACTAAGCCCGTCAACTTGACACGCGTTACCCGTCACCCAAACTCACAGAACTACGGTGAAGCAAGTCTTCTTCGAGTTGTGTTGACTTCTGTTAATGAATCAGAAGCTGTCCTGTTATCAACAGCTGGCTTCCGGAATGGGTCATGGTTCATCCGCCTATTATCTGCTATTCCGCGGAGCGAGCGCAGACAGGCGAAACACTAGTTGGACGAAAACTGGAAGGAAGCCGTATCCAGGATCATCCTGGTACACGGCGTTCCTGAGGCTGGAAGTCCTGTTGAGTGTAAGCGACCACTCAAGGCCCGGGAACAATGGCGATACCTTCGTGAGACCCTCACCCTGGAAATGTCATATTGCAAACTATCAGTATGCTGCGCCGATTGCCAAACTACAAAGAATGTGGCCCGAGGATTGTGCAAGTCGTCCTTCAATTTCGACAACTGTTAACAATGATGCTCGAGTACTGGTATGCGGGCCGCAGCAGCCTTTCTTCTGAGCTCCGGATCAAAGCAGTATCTGCTATGCAAACACATAAGAGCGGCCACTTAGTCAGACTACTTACCAACAAGAGTTCACATAACTTCAAAAACTAGCCAACGAAACTTGCAAACACACCCTATACATTTCATGCAAAGAGAGAATGAAAGAGGTAATGGTTGGATCCATGAATCGGATACAGATAAGTTGGTCATCGCAACACAAAAAGCGATTATTGGCCGACAATTCACCGGTCCGCACAAACTTTCACCTAAATGACGCATCACATGATTCATTGCTAAGAACAGAGAAACTTCCCTGCATGTACACCAATGTACAAAGTCTCCTAAGCAAGCTTGCCCACCTGTGGCTAGGTCAAGCATTATATGCCTGGGACCTCATATTCGTCACGGAAACCTGGTTGCAATCAGAAATTACTAACGACGAGGTTGCGATAAATGGTATGTCCCTACACCGAAACGACCGCTCTAGTAAGGGCGGGAGGGTTAATGCTATACTGCCGCAACGACCTGTAGTGCCAAGTAGGTGGTCGATGCGGAACTGCTGCTCAGCGACTCACTCTGGTGCAGTCTGCGATTCAGAGGCAACGACGCATGACTTTTGGCTGTTGTTTAACGTCCCTCAAACCTCACCCCAGACATGGACTTCCTCTGATACTATCCTTGGGAGAGGTCATACGAGGAAGATACAGCCATGTTCTCCTCTCCGGCGACTTCACTATGTATGACGTATTAGTTCCGGAATCTTCCAGCTAACAATTCAAGGCCGACCAACAACAGTATATTGCAAGCATTCTACTATGCAGCAATTACAGTTCATCCACCCGATTCAGAGCAGCAAATAAACCGTCTGTGCTTGATTTACTGCTTACAAACGAAGAGCTTATGATTGAGAAACCAAAGCTGGGGAGCCCTC
This sequence comes from Dicrocoelium dendriticum, assembly GCA_944474145.2. Lineage (NCBI taxonomy): Eukaryota > Metazoa > Platyhelminthes > Trematoda > Plagiorchiida > Dicrocoeliidae > Dicrocoelium > Dicrocoelium dendriticum. The sequence goes on from OX104059.1 coordinate 10,598,134, forward strand.
TGAGGCGGAGTGAGCAGGTAACTATAATTTACGACTTCCTATGTTATGCGGAGTATCCACAAGAACATACCATGTTTTTAACAACCACCCATTATGACATACCAGCATAATTTATGAAAAATGCTATCTGGGAATTTTCGGACAACTATGTCAGTGATAGTTCTTTGTTGGATTTTACTGGCAAGTTCAGTGATCTGCTTAAATGTGCATCGGTCAACAAGCCCCTTCGTTCTGTTAGGATACAATCATTCATTCGGAGCAGATCCAAAAATAACATGACAATAAGAGGTGCCGCGTGGCATGTGTATAGAACGAACCCTAGCCCTGACTACTGGAGTAACTAACTTCTGCATCGTAATCTCTGTACCACACTTGTGCGCGAGTACAAAATAGTACACCAGCAGAGTCTAGCGGAAAAGATTTTGGTTAACCATAAAACTTCCTTACAGACATGTGAACAACCTCCGGAATGTGAAACATAGTGTTCCCCCACTAGCATCAGCAGATGAATGTGCGCAAATCGCAGTGGATGCAGCCAGGGTCCTACGGCTACAACACGCCCCAATTTTCCGACGTGCTACCAGCATTTGTAACATACCAGTCCCACTCCCCCAGATGCCATTATTTACACACGTCAGCATTAGTTCTGCGACCATTTTGAGAAAGGTGTTTACGCTGCGCACTCATAGTTCCATTGGAGTAGGCAACATTTTTCAAAATGCACTGCAGGTAGCAGTTACAAAAATGGCCGAACCATTAACGCGATCATTGCAAAGTTGCCTGGGAGAACAGCAGGTCCCGAACATGTGGAAACAAAGCGTCATTATCCCGATATTCAAAAGTGGTATCCGTTCAGAGTCAGTCAGTTATCGCCCAGTGATTCTCCTCCCTGTGCTCTCAAAGGTAATGGAATCGATGATAGTTGAGGTCTAAGAATATAGCACTGGAGCTTCACGGATTTCGTCAGTATCGGTCATGTGCTTACAAACTACTGAATGCGCATGGCAGTAGGACCGAAGTAGCCGACAGTGGGACCCGCATTGATATCATCTACCCAAATTTTTCCAATGTCTTCAACCGCATAGATCACCGCATCCTACTCCAAAAGCTGCAAGCGCACGGAGTTGGGAATGCTGACCTTGGACGGTTCGGAAAATTTCTCCTACAGCGCTGTCTTCACGTTTGAGTCTCGGGCTCATTTTCTGATCCAATTAATCCGAACTGTGGTGTTTGACAAGGCTCAGTGTTGGGTCCGCATTTATTTTGCTTCTTCATTAATGACCTTGCGAGTGTCATCGAGGCAACTTTCCTGATGTTGCCGATGGAAGTATGATATGTTGCGCACTCGGTTGTCAGGAAGATCACGAAATGCTACGACGAGAATGTGACTACATCTTGGCAACCCTGGTTAAAACGCGATCTTGCTGCGCTGGAGACCGCCCAACGAATGGCAACAAAAAATTTAATGGGGTTGTCCTACCTGCAATATCATAGTGGATTTAGAGTCCTGGAAGCGTACAGCGGCTGATATCGCCGTCTAGGTAATCTCCACAGTCTGGCGTACTATATTTTGATAAACCCCGGTCGCGCTTGCCCCTGCCTCTTGAAACTTAGCCATAACACGGAATTGAGGGGTTTTAAAAGTTGAAGCTTGCCACCCAATGCAGTCTGCTGGAACGCCGTCGGAATTACTTTTTTTCCATCTGAGTTTGTCAGGCGTAGAAGGCTCTTTTCGACTTTTGTCATTTAGTTGGTCACGCTCCCCGTTTTTAAACAACGACTTGACCATGCTTTACACCATATATATTACTTGAGCTGATTTCTATACCTTGAGTGACGACATTGCGCGGACAAACATTATGCTCACGAACCCCACGAAATCGGGGTAGACAGATTTATTTTGTGTTAATGTGGACAATACAGTGCGTCCACAGCTGCGTTTATTTGACTTTGATGCAACTGTTTTAGACTAATTTTATAATCACGGACCATCCTGCGGGACTCGTTAAGCGCTGGCTTTTCGTGCGTACTCTACCACTGTTCCATTGACTATCTGGAAAAATGTAACATCTTGAAACGGGAACAGCATGGCTTCCGTCAACACCGGTCACGTTCCACCAACCTGCTAATGGCACGAGGTTGCTGGACCGAAATGACTGAAGATGGGTCGAAGTTGATGTCATCTGTCTGGACTTATACAAAACTTTCGACCGCCTGGATTACCGCGTCCTACTTCACTGGCTAGAGAGCTGCGGAATCGCAGATCTTATTCTTGGTTGGATTGGCAACTTTCTTCAACAGCGGAAGCTGCGAATGCGTGTTAGGGGATCACTCTCTATCCCAAGTTAGGTGTAACGTGCTGTTCCACATTGCTCAGTGTTGGGACCGCGCTTATTCCTAGGGTTTATCAACGAGCTGGCAAGAAGTATCTCCTCAACATTCCTGTTTTTCGGCGAGAATGCCAAGATATGGCGGACGATTAGTAACAATGCAAATCACGATCTACTCCAACATGACCTGTATCTCATTTATGAATGGTCAAAGAGGATCCTGCTTCAGTTGAACATAACTAACAGCAAATTGATCCATCTGCGTCTACAGCCGATGAGCATGCACAGGCTTAGAAACCAAACCCTGCAGAAGGCTTCTCAGGAGCGCGCCCCGGGTGTACTGGCGCAGGAAAATCTCGGGTGTTGAAAACAAGTAGAGAAGGCCTCGAGAACCGGCAATCAACAATTTGGACGTCTTCGCAGAGCCTCAAGCATTCCCCAAATGCTTAATGCCTAGGTGCGACCACAGGTGGAATATTCTATCCAAGCATGGCAGCCGTGGCAGAAACAGGATCTCTTTGCTCTCCAGACTCCTCAACGAAAGGTAACGAAGTACGTCACGGATCTCTTTCATATGCGCCATCAGCTTAGACTGAAATCTAAGAAGGTACAACAGTCCATATCGGCGTTTGCGGGGGATCTCATAATGATATATTAGATTCTGAAGAATATAAACCACATTTACCGCCCACTACTGGAACTGAAATATGCAATACCTTGGACTCATTTTATCCAATCCGTGTTTAATATTAAAAAATCGATTTGCTTCGCTTATGTGATCACACATGTCGAAAGAAATGAAAAATCCGGTAACCTAAGTGTACCTTAATTATTTATTCATCGAATGTTACCAAATGTTTGCTATATGGTTAAGTTATATGTCTAGATTGCATTTTCACATTTAACGTTGTAGAAAGTGTATATATATATATATATAAGGATATATGGCTCAACTAAGGAATTCGGCAGTAGCAATGCACGTGATAGTTACATGTCATGAGATCGACTTGGAAAACGTCGAGGTCATTAGAAAGATTTCTCCATCCAATCCAAAAGGCTGACTGCTAAGTCGCTTGAGATTAGCAAGGTGAACAGCTGAGTGTACAGAATGGACAGGGCACAGCTTTCGAGCGTGTGGCGAGCTGTCTTAACCCGACCGGTCTGCGGAGCGCTGGCGGACGGATCCTAGGCAGAGAATGAACACCACATCAGCCCCGCACCCATCGTTAACAGAGTTTACGTGTGTGAGCTTGTAACGTGGAGCAATTATGACAGTTCCATGCGCTGTTTGCAGTGATGCTTTGACCTGTAACGCGACTGACCTTCTGTCTGCATCCTATTTGTCGTGATTATCGTCCCAGTTCGCAATCAGTGCTACACCAATCCACGACTGATTCACTAGGCTTGACGAACTTTTGTGTAAAAGCGAAAGGTTGACCACAAATTATACCAATCTGTAGTTTTTAAATCATTCTGCAATTCTTAATTTTAGTCACTTGCATTTTACTTTCATTGTCCTTTTCTTTAATTAAAGCTGTATGCAAATGCTATCTCAAATACTTAGATCCTAATTTTGCTACAGCGAACTTAATTACTTTCTGTGCAAGACGTGATCATCATGACAGAAGTAACTGACGGTGTCCTGAAAGCCAACATTTTCATTACGCCTCCGAGTGAAGCAGAAATCAATGACGTGTTTAATGACGCAGGCAATCGCTCAATGAATCTGTGGCTAGGGGTGTCTCATGGGTCAATAATTATAGTCAACTTGGAGGGCAAACTATCTGAGGAGATACAAGAAAGTGTCAAAACAAGTTTACATAAAGAAGATGCCGCACCTATGCTTATGTATTCAATGAAAACTCACAAGGAAAAGAGACCTAGACTATGGAGGAAAGAACTGTCTGGGAAATCGGACGCAGAGACAATGGTCTAATTGTGTACCCGGATTCTTAATGAAGGATATTACACCATTTAAGCCATTTGTATGCTTCTTGGCTAACCATTTTATTGACCACATGATAAGCCAGACCACGCTTGTACAACCAATGGCCATTCATTCGGTATAACCACGGCTGAAATGGGTATTTTTCTAGCCGTTCGGCTTGTTACTGGCTATCCAGTATCAAGAAAGCACTTGTATTGTGATAGTGAACAATATGTTTGCAACGCAGCAGTAGGTCAAACAATGCATTAGAACAATTTTGGCACAAGTATGAATTAACTGCACCTGGCAAAAAATAACAAACTCCAAATAGATGACAAATTAGCAAACGTTTGACCACTTTATGCGCTGCTCAGTGATTTATGACATTATTCCACATGGGATAAAATCTGTGCGTAGATGAAAGCAAGAAACCATATTACTGCCATCATGGACTGATGCAGTACATCAGAGAAAAGCCCATTACATTCGAATAGAAACAGTGGGGCATTGCAACACCTGTAGGCTATGCTGTCTAGCTGGATGACTAGCAAGCAGCCCAGGTTAAATATGACATAACATTAGGCTTGAAATAATGTATTGTTATCTGCCTAATGGATAAGCACCTGAAACAGCGGCTCCGTCACATGTTCTTTGACAATTTTTCACACAGTTTCCACATATGAAAGCCTTGACTACTAAACGTATCAGAGCAACGGGGACAGTTTGAACAAACAAGAAAGTCAAATACCCAATTAGCACGAAGATCCTGGGAAAACCAAACAGGGATACTTATGAATACATGTTTTAAAGGTGAGATGACGTGTTCATTTTTCCTCCGAGGGATAATTCCGTCATGACTCTTTAGCTGTGTATTCTCGCACAAAATTAAACAGGTGGTCAGTGAAGGACAAAAAGTACACATTTATTCAACAAACTGATAACGTTACCAAGCATAAACCTTCCACGAGTGGAATGGGTAGATTGGACCAAAATATCGGTCCATGTAGCATCATTTTTCTCAGCAAAAGTGGTAGTGGCCTCTATTCGCTTTCCTCACTGGGGTTTCGAAGAATAATGCTTGGCTTTTGTACAGAAAATCACCTACAAATGAGCAAAGACAGTAAGACAGGATTTCTTTCAAACGAGCTGCCGTGAAAGACTATTTACAGGTGTACGTAGCAGTGACAAATATTCCACGAAATTTTATTGCACCCCGCGGCAAAACAAAAAATTGAGGGCAGAATCAGGAAATCTCGCTCTGGACATCACTTGGAACCCATAGTAAAACTAAGAAGCGGCCGTCACAGTGGTCCGAAAGCTAATCTACTCTGTTCAGCGTAAAATTTATCGTTACACGGAGCCTACTCTGCAGCTCAAAACGCCTGAAATATCAAACACAATTTCCTTAAAAATGTGCGCCACATATAGTTATATATTTAGGAACCCTTTGTTAAATTTCACCCTTAAAACCAATTTTAAACACCGTCACTTCCAATCGGAAAACCACTGTGTATTTGCGTAGAAAAAGTGGCTTTATCTTTACTTTTAAAGTCCTATGCCACGGTACCACCTTTGCTAGCGCCCTTAAAAAAGCACATTAACAAACTCTTCATAGTTTTTAGAATAATCCAAATTTCCAAAATCCAAACTAATATAAGTGTTTCTTTACCATTTGATACAACATAAGTTGAAATGATAAATCTTCAGATCTCAACAGAAAATATGTCAAAGCACATTTATACATACATTACACTTACGTTGAACTTATTTTCAAGTTGTCCAAGATTAACTTTTTTTAACTTTCCATACTCATGGTCCCACGGTGACCTGCCAATGCCGATGTAGACATTGCATACAACATAAAACAACACACAGAATCAACAATCAACTTGAATGCACTAACACGATTAAAAATTGATTTGCAATACTGCTGTGCATATATTGCGAGCATTCGTGGTAGCTGCGCTAGAAATTGCTTTTATTTGCCTGAACGTGCCATCACAGACGTATCTTGGTGAAAACGTGGATATATACTTTATTCGTAGCGATGTTTTCTCAGTAAATTTTTGGACGTGAATGCAGGTACATGCGTTGTTCCCACTAGCACAAAGTTGACCTTAGTTTATTCAGGACAAATTCCCCCAGATACCCAACGTGAACAATAATTCTTTAATGGATTCGCGTGTTAGATAAAACGCTCTCCTCTATCTCCGTCTGTTGAAATAATGATGTGGTACACCATATCACGAATTATGATGTGACCTCTGAACTGTCTCCCTTTTCCATCATCTTGTGTTCATTCAGGCAGGTTTTTCATGACAGCTTGAATTCTCCGTATTGACACAGTTGGTTTTGCTCTACCGGAACCGTCGGCCCTCTGTGTTACACAAGGCAATGGCAACCCAATATATGCACGGAATTAAGTACAATATTAATATTTACACTCTTTGCATATTAGTCTATTGGGATCGGAGGAACTAGCTTAATAGATACGAAGAATCCAAATCATTTTGGACAATTTCACTGGAAAATAGTGCAATGACATTCAAACAAAATTTCTGGCAACCTCATCAGATTTCAGCCAACGAATGCAAGGGCTTGCACGCCGGCACAAAAAGTTCGTCATAAAATCATGTGTATAAAACCGAGGAGGCAAACTAGAAGACCGTGACATCTGAATTTGGTCAATTTTGGACCCCGTTTAATTACGGATGACTATGAGTGTGCAAGGCACACGAGACTTTATCGTCTCAATGAACTTGCCAGAAGGTACAGTCCTAATGATTAATGTGGTATTGTGTCATAGCGTAGGTTTTATAAATCTCTGCAGCCACATTAACAGGTTCGGTAACACCTGATTCAGTTGGATATCTGTAACCAATTTGTTCAACTATCCCACCCCCCTGGTTCCGCTTTTTTTTACAAGTCGAGAAATTACTCAAGGTAAAGAGCAATAGCAAAGCGGACTTTCTCTCCACACGAAGCAAAATTAGTAGCCACCATCGACGCTCTCATTTTCTTACCAGCAATAATAATAATAATAGAGGCATATTTCTCATAAAATCATAAGCAACGTCTATATTTGGCACAACTCGTATATGTATAGGTACTACTATATAATTACATGGGCAACTTGAAGTTGTGGCGAGTGGAAAAATAAAACTAACGGTATCTTCTTCGACAATGCGAACTGCAGTCCAACTGAATATCTGATCATGATGTACAGCGGAATCGCTTGAAACAGAATTTTTCAAGATTTCCAGGGCAGGTTATATACCATCTTTCGGAAGGCGGAACTAAGTAATTAGGCAGGTCTTTTGAGGATATTTGGTAGTTGTTAAAAAACAATAAATGTAGATAAAACCAAATGTTTAAGTGAAGTGTTGCAGAAATCAATAGAACTGTCTCCTGGGGACCAGCTTCCAAATGAAGTATTCCCTTGAAAGTTTTCACCTGCACTTCCATAAATATCTGACCGTGTGGTGTGATATTAAAATACACAAGCGAGCACACATTTAACTCATCTTTAGAACTATTTTCATGTGTAGATGTTATGGGCAGGTAAGCCACCTAGCCTGTGCCATCAATCGGTTAACTGAGTTAAGAAACTTCTCTCGCGGCAGCCAGTGGTAGTGTTCCTTGCATGAATATAATTCTTAGCATTGGAAGTTTAATCCATCACCTCAGATGACCTGTCCAGTAGTGGCCAACAATTAAGTAAAGAAGAATAGAAATTATGTGGAGATAGCATAGCGGTAACAGCAATGAGAATTAATAAAGAAATAGCATATTTTGCTATTGCGCAATAAACATTGACACTTCTTTCGATCTAGTTGTACAGTAGGTGTAAAAAGCAGATGGTGACTGGAATTTTCGTTAGGTAAGACAGTTCCGACCTAGACGCATTGCTGAACATGTAAGGCTTGTTCAATTTGAATTGATAACACCTCTACGGTTATACTGTCGTTTTTTCTCTGCACAAAAACACAAGCAGCATTCATTCTCAGCGATACTGGTGAGAACTGTCGATTTACCGCCTTATTTTTATTATCGCGCTAAAAGAAATTTTGAGTTGGGTTGTGTGTTAAATAGATATTATTTACATGCGGATTACTACTGTATATGCTTCTCAACGTTTCATTAGGTAAACATGACGGGTGCGAAAATAGATTATAGCTCTGGCGAACTTGCAGGCATGAAGTTGACCAGTCCTTTAGAGGACTAATGCCGGCATAAATTGTAAGATTAAATTTGGATGTAGGTACCAGGTGACGTAGTTTGACACATATATGTTCATAAGGACAAATGGTATCGCATAGACTATCCATCAGGCAAAATGACTTCTGAACTGTACGAGGCAAGTAGCAATTAAGCGGTAGCGTCGTAGACTAGGGACAATCAGTTTTGGAGTTGCGATCGGTTTGAGAACCGCCGTCACTTTCTCTGAATATCGCTCTAGTAAGTTGCATATTTTGTCCCACCTGAAAGGACGTTCGGGCTAAAAGTGAGGAACTGACCCATCGATTCCAGCTTCTACGGTATTCCAGTGTCCCTCTTAGACGCTGCGGTCTGGTTGGCCCCATATGTCATGAATTACACACAAATTCGTCAACAGGTTCACCAATAGTTTTATTCTTACAAATACTGTGTTAAAGCCTCACTATCGGAATAGGTGATAAACTTCCGCATTGGTGTGTGTATTCTTCGAATTTAGCGATTGTAGATTTCTTGATTTCAAAGCTTTCTCCCTTAATTAGACTTCTATAGCCCAAGTATGGTGGGCTTAACATCACCAGGTTGTCGTCCATGAAGCTCATTGTGAAGTATCCAACCCCACTATTTGTTTCCCGGTTTCCAGCACAAGGCACAGCCGCAATTTGTTTCACACAGATGAGTTCGGAGTGGGCGGAGTCAACCTCTACTCTTGCTGTTCACATTGTCTCACTTATCACCCTGTGTCAAGAGCAATCGCTGCAGGCAATCGAAAGTTCGCAATCCTCTCATCCCAACTCTCCGAGGAATGACGCTGACACTCAGCACGATACTTTCTGGTCTATAATTACTCATGCGTCACTTCGTCACAACAGAAACGTTGTATTTGCAAGAAACCGGTTGCAAACAGGGCTGTAACCTACAAGCTTACATAATAAACCAGACAGATTCTGGAATCGCTGCAATTGGGCTATGTACAAAACTGTGGCTCTGTTGTAAACAGTCACAAATTCGTTTATCATACGAAGCTGCGTTTGTAGACGGCTCAACAGCAAATTGTGCGGTTTCCAGACCTCAAATTGAATACGATTACTTCCTCGAGCGTGGGTTTTGTGTCATCCAAGTGACCTTACTGACTGAGGAATTCTTCAACATAAATTTTATCCGGAATTGCGCTTTCGTGTTTCAGTGCAGACACACACTGGGTATTCCAAAAGATTTGATAGGGTTCTGATGGTTATGCCAAGTAGTAGCGACATTTGCCCCTCCTTTCTACAGTAAAACACCATCCTTCTGTACAGGCGTTTGGAACTGAAGCTGCATGAATCTGTGTCAGGTTCTATACAAGTAGCATGCGGAGTATCACAAGGTTCGGTATTGGGACAACGTCTGTCCTTGCACTTTCTTAACGATCTAGTGAGCTCAAGATTTTCAGACTGCATGTTTTTTTTAGGAAATCACATTTTAGGCGATGATAAAACTACCAAACGACCGCGTAACCCCTCATTGCGAAGTTAATGGGAGTTGTGAATGGTCGGCCCAACATTATGTCCAATTCAACTTAAGTAATGATCGACTACTGCATTTGCGAAACTAATTGGTTTTCACTTTTAATCTGGGTAACCAGCATTTACCGCGCTGGTTTCGTGCGAAAGAGCACGGTGTGACTGTGCGGGTAGACCACGGGTACGCGTAGTGAACCGATGTAGCAGCAGGGAAAAGCATCAAAAAGGTAGGGACCTTGTGGAGAGCTTCGGTTACTTTCACCCATCAATTTTTTCCGAGGTGTTTTCTGCATACGTACTCCTTCGCGTAAAACATGCGATGCAAACACGGCGACTATGGCGGAAGCGGGATCTCAATGTTTTCAGGCGCTACAACATCGGGCCACTAAAATCGTTTTGCTCTACCAACGACGACAGAGTGTTGTGAGCATTACTAGTGGATGCCATGGGCACTTGCGTGCTGAAGGTATCCCGGCTTGTTGGATTTTAAACAACATAAATTCCTCCTGCTCTCATATATTAAAGGTTAACTGTAACATCAGACCGATAGACCACTGTCTCATACTGGCAGAATAACCTAGCCGGCTGGAGTGTTGACGGAATTTGTTTCGCTGCGTGCTTGCTATTCATGGATTTCTCTCCCAGAAACTTTACTTTTAGTCATTAGATTAGCTGCATTCAAATGTCCCATCGACAGTGTCATAACCACATTACACTAAGGTATGTGACACACCTGGCTCTCAGGAGACCAAACCGCAAAGACCCACGCCCACTTTGCTGGGAAACTCAAAATCAATGGCATTGCAACACACAAAATTAAATGTGAACGCTTCCGATGGACAGCTTCTGAGGGGCAGGTTTATTGCTTTTAATTGTCCGCTGTTTATAGTCGTTTTTCGTTTTCATTTAAAACTCCTCATCAAGCTTCGAGTGGAATATCTTAAGACCTGCATGATCTTCTATATACCGATGACCGGCTTTGCTTTAGGGATTTTATGTGGACGAAACAACTAATTAAATACAATGTTTGAAGCAAGTAACTCTAACTCCTAAGCTTTTTTGTTTTATTAACTCATAACCCACAGTTATTCAACAGTTGCAATACCTAGATTACTACAATCAGTTTAGTCAACGAGCAAGAAAAGATACTAGCCCCGTGGATAGTGACAATGCTACACTACTGTTGTGACCAGTGCAAGCATTCTATAGCTTCTTGATGCAAGCGTCCCCGCGGTTTCCTGTACCTTCCATTAACATTTATTAGCCAAACTACTTTAGATAAAACGTGGATAGTTCACGCTCCTCTTATTTTCATTTGTATTTATGGCTCCGATGACTGAGTCACATGCTGCGTATATCAGTCCAGCAACTCCCGCACCGTGTGTTGTTTGCCCTCTCGTTGTCTTGATGGAAGAAGAGGAGGGTAGGCCAAGCGATGACTTGGTCAAGAGGTATGAAGTCCCTTGCTTCGAAGCTGGCGTCGGTTAGTGATTTTCGACTACCGAGCTGGGCTCCGAAGGATGATAAACACGGTTGGTTGGATTAACTAACTGACATGGCAAAGAGTCGATCTCAGTGGCGTTTGGGCTGGGAGTCTGTTTGTTCATCACCTCCACTTTAGCTTCCCGCTCCAAATGAGATTTAGTATGGTTACTTTGGTAGCTTTTTAGTCTGTATGGCATAATCTTATCTATTTTTATTGCAGTACATTAGCGGAAGTGTTTCTCATCCTCGGCTAACATGTATCCATGATTAGGATGATGCTGTCGTAGTTAACCAGATTGTCATCCCTCCGGACAAATCGGCAGTACGACGCACTTCAAGTTAAAAGAAAATATGTGAAGGCGGTTCGTGTATCCCAAAAACGACGCTGGGTTACGTGTTAAACAAATTAGTTTATAAAAGCAACAACTCAGCAATCATAATATTTACATACTCAACGATTTCTAGAAGCCATCATTTAGTTTAATGCAAATCGAAGTCCTTAACGGGCTTTCGAGCAGTCGTCGCTGGCAACGTATACATTGCGCCTGATACATCTGCGTCTGAGTTAAAGCTTTTGAGGCTTAAATTTCTTCAACACTATCGATTAACTTGGATTGTTCTATCTGTATTGTTGCCGGTGACTTCAATAGAAAGGCCATAATATTCTTGAAGACACTTGGCTTGATAGACCAAATGACGGTTTAGACCAGACAGCATGCCCAGTTGGACGCTGTGTTCACAAATAAACGACAGTTGTTTGCTACACAAAAGCGGGCTCTTTATATGGCTCAGACCATTGTAGTTTAAAAAGGTGTCTAGTCATATACAGCAGGTCTAAATTTTTAACGCTGGTCAGACCTCCTTACAAGATTATCAAACGGCGAACTTGCTCCTTGGAAGATATCAAGAGGCTCCAGACGCTGTTTTCTGTGACTACTTTTCCGGTCTTCAACGAGGAGGACCTGTCGCTCGAATGGAACCATCACACGGACTGCATCAAATATTGCTTTGACATGTTTTGCCCTGTTGAAACGATCTATCTAGCAGCAGATAGATCTACATCACCACTACTAAAGCGACTTCAATAGATGAAAGAACGGACTTACAAGTGCAAGAATACTATCCGGGTCTAAAGCCTAACCACAGTAATTAAATCCGTGATAAAAAGGCTAAACCAATTATACGTCGAGGCAGTTCTAGTCAACCATAACTATTGCGATCTATGGAGGACAATGGAGCAGGTACGTGATAAGAGTGTATGCAGCCGGAGAGGTGAAGTGGATGTGGATAAAATAAATTCGGAATTTAGTTCCGCCTCACTAAGCTCATCTTCCTTGCCCTCCTTCATTAGCTCAAGTCCAGTCGCGCCCTTCGATCAAAGCAACGTCCGCAAGGAACTCAATAGATTATAGGCAACCAAAGCTTGTGGTCCGGATGCTCTCTCACCATTGCCTTTAAAGAAGTGTGCTGACTCTCTCATACTGCCTTGAACAGGGCTCATTAACAAAGGCCTCTCTACGGGAATGATCCCGGACATTTTGAGAATGGCCAGTATCACTCCAGTACCAAGAAAGAAACCACAGAAGTATCCCTCAATTGCATGTACATTTGTGATCATAAAAGTTTTCAAGACTGTTCATTCCGCGGATTTCTTCAGCTGCTCCTGAAGACGATATCTACCAGTCTGCGGATAGAACCCAGCGCTCCACATCGGATGCAGTAGCATATCTTGTTCATTCTATAACCTCTTCATTATATCAAAATCGTAAATCCCTAAGGCTTCTCTTCCTGGATTATTCGAATTCCTTTGGAAACCTAGCTAGGTTGGGGTTGCTAAACCTGCTATCCAAAAGTGGACTTTACCCGGGTATGTGCAACCTGTTAAGTGACTATTTTACCAACTTCACTAAGTTGAACAGTAAGGAATCTTTTGTCCTCCCTGCCAAAGGTGGTATTCTGCAGGAAGCGGTCCTAGCATCTTTTCTATTTGCCTTGTATGTTGATTATCTTCCTATCCAAACCACGTTTATAGGGTGCCGTTATGTTGACGATGATGTGCTTGGACGTACGGTTCCTACTAACCAGGATTCCTCGTCACTTTTGTATGGGTCGGAATATCTGGTGGAATGATCTTCAACCAGATCTCTTACACTTAAAGCTTTTAAATGCGATTATGAAATGGTATTTTTTCTCCGTGGCAACTTTTACAATCCCTAGATTTCTCCCTCTCCACACATTTACTGTGCATGAAAATCCCATACCCAGCTCTTTTAGCGTCAAGTGTAGCGGAGTCATTTAGTCGCAGAATCTTTCTTGGTCACGCACGGCTGAAAAAGTGTTCAAAAAACAGAACACTTTATTTTTATGCTCTCTGATTTAAGGTGTTTTCAGTACCTAATACTTTAGTATCCAGGTTTATGATCTCTAGAAACATTCCCCAATGGTTATACTGCTCTCCTGTCAATTTCCCTGGACTGCTTCTGGAAGATTACATCTTTTGGGTGCGATATACAAAACTAATTTCTAGATGCCGTAATTTGTCTAGATATTATTTATTTAGTTTAATCATTTCTCGACATCTTGATGGCTGCAATGGTATTTTTCGAAGATAATGATTGATCCATTTATCTACTACACCATGGTCTTTCCAAAGCGCTCTCCTTCCTTTCTACTCGTTTGAAATGCAAAATTTTATTCTCCCGCATCTCATCGTATTGTAATAGTGTTTTGCCTTATCTCTCACGTTTGTTTGTTGACACAGCAAAAGTCCCTAATATGCTGCGCGAGCGGTTGTGGGAATAACCGTTCTGCATTTTGCCCATTTTTCTCCCCAAGCATGTATATTGATATTATCTTCTAGGTTTCAGTAGTGGCGGTTTAAATGCTTTACATGAACCCGTTAGAGTTCATACTGCTTTTTACTTGACTGACGCTACTTAACTAAAAGTATCTCAAGCGGTAACCCCATGGGGTCTCAAGCGGTGACCACAAGTTTGTGGTGAGGCATT
>OX104059.1:10613097-10635935 GCA_944474145.2 Dicrocoelium dendriticum
CACACAGACTGTGAGTCACAGTTATTCAACAGTTGCAATACCTAGATTACTACAATCAGTTTAGTCAACGAGCAAGAAAAGATACTAGCCCAGTGGATAGTGACAATGCTACACTACTGTTGTGACCAGTGCAAGCATTCTATAGCTTCTTGATGCAAGCGTCCCCGCGGTTTCCTGTACCTTCCATTAACATTTATTAGCCAAACTACTTTAGATAAAACGTGGATAGTTCACGCTCCTCTTATTTTCATTTGTATTTATGGCTCCGATGACTGAGTCACATGCTGCGTATATCAGTCCAGCAACTCCCGCACCGTGTGTTGTTTGCCCTCCCGTTGTCTTGATGGAAGAAGAGGAGGGTAGGCCAAGCGATGACTTGGTCAAGAGGTATGAAGTCCCTTGCTTCGAAGCTGGCGTCGGTTAGTGATTTTCGACTACCGAGCTGGGCTCCGAAGGATGATAAACACGGTTGGTTGGATTAACTAACTGACATGGCAAAGAGTCGATCTCAGTGGCGTTTGGGCTGGGAGTCTGTTTGTTCATCACCTCCACTTTAGCTTCCCGCTCCAAATGAGATTTAGTATGGTTACTTTGGTAGCTTTTTAGTCTGTATGGCATAATCTTATCTATTTTTATTGCAGTACATTAGCTGAAGTGTTTCTCATCCTCGGCTAACATGTATCCATGATTAGGATGATGCTGTCGTAGTTAACCAGATTGTCATCCCTCCGGACAAATCGGCAGTACGAAGCACTTCAAGTTAAAAGAAAATATGTGAAGGCGGTTCGTGTATCCCAAAAACGACGCTGGGTTACGTGTTAAACAAATTAGTTTATAAAAGCAACAACTCAGCAATCATAATATTTACATACTCAACGATTTCTAGAAGCCATCATTTAGTTTAATGCAAATCGAAGTCCTTAACGGGCTTTCGAGCAGTCGTCGCTGGCAACGTATACATTGCGCCTGATACATCTGCGTCTGAGTTAAAGCTTTTGAGGCTTAAATTTCTTCAACGCTATCGATTAACTTGGATTGTTCTATCTGTATTGTTGCCGGTGACTTCAATAGAAAGGCCATAATATTCTTGAAGACACTTGGCTTGATAGACCAAATGACGGTTTAGACCAGACAGCATGCCCAGTTGGACGCTGTGTTCACAAATAAACGACAGTTGTTTGCTACACAAAAGCGGGCTCTTTATATGGCTCAGACCATTGTAGTTTAAAATGGTGTCTAGTCATATACAGCAGGTCTAAATTTTTAACGCTGGTCAGACCTCCTTACAAGATTATCAAACGGCGAACTTGCTCCTTGGAAGATATCAAGAGGCTCCAGACGCTGTTTTCTGTGACTACTTTTCCGGTCTTCAACGAGGAGGACCTGTCGCTCGAATGGAACCATCACACGGACTGCATCAAATATTGCTTTGACATGTTTTGCCCTGTTGAAACGATCTATCTAGCAGCAGATAGATCTACATCACCACTACTAAAGCGACTTCAATAGATGAAAGAACGGACTTACAAGTGCAAGAATACTATCCGGGTCTAAAGCCTAACCACAGTAATTAAATCCGTGATAAAAAGGCTAAACCAATTATACGTCGAGGCAGTTCTAGTCAACCATAACTATTGCGATCTATGGAGGACAATGGAGCAGGTACGTGATAAGAGTGTTTGCAGCCAGAGAGGTGAAGTGGATGTGGATAAAATAAATTCGGAGTTTAGTTCCGCCTCACTAAGCTCATCTTCCTTGCCCTCCTTCATTAGCTCAAGTCCAGTCGCGCCCTTCGATCAAAGCAACGTCCGCAAGGAACTCAATAGATTATAGGCAACCAAAGCTTGTGGTCCGGATGCTCTCTCACCATTGCCTTTAAAGAAGTGTGCTGACTCTCTCATACTGCCTTGAACAGGGCTCATTAACAAAGGCCTCTCTACGGGAATGATCCCGGACATTTTGAGAATGGCCAGTATCACTCCAGTACCAAGAAAGAAACCACAGAAGTATCCCTCAATTGCATGTACATTTGTGATCATAAAAGTTTTCAAGACTGTTCATTCCGCGGATTTGTTCAGCTGCTCCTGAAGACGATATCTACCAGTCTGCGGATAGAACCCAGCGCTCCACATCGGATGCAGTAACATATCTTGTTCATTCTATAACCTCTTCATTATATCAAAATCGTAAATCCCTAAGGCTTCTCTTCCTGGATTATTCGAATGCCTTTGGAAACCTAGCTAGGTTGGGGTTGCTAAACCTGCTATCCAAAAGTGGACTTTACCCGGGTATGTGCAACCTGTTAAGTGACTATTTTACCAACTTCACTAAGTTGAACAGTAAGGAATCTTTTGTCCTCCCTGCCAAAGGTGGTATTCTGCAGGAAGCGGTCCTAGCATCTTTTCTATTTGCCTTGTATGTTGATTATCTTCCTATCCAAACCACGTTTATAGGGTGCCGTTATGTTGACGATGATGTGCTTGGACGTACGGTTCCTACTAACCAGGATTCCTCGTCACTTTTGTATGGGTCGGAATATCTGGTGGAATGATCTTCAACCAGATCTCTTACACTTAAAGCTTTTAAATGCGATTATGAAATGGTATTTTTTCTCCGTGGCAACTTTTACAATCCCTAGATTTCTCCCTCTCCACACATTTACTGTGCATGAAAATCCCATACCCAGCTCTTTTAGCGTCAAGTGTAGCGGAGTCATTTAGTCGCAGAATCTTTCTTGGTCACGCACGGCTGAAAAAGTGTTCAAAAAGACAGAACACTTTATTTTTATGCTCTCTGATTTAAGGTGTTTTCAGTACCTAATACTTTAGTATCCAGGTTTATGATCTCTAGAAACATTCCCCAATGGTTATACTGCTCTCCTGTCAATTTCCCTGGACTGCTTCTGGAAGATTACATCTTTTGGGTGCGATATACAAAACTAATTTCTAGATGCCGTAATTTGTCTAGATATTATTTATTTAGTTTAATCATTTCTCGACATCTTGATGGCTGCAATGGTATTTTTCGAAGATAATGATTGATCCATTTATCTACTACACCATGGTCTTTCCAAAGCGCTCTCCTTCCTTTCTACTCGTTTGAAATGCAAAATTTTATTCTCCCGCATCTCATCGTATTGTAATAGTGTTTTGCCTTATCTCTCACGTTTGTTTGTTGACACAGCAAAAGTCACTAACATGCTGCGCGAGCGGTTGTGGGAATAACCGTTCTGCATTTTGCCCATTTTTCTCCCCAAGCATGTATATTGATATTATCTTCTAGGTTTCCGTAGTGGCGGTTTAAATGCTTTCATGAACCCGTTAGAGTTCATACTGCTTTTTACTTGACTGACGCTACTTAACTAAAAGTATCTCAAGCGGTAACCCCATGGGGTCTCAAGCGGTGACCACAAGTTTGTGGTGAGGCATTGTTTGGATCCGCCAGTCACTGGGAAGAAAGAGTAAGCGTCTATTATCTAGAAAACCAAGCATGTCTGTATAATTTCACATGTATAAGTGATGGCTCAATAACACGCTAACCAAGGACATCTCAAATGCTCATCGCAGTGATCGTAAGGCACTATCCTGTGGATTCAGTCATAATAATAATAAGTAATAATAATAATACGTGTTTTCGGTTTCAGGAATGGGGCTTATTCCAGCACGGCCAAGTTTTATAGAGTTCATCAAATCGTCTATTCAATATTAAACTTGCAATGAAAAAGTGCCATCGAGATGTCGTATGATCAGTGAGCTAAAAGTTGTAGACTGTTCGCAGTATTTTGATCCGCGTACTGTAGACGAATGTTATTAGCCGGAGTAAACATTTTCACCGTGGCTGCGTCATTTGTAAAAGGAACTTGAGTTTCACATTTGAAGGGAATATAGTATGCTGGGTAGGAAGCCTACAGGAAGCTCTGTGTATACATTGGACCAAATCTTCTCTGGGATGGTGACCAAATGACTGTCAATAGAAAGAACGCTAAAGATGATTCAAAAAGCTTAGATAATAATACTTAGTTTATGTAACAAATTTCCGTGAAAGACTCTGGAGAAGACCTTGGGAAAACCAATGCATAAATTTAATCGGTATTCCTTTTCTTAGTGTTAAATCCAGTACAACCGAAAGGAGAAATAAGCATAGAGATGGTTAAGGAGAAGGCGGTTTGCCTCCACTTACCAGTTCATTTCCGTTGCAGCATCAGTAAGTTAAGCGCGGATGACTAAACAGAACATGAAGCAGAGAGGATGATGGGTTAGTCGCCTTGGGTTTATACTCCCCTCGTAACCCACACCCATCAAGCCTCTAATTTCACTGCTTACGTTGCACCAGTTTTACGTATTGAGAAGAATAAAAGACTCGCTTAGAGGCTGGTTCAATAAATTTAGCTTTTGGCGCTGACTTTTAGCTAATGTTTCACCTATACTTTGCATAGATATCTCAGTGATTATTATCGTGTTGCCACATAATACGGCACATGGCTCCGTTTATATTCATCTGAGCTTCCGACTAGTCCACAATAAAAAGCAACTAGGATAAAACCGGCATTTAAAACATCAAAGACCTCTACACATCAATGTTATGAGTAAAATCGTTGTTATTTACATCGGTTTTCAAAGATTTCTGAACAGTTTTCGAAACATCAATAGTTTTTGTGGCATCTCCTTACTCCTATTTTCAGCGGATTTCAAACCATTTCTAATTAGAACGATTTTCAGCTGAGTGTCGGCTAGACCAGCCTCCGATTAGTTCTAAACTATTAAGTGCACCCATAGGGGCCTGATCATTAGGAATACCAGGTACTTTTGTGTGGACGTTTTTGAAGTCTTAAGGCAATACTTGGTGTAGCAATTAAGAGAACAGCCGACAGAAATAAACGTTCCAGCTTATCGGCAAGTTACCAGTCTGGAACATGAAAGAATACATCGTCCTTAGAAGGTTTGAGTCTTTCGTGAACGTTGGCGACTACGTAAGTCATAACTTTACCATCTGTGTCTAAATGTTCAATGCAGTAATTTTGGAACAAATCCAGCATTGGAGTAGAGAGGTACCAACTACATCGTGAACGATCTCAGCGATCATTTCAGTTGTCCAATTCTGTTTCTAGTGAGGTCATTCTTTTTGAAATCTCAACTGTCTGGTCAACTGCGCGAATATTATGCTTCTTTCGTGTTTTAACGGCAATGGCCACGACAATAAACCTAGTTTAAACCCTTAGTCTTCGTAGTTCTTTGTGTAAGGGTTATGATTTGGTTGGCATCTTAACCTTAATTTCCTAACGCAATTGGCGAAATGGAGAAGCAGCAGTCTAACGAAAAAGAACTTAAACCCTAGAGTGTAATAGATTAATGTAAGCATGTTAATATTGGGTGTAATTGGATAAGGTTAGTAGGAGATAAGTATATAACTGCGGTGGAAAGTTGGGGTATGGAGTTTGGGGACCAGCGCAGTAGAGGATGATAGAGTGTAGCCAATAATAAGTTGGTAAGTAGTCCAGTGGCTCAGCGATCTGTGTAGTGTTTTTGTTTTAGCTCAGCAATTATAGGAAAATCACCAAAGTTGACGAAATCTATACCCTGACCACGTCACTAAATTTATCGATTTTTTCCCTTGCTTGCACATCCATCATGTAAACCTTATGGATCCAAACCGCTGAATGTTGACCTCCTCTCTGTGTTGACCACTTTGGTCCAGTCCATTGAGTGGTCCATTTACGGAGGTTTTACTATATGTACTGTACACGTCAATGCTAAATCTACTTGACACTACAGCAGGAATAGTAAGACGGCGAAGCCATACACGCTTGCTTTTTACTTTTGCCCCACGCTTTTATGCGACAGACCAATCTGCTTTGCTTATTCAGGCTTGTCAGAGGGTAACCATGAGAATGAAAACGTAATTAACAGAGAAGGACTGTCATAATAGTTACCGTCCTAACTGATCATTTGAAAGCACGCTAAACCAAAATGTATAGTGTAAATAAGATGCCTTGCCGGAAAGACACCTTCTGTACTCAAGCTAAAGTCAGTACTTTCAGCATTGTGACAAATATTCTGCTCCAAATATACATGCTGTTTCGTTAAATGGTCATTGTAACTTTGGAAGATGATCAAAATGATTTGAAGCACGGTGGTGGCGATTTTAATCGAGATTGTGAGGATAAGCAAAAATGACTCATTGCATTAATATTCAACTGAAAAAGACCACTTTTGACTCATCCGATGTGCTGTTTGAAGATACGCACTCCATGCGTTTGACCATTATGTGATGTGCAAAGATCACCTGATTGCAAGTTACATATCGTATGAGCAGAACTCAGCAACAGTGGTAAACAGCCGTACGATAGGTAACCAAGCGGGTCAAGCACTGATACCGAGTAAATTGGTTATCATAATATTCCAAAAAAGAATGCCTATTGTCTGCACTCGTTAGAACTCAACACTACCAAACAGCGCGAGGTTAGCCAAGACCAGATATGTGGGCCTGGCAGATACCTGGATACATATTCAACACATCTACCATTGTTCGTCTTTCTCAGTGTTATTCAAGTATTCAACCGCCTGTAGAAAAAGTATTTTTACCTTATAACTTTTTAACGCTATTACGTTCTTCGTGCATTGTAATTAAAATGAAACTAGCTTTTGTGAATAAGTGGCCCTTTTCACATTAGTCCAAACCTTGTTAGGCTTCCTTGTATGGTATTTTGGTATTATTTCGTTAAACAAACTAGATCCCAGATAAGAACAATTTGCCAAGCTTCTGAAATGTATCTGATTTCTCAAGTCAATAGTATAATTTGCGACTACTGCATCGTTTGCCACGATGTTCTGGCGCAAATAGCAAGACAATGTATTGATTAATTTTGTCAAATGACAAATAATTCCTGTTTGGTATAGGTAGAAATTCATCACATCTAGACGTCCTGTTTCACGAGAACTGTGGATACTACTTGCTGCAAAACCCAGGAAACAATACGCAACTATAAACAACTCGTTAAGAACCAAAACAACAAATGGCTAGGCTCAACTCTGTACGAGTGTATCAGTGTTTAAAACGAATACGGCGCTACAGTTTTGAAGAAGAGTCTGCTCTTAAAGGATTTGATTCGCATCGGAACTAGTGTGTTGGCAAGCAGCCCCGCGTTAAACCCTTACATTTAGCCTTATCCCAAACGATTAGTTTGGTATATACACAAAATGCTTGTCTTCTTTACAGATTTCCAGTAAGTGAACAAAAAGCTTTTTCGTAACTAAACCAAACTAAAAGGCAAGAAACAGAGTATCTAGCAGACCATTATCTACTGAGAATTTTGTGATCAACTTACGTTCCGGAGCAGCTGCAAGACATTGTCTGTGCATTCGCATGAACTAACTCATCTAAGATAAGAATTGAAGCCACATCCGTAAAAATTGGCCATGACACTAGTACTGAACTTCTTTTTTAGGTGATCACTAGCAGAAGTACTTAAGAGTTAACTGATAGGTTCACCTTGAGTGTGCACGAAGGACCAATGACTAAAATGCTAAGTCTTGGACTTGCACATGGGCAGGTAATCAGACACAGATATCCCTTTTCTGCCATGTGTGTCCGGAGAAATAAAATCTACAAAGCACAAGTAGTTAAGGACAGTGAACTCACAACCTGCAATATCTCTGATGCGGACGCTTTGCTTATAACCAGAATCTTAATCACGGAAGTGAATTCACCTACAAAACAAACACTAACACCTAGATGAGCAGTGCGTGTATTGGTTTTTCGGGTTCGGTGTAAATCCCAAAAGCTTTGTTGCATGACTAAAATGGGACAAACTGCGAAAGCATTTTAAAACCTTGCCTTTTAATTACATTTCAGCCGTTGGTGTGGGTGCTGGCCAGTTTCAAAGAACCTTATGTGTTATTCTGCGGATCTGTTGGAAAGCACCAATCTTCAACATTAAGCAATTCTTCTTATGCAGCTGTTCACATGGTCGCATTTAAAACTACTTTTAGTGTGACTTTTAGTTTCTTAGTACAAGGAAAACCTTATGTCTCTTGCCGTCTTATACCTGGCCAATCTCCACATCATCTCCAACAAAATATCAATTAAACGGCTGATCCTGTTTCCGGCACAAAATGAGTCCTCCTTCACTAGACCCAAT
The DNA here is from genome assembly GCA_944474145.2 of Dicrocoelium dendriticum. NCBI lineage: Eukaryota > Metazoa > Platyhelminthes > Trematoda > Plagiorchiida > Dicrocoeliidae > Dicrocoelium > Dicrocoelium dendriticum. The sequence continues at coordinate 10,621,235 of OX104059.1, forward strand.
TTATACTCACAGATCGCCAAGTTTTAAGTGAAATTCTAATTAAACAGGCATTCAACTGACATGCTGTCCAGTATGATAACTCACAATCCTCGAATCCCACTAAGTTAGCTATTCAGTAAGTTTTGTGATCTTTTCCACAAGTAGGTTCAACCACCTACGCGTTTCGTTCCGTAAGGTGGATATGGTGATCTCACGCATGCATTGTAAAGCTGCTTCTGCTGCGCTGTAGTTGGATAGGGAAGATTAAATTGTTCTACCGGAGGTAATAGACGAAACGCCATAAGATCCGCAGTTACAAAAGTGAAGAGGAATTGTGAACAGTTATTTTATGAGGGATAAGAAGCAATGTTTTACAATCCCCTTAAGTAGTCTGGTGGATTATCGAAAAATGTTAAGGAAAATATTGTTAGTGGTTGTACTGTCAAAAGGGTTGATTTATTGTATGAAATACATTAGCCCTGCAATCCGATTGTCTGTATAGCTTCAATAAGCTATAAAATAATAAATTCAAGCTATTTCCCAAAGTAGGGTGGATGTACCGATGTTGTAGCTAAAATCTTGCTGCACGGTCCAGAGATGCTCACAATAATGACAGAGATAAGTTCTGTACCGGTGAATTTAGTTTCTAAACATCAAGTCAAAAACGTAACAATGTAATGAAAATGCTAGAAACAAATATTCAGCGATGACAAGATGGTGGTCGGCGCTGCCATCAGATAGGTCCAAATGCGATCAAAAATGCTCACTGTTGTTGACCACGCTAAGGATCACTCGGTAGTTAGAACTCGTTGGTCTTCCGTTTGTATATACATAGAGCAGCTTGCCCAATTTAGGGCGAGTAAACAGATCGTGACGTATGGGAGTTAATCTGAGTTCTGATGAACCGGTTTCTCCACTATTGAATGTAAACATGAATCTGACCAAAAAGGCTACACTGTTGTCAATTTGATGCACATCAAAAGGGCCTATAATTACGTAGCCCGTAATCGCAATGGCAAACCGCACAAATATCTACAGTAGAGGTGTCTTTAGCATCACGTTCCTAGTCAAGATAACTATTTAGCTAAACACAGTAACTAAGCTGGTGCAAAAGAAACGCTTGTTATTGACATTATTCTTCCATTCTTAACCGCTTGATTATAACATCGGATGAGCGTCACAAACGGTGATTATGACGAGAAAACAAAGCTTGATAAGAAGTATGATTTATGATTTATTTCGCTCATTCTCTTAGGTAGCTCGCGTAATAGTGTAGAAAACCACATCAAAATATACGGTCACCGTTCCTGAACTTGCCGTGAGCGTACTGCACCAGTTCTCTAGTCTGATTGGTAGAACTGAGTTCACCTCCGCTTGGCCGTTTGAGGTTGAATGCAAGATAAACGTACGCTTCGGTTAGAATAGCTATACTTCGCTCAAACTTTCTGCTTTACGATGAACGTTTCGAGAATCTACGCTTTTCCTAACATAACAGAACATAAGTCAGCTTTTTCCGGTGATCTGATAGCTAGATTGAGAGCCTCATCATCATTTATGTCAATTAGATAAATTGCCGTAATTCGGAGGAGTGAAGCATACGTTGTTTGGTGCAGCATAGTCCTATGCTGGGAATAATACTGGGTAAGTGACATAATAAGCATCAGGAGTACGTTATAATAATCAGTGGGGAGTAAAAAGGTATGCTCAGCGTACAGCCGAGATACTTAGCGCGGGTGCCTGTCAAGCTGTTTGTGGCTCAGGCACTCTTTTGATTACATGTGATCGCCAAGCGCTCAGCGAACAGACATCCTAGAGAAGCCGACAGAAACAAAACCTTAGGCTGCACGGCTGTATAACCGCTTCGAATTACTGCACAACTGACAACTTGTGAGCACTTTTTTGGCTTTTGTTTGTTCTCTTCACCTATTTCGCAATATAAAGAACCAAGTCGAGGTTATAATTTAGCTCCGATTAAACCAATATATGTTGGATAATATCCTACAAGTCATGACTATCTGACTTGGAAACTGGCTGCGAAGAACCTCACTTAATCACAAGTCATGATACCTAAAGACTTTATGGATTAGTCATCCTTGCTGACCCTATCCACATGGGCCATTAACAAATTCTAGGGATAAACCCAATTAACCTCTAGTGTCTGAAAAGCCTGATCCCTAACTGTTATTGCCACATGTGGAGCTAGCTCGTAATGTTTGGTCACCCTTTCACATGATCGACCATGCTTTGTTAAAAAAGATAATCCAAAACCCTACCTGAGCTTTCAAATTTAGACGTACTCTGCGATTCCTTTCTGCCAAATGAATGAAACGCACGTTTTTGGTTTCTATCAGAAAGATCAGGCTTTTGTTTTAAAAGTTTTGGCAAACAACTGGTTAGTGTATCTGTAATACTGTAGCATTTAACAAATACACTAATCGGTCGTTTGCTAAACCTTTTGAAACGATGACTTCTTGATCGGTTCCGAATATTTTCTAAGATATCCCACCCGGCTTTCAGTCTTTGTTTATCCTTCTACTATTAGTGTTATGCTAAACTATGCGCGGTAACCTGGAAGGAAAACACCGCAGTGAAATTAAACTATGTGAATCATGAGCATGCCCATTGTACTTGTTGCTAGCTTTTGTTCGCTTCTTGTGGAATTGGATGAACTAACGATTACAATCAGCTACCGGGATTACGTGCAAGTAGGTCTCATTTTGTTGCAAGAGATTAGCTCCTCGAAGAGTTCGAAAGATTTAAGTTTCGTCGGCTTGACCACCTTGTTGCTTACCGAAACGACAGAGATTGGATCGTCGTATAAACAAGCTCTTCCTTGGGCGTATGAAAAGGACGTATGTTTACATCTTTTCGCTACGCATTAGCTGTTTTGTCATGACTTGCAAGCAAGTATGTATGAGTGGGTACCGCTCGATCCTAATGGCCGACATCGAGATTTCTTACTTATCCATGCACGAAATAGAAGCATTTTACTAAGAGCTTAAGCGAGTGTCAGAAAACACTTCGTTTCACATTGATATTTGCTAATGATCTTAGCAGGTTTGACACCACTGTTTTGATAGGTAATTGCTATAGAAGTTGGGACACTGTCCTACCAGGTACAATGCGATCTGGTATATATTTACAGTGTAAAGCCTTTCTCCGTGTGTAATGGGCCACCGCTTATCAGTTGTGATCACTCGCCAGCCAAGCTCTCTATCGCTGTCTGCTCTTGGGCCAACAAACAGTGATCACACTTTGTAACGAGTGCCTTCAGGTAAAAAGATGTTCCGCACAGGATACTGACCGACCAGGAAAATGATATCATCCATCGACGCTGATAGATTAACAAATTATTATCAGCTGACAAGTTACTTAAATTTTTTTTCTGACGTTTGCTGTCTATGAGAAAATCTTCCTCCACGTCGACAGCTTCCCTTCTACCTGAATCGGCTGCGTTGAAAGAAAGCAGTTTCAGAAGGAAAGATAATACAGTGGAGTATGTCTGCCATTATGAAGTAGGAATTACGCCGTCTCAAACAAGTGTACGTTCAGTCCATGTGTAAGAATAGTAACTGTCATAAACTGAGCAAGATACTGAAACAATTAAGCGGAGTTACTCAAAGTGCTTTATATTCTGACAAGATGTGAAGAAACAAATCCATTAATGCAATCGTCCCGGTAGTTTAATCACAGATCCTTTCCTTTGCCAGCAGAAATTTTCTGCAAATGCTTTATCCGTGTCTACAGCGACCCTGAAAAGTCTGCACTCCGCGATACAAATAACGGTCCGGACAACCTGTCGCCCGTTGTTTTCAGTGGATTCGTATTGTGGGCCAAACCTCTAGCTACCTAATATAGATTGTACATGCAACAACATAAAATTGCCGATTGCTCAATTAGGGCCAGCAATACACCAGTACCAGAGGAAGAGCCAAGCAAATAGAGACCAGTTGCTTGTAGGTCAGTAACCTTGAGGATTTGCGAGAGTCATTATTGGAACAATGGAACAATGATATATTTCGAGTAAAATATCCAATGCTTAACCAGTCCCATAGGATAGCCAGAATCAGAACCACAAAACGGGAAAAAGAAAATATAGTGATTAAACGAAAATCGTTTGAATGCACTCACCATATTTATAAAGATGCATGCAGAAAGCAGCCGAGCGCGTGTGTAAATTAATCCTGACTAATTAACGTTTGCCATAGTATATCTTCTGTTAATATATACAGGGTACATCAAGAAATATAGTTGGGTTAGTTAAACGTCAAGCTGTGTTATAAACATAGAACAAATGGAGGCGGAAACAAAAGTGTGTGGGAAGGCATTCCGTGGCTAGCAGACACGAAAAGCTTAAATTTTTCGCCGACATTCTAGCCGCCTGCATTGCGTGGCTAAATTCAGCTCATGACCCCACAAATGCATCGTGTGACTGAGTGGCAGTAGATGGTGGTAGCCGTTGTCGGGGTGATTTAAAACCGATAGGCCATAGTAAAGTCACCACCTTGGTGCTGATACTGACCACTGTAAATACTTAGATCCTCAATCTAAGTTGAAAAGGAAGGTGAAACAGCCTTTTGACGTGCTTGGTGAATCTTCGCTCTAGATTCTCGAGCACTGCGAGATAGTGATTTTGCCAGACCACCAGGCTTGGATAACATTTGCCACGAGGCCACTTGTGTGTTAGGCATCTGCAAGCAGACAAATGAATCAAAGTACCTGAATGCCCTCCGCAGCATCCCAACGTGTTGGTCCCCAGTCTTTAACGCTTGCTCAGATTGTTCGGAGAAGATCACATCAGCCTGAACAAATATTCATAGGTCGCGCGTCTGGGTGACTCTATAATGAAAGATCGATATTGTTCTTAACTCGTGATCGAGTTTGCATGGTTACCTCGATGTCACCATGACATGCGTTTTGCAGGGAGCCCTAATTGTTCAAGAACAGAGGAAGGGTAAAAACCAAAAGAGGACATATAACTGTAACATTTTTGTATTCTATTTATTGTTATTCTGGTGCCTGTTTATAGACCCTACTTGTTGTAAAATAGGAGTTCTGCCTCGGCCTCTAGCTTTGTTACTGCCTCGTATACTACAATTTGGCGACCCTGTCTGAATGCATACCGTAAATGCCGAAGCCATCGAAACAGACTGGTGTAGTGCTCAATACTACAGATGAAAATCCCAACTCGGAGATAGCTGCTGATGTGGTTAATGCTATTCGAGAAATTGTTCCCATCAATGCCTGCTCCAGAGAAAGTGTGTTTGGGAATGAAATATTCCAGATGGGCCAAACACGCAAAAGCCTACATTCAAAACTTTCCCGATGCATTGCAGTGTGGATGTTCTTGATTGTCTTTTTCCGTATAGTGACTCTTTAGAAAATGGGATAATCACCACCACATTCGAAGAACTCGGGGAAATCCTGAATACAACACTTCTTCCCACCCAGTGGCGACAAACCTATCACGTTTGTTTTCAGTAACCAGGGGAAAGGCGAGATCCTTTGCACGCGATCTGAGACGACTGATATGAGGGCATTTGCAAATGAGACATCTGAGATACGAGCAAATCGGTTAGTACAGTAGTTAGGGGAATGGGTACACATGCAATCGTTTTGGCTTGAGTTGCTGTTGTACTCTCTCTACCAATGAGACACAACTGTGGAATTTACATACAGTCGGAACGTGTAGACGCGACCATCGGTACTGCGCCATCTTGTTGATTTGCTGTGACAGCGCACTATGGACGCAGATATAAACCATCGGGACACATATCGGGCACATTAGCGCATCACGAGTACAGTTACCCCGGCGACCAGACCAGCCGAATTTGCAAAGTATCCGCCAGCAACCACCGACATAACAAAACTATGAACAACCTCGCGACAACCTAAATTATTAAACAAGTAAAGCCGTTTTATACGTGCGATTACTTGTTCACTATTTACTATTTCGGTAAAGAGGTTAGCATTTCAGATTTCGGGGGTCTTATTGATAGTTTTGATCAAGGTGGATGCTTTTAAATTTGATTAGATCCAGTTCAACTACACAGCTGATAAACCGTGCCAATAGCTTGTCGTGACCTTTTGGCAGCTGCCAACGGAGGATTCCGTACCGTCCACGAATCTAGTACAGCACTAGTTGAGATTGCGCAAAACACATTTCACCACGAGTTCATTGTTACAGACAGAATCCCGTTCGCGGCTGTTATTTAGATGGATCTACTGAGCCGATTGAAATGCAGATTAGGCCTGGACAACCTATGGTCGGTCACTGACCGTTATACTATAAAACTCAGGGCGGCCAAAGTGAGTGCGGGAAAGCTTTGCAATTTGGGATGACAAGTCTGATAGAGCGCAGTGCATAGGCAACTTTGTCAACCCCATTCATCTGTCGGTCGTGAAGCAGGCGTTGGAAATGCACAAGGACATATTACGATGTTATTCAGGAGCATTTGCGTGGCGTGCTAGAGATTAGTATGAAAACAGTGTCGTTAAACACTCATCATACTCCGAATCTGCTAGACCGATCAAGACTCCACCGTCGCAAATTCCAGTATATTGGTAGAGAACTACAAAAGTTTATAGATGAAATAATTAAACAAAGTAATGCGCCCATCTAGTTATCCTTGAGCATCTGCAATTGTGCTGGTCAAGAAAAGAGATGGTGATTTCCGGTTGTGCCTGGGTTATAGACGGTTAAACGAAGCCACATGGAAAGCTGCATTCCTCTTCCAGGAAATCGATGTCTTGTTTGATGCACTTGACGGATCGGCCTATTTTAGCACACTGGAGTTACCTTCTTGGAACTGACGTGTAGAACTGTAAGAGAGAGGCCAGACGAAAACAGCGTTTATGGTACCGTCTGTTCTTTATTAATATAAGACGATGTCTTTTGGGCTATCAAACGTACTTCAAATTTTCAAGGCTCAATGAAAATGTGTTGAAAAGACTGATCCCCCCCCCAAGTGCCTCGTTCACCTGGCTGACTTTACTGTTCACGGAAAACTAAGGAAGAATATTAAATCAATGAACCAATGGATATTAAATTAATCTGTTGGAAGTGCAGACACGCAGAATCGATGTGGGTCCCAAAATACATTCGGCAAATTTCTACTTACTGCAAGGAGAGGTTACCTACCTTGGTCCCTACATTTAGATGAAGTGCTTTCTGATAGACCTTGGTAAGACCGAGCAGATAAAAGTACAGCCTGCCCCAGCCAACGCCGACCAGTTACGCAGCTTCCTTGGTCCTGCCTATTACTATAGACGATATCTTAATGGTATACAGATATGGCTGCACCGTTAAAGGCACTGCTTCAAAAAAGCAGCCTTCACGAAGAAAATCAAAAGGCTTCGACCTGTTACTTCAATCCCTTGGAACCACTCCATTGTTGGTATTTCCAGATTTCTCACTATCAGCCACTGAAGTAATTATAGCCTTGTATACTACAGATACTTGCTGTTTATAGCCACCAAGCTTGTATATGAAGTTCGACAGATGACGAATGTGAACCACCTCATATTTGCACGAAGTAAACTGAGGGCAACTGTGGAATGATCACACAAACGCACTAGCTAGTTCTAACTGAATTGCGTCGTAGTCCCCTTGGTCGGCAATAATCCGCTATAGCTTAATATCACTAGCGAAAAACAAAAAAACACAAGACACTCAGAAGCGTAAATACATTAATGAACCTGAAGAACAAAGGTGGCCCCAGAACTGATACTTGTGAAATTCACCTTAGACCTGAATCTGATGGGACAGCACTTTCTGAACTCTAACCTGCAGTTGTGGATTATGCAGCAAGTTTCAGATTCATCCAACGGATGTATCTCAAAATCCATAGTAACAAAGCTTGTGAAACAGGGTGCCGCGATCTAGGAGGTCGAGGGATTTAGCAAATTAGAGATAACTGATGTGGGTCCCTCCACCTTTGTCGGCCCGTTCTGTTCAACTAATGCGTACAACCAGTATATAGGTTGTGAAAGAACAACGTTGGAGGAAACTGCGTTGCTCTGGAGCAATGAAGTTTTAGCTTTCTAATTGGTCTCTTAAAGCCTCAGCGATGCTTGCCACCATCACCTTCGTGAGTACAGGGAGTAGGACCACTGGGAGATAATTCACCGGGTCCAAGCGACTAACTTTTTAGAAAAGCGGGACAATTACTCCATGTTTCTACACAGCAGGAAAAGTTTCCTTAAGTCCGTTTAGTAGAAATGATATCGTTGGTCGGCCAGCGTTATTGCTGCTACCTGCAGCGCTATCCGATGAATGCCACCGATCCCTGGAGAACTGTAGGTGCTCCTTGAAAGCACGCTCTTCTACGCAGCAGCAGAAGCGGTCAAATAATCTTCAAACTGATAACCACGTTCGAGGTCAACCAGAGACCTAGTGATATGCCTTGTGCTTTCGGTCCTGCGTTCTGGACTGCACTAACGCATCCAGTTGCGTAAACCGCAAATTACTACTACTCATTGCTGTACTATATCCTTCCTCTTATTGGACGATTATTTTATTCATCGTACCCAAGTTACCCGACTTGGAGATGAAACATGCCCTCCTTTAACCACAAATACCGGGATTCGTTAGGGATTTATCATGCCACCATTTCTACATTCCATTTACTTTTTCTCAATACCTGTTCGTGAGAAGGCAACACAGGTGAGGTGGGGAAGTATAGGTTGGCGCTTGTGTGCCTATTTAAAACCCACATCCATAAATGATCAAGTCCGATTTGATGAAATTTGATGAGCTGACACGTTGGGAAACAAATGACACCAGTAAGGTAGGACACCATAACAGGAGGCTAGCACGGCCTCTCGCAAAGTCAGCCATGCCCTACCAACCTCCTGCCTCTTCGGATTGTTTAATCTAAAATTTTAGACTATGGTGTCAAAGTTGGTTAGGCTTATCTGTACTTTTCCGAAACCCTCAACCACCTAGATCATCCTGTCTTTCTTCATATGCTTCAGAAATTACGGGATCAGTATCTTATCCGTCTGTAAGCTAATGACGGTCTCTAACCGGGATGCCACAGGTCTGGTTTCCGCGCTCATTACTCAATCACATTCCAAAGAAACGAGGTATTCCACCAGACTATTTGCTGAAACAGTACCCGGTTTTTGTTTTCTACTGTTACGCGTTTGGCGTGATTTTTTAGGTGTCTTGCTTTTTACTGGTGTGAGCGAAATAAACGAGCCATTGACGAATAAAAGTCTGATATTTACTCAAATCAGACCATTAGAGTGCGCAAGAGTGGTCAAGCAAGATTCTGAGCCTATTTAGTGCGTTTAAGAGGTGGCTGGTCTATATGCCTTATCAACCAAACTGATCAGATTCGTTCACTGATCCGGTTTTAAGGTGAATGTCCCATGAGCGGGCCATTTTAGTTACTGGTTCAAGATAATGTTGATTATTCGAAATAATCTGCTTGGACGTCAAACACTAGTGACCAATGCTTTGGTCGGTTGAGAAAGGGTTCAGTTAATTTGATCTTATCATCTTCCCACCAGTGCCAATGCGTAGGTGTGACCCAATGCGAAGTGCGTCATTGAGATTTCGCGGCTCTGGTATAGACAAGGATTCTTTGCTTATCTGATTTTGAAGCACCTGCTGCGAGTCATAATTGCTGACACACTTTCTCAGTAGTGGTCTCGAATGACTTTGAAGTCTGCCTGCGCCATTTCGACCACTGGGACTGTATCTGAAATGGAGGAATTCGGTGTTACTCTCATCAAGCCCTGCATTCCAAGATCGCAGGTTCCGTCTTTGTATGGACACATCAGCCTGAGTTCATTCATTCATTCATTATACACATCAGCTAGAGGTAGGAAACCACCTCCGCTATTGTGCCGCAATACATGAAAGAAATACGTACATACATATAATACAATACATAAAGGAAAAATAGATACAACAGTTGCATACTAGCTGAGCTACCAGCAACGGATAGGCATCGTTCCGGTAAGTTACCAGCCAGCTACCAGGCAAAAATGTTATGTTTTACCCTACGAGATGAGATCGTAGATGGAGGGAGAGACTAAAAGGGATGGGCAGGGACAAAGAAACTTACAGCACAAACGCCACTGAGGTCGGCTCCTTGCCATGTTAGCAAGTGTATCCAGCCAAACGTGTTCACCGTCTTTTGGACCCCAACCAGGGAGCCGTGAAGCTCCAACCGAGGCTAGCTCCTAAGTGAAGGACTTCATTCCTCTGGACCAAGTCATCGCTTGGCCACCTCTCCTCTTCGAAGTGATAGACTTCATTCCCCTGGATCAAGTCATCGCTTGGCCACCTCTCCTCTTCTTCTACCCACATCCAAGGTGAGCAAACAACGCACGTCTAGGGAGTCGATGGGCTGGCATGCGCAACACGTGGCCCAGCCATCGGAGTCTGGTGCGGGAAATAACGGTGCTGAGCGGTTCAGATCCTTTCCCTGGGCCGTAAACAATGCGTCGAACACGCTCGTTACTCACGCGTTGTTCCCACCAGATGTGAGCCAAACTGCGAAGGCACCGATGGTCGAACGTAACTAGCCTCTTCAAGTCCGCCAATCTTAGGGGCCAGGTTTCTCAACCGTACAGTAAAGTCGAACGTACCACTGCATTGTACACTCTACCCTTCAGGGCGAGAGTGATGTCGCGCCGCCGCAATAGGTGGCGAAGGTTAGCAAAAGCACTTCGAGTTTTCGCTATACGGTTCGTGCTCTCGTCTTCGATCCCAAGGGTGCTGATACAACTTCCCAGGTAATTGAATTTCTGAACGACTTCTAGCTGATCCCCACCAAGGGTCAGCGCAGGAGGTGATCCCTGCCAATCTTGGAGGAACGCTTTGCACTTCGGTGGTGCAAAGCAAAAGCTCGAAGCAACTGACAGCCAGTGCTAATCTGTCCAGCGCGGATTGGCACGTCTGGGAGCTGTCACAGATGAGGGCAATGTCGTCTGCATACCCCAAGTCAAGAAATCGTTCTCCTGGGAGTAGCTCCACACCTTCCAAGTCATGTCCTGTAAATGCAATCTCCATGACTTCGTCAATAGCGAAGTTGAATAGGAAAGGTGACAGCGGGCATCCTTGTCTCACACCGCTGGAGATATTGAAGGGTGGCGACAGGTTGCCGTAAGCCCTTACTCTGCCCGTGCTACGCGCATATAATGCTTGGATAATATTTACATATTTCTCGGGCACACCTTTCCTGAGTAGACAATTCCAAAGGGCACATCGATCAACCGAATCGAAGGCACCTTTGATCTCGAGGAACACGACTACGGTGGGCCGCCAATATGTGTGACGGTGCTCCAACAACTGACGCAAGGTGAAGATGTGGTTGATGCAGCCACGACCACGACGAAACCTGGCTTGCTCCTCACGAATCTGGATTTCACGAGCGCCAGTCAGTTTGTGAAGAATTATGGTGGCTAGTAATTTGGAGGCGATGGAGATCAGACTGATTCCTCTATAACTGCCGCATTCCGAGCGCGAGCCGCCTTTGAAGATGAGAACAATAACGGAGCGGCTCCAGTCGGTTGGGACAGTCTCCTGCTCCCACAGTTTCACTAGAAATTCGTGTAAAGCATCAGCAAGAGCAGAACCTCCGAATTTGAAGTGGGCTATCAGCCTGAGTTGGGGGGTGGAACTTGGTAAGTAGTGGTTGGCGGCTGTCGCCATGATTACTGGACCATTGGGCTGCGCGAGTAGCGCAGGATTTTGCACGAGATTCTACAGCTGATTAGTAAATATATAAATAAAATGTCAAATGCGCCACTGCAACTAAGGACGAAAGCCCTGTCCTTGGAGAGCGGACATTATCGACATCTTCGGAATGACATTCCACAGGAACGTCTAGTGCTATCTCCTGAGGCTATCCCATGGTAACAAACTAAGGGGCCACTGGCGAAAGTTGGCCGCTCTGTTTAGTTGGTTTTAGTATTTCTTTCTATAATAAGTTCATCCCTAAACGCTGTTTCAATTGATATGGGCTTATGCTACTCACATTTTACAAGTGTTATAGACGCATTAGCCCAGTTACAGTACACGATGTGGGCCTTGTTCACCTTAACACCACAAGACACAATTCCGCCTTGTCACAAGTTCAAGATTGGATGGGGATTGTATTCGTGTCTATCCGATTATTAAGGTGAACCCAGTGAAACGCGGTCTATTTTGTTGACAAGTTTATTTACGGCTGATGCTGAGGGTCATTTTGATATACACGTTGTGTGGATGGATTGCGACGCACAATCTCAATGTTGACCGTGATTCCCACTGAAGTGAACCTTAGTCTTTCGATCACGAGGACCGTAGCTGATACAAATAGAAATTGGGTGTTGCCTGCCCCAAAACTCTGCACTACTATAACGCGTTTCGATGTTATTACATCTCATCAGATAGAGTTAAAAATATCGAACCCGGGACCATCGAGATGTCAGTTGTGACCGCTACCCTTAAGTCACCGGGTCAAGACTGGGAAACGCTTGGCACAACGGTATAATGAACGAGGTTGTGGGTCATTTTGAAGTACACGTTGTGTGATGTGATGTAATAACATCGAAACGTGTCATAGTAGTGTAGTGTTTTCGGGCGGGAAACACCCAATTTCTATTTGCATCAGCTACGGTCTTCGTGATCGAAAGACAATGGTTCACTTCATTATGAATCGCGGTCAACATTGAGATTGCGCGTCGCAATTCATCCACACAACGCGTACTTCAAAATGACCCTCAACATCGTTCATTATACCGTTGTGCCAACCGTTGCCCGTCGTGACCCGGTGGCTTACGGGTAGCGGTCACAACTAACTTCCCAATGGTCCCGGGTTCCATGCCTGCTAACTCTATCTGATGATATGTAATAACATCGAAACACGTCTTAGTTTTGGGGCAGGCAACACCCAATTTCTATTTATTTTTGGTTGTTTGATTGTAACAATAGCCCTCCTACCCAGCCTGTTAATCTGTCATTGTTCAATGGAACGTAACTACGCACGTTCTTCCATATGCGACTACTTTATATATCATTACCGGTGCGTAGTCCAAAATTTATACAAATCAGGTTATTGTCCTAGCGCTTAACGCTGATAAAAATCATCCGTGAGTTTATGTCTCCAATCTCTAACACACCTGAAGTTAAACAATGCAAACCATTGATTTTGTTATACTGTCCGCTCAAGAAGACGCCGAGCTTTATAAGATAAAACATGTGTCATTAATTATCGATCGTTGTAGAGCAAGGTGACCAGCATTCCGCTAGTTCACGCATACATAAGAAAGCTAAACACTCCTTCATTTGGTGTGAACTTCGAGCTACTTGTAAAAAGTCTGGTTAAGTAGTAGTATATTAAAAACATTTCCAGTTTTAGCACAATAGGCCATGCACACGGTTTTTCCCTAAGCAACATTGGAAAACTGTTGCTGGTTCAATTTGAGTAAAAGAAGCTTGATCATAGCACTTTCCGTAAGACGAAATGGTATGGGATTCTCAAAAAAAGTAGTTTGAACGAAACTACCCAAGTCTGTGTGAACTGAACAGCGCTTTCAACTGAGCTCAGCTATTACGTGTGTGTTTCTTTTAGACTCAGACAAAAAGAGCCTTATTGTTTAATGTTGGAATGCTCTGTCATAGAGATTTTGAATACTGGTATTTTGGAGGAAGAAAGAATTTGAATGCGAAGGTTTTTCTATGCTTGCCGTACATTAAGATAGAGCAATTGACATTGACATTCCAACTTCCTATACTGAGTGCCAAACTTCAGTTCATAACCAAGCATTGTCGTTTTGTGGTTCATGTACATGTGATGATAACAGTGGCTAACATTTGAAACATCATCCTCTAACCCTAGACAGGTCCGATACTGACCACACTATACTCCCACTGCACTTATTCTGAGCTAGCAATGCAGATGGATTAGCCCTTCTACTTACTATGAGCCCTCCCTTGTGAAATCTCGAGTGCGGCAGTATCATTCCTTTGTCAGCACTGTCCAGTGTGAATGACGTATTCTGAATGGGGAATAAAGTATGCACTGAGAATCCATGAAAACACAAATCAGTGAGTCCCTTCTATCACATCAAACAAAGTAGTGAGAACTAGGTTGCGATTTGTCAAGAATTTGATTCTTTTCCTCAGTTCTACACATCATACAAACAGTACACAAACATTCTTTGGAACGATGGGTAACACCAACTAAACTGTTATACTCTAGAGCACGGTCGTCAAATTGATTACTTAGGGAGTTTCTGAGCCAGGAAACGGTCAGTTTTGCCTCCAAATGACACTTCAACTGCAGCTGGTGTTAAACAACTTGTGAGACTGTGCTGTCCTTTTCGCTACTCTGATTGGTGTGAAGAGCGAGCCTTCGCGTAGTGTGCATAAGTCGCTGCTTGATGGTTCTGTAGTTCCGCCTTAAGTGAACTTGAACTTTGGTAGGATATCATTCGTAACACGATCCCATCAAATAATAAGTGTAAACAAACTATTTCCCTACCGTTTGGACTGGAATTATTGTTTGTGGTGTGGTGAAGTTGGATGTAATGTACTATATATCCTTCTGACACTAATGTCTTCTGCAGAATTCCTTCTTCATCTCTCAGCATTGCCGGGCTGCAAAAAAGGTCTTGCTCTACAGCAGCGAATCTTCAGTAGGCTCTGTATGTACACAACTGGCCAGAAGCTGGATATATGAAGAACACACCGTCGGTTGGTTCCTACTGATCTGAATTCCTC
>OX104059.1:10636435-10682615 GCA_944474145.2 Dicrocoelium dendriticum
GTCCTACTCCCTGTACTCACGAAGGTGATGGTGGCAAGCATCGCTGAGGCTTTAAGAGACCATTTAGAAAGCTCAAACTTCATTGCTCCAGAGCAATGCAGTTTCCTCCAACTTTGTTCCTTCACAACCTATATACTGGTTGTACGCATTAGTTGAACAGAACGGGCCGACAAAGGTGGAGGGACCAACATCAGTTATATCTAATTTGCTAAATCCCTCGACCTCCTAGATCGCGGCACCCTGTTTCACAAGCTTTGTTACTATGGATTTTGAGATACATCCGTTGGATGAATCTGAAACTTGCTGCATAATCCGCAACTGCAGGTTAGAGTTCAGAAAGCGCTGTCCGATCAGATTCAGGTCTAATGTGGATTTGCACAAGTATCAGTTCGGGGGCCACCTCTGCTCTTCAGCTTCATTAATGAATTCACCCTTCTGAGTGTCTTGTATTTTTTGTTTTTCGCTAGTGATATTAAGCTATAGCGGGTTATTGCCGACCAAGTAGACCAAGATGCAATTCAATTAGAACTAGCTAGTGCGTTTGTGTGATCATTCCACAGTTGCCCTCAGTTTACTTCGTGCCAATATGAGGTGGTTCACATTCGTCATCAGTCGAACTTCATATACAGGCTTGGAGGCTATAAACAGCAAGTAGCTGTAGTATACAAGGCTATAATTACTTCAGTGGCTGATAGTGAGAAATCTGGAAATACCAACAATGGAGTGGTACCAAGGGATTGAAGTAACAAGTCGAAGCCTTTTGATATTGTTTGTGAAGGCTGCTTTTTTGAAGCAGTGCCTTTAACGGTGCAGCAATGTCTGTATACCATTAAGATATCGTCTATAGTAATAGGCAGGACCAAGGAAGCTGCGTCACTGGTCGGCGTTGGCTGGGGCAGGCTGTACTTTTATCTGCTCGGTCTTACGAAGGTCTATCCGAAAGCACTTCATCTAAATGTAGGGACCAAGGTAGGTAACCTCTCCTTGCAGTAAGTAGAAATTTGCCGAATGTATTTTGGGACCCACATCGATTCTGCGTGTCTGCACTTCCAACAGATTAATTTAATATCCATTGGTTCATTGATTTAATATTCTTCCTTAGTTTTCCGTGAACAGTAACGTCAGCCAGGTGAACGAGGCACTTGGGGGGGATCAGTCTTTTCAACACTTTTTCATTGAGCCTTGAAATTTTGAAGTACGTTTGATAGCCCAAAACACATAGTCTTATATTCATAAAGAACAGACGGTACCATAAACGCTGTTTTCGTCTGGCCTCTCTCTTACAGTTCTACACGTCAGTTCCAAGAAGGTAACTCCAGTGTGCTAAAATAGGCCGATCCGTCAAGTGCAGCAAACAAGACATCGATTTCCTGGAGGAGGAATGCAGCTTTCTTTGTGACTTCGTTTAACCGTCTATAACCCAAGCACAACCGGAAATCACCATCTCTTTTCTTGACCAGCACAATTGCAGATGCTCAAGGATAACTAGATGGGCGCAATACTTTTTTCAGTATTACATCTATTAACTTTTGTAGTTCTCTACCAATATATTGGAATTTGCGACGGTGGAGTCTTGATCGGTCTAGCAGATTCGGAGTATGGTGAGTGTTTAACGACACTGTTTCCATACTAATCTCTAGCACGCCACGCAAATGCTCCTGAATAACATCGTAATATGCCTTTGTGCATTTCCAACGCCTGCTTCACGACCGACAGATGAATGGGGTTGACAAAGTTGCCTATGCACTGCGCTCTATCAGACTTGTCATCCCAAATTGCAAAAGCTATCCCGCACTCACTTTGGCCGCCCTGAGTTTTATAGTATAATGGTCAGTGACCGACCATAGGTTGTCCAGGTCTAATCTGCCTTTCAATCGGCTCAGTAGACCTATCCCAAGAATAGCCGCCAACCGGATTCTGTCTGCAACAAAGAATTCGTGGTGAAATGTGTTTTGCGCAATCTCAACTAGTGCTGTACTAGATTCGTGGACGGTACGGAATCCTCCGTTGGCAGCTGCCAAAAAGTCACGACAGGCTATTGGCACGGTTTATCAGCTGTGTAGTTGAACTGGATCTAATCAAATTTAAGAGCATCCACTTGATCAAAACTATCAATAGGACCCCCGAAATCTGAAATGCTAACCTCTTTACCGAAATAGTAAATTGTGCACAAGTAATCGCACGTATAAAACGGCTTTACTTGTTTAATAATTTAGGTTATCGCGAGGTTGTTCATAGTTTTGTTATGTCGGTGGTTGCTGGCGGATACTTTGTAAATTCGGCTGGTCTGGTCGCCGGGGTAACTGTACTCGTGACGCGCTAATGTGCCCGATTTGTGTTCCGGTGATTTATACCCGCGTCCATAGTGCGTTGTCACAGCACAGCAACAAGATGGCGCAGTACCGATGGTCGCGTCGACACGTTCCGACTGTTTGTAAATTCCACAGTTGTGTCTCAATGGTAGAGAGAGTACAACAGCAACGCAAGCCAAAACGATTGCGTGTGTACCCATTCCACTAACTACTGTACTAACCGCTTTGCTCGTATCTCAAGTGTCTCATTTGCAAATGCCCCCATACCAGTCGTCTCAGAGCGCGTGCAAATGATCTCGTCTTTCCCCTAGTTACTGAAAATAAACGGGATAGGTTTGTCGCCATTGGGTGGGAAGAAGTGTTGTATTCAGGATTTCCCCGAGTTCTTCGAATGTGGTGGTGATTATCCCATTTTGTAAAGTGTCACTATACGGAAAAAGACAATCAAGAACACCCACACTGCAATGCATCGGGAAAGTTTTGAATGTAAGCCTTTGCGTGTTTGGCCCATCTGGAAAATTTCATTCCCAAACACACTTTCTCTGGAGCAGGCATTGATGGGAACAAGTTCTCGAATAGCATTGACCACAGCAGCAGCTATTTTAAGTTGGGATTTTCATCTGTGGTATAGATCACTACACATCAAGGTCACAGACGGTCGCATAATTCTGTGCTCTGTTGTAATCCTGGATTATTCCGTACATTTTTTGTGCTACATTCTCGGAAATACGCCCATTCGTTTCGGCTCGCCGAGTTCTATCGAACGGGATTTATATTTGCGCAGTAAGTCCTCCGTCTCGCTATTTCATCCCAACCGGCGTCTTCGGCAATTCGTACATTAAGAACCACGCTTGAAAGCTTGTTTTTTCAAGGTTATCTCAGTGAATTTAAGAAACCATTCTACAGGGCTTTTCTAAAGCTATCAGGTGACATATAGCTTAGTACTGTGCACCACCATACACCATAGATACTGGCTATTTTGTCCTTTCATCTATATTCCTTCGTGCACCCTACCACACGAAGTGTTTGTGATTCCATACACGCTTGCGCCAGGACCCATCACCACCAAACCCGGACAGCGACGGTTACCGCTAGCCGGACTAGTCAATTCACGCAGCTCACAACGGTGCGACCGGCGTGATTTAAAGTGCATACGAGTCACTAAGCCATGGGAAGGCGAAGTTTATCAGCGGGTCCACGCGTGAACAAAACAACGAAGGTCAATCATGGCTCAAGTAAGCGGAGAACTGTCATCACAAAAAGCACGTGCTCTTTGTGTGCAAATTCTTACGACGAAGTGGACGTGAACTCAGAACTTGGCGGAAACCGCAGCGTAATAACAAATAGTTTGTGGTTCTGTGATGCGTGTTCAGATAGCCCAATAGCCAAGATTATCCGAACTCTCAACGCGAGGTGTGAAATGTTGGCTGTTGCGTCATCCGAACAGAAAGAATTGGTCAAGGCTTTGGGAGGGAAAATCGCTGAACTCGAGTTGCAGCTTAGTGTATTAAGTAGCCCTAACCCCAGACCTACCAAAAGACCAAAGTTATCCATTAAAAATGTTACACGTTCCGGCGAAAAACAAGCACCATTAGCGATAAACAACTGTGATGCCAAGCCAGTTGAAAATTCTATAAAATCTTCTGTTGTACCGCAAGGCGTAAAGAGTTATGCACAAATTGCACGATCATCGCTATTAGCTGGGCAGCACATTACAAACTGTGTGAATAACGTCGTTGCACAGGAGAATTCTTGCTGCAGCCTTGACTTGTCTTCCCCACAAGACAAGACCAACACTCCCACACGACAAACCTCCACCCAAAAAGAACTGCAACAAACTAAATTACTACGCAACCAACAAGCGATGACAGTCATATGTTCAAACGTACCAGAACCCACCAGCGAGTCGTTAAAAGGTCGACAAGCCGAAGAGCAAAATCGCTGGACTGAGATAAGCTGCGCACTAGGACTAAACGTTCTCCCAACTAGTCTTACACGTCTGTCACGAAACCCATCGTCTCCTCACGTAGGGGAACCTCGGTTACTGCGAGTAACATTTGGCAACACAAAGGACTTGGAGGATGTTCTCTTAGCAAGCCACAGTCTACCGAACTCTTCTCTCAGTGCCCGCATTTTTCCAGACATGCCATGGAAGGAAAGACAAAAGCGGAACTCCGACCCAACCGCGTCTCGTCAAAATGTAATGAAGAAAGTGGTGTTGGTTCATGGTGTGCCCGAACTGAAACATGGCGACACCAGTGAAAGACAAAAACACGATATTGATGAGTGGCGCTACATCACAGAACTCTATGGCATGCAGAATGTTGTGGCATTCGACGTCAGCCGCTTAGCTTCCTCCCCAAATTATCAAGGGAGCGGGCCGAAAATTTTGAAAGTTACCTTGGCTACGCCGGAGATGGCATCAATGGCAATTAAGGTGTGGTACCACAGCAGAAGGCTAGGAACACCAGAAGTACGACTGAGACCATTCCTGCAAGCAGTACAGACCACTGGTACAGTTGAGTCAGACCTGGCTTTTCCGACCATAGACCAGCCAAGCGTGCAAACACTCGTGTCAAAAAACGTGGGCAGAGCGGCACTGTTTGTGCCGGTCAAACACATCGAACCTACCTCCTAATGCGGCAACAAATGCAATGCTGCTACACAAACGCCCAAGGGCTTTACTCCAAGTTGCCGGAATTGTGCCATCGGCATGAAGCAGCAACTTGGGACATTATAGCATTAACTGAAACCTGGCTCTCAAACGAGATTTTGGATCCAGAAATTGAACTTAGTGAAATGTCAGTCATTCGAAATGATCGTCCATCTCGCGGTGGTGGCGTTGCTATCTACTACCGAGATCACCTGAAATGTGAAGCTCTCACTGAGCATTCCCTCATTATCCACGACGCCTTATTTTGCCGGCTGCAGCTATCCGGTCCCGATGGTTGTCCTCAGAAGAAGACACATGATGCTTGCCTCATAGCAGTTGTCTACAGACCGCCGAACTCCTCCGCCGACAGCGATGATATTCTGTTAAATGCTGTCCAATATGCTATGTCGAAAAAGTACTCACACTACCTAATAATGGGTGACTTCAATGTACCGTCAATAGCATCTGTGTTCCCAAGTGGGCCATGCTTCAAATCAAAACTCCTTGAGTTCTTGACTATGGCGGTTTTGTATAACCATGTGGATCAACCAACCAGACACCGCGGTTCAAACAAGCCTTCAATACTTGATTTAATCCTGACTAATGAGGAGTTAATGGTTGAGTCGGTTTCATACAACCCCCCGCTAGGTTGTAGCGATCATTCAGTTCTAACGTTTGATTATGTGTGTTATGCCAGTATGGTTGACAAAGAACCAGAAACCCGACGATTCATCACCAACTATTCCAAGCTTCACACTATAGCGACAACCGTTGACTGGGACCTCCAGATGCACACTTCGGCGAATGATGCCTGGCAAGTGTTGAAAGGCAAGATAAACTGGGTCCTACGATCAGCTCCAAAAGACTTACCATTACGAGTTTCGCGACGGAGCAACAACTGGATCCGGAGTAGAACACGTAAGTGGTTGAATAGGCGAGACGAGGCTTGGAGGGGTCATTTGTTAGGTCCAAGTGATATCACGTGGAATCATTACAAAACAGTCAGAAACTACTGCACTTCACTCCTTAAAGCTGACAAGTACGAATGGCAGGAAACTATGGTACGCAAATTTACTAGCAATCACAAACTGCTCTACCGGTATGTGAATGACAAAAGGAAGGTTAAGACGGGAATACCACCACTAGAGACGGTCAATGGCCTAACGCTTCCTGAAGAGGAGACCGCGGACGCATTGCTCATGCAGTTTGTCTCAGTGACTAGACACACCATGGAACCATCGCCTTGCTACATCCCAGCAAATGTCGTCGGCTTATCCACGGTCAACTTTAGCCCTACATCTGTGGCAAAGAAATTACAGTCACTCAGGGAAAATAGTGCGCCGGGAATGGACAAGATCTGTCCGAAAGTACTTAAAACCCTTGCACCCACCATGGCAGTCCACCTTGCAATCTTTTTCCAGTTTCTATTTGATTCTCATGCACTTCCGTCTGAGTGGAAACGTGGACTTATCACTCCGATATACAAGGGAGGTAAGCGGTCGGATCCTGCCAACTACCGACCTATTACTCTCCTTCCTGTTCTATCAAAAGTGATGGAGTCTATAATCGCTGATGAAATGGTGAGATATTTTGAAAGTCTACAAATCATCTCCAACCTTCAACATGGATTCAGACGCGGACGATCTTGCCTCACCAATCTACTACTTGCTCGGGACTCATGGACCAGGGCTGCTGACGAGGGAGTTCCCGTAGATGTGATTTACTTAGACTTTTCTAAGGCATTCGACAGAGTCAATCACCCAGCACTTCCCCGAAAGCTTGCGACCTATGGTATCCACGGATCCTTGCTCACATGGTTGGAAAGTTACTTATACGATAGAAGAATCGAGGTAAGGATCGCCAACACCCACTCCGATAGCCTATGCGTCACTAGCGGCGTACCGCAAGGATCAGTTCTCGGCCCGTTACTCTTTTTAGTCTATATCAACGACCTCCCTGCCAACATTCAATCACCTATGCAAATATTCGCCGACGATGCTAAGATGTGGCGAGCTATTCAGTCAACATCTGACCCTGTCTATCTGCAGGATGACCTGAACGGGATTCACGAATGGGCAGTAAACAACCAACTACCCCTGAACCCCGAAAAGTGTCACCTGTTGTCGCTGCGCAGTAACTGCAGCAACACATATCACCTGGGGCAGCGCGTTATAAGACAGGTGAGCAACGAAAGAGACTTAGGGGTCATCATGCAAGAAGGTCTGGCTAATTCGCTCCAATGTTCAAAGGCAGCTAACATAGCGAACTTAAACTTGAGGCTTTTGAGGCGAGCGCTCGGTACCTTCGAGCGGCAACTCGTGCCATTATTGATTAACGCCTACATTCGTCCCCACCTCGAGTATGCGGTGCAGGCATGGCCTCCGTGGTTAAAACGGGACATTCGTCTCCTGGGGCAACCACAAAGAAGAGCCACTAAGGCAACACGTGGTCTATCGAGCCTTAGTTATGAACTGCGCCTTCGTTCGATCGGTCTGTACTCCTTAGAATACCGACGACTTCGCGGTGATCTGATCCTCACTTATCGGATACTAAGAGAAGAGGACCATACATGTAAGTCGCTGTTAACATTATCTGCCGACAAACGATGCCGAGGCCATGCACTAAAACTTGTGACTCAATATTCCCGTTTAGATTGTAGGAAGTTTTTTTACTCTCTTAGTGTCTGTCCGCACTGGAACGCACTGCCATCGCATGTGGTGAACGCACCAAACATCGAGACATTCGAAAGACTATTGGACTTGCACTTACATGATACACATTATATAACGGTATGACAAACTGCAGTGTCTAACTTACTGATATTTTTGTGTCACACCTGAAACTTTTGTTTTCTTCCATTTGCCATCCTATGGGCCTTGTAAAATTATTGCTTTTTATCCCACCATACACTATTGAACTATTGAACTATTGAACCATCAGATCGTGTGAGACCGTGCAATCCCTTCGCAGTAAGTTGAGGAGCTGCCTCTACCTGGACATTATTATATCGTTTTGTTCGTAAGGACGATCATTTCAACATCCATTCAATGAAAGCCCAGATGACGTTTAATGGATATAATATCAACAATATATATCAACAATATAATTAGTACCCCGTATGTAAAACCTACCCAAACTGCAAAGTTACCTCCTACCATCGCATATGACAAACATATAGGGCAATTACCTTGCTAGAAATACAGACAAATACACGAAGATAACTTGATATTGCTCAAGCATGAGCACGATATCACCTGTGCGTGTGTGTTCTGTGCTAAATATTGTCACAAATTTTCCCTTGATGAAAAAGATGCCCGTTATTATTATTAATTTTTAATGCTTATTATTAGCATCTTCATACGGTATATTGTTTTGACCAGAAGCAATATTAGCCTGGAGCCTAAATGTGTCACTGGTACTGTTCTCCTTGGACCGACCACAAATTGTGCGCCGAATGCGTTCCGGACTTCTTGGACAAGCGCTGGAAATTTGCAAAGAGAAACCTGCTACCGACCGAGTCAGAATACTAAGCAGTGATAACTATTTCAGACAAAAGCTCTGTTAAAGGAGTATTGTGGGAAGGTGTTCAAACACCTCATCGCACGTTGACCAGCTACAGTCAGGCGTACTGTTGCTGACCTCTAGCACTGACACTCT
Organism: Dicrocoelium dendriticum; assembly: GCA_944474145.2. Taxonomy (NCBI): domain Eukaryota; kingdom Metazoa; phylum Platyhelminthes; class Trematoda; order Plagiorchiida; family Dicrocoeliidae; genus Dicrocoelium; species Dicrocoelium dendriticum. Next base: position 10,645,058 of record OX104059.1, read on the forward strand.
CATCCCTGTCTGCCTTCTGTTAACACCAATAACCTACTCAGGAGCATACCTTTTCCCCATAGACGCATACATTGAGCCCTGTGGTTACACCCCCATTGTCTAACGTCCCATGACCAATGAGAGTGTCACTGATAATGCGTACTTGTAACCTCTCAGGGAGAGAATTAATTGACGCGCGCCTGAACTTTAATAAACAACCCCATATTTAAATTTTTAACAAGCTAAATTATTATCACTATGCGTGAAGTAAGCTATAAAAGATATAGATTAATCAACATCCATTTGTCCTCATTCCTTCTGGATTTAATTTGGGGTTACAGTTTATACTACGTATACGTCTGTGACTTCACCGGTTTAAACTCAGTTTTGCTAACAATTATTTATATTTTGAAGTTTCACCATAACCATCCTACGGGACCTGTTAGGCATTAGCTTTTTACCCATATTAAACCATTGTTCCGTTGTTTGTCTACCCTCAGCTGTGATGTCAATCAAGCAATCTTCTTAAATATCATTGTCGGGTATTTTCGCCGCCACTGGATTATTCAGCGCTGATTCTTTCCGTAACCGACCCAGATTATCCGCCTGCATAGTCTGCAGTGTTGGACGATTCGTCACAGTTCATTGTTTATTGAATTACAAGTAATGTCTGCAGTGTCACTAACAAGTTTGTACAATTCTAGAAAAAGTGCGGTTTCATTTATGTCACATAGTGTTCTACACAAACTGACCTAGGTATTATAAATGATCTAAGACTGGACCCATACAATAGCAGTAGCCATTGAAGTAGCGCTTGAAGTAGCGATATATAAGGTTGAATCTTGCTTCAATAACTTTTAGCCTACAACAGTTTCCACATTGTCGATACGGTGTAGATTTTGGTTGCAATTACTGTGTCAAACTTCCATGGCAATAACCCTTTCAATTTTTGAAGTTCGTCATGTTGATATGTCTGACTGAGGATCTGAATATCTCAATATACACATGAAAGTTCATTTTTTATCGCATGCAGGTAACAAGTGATTACTTGCTACTGGCACCTCTATGTAACGAACATAAATAGCTCAAACTTTATTAAAGCCACATTTTAAAATATATTCATTTGCAAGTTCAAAAATGCAGTTAATTTCTACTACGCCTGTGCTGCACAAAAACAGTTCCCGATTCTGAACTATCGACTGGTCATCAAGGTTGCAGCTGCATCTCAATACAACCATCGGCATCCATTAATGGTTTAAGACTAATTACCACCAGATCAGGCAAACGAATTGGCGATCTTATCCGAAATTCACATCGGAAGCAAATCTGAGGGAAGTGAGGCTTTGTGTGTGCAAGCATGCAGCCACTCCACAAGCATTGTGCAAACTGAGTTGTCAGAGGGGCTAATCACAAAGTCACCGAACCCAACTCCAAGCGAATCGGAGATAATACCACAAAAATCGGCTAGCAGCCGACCATACAGCGGTGGGCACAGCTTATCATCATAGCAACACGTGCCTCGGATTGCTGCTGAGAACCGAAACACTTTGCTGCAAGTATACGATTGCCCAAAGCCTCCTTAGCAAAATCGCCGAGCCTCAGTTGCGCCAGACAACAAGCGCTTGGGATCTCGTCTCCATAACCGAGACTTGGTTGCACTCAGGGATTACGTATGCCGAGATCGCTATTCAGGGCATGTCCTTGTTCCAACACGATCGTCCCAGCAGAAGTGGTGATGCTATCCTTTACTATCGTAACGACTAACTAACAATGCGAACCACTGGATAATCCGGAGACGCGGGTCACCGATTCGTTATGTTGCCTTTTGCATCTCAGACACAACGACAACTGCTTCGTTGCAGTCGTATACCGCCCTCTTCTTCCACTCCATAGATAGATTCTTGCCCAATATCATCACTGACGAAATGCTTGCTCCCAAATTACAGCCACGTTTTTATTTCCGATGATTACAACGTGCACAACTTGGAAACCTCAACATCCCGCAGCGAAACATATAAGGCCATAAGGCCATATAAGACCATATCGCAAGTAACCCGCCACACAATCACTTCAGCTCACTTACAAGGCACAGAGTTGATAACAACCCACCGGTATTTGACCTCGTCCTTACAAACCAAAAAAGCATGATCGACAGGCCATTTTTAGACAACCCACTAGGGTAAATCGATCATGTCACCACACTTTATAACTATGCGTTAGGCTGAATATCCGGAAGAACACCCAGAACTAACACGTACTACCACACATTATCACCTCTTGAACAACCTAGCTGAGACGACCGATTGGAAGTTCTTAAAAGGTGGCTCACCTGACAGGGCCTGGATTCAGTTCGTTGGAAGCTTCAGCAATCTAATCGTAACTGCTTTAGAAATGAAGAGCCTTCGTTCCACCAAACCGTCGTCTTTCATCAGAAATAGAACCTGAAAGCGTATGTCAATAAGGAATGCACATTGACACACTTACTACCCTCGTCTTTGCCCCGAAACCTGGAGCGATTATGTGACCCAGCGCAACCACTGTAACATGCTTGTCTTTGAGGATAAATTGACTCACCAACAACATTTGGCCTGTAACTTTTTCAACAAAATAGCTTCTATACAAACATCTTCACACCATTTGGAAAGTGAAGCTCATATCCCACCACATAACTTGTCAGCCGGAGTGGCACATAGTCCTGAAGAAGCAACCCACGTCTCACGAATGGAGTATGCCCAAACCTTACAGACGTTCGCCAATGTTACATACCCAGATCTCTATCCCGAACTTCAGCAATCATTAACATCAATTTTACTGTCGCAGCTGGGTTGAAGAAACTGCTCTCACTACACGCCTACAGCTCTTCCAAGTTCAACTGTATTTACCCAAGGTTGCTGAAAGTTGCAGCAACAATGCTGGCCTCGCCATTCTCGCATTTCTTCCAAAAGTGCATTGATAAACAAATTGTGCCTATCATGAAGAAATATGTCTTAATCACTGAAATTTTCAAAAGCGATAATCGATCGGAACCCGCCAACTATCGCCCAGTGGTCTTCCTCCCTGTGCTCTCAAACCTGATGGAGGCAATCATCACTGAGGCTTTAGTAGACCATCTAGAACGCCACATCATATCAGCCGAGCAACACGACTTCCGCCAACACCGTTCGTGCATCACCAACCTAATCATTGAACGCAGTAGCTGAACGGAAGCATCCGATACAGGCAGAGGGACAGACGCCATTTATCTCGACTTCTCCAAGCCTTTGACCGACTGGACCACCGCATTCTGTTTCACAGGCTCGAAAGCTATGAAGTTGCTGATCTTGTCCTTGGGCGGATCAGGAATTTTTTTGCAGGATCGGCATGTGCAGGTCAGAGTCCGAAGTGCGCAGTCCGTTCCGATTTATATCGGATGTGGAGTACCAAAAGAATCCGTTCTGGTGCCGCGTCTGTTATCTCGTTCTCATTAACGAGCTTACGTATTTGATTGCCCAGATTTCTTGTAGTTTGCTGACTATGTTAAGATGTGGCTGACGATTGCGGATCCAACAGAGCACGCTGCGTTTCAGCGAGACCTGGACAGAGCGTACTGGTTGTCACTTCCCAATCTGCTCCAATTCCATTCGGGGAAGTGTAAGGTGGTTCCCATTCACCACCAGCCGAACATCACATACAAGCTTGGAGATCATGTCCTGCAAGCAGTTACCCAGGAGCGCGAGCTTGGGCTACTAGTTGAGGCTGATCTGGGCTGCTCAGAGCAATCTAAGAGGACGTCAAACACTGGGAACCAACACGATGGTATGCTGCGAAGGACATTTGGGTGGTTTGCTCTCTCTGTCTGTTCGCAGCTGCTTAACACCCACGTGTGGCCTTATGTGGGATAGGCAATCAAGGCGTAGCAGTCTGGTACAAGCAATACGTTACAGCGCTCGGACTCCAAGGTGACGAGCCACGAAGCGCCTCAAAGTTTGTTCAATCTTCCTTATCAACATAGACTGAGGATCCTAAAAGTATACAGTGTCCGGTACCGGTGCCTATGAGGCGACCTTATTATGCTGAACAAAGCAATAAGGACGAGCACTACAAGCTGACACCATTTCGTGTTATCTGATCACTTTTAAAACCGTCAACATATATAGGTCACCTAAAGGAAGGAAGCGATGGTTTTGAATTGGTCAGAACAATGCACACCAACGCAAAACAATAGCTGGTAACGCTGAGGCAAAGGTCATGAACCCCAAGGAAGCTTAAGGTCTACTGGTAGTAGCTTTTGCACATGAAGAATGGGACGGTAAAGATTTAGTGCCACAGCCTCGGCAAACTTTAGCACCTTAGCGTTTTCGTTTCAGTAGATAACCGTGAGAGTTGACCCGGGGTCAACTTGATGACCTGTACTGACTTGATGTCTAGCAATGGATGATGCCGGTTGTTTGCCTGCTGCTCCCTGTCCGGTTGCTTGTTGTGCCATCAACCCAGCAATTCGCTTCCGAATGTGCTCTCCAATCCGCTTACTCAGACAACGATTCGTTCTGCCAATGTAACTGCTTCTGCAGGTACAGACGAATCGGTAAATGCAATGAGTTGTGGCGGAGACCGGTTGAGTAGGTTTGTTTGGTGACATCGGCAACTTTGTGCTTGTCCAGATATGACAGAGTTTGGCAGGGTTGTATCTACGGCGAATAGCTGTGTTCACCCGTCATTCAATTTGCGCCGTCACAACATTACGTTTGAAAGGTAGCTGTAACTAGACGGGCATTTTGGGCACAATGAGTACTCTTGGTTTGTTTTCTTTGGGTTGGCTGTGAAATCTGATGAATGCCTCTGGATATCCATTGGCCCGTAATGTCTGTGTGATGAACGATAATTCCGACCCCACACAGTCAGCACTGCATATTCTACGGGTACGATCGAACAACGTCTTGACAAGGCAACGTTTGTATTGGACCGACGCAAAGCTATTGAAGTTCTCATATAGGCCTGTCCATGTAGCTTTCCTGTAAACAGCGCATTTTATTGAGCCATCGTCTCGTCAACAATACAACCAGAAAGTAAGACAATTGTTATCTTCTAGCTCACGGGTGAAATGGGCGTTGGGATGTGGATTGTTGAGGGCACTGAAAAGAGACTGAACATTCTCTACACTTGGGGCAATCACGAAGGTGTCATCCATATATCGCCTCTGTTTGGGTAGGATTCACACCTCGATTCGACCGTTGTCATAAATATATTAGCCAGTACCGGGCCAAGCGGACTTCCCATAGCCATACCATCTACCTGTCGATAAACTTGTCCATTAAATAAGAAGTGCACATTTTCTTTACATAATAGCAATAAATCGCAGAGATATTCCACTGGAATTCGCAAGGCTACTTTTTTATTCATGATGAACTCGCACAAGTAATCCACTGTTTCCTTTAATGGGATGTTGGTGAACAAAGTCTCTAAGCCCATAGAACACATAACGTTGTCGACAATATTCACATCCTGCACACAATCAAAGAAATCACAAGTGTATTTCACGGTGTAGGTCGTTATCATTTGTCTCACTGGTCAAGCATGTCGACTAGCCAACATGCCAACTTGTGGTACGGGAAGTTGCACACGGAAAGCATCGGCCTTAATGGTGTGTTAGCCTTGTGGATCTTTGGCAGGCTGTACATTTGTGGGGTACATGTGCCCATGGGTTTAAGGGAAGTGTACACCGTTTCTGATATAACTCCGTGCTGATGTAACAATTTTAGTTGATTGGTCACCCTCTTTGCAACTTGCATTGCCTTATTATGGCTTGCTAGATTATAAGAAACCACAATCCCGTCTGCCGTCACCTACTACAACTGAGCCATAACACGAATTTGAGGAACCACCAGTTCAAGTTATCCACCCAATAGAGTCGGAATTTTTACTCTCTTCCTGTATGTTAGCATGGAACGCCCTCCCAAATTACGTTGTTTCCGCCCCCAATTTACCTGTGTTTGGAAAACGTCTTGGTGTTGCACCAACCCATCTACACCACGAGATATACACTGTGTTTCGACCGACGAGATAATGAGATTTCATCACCAGAACTAACCTACACAAATACGGTTGGCTCCTGTTGCGTGCCTCTGTGTTATCACTGTGGCGGGTCCACCAAAACGATTTTCATTTAATCCCTTTGATTTCTATTCACCATGTTGTGATTCTCTTTTCGGCCATCCTACTGGATTTGCTCCGCATCCGCAATTTTGCCCGTAACATACCATTGTTCCAGTAAACGCAGCGTTGTCATCCTCAGTGCATGCGGTCATTGCACTCAGAGCTCGCGTACAGTAGCACACTGGTTGACAATAACAATGTCATGCCTGTTCTCCGTTGAGATTCACGCATATGCTGTCCTCATTTCTGTTTCTTCCATCTTTCGTCGGTTGTGTCTTCTTCGAAACGATCATCCATTTTCCTAATAGCACCATAGAACTATGTCCTAGCTGCGCATTAATCATTGGGCCAGACTTATATTATAACATGGCGCTACATTGTGCAAATTAGAGGAGTATCATAGTGTCCCACATATGAAATGCCTTATTCACCGGAGATAGCAGGTCCATGTTACCGAGCAATGGGCTGGGTGCAGAAATGTTTTGATATTTGAGCTACTCTTGCTTTGTAGTAGTGTATCTTTACTGTAATATCCTTTGCATGCACTGTTTGTTTTGTTCACCTTTGGCGGTTTGCAATTAATGCGGGATAAGGCGTAAACTTGATAAATAGATAAATAATAGCGTTTAGTGGTAAACCTTGTTTTGGAAAACGTAGATAGGTCTAGATTTAGAGCAAATGTTACCGAACATACGCGTGTTCAGTGGCTCACCATGAGGTTTACACACCACGAATGAACGACAAACGTACAAGTTCAAAGGCTACGATGATCTGAATGACTAAGTAGATGATTGGTCCCAAAGCGATCAAGGGAGTGTTTGGTGTTGTCCGCAGCATGTGTGCACGATACATGAGTTTGAAAGCGTGTTCTCTATCTGACTCACTCCCATCAGATAGGCATCGCTTATTTGTGGGAATATACAGCTCTGCTTCAGTGACGAGCACATTTGGTTAGAAATTCGCCAATTTGCTGATTAATATACGAGGCCCTCTGTCATATCTGAAGCACGCTTGAACTGTAATCAAATATGAATAGTTACATCCATATATCTGCTGCGAGCAAGTTGACGTGCCTTCGTCAAATACCGAAGGACTAACTAGGAATGACAATTCCACCTGACTTATTGACAATAATTAATTAGAAACTCAGTCATCAGAGTTCCAAACTTAGGCATACTTCTGTTCAAAAATTTTGCTCAGTTGGTCTAAGCTCATAGTCACTAGTGTAGGCTATAAGAGTGTATTTATTGTGGACAGCTGCCTCCAGCTTTGGCCAACACATGCAGGTCCTACACAAAACCTTAGCGTACCATACTTTCACGCTGTTAATATTACAGTATGGAGTATATTTTCACGTACATTATTTTTCGCAAATATACCAGTTCCGCTTTAAATTGGAGTTTGGCGAACCAAACAGGATATTTTGCAAAGCAAAATGGACGTATCTTATTCTAAAAAGAAAATCCGCAATTTTTTAGCAAGGAATGAGAAATTCACCGACTGGACAATGTTCAGACCATATTGTGCTCCTGCTAATGCAACCGTGATCTAACACCGCAACCACTGGCGGTAACTAAGTCCTCCCTCTTTCCCTATCTGCCTTTGCGCAATCGGTTTGTCTGTGTGCGCACGAGGGAACCTGTGCAGCTGCCCGATTATGGGAGATTTGTGCACCAGTACCGTGTAGTCTATTATGCCTCAACCAAACGTTATCTGCAAGTGTGGATCACAAGTTTTCGGCCAGAAAAAAAGAAATGAATAAACTGAAGGAAATGTAGGACTATTTTATACATTTATTATATCCTGATAGTATAAGCGCCAAATCCCAAGTTCCTATCTAACTGTTTGCAGGTGACGATCCATTGAACTGACCATGGTTGTACAATTTATAAAAGTGCACACATTGATAGCCGAGCAATGCACTAGTGCCTACAGGAAAAAGGCTTGAGTCAGAAAAAATCCAAAATGTTAGATAAAATGTTTGCTTAGAACCCCGCCGCTTCATTTCCCCAGTGGGCTGCGAATTTCACTACTGGGAGGAGAGCATTGAAGATGACCCACCGTCTGGCCACCCAAGATATTCGATATGTGATGACCAAATGGAGGCAATTCATCGAATAATATTGTATGAAAGATGGTTGTGTATTTCCCCGATAACATTGACTATAAGACATTATTGTAAACGGTTTTTAGCAAACATCTTATAGACGCGGTAGCTGATTGCAAAATAAGATCCAAGAATGTTGCTACCCGATCAGAATTTGAACCAACTGGAATACTCGTCAACATTTCACCCGATTCAAGGCAGTTATAGCAACTATATCACACGTCTTGTTCCCCAGGATGAAACTTGGTTACAGCGATGGAACCAGAGCCAAAGACTGAAAGTAAGCTGATACGTCTAAGTCAGGTTAAGTAAATATTTGGAGCGTACGCTATATATGACTTAGAACCCTAGGTAGAGAAACGGGTCTGAACAGAGCACTCTGTAATTAACAAGTGACAGGGCATCTCGACATGCATTCATTGCCGGCGCGATGAACTTGTTGAGTGTGCGTACTTGCGTCATTGTGTAGTGTCCATTCATCTGAGGGGATTACAGCCTGACTATCAGTGCACAAGTGACATTCCTCACCCATAGATGTCGGGTCAGGTCAGGTCAGGTCAGGTCAGGTCAAGATGCAAGGATGACACATGTTTCCGCCTAATGAGCGACCAGCTTTTTGTACTTGTAGGTGAACCAGAGCACTCGGCACTTCTTTAGAGTCCGTATTGAAAACCGTCCACTAGTTGGGGAACGCCCGTCATTCTCCTCGGCACTCTTTGACGAGACCGTCGGTACGGTTCGCTCTCAGTGGCTGGTTACTTTTACGCACACAACTAGGTCTGCGCCCCGTTCTATGTATCTGAACTCACTGTGCGTGCATAGTCCAGATAGCGACGAAGAAGACGACTATTAATGGCTATTTTGACTTTTTGAGAACGGATTAAGCTGGCATCTTGCCTGTATAGTTTTGTAGCAATGCAGTTGACCAAGTTAATTATCACAAAAAGCATATTCTTATTCCACTCAGCTGAAGACACTGATCCATTCTATCGCTTTTATCTCTGCGTGTAGATTAGGAGACAGTAGATTCAACCTTGTACTGAGGTTCCTGTCAAACATCTGCTCTAGAATACCCGTACTCTCAAGGGGTGTGGATCTATAAGCAAATCGGAACCAATCTGACTCTGTTTGTAGGGTCTTTACGCTCTATTTTGACAGTCCTGGCCTCGCTGTCTGCAGTACTCGCTCAGCAAATTCGTTTGACGCTGATTGATAAGGATCCTATTTTATGTGCTGAATTCCGTTGTTATTGACAAATATGTTGAACATGTTACTAACAAAAGGGGACCCGTTATTCGTGCATAGGGCCACCGGAATACCCAATGTGGCGAATGATGCAACATTTTGACAATGATGCTTCCCGACGTTGATTGTGTAACGGGTTGCACATTAACCCACTTGGAGTGGGCATCGATGGGTAACAGAAACATGGTTCCATTATTCTGCCCGAAGTACTCGGCGTGGACTCGTTGCCATTGCTTGTCGAGCCAGTGCCAGGGATTTACTGGAATGGGCGGTTTACTGCGCTGGTGTGCCTGACAGGTATCACAATTCTTCAGCATGTTCACGAAAACTCAATCTAGCCTTGGCCACTGTCGTGTTCAAATAATTTGCTTTGTTTTTGCCCTCGATTCGCTTATCCTACTTACACTTCTGTTAATCATTCGTTGGCCTATCGTGTGGTCTTGCATTTGATTGGTTGCAATGCGAACTATCGATTTAATTGTACTGCGCGTGTGCGGACAGTTTCCACCATACACACATACTTTCCGGTGCTATTCTGGTCTGCTGCTTTTTGGGGATACAGCAAATTGGCGTCGCGTGTTAAAGATGTCCTTGCATGCTATTGCCCCTTCACCGTTCTTGACTGACCCTGCGATTACCCCAAATGTAGAATGATGGAAAGACTGGAAAATTAGTTTTTCAGATTATATTTCTGTGCTACCAGTTCTCAATGCATCCGTGACGGTGATAGCGGAGGATACTTTAAAGTTTTTGTGCTTGCACCTCGGCTCAGGGGTCAACGTTTATTTGATGCTCTAAACTTGCGGGAGAAACCCACCTTGACGGAGGCTTGATTATCCCTCGATAAACATTGAGGTGTTCGAGTGAACACCTATGCTTCCCGGTACAATTTTTCGCAGCTGAAACAAGCACATGGTGAATCAATGGATGCGTTCATTTCCCGTCCTGTTTGTTCTGCTCTAAAGTATGACTGCAATAGTATTCCCAAAGAAAAAGTGGAAGAAACCATGCTAATACAACAATTGATTCATGATCTCACGGATTCTCGAATCAGAGAGAGTCTCTTAATGGAGAACGCAGCAAATTTCACATTGGACAGGACTTGTGACGTGGCTCGCGCGAAGGTCGCAGTCAAAAAATACAACAAAATGTTCCTCTCTAACACAGGAGCTAGTGAAATTGACCGTTTGGATTCTATACGCTCTCTGACGCGATCTTCAGTTAGTAATAAGTGTTAGCGTTGCGGAAATGCTGAACATCGTGCAAATGATAAGTCATGTCCTGAAAAGAGTGAAATCTGCCGGAATTTCCGTGAGACTGGTCATTTTGCTCGGGTTTGTCGTTCCCGCGCTATTACATTAGTTGACTCGGTAAATGACTCCAGAGCTCCTCCGGTCACCACTGAACAATCTATATATGTTGTTAATAAATGCGGACATCCACTTTCGTCTCCAACTCACGAACCCGAACCGCCTTCGCCAGATATTTGTTGTGATTTTTTAACTTAGAAAAAAAAACATTTGTCTAGACATGGAACTAGAGTCCGTGACACCCATCACAGTTGTGCCATATTGTTTTTACAAAAACAGCATTTTGCTCAACTAATTGTACACCTTTCCGCTTACACTTTCAGCATCCACTCCAATGGTGATGTCCATATACTCGGTTTTATTACGGTTTCAATGTTTCTTATAAACAGCAGGAAGCGTATAATTGATGTTTACGTCTCTAAAACTGATAGTAAACCTCTATTGGGACGTAATGCCATGATCTTATTGAACGTATCAGCATGCATCAGCAGTATGACCATTGCCAGTGTCAACCTTTATTCGGTACGACCTAGTTACCCAAATCTCTTCCTTCCGGATATTGGTGGAGTCCCAAATGAATGCACCGCATTCGGTTGAGCGCGGATTACAAACCGTTCAATATTTCTCAACCTAGGCCTGTACCGTTGGTTAAGCAAGAAGCGTTGTCGCAATCTTTGAAATATGGTCACGGAAGACTTGAGATAACCCATACAGTGTTCCGAATGGGCTCATCCACTAGTAGCCGTTCAAAATAAAGATGGCACTATTCGTGTATGCACCGACCTTCGAGCGCTTAATCGACATGTACTTGTGGACAAGTTCCCTCTGCCTACTCTCGACGAGTTGATGATTAGGCTTTCAAATGCCATACTTTTCTCAAAGCTGGATATTCGCAGTGCATACTACCAAATGTCACTGACACTAGATTACCGACATTTAACTGCTTTCTCACGCAAGACGGTTTGTGTCAATATAAAGTGCTACCAATGAACCTAAGTGGTGCCCCAGCGGCTTGACAGTAATTTATTACTATATCGTTATCAGACCTCAAAGTATGTGTTGTGTATACGGAGGATATTTGTGTCTTTGGTAGTCACCTCAACGAACATCAGGAACGCCTTCATAATGTGCTGCATAGACTGAATGAACTAAATCTCCGCACGAATGCTAGCAACTTCCAATTTGCTGTAACGAAGGTCGAATTTATTGGACATGTCATTTCTACCTCGGGTATTAAGCCTAATATGCAGAACACCAGAGCCATTTTCGATTGTCCAAAATCATACAACGTTACACATATGAAACATTTCTTGGGTTTGTGTTCTTATTACCTTCGACATTTACCGCATTTTGCCACTGTTGTCGAACCGTTGCGGAGGTTGACGTGCCAATAACAGGAGTTTCGTTGGGCCACTGAACCAAACAATGCTTATATGACCATGTGAGCGATGATTGAAATCTACTCCTATGGTAGTGGTCTTCAATGAGCACTGTCCAACGTTTGTTTCAACGGACGCTTCAGATGTTGGCTTGGGTGCACTTCTGACCCAGCTGCGCGATGGCGAAGAGAAAGTGCCTGCGTATGCATCATGTACCTTGTCTGATACTGAAAGAAATTATTCTACCGGAGAGAAGGAGGCCCTCACATGCATTTGCGCATGTCAGAAATGGCACTTTTACTTATTCACACGTCGATTCACTTTGCGCACCGACCATTCTGCTCTTACAGTGCTACTAAGTCGCGATAACAAAGGCCAAAAGGCGGTACGCTTGCGTCTCTTGTACTCACATTTATTGATATATACTTATGGAAGAAACTACGTGCCAGGGTGCTTCATCCAACTTGCGGATGCCGTGTCGAGACTCCCATTGTTCAAGGAAGGGAAGGACGAGGACTTAGAGGAGGTAAAAAGGATATCGCAGCTCTCAGACGGAACACCTACAATAACATTTGACCTGACACAAGAGCACACTGACAAAGACCCTGTCATAGCAAAGCTTCGGGAGTACATACTCACTTCATAGCCCAGTCGTACCAAGCTCCAACCTGAGTTACTAACATACTATACCCTACTGCACGAACTTTCTATTGTGAGCAACTGCATTATTAGAGGCGAGCAGATTGTAGTCCCTGCAACTTATACCTATGGTGGTTGCATGTACGCATGAAGATCATCAAGGGATTGTGCGAACAAAAGCTCGGATAAGACAATACTATTGGTGGCAGAAGTTGAATTCCAGCGTCGAGGCGGTTATTCGGGAATGTTACGCCTGCCAACAATCCGATAAGAGTGCGAGGCCCCTGAATGCTCCAGTCCAACCTGTCGTGTACTCAATGAAGCCATGAGCAAAATTGCCATCGATATTATAGGTCTGTTTGCCAGTGCCCCTCAACAGAAGCGAAACGTGCAAAATACCTGGATTCCAGTGAAACTGCAACATATACGAAAGGAGCAGTGACATATCAGACCCTCCCAGTTTTGTGGCGGATATGAGCATGCCACCAGCTTCCAGAATTGAGTACGGTTGAATGGAATGTGTTGCTTGGCGGATATTGCGGAGAGCAATAGCACTTTAGATGGAGCCTTAGTGTAATTATAGCGTTAGTGACAAGGGTCATGTAGGTGGAAGAGAAGGAGTTAACTGCGCCTGGATGTCGTCCACCACTTCAGTGATCAATGAAATGCGTTTGTTGGTTCTTTGATGGAGAAGCCAGACCAACACTTTTGCTTTACATATCATTCGTAGGGTTGCTTGATCTTCGTGTTTTCCCTCCATCAACTGTAACTGCTTGATTTCAGAAATGAGTCGGTACGTCTGCGCAATGCTTATAAAATGTCCTATCCGATTTCAGCGCGCGCTCATTTTGCTGAATTTTTGACTCACCGAACGTTCGGCTGAATCTTGTTAAATGTCACTGATTCGTTTATCTTGTGTAGCAACGAGGGATATGGATTGCTGAAACTAATGATAGAAGTGCACCACGGCTGTGAATAAAAAAATAAAAAAAAGGAACGATATTTTAGTACTGGTAGGAAGGTAATGCCTAAAAGTCCCGTAGGATGGTTATGGTGAGAGTTCAAAATATAAAATATATTGTTAGCAAAATTGGGTTTACACCGCTGAATTCACAGAGGCATAATTATTGCAAATTGTACATCTAAGAAAAATACAGAATAAATGACCACAACTGGGATGTTAGTGAAACTAGTTTCTCCTCCTTGTGTACACATACATAAGGTGATATTGCGGAGCAAAAACCGGGACCGGCAGTGAAACCTCTTACAGATACTTATCTTTATTCATGGGCAATGAGTCATGTAAGATGGTGCAAGGAAATATGTGCATGGTCAACTCTGGCTTTGGTTTCTGTCAGCGTGAGCGCGCATATGACAGATTCCTGTGGGGCATTCCACGTTCTGCAAACGTGTACGGAAAAGAATTTCCGATGGTATTCCAAACGACTGTGTTACTCTGACAGCTTGAGATGGTGGTCTCTCAAATTGCTGTCGTGACTGAGCATTTGCAATTAGCTGCACGTGGGGTTGGGATCTCTCAAAATGTGGTGAGTCAAAAGGAGGTCTCCGCGCAATCGCGGATACTGTCCACTGAATACCCCGAGCAATTGTAGCATCCGTTCATACGGCAAATTAACGGACCTTTGGCATTTTTGGTTACTTGGTATTTTGGTATCTCCATGGCTAAGAGCTCTCTCCACAGCCGTGACTGCCTGAGCTGTATTGCGTTTTCTACATATCGCCGTATATTTGAGCCGAGTAGTTGTGGAAACATCGAAGGGTCGAGTCGTCCGAATGCGCACTTCCGTAGGCCCACGGGTTGGATGCCCCTTCTTGACGCCCTTTCAGTCTGATTACAATATCCGTCAATCTGGACCAAAACTCGCAGATCCTACTCGCAAGAAGATGTTGAAATCTCCTTGTCGCCAAGTTTGTAGGAGTAAACCGATTACTGCTATACGTGCTCACTATACATTTGTCTACCCTGTATCTATGTAGACTCTGGATTGTCTGCGAGTATAATCTATTCAGATCAGCTCATGTTGAAGGATTTGCGGAAGTACAGAGCCACCCCTCCACCTTTGCTCAGTCGGTCGTGACTAACAACGGACATGCCTGTCAGTGCGATCGCTATTTACTTATGTCGAGGCGTAACCATGTTTGCGTTACAGCGATGAGGTCACAGGTTTGGATCCTTGACAAAACCGAATTTCGGAAAGTTTACTCAGTAAGCCTTGAACATTGGTGCACATACAGGAAAGGTTCTCGATTATCGAGAGCTGTTGGCTATGAACACATGAAGTATGTGGATATGTGCCGACCGATGAGAGGCCCGCACCTAATCCTTTTTTGGGTGAATTGCCAAATCTCGATAGGAATGCAATTTGTTTTGGATCTCAATTGCACCTAAGGTATGTAGTCCATCCGCAATCTTTTCCATAGCTACAGGTCTTATCGCACAGGCTTCTGAATCGCTGTTGTATCGTATTGAGTCGCGGGTGGGATTTGTTCCCGAAGGAAGTGTGTTGCGTGGTAATTGTTTCTGTTGACTGCCCTACAGGTAACAGCTTGTCGCTTATACGTTTTGATACTTATTTCACTCTCTTTGAAAGCGTTATGTTGCATTCATTGAATGTAGGCGTTAATGTGTCTTCGGCTGCGTTTATCAGCGAATCTAATGCAGCATGCGGCAGCGTGAGCTACTCAAAGCTCGTGACGGACGAGTCTGTTGACATGCAGCGCTATGTATGAACTGCTGGTACCATGAGACCTGTACTGATTTGAACCGCGATCAGTACGCAATGCCTACGACCATCGCTAGCATGCTGTTCAATTGTTTTTATACCGTCACCGTCGATCTACGCGTCTTGAGGTTACTGAGGAGACATCAAGAAACGTCGGGCTAGGTAACCAGCATTTGTGGTCTTTTCTCACATCTCCTGATCGGAAAGTGGAGTTACTGATGAGGAAACTGGGAGTCTCTAGTGATGTCATCTCATTGAAGGAAGACACGCAACTAAGCACAATTTCTGTCGATGAAAATTCGACTGAGGTGATGGCTAACGTGTCGTGTACCCCAGCGGTCCAGAATGCCTCTTAAGTGGCCTCTGATGTCGTACTGGAAGCCGCCCCTATGCCTAATAAAACCAAGAAGAAGAGGTCTAGGAAAGTCGGTAAGGCTCCTTCAAATACTGAAGGTACTGAAACCATTAAGGTATTGGAGGTGAAGCACAAAACTCCAACTTCAATCTGCTTAGTTCCATTGGCCAAGCAACCTGCCATGTCGACTTCGACCATAACCGCAAAATCTGAAACTACTAGACCAGCGGGGGTGTTGGAGGTACAACACAAAGCCTCCACCTCAATTACTCTAGCTCCCTTGGTGAAGAAACGCGCTGTGTCACCTGCCAAACCGGTCGAATCTGGGGTCGATTCGAAGACTCGTGGAGTGAATACGCCTCGTCGAGGTGCTTCTTTTACTGATAGTAGCGTTATCTGGCGTAACCTTGATGAATCCGCGGCTGCTCTTCCAGAGGAACGCATGCTGGATGACCTCCAGGGGTTCAAACTCTGCGTCAACAAGTGGTTTCCACCTGGTTTCCCCGGTGTCACTATAAGAAAGCTAACCACATTGGGGAACGTCCCTGTAGATAGGCCAAATCCACGACCGCGACTACTTCGTGTAGTCCTCTCAACCCCGGAGGAACGCAAAGCGTTAATGCGCTTTGCATTCAAACTCATGGGTAGTAATGTCAGCGTTCAGCCGGACCTCCCACTGGCAGATCGACTGAAGTTAAAGGAGGCCACCAAAAGCCTCAAGAACAGACGGGCGGCTGATGTGTAAGGCCTTCATCTTGTAGGTTTTCAGGTGGTCAGCCGGAAATCAAATTCTGCCCTACCAGAACCCATCCTGGTAGCGTACGACCCAGGGCTGGTCGTGCCGAGCTGCTTCGGGTAGTGCTTGGTAATGTGCGTATCCCAAGGAACAAGGTACACGAGGTGGGTCTACTTGTAGACAAACCTCGTCCAGACATACTTGCTTTCACCAAAACATGACTGTCCCCGGATATTAACGACGGTGATGTATGTTTACCTGGCTACGCACTACTTAGATGTGATCGCTCCGTTTGCCGCCAAGGTGGGGGTGCCGCTCTTTATGTGAGTTGTAAACTGGATGTTTAGAGGACCTGTGTGTTCCAGTCTCCGGATGAAACTGTCGAAGCCCTGTCGACTATTCTGTGCACTTTCTCTGCACAGTTTACAGTTGTAGTGGTATATCGAAGTCGCTGAAGTATCTCCAGGAAGGTTATTGGATTTATTCGTATTCAGGCTGCCAATAGGTATCCAATACTGGGTGACTTCACCCTACCTGAAGTCTGCTTGGCCGATCTATCTCCAAACATTTGACACAAAGTGAAGATGTGGTCGATGCAGCCTCGATTTCGACGAAGCCCGGCTTGCTCTTCATGTATCTGGCCTTCATGAGCGCCAGTCAAGCTGTGGAGAATAACAGAGACAAGCACCTTAGTAGCAATTGCGAGCTGACTGATCCATCTATGGTTGTATCATCCCGAACGGGAGCCTCCCTTGAAAATTGGGACTATGACGGAGCGACTCCAGTCTGACAGGACAGTTTCCTGCTCCCAAAGTTCATTCGCATCTTGTGCAAATCATCTCTACAGGAGCAATTTTGCTCGCATTTGTGTAGAGCTTGTTTACTTGCTCCCTTATGACTGCCTTCGGGAGTTAGACTACGCCGACGAAATAGCTGTGATTTGCGAGTTCTCGCAGCTCACCCAGCATGTGCTGCTTGGACTGGAGATGTCCGCTTCCAATTTGAATGGATTCTGCCTCTTCCAAATATAAAGTCCTGTTATTGGATTGGCCAAGTGCATGCCTTCATTCACTCTTTCGACGCACCCGTTTGCAGTGGTCAACAACCATTTATCTTGGGAGTTGTCTTAGTATTCGCGGTTTGACAGGTGAGATCTCCCTGCGTGTCTCGAAGGCCAGATTCACTTTCGCTAAACTTGGTCACCTGTGGCTTTATCGTGACCTAACCTCGCTCTCAACGGACGAGTCTGCAATGATGCGGTACGATCGATTCGGCTGTACGTCTTTGGGACTTGGCCAGTTCGCAAAAGCGACGTTCAACGTCTAGCTGTCTTCGATCATCGCTGCCTGCGAAGCATTGCTGGTGTGTGATGCCAGCATTACATCAGTAATGAGGAGGTCGGTCGGCGAGTCTTCAGATCTAACGAACTTCGACTGATAACGTCATTTCACTGCGGAGGCTTCGTTGGCTTGGGAATGTGATCCGTATGCCTACCCGGCTGCTACGACGAGTCATATTCGTGAGCAAAGTTGTGGGGTGGAAGCGACGACAAGGAGGCCAGTGTAAAACTTGGATCCAATGTGTTAAGACGCAAATGTTGAGGTTGCCTTTTGTCTGGTGTTCCCGACCCTCGGGTTAAAGAGCAAAGGAGCCCGAGAACATCTGGTTGCAAACACTATAGGGTATGGCCAAGGACCGTACGCAATGGCGTTCTTACTGGGAGACTATTCTACCCTAACAGTTGTTTTCCCCTTAAATGTAATTTTTCGTCTTATGTGTTGTGGCACCAAGCCAATGTTAGTGCAATTGGTAAGGTTTTGAATATATATATTCTATTTCGCGGACTGCAGTTATAGAATCGGTGATCACAGTTTCACACCACTGAGGCTTACCTTAACAGCCGTTTTCTCTTTCAATCTATTTTTTTCTGTGCGGGTAAGGGTACAACTGAGTAAACGGACCTCGGATGACTTGCAATTGTTTCTGGTGTGAAGCAAGGCTTATATTAGCTTATGCTCTGCTTAATATTTATCTTCATGCCATGCTGTCTCGCGCTCTTGATGCCACTTGTGCTTATGGTGTTCGTGTGGAGCGCCCTATTTATGGTGGGTTACTAAACATTCGACATTTCGGTGATAGAACCGTACGCTGCGGTTTGCTGACGACTGTGTTGTTTGCACACACCTCGGTGTTGCAGCACATGACTAGTGTTTCAAAGAATTCTGGGCAATGTTGATCTCATGTAAAGCAGATGTTTTCATTCTAGTGAGAAAAACATTGCCTGATGAATGTTGGGTAAGGAATTATTTTCGGGTAAAATCACATCCGACTCGAATTTTTACATCTCAGAAATTGAATGCTGTTAGCGTCAAAATTGGGCAGCGAAATTGATTACCGGGTTTCTTGAATATGCAAAGCAATATCTATATGCTAAGCTGTGGGTGATATTCCAAGTGGAAAGCGAGTAAAATATGATATAAAAGACTGACAATACAAGGTAATCAGTTCAGATAACAATGTCCGTCGGCCGAGGTAGTCGTAACGGACGGACATACCGCTTTTGCACACACAACTATGGTCTCAAATGACGAATGCATATTGCCTCCGCAATGGAGAGGAACTATTTGCGAAAGCCTTACGTGAATCGATTAGGTAATGAGCACATAAATATGAAGTCATTCACAGAGACTGTGTGGCCGAAATCAAGGAGGAGTTTAAAGATATCGTATCGCTTTCATAGAACCAGACCAGGATGTGTTTGCGAATACTCTGATATAGTCGCCTTTTTGTGCTACCCACGTATTGCATCGTTTGGATTCAATGAGATTTTACCTGGAGAATTCTTAAACCACAACTCGTATGATGCAGAATCAAGTCGGTATATCTGCAGGCTTAATTTGATCTATGTTATCCGATATCGTCATTTCAGGTGACTGACTGTTGCTTGTTATCCCCGGTGTGGTTGCGCTTGACCTACATGTTGACAAGGGTTCTATCAGCCTATTTCCCACCACCTAGTCTGCACTGGCTCTAGGCGACCGTTGATCGTTGCTAAAGGTGACGGAGTGCACGGTCCTAGTGACCAAGTTAGGCTCGAAGGGTGGTTCTATGCATATCGCTTGTGTTTGGAACGGCCTACGGCCTAGTCACCGTATTGTGTGCGCTTAATCCCCCAAATCCAGCCTGCTTGTTTTCGTCAGCGAAGGAGTGTGGGCCCGCGCCGTTGATGGAACGGGACTGCCATGCCCATGCCTTCCAATCTTATTCCTTCGGGGTTACAATGCATATGGGATGTATGGATGTTGCTGTAGGTGGTGCAGTGCAAGTCACCCATGGTCCTGTGGCTCTCCTCATGGAGGCCGCAGTGACAGACAAATCCGGAACCGGATGCTGCCAATCATGTCCATCGACTTTATACGTATTTCGGATGTCAGCATTTTACGCAGTTTGTGCAACATTTCGGTTACATTTCCTACAACCAGTACGGATTGCAATGTTACTTACATCACTGGGGACCCCACTCTTTGTAATTGACTTATAGTGGTAAAATTGATGTAGAATTCGCCATTAGGTTTTTAGGTGAGGGCACTTCACAAATAAGGTGCTATCCATCCCAGCCATGCGCTTTGGCAGCTAGCTGGCTTTGGAGCTCGGGGACACTTTGCTCATGGATCGACTTAACGAGCTTTTGTTTACGGAATTCATCCGGAGTTTGTTTGCTTTTCTGAAGAAACGCTCCACGGTTCACCTAGGCAAATTCGAACAGTGCAAGGGTGGTACGGAGGCGTGTGGCTGACTAGAGTATAGCCACTACATCATTACCTGACTTAAGTGTTACCTGAAGTCACCACGGTTCACCGTAGTGTAGGAGATTGCGTGACGGACCAGGCGCATCGTGATGGCTGGTTTAGCTTGGACCCCTGTTCTTTGACATTGGGCGTCCCACTATTGCCTGTCCTCTTTCACATTTTCTTTTATGGAGTTGGCCTCGTATTCAGTCACGTTGGAGCATATAGCAGTCAGAGAATTATGATATTGTCAAGTGGTCTCCTTTTAGCAGAATATGTGGCTGCATTGTTTGGTTTGAAAACTGACAATGTTTTGAGTCCCGTAGTATTATTGGTGCTATTAACCGAAGCTAGTTTGACGGCCGGCGGGCTTAAGATGAGAGGTGCTTCTGTCCCGTGGTGTCAATGACAGAAGCGCAAGTTATCGGTTCTCTAACAGTATTCATACGTTTCATGGGTTTGTGCAGAACGAGTAAGCTTTGCTTTCCGGTGGTTCTGCCTCGAAGTGTTACGGCAGGGTTCTGTTGTTGTCGGTAGGTTCCATGTGTTGTGGCTTGCGACCCGGTCCTGGTGTGGGGCACAGGTATCCATCGTCTTGATTGTGGGGCGGTGGCTACCTGGAAGAAAGGGACTAGTGTGCGGGTAAACAACGTATGTTGATGGTCTTATTGCCTTGCAAGTGAGTGCAAAGACGTGGCAGTAGGGGGAGAAAAAGGTATTAGACAGGAGAACAGTTCGCTAAAGTTAAACAAGAACTAAGTAAGAGGAGTGCCGCGTGCTAGTGTGTCAAAAGTAGTGACGCTACCAGGTAGCTTGGGGAATGGCCCAAGTCTTACAACATGAAAGCAGAGAGAGGCAAGATTCAAGCATCTAGGCGTTGTTTGAGGACCTAGGTATTATGTGCTGTGACAACAGTTTCAGGCAGGTTGTTCCAGGCCAAGACGATAAGCACATTCTAGGTGGTTCTTCGGCACTAAAGCCAACTACTGCGAGGTATGAGTTTGAGCGTCTGCCCTCTTAGATGGTCTGCGCGGGCGCAAAACATTAAGTCCGTGTCAGCGTGCCTGTTGTAATTCAGGGTAGAATAGGATGTGATGAGATCACCACGAAACCTAAGATATTTCGGTGGGAAAAATTTAAGGGCTTCAAGTCGCTCATCATAAGAGAGATCGGGTAGACTCTCCATTCTCTTAGCGGCTCTGTGCTGAACCGTTAACAGCAGAGCCTAGTCCCTTTTCAGATACGGCGGCTGGACCAGTATATTGTACTCCAACGGCAAGCGTACCAAGGTCCTGTAGAGCTGGACAGATATTTCTCTAGGGAATGACCTTAACGCACGCCTAAGGAGGGACATGAGCACGCTGGCTTTTCTCACCAATGTGGCTCAATGGGGCTCAGGTCAGCGAATACAATAAAGTTTGGGTTGCTTTCTTGGGATGTGGCGTTAGGACGCACACCGTCGATAATGTACGAAATATTACCACCTCATCCTGTCTGCATGATCTTGGACGTAACGGTGTTGTACGGAAGCAAGTTTCCCGAGGCTGAGGTGTAAACTGCACCGACGTCTCTCTGAAGACGGGCCTGATCGCTTGAGTTTCGGATAGGTCGTCATATCTTAGCATCTTTCTCGTAGGGCAGTATATGTCTGCTGATGAAAGATTGTAGGTCATTAGTGAACAAAGTGAACAGCAGGGACCCGAGTCTAAATTCTTGGGGCACTCCGGTCGTCGCAGCCACAGCGCTGAAGAGTGCGCCATTTACACGAACTTGATAGGTGCGCCCGGGTAGATAGGTTCTTAGCCAGGAGATTGTCTGCCGACCAATCCCCAAATTCGGTGGCTGACTTAAGAAGAATGCGTGATTAACCCAGGCAAATGCTTTTGAAAAACCTAGCTAAACCACGTCATTCGGAGTATGCCTGTCTGCCTCTGCTGTTCAGGAATCAAGCGCTGCAAGAACATTCTTGGTGCACGAGTCAGCCATATGGAACCCGTGCTATTCCTGGTGTAGTAAGGACCGGCTTTCTGGATCATGGCGCAGTGCATCGTCTATGATACTCTCCATTACTTTGGAAGCAGTGGAAATCAGAGCTATCGGGAGGATAGTAGAACGGTTTGTTCTGTCACCACCTTTGTATATCGGTGTTATGGCCGCTTGCTTCCAGGTGTTTGGATATTCTGCGCTGGTATTCGAGCGGCGGTACAATGAGGCAAGCCGTTAGGCCAGTAAGACGGCACACTCACGCAGAAAGATGGGATGGATGCCATCCAAGCCCGGTGATTTGTCTATCCTTAATTTTGCTAATTTTTCCAAAATTTTCTCTGGTGTGAACTTTTCTGGTGTCTGATAGCGCCGGGAGTGAAATTAGTATCCACTATTGCACTGCGTGCTGAGGTGCTAAAGGCGGGCTCATACTGAGCCTTCAGCAGTTCGGCAGCTTCTTTTTCCGACGTAGTAGTGTTGCCGTCGGATCTTAGCAGGCTGCTGATGGCTGTCCAGGATTTAGTGCGAGTGAAAATGTATCGAAACTGGACATCGGGGTTATCGACGAACATTTAGCGAAAGCAAGCTGGTAAAAAATTTTCTCGGCGGACAGCTGCTACAGAGGAATTACTCACTCTACGATATTGTGCTCACAGTTCAAAGTCACCAAGTAGCAAGAATCTGTCCCAGAAGGCCTTATTCTTCCTTATCCGTCTAAGTGGGGCTGACTGTAGCTGCTTGTAGGGTTTTGGCGCAGAAGCACACACTGTAGGAACATATGCCTTAACAGCGTCGTTGAGGTGATGATCAGCAACATCCTTATACACGTTCGTTAGAAATGCAAATCATCTCAGCTATTGTGCCTCAATACATAAAAATAAAATAACTAAAACAGTTGCATGCCAGCTGAGCTACCAGCACCGGATGGGCATCATTCCGGATAGCTACCAAGCGGATACTAGGCAACAAGCCAAATTCTTATGTAAACTTATATTACGCTAGGAAATAAGATCGTGGTTGGAGAGGCTAAAAGTTGTCTAAAATATGAAGAGGCTAAAAGGGAGCGGGTGGGACAAAGAAAGTCATAGCAGGAACGCCACTGAAGTCGGCTCCTAGCCCTATCAGCAAGTGTATCTAGCAAAACATGTTCATCGTCTTTCGGACCTCAACCAGGGAGCCGTGCAACTCCAACCGAAGCCAGCTTCGAAGAGAAGGCCTTCATACCTCTCGAGCAATCCATCGCTTGACTATCACTGCTCTTCTTCCATCTACATCCTAGGTGCGCAAACGACCAACGTCGCGGAAGTCGGTGGACTGGCGTGCGCAACACATGGCCTGGCCATCGGATCCTGCTGCTTGAAATAACGGTGCTGAAAAGTTTAATGCCTTTTCCTGTACCCTAAGCACGGCTTAGAACACATTCGTTGCTCACGCGGTGTTCCCACCAGATGTGAGCCAAACTGTAATGACAGCGATTTTCGAGCGTAACTAGCCTCTTTAAGTCCGCTGATCTAAGGGGACAGCTAGCGCAACAGTCCTGTAAGATCGAAGGTACCGTTGAATTGTACACTTTAACGTTCAAGGCGTCAGTGATGTCGCGCCGCCACCATAGGTGGCGAAGACTAGCAAAAGCACTTCGAGTTTTGCTATATGATAAGTGCTCTCATCTTCAATACCACGGACGCTGATACAACTTTCCAGGTAGCTGAATTTCTGGACGACTTCTAGCTGATCCCCACCAAGGGTCAGCGCGGGAAGCGTTCTCTGCCAACCTTGGAGGAAAGCTTTGCACTTCTATGGTGTAAAGCAAAGCTCGAAGCAGGTGACAGTCAGTGCTATTCTGTGCAGTGCAGCTTGGCACGTCTGAGAGCTGTCACAGATGAGGGCAATGTCGTCTGCATACTTCAAGTCAAGAAGTTGTTCTCCTGGGAGTAGCTCCACACCTTCCAAGTCATGTCCTGTAAATGTATTCTCCATGACTTCGTCAATAGCGGTTGAAGAGGAAAGGTGACAAAGGGGAATCCTTGTCTCACACTGCTGGAGATATTGAAGTGCGGCGACAGCTTACCGTAAATCTTATTTCTGACCGGGCTACGCGCGTATAATACTCGGATAATATTTGCATACTTCTCGGGTACACCTTTCCTTTGCAGACAGTTCCCAAGTGCACATCTATCGACCGAACCGAAGACACCTTTGATGTCGAGGAACACGACTACGGTGGGCCGCAAACGTGTGTGACGGTGCTCCAACAACTGATGCAAGGTGAATATGTGGTCGATGCAGGCACGACCCCGACGGAACCTGGCTTGATCCTCACGAACCTGGCTTTTACGAGCGCCAGTCAGTTTGTGAAGGATTATGGAGGCGGGTAATTTGGAGGCGATGGGGTTCAGACTGATTCCTCTATGGTTGCCGCATTCCGAACTCGCGACTCCTTTAAAGATGGGAACAATAACGGGGCGGCTCCAGTCGGTTGGGACAGTCTCCTGCTCCCACAGTTTCACTAGTAATCCATGTTAAGCATCAACAACAACACAGATCTCGATTGTAAAGAGGGCTGGATACAGATCCTCTGATTCCGCGTTCTTTTTTCTACTTCAGCAGTCCGATAGCACATTCGACTTCTGAATGAGAGGGCGGATCCAAAGGCACGGCGCACGGAGCGGGGCGATAACTCGCAGGTGAGGAATCGAAAAATTCCGGCCGATTAAATTGCTTTTCAAAATGCTCAGACCAACCCTCTAAACATTTTGACGAATTGTGGATAGCCTGTTCACTCTCGTCACGTATAGTTTCATAAACACCAGGTCTCCTTCTGCCCGTTTTCCGTACAGACTGAATAAATTACGATGGTTACCAAGGGCCGCGGCCATTTCCATCTCTGATGAACGATGAGACCACCAAGATGCGCGGTCTCTCTTCAGGCTAGCACGGAGTTTTGCCCGGAGCTCGTTGCGAGTTTCATTGTGTTCGCTTCCATCCGGCATATGTCTGCGAGTATCGATAGGTTCCAAAGACAGCGGAGAAACCCACTGTCCATATTGGCTATTAGACATACCACATGAGCATTTGCCTACTGCTAATACATGGTCTAGTAAACATGCGACCAGTGCTTTTCCATTGTCTCCAGTGAGCGCTTACTCAACTCGCATGTCAGCTTACTTTGATTGGCATCACAGCAGCTAGCTTTGTCAGTTGGCTAGTGTCAATGTGCTCACAGCGTCGTCGTGGACGTTCGCCAAAACGCATCTGCATGTCAGCACATACAAGTGCATGATCAGTGTCCACACATGTGCTGCAAATCGAGCGACAGTTCTGGATGCAGCCTCTCCAGCGGTAACTAATAGCAATGTGACCGATTCGCGTCCAAGGTTGCTTCGAGGCTGGTGGGCGGTAAGTCACCTCCCGGCGGGTGCTGTAACGGAATTTAGTGCTCGCAAGAAATAAGCCGGTGTCTTCACACGAATGAAGTGACAGCTCACCGTTATCATTACGAGAGCCTACACTGTGCTGACAGCGGCGATGTGAGCGGCGGTGTAGTATTAGTGCTCATCGGCTTTGGAAGTTGGGTAACAGTCGATATATTGAATCACGACTAGACGGAAAATGGACGTGATGATAAGCTCCATAATTTTTGCAGTTTTGAGTGCAAAACGAATCAATGGAACAATGCTATAATGATATAATACGGATAAAAAGCCGACTTGATAAGTCCTGTGGAATGGTTTATGGGAATACGGTTAGTTCTATGAAGTTATGCAAAAGAGAAAAACGCATCTGTGGGCTGACCATATTATCCACGTCAACACGGTTACATCCGTCTACCCCGATTTCTTTGGGTGAGTGAGCACAATGTTTGCCTGCGTCTTGTCGTCACACAATCAATAGAAATCAGAGCAAGTCGTGTAACTGATGTGAAACTTTGTCGTCGTTTTTTAGATGGTTGACGTGGCTTCGAAAATGACGAAAGTCTAAAGAGCGTTCCACGCTTGACAAACGTGAAGAGAACAATAATTTAGGCGGCACTGAAACTGACGGTATTAGGTAGCAATTTTTAATTTCTGAAGCCTCAATTATGTGTTGTTGCTAAGCTGCTGAAAGTGGCGGCAAGCGTGATTTGGCTTTTACAAAATCTTGAACGCCAGAATAATGTCACCCCGTAGATGGCGATATCTTCCGCTGTATCCTCCTTGAGCTTTTAGTCGCCTATGTATTACAGATGGGACAACCCCTACACATTTTTCGTTGCTCGTCGCTGTGCGGTCTCCAGTGTAACCAGGTGGCGTTTTAACCAGGTTTTCCGAGCCTAGATCGCGTATTCTACAGGAGGCATCACATACACATTGAGCAGTTGAGAGAAGATGAAGGGATCGAACCTCTTGAACGCACACCGCACCAGACTAACATGGTTCGCAATTTTGGAACCCTTCAAGGTCTGCGCCGGACAATCGAGTTTCGCTTGAATCACCACCCCAATGTTTCACTGTAGTGAGGCGGTTTTCAGAATGTCCTCGCTAAGCTTATATGCGTACGTGGGCTTGTGGCGAGCATGCACGGTTTTGCACTTTTCCGTGTTAAAAGGAAGTAGATTTACCTATAACCATTCAAAAGAGCAGTCTAATTCTTGTCGCAACATATCGTGATCTTCCTGATAGTTGATTGTCCGCCATATCTTGAACTCATCGGCGAAAAGCAGGAAATTTGACTTGTTGATACTTTCAAGATCGTTAATGAAGAACAAGAATAACCGCGGCTCCGACGCCGACCTGTGGAACACTGCAGTCTACATGAATCCGCTCCGAAAACTTACTTCAAATTTGAACCTGAAGGCGCCGCTGAAAGACGAACTTACTGGTCCGTCGAAAAACCGGGTTCCCAACTCCGTATGCTTGCAGCTTTTGGAGGCGTATGCGGTGATCTATGCGGCCGAATGCTTTGGAAATGCCTAGGTAGATGTCAACGATGCTGGTGCAACGATTGTCCTACTCTATTTAACTGCCATGGGCAAGCAGAAGGTTGGGAATACATGACCGACGTTGACGGAATCCGTGTTGTTCCGGTGGTATGATATTAGAGCTTTCGAAGTAGCCCATTACAGTCTCAGCTATGATCGATTCCATTACCTTTGAGAGCACCGAGAGAAGAATCACTGGGTGGTAGTTAGCTGGCTAGGAACAGCTACCACTTTTGAAAATCGGAGTACGGAAGCCTTGCTCCCACATGCTAGGGATCTGCTGTTCGTCTGGGCATCTTTAGAAAAATCTCGTCAATGGTTCAGCTATCCTCGTAGCTGCCACCTGCAGTGCTTTCGAGGGAATGTTGTCAACCTCGGGGTAACTATGGGTACGCAACGACAGTAATTTCCTCAAAATGGTCTCTGAACTAATCGTGACGTGTGCACATCTGGGGTCTGGGAGAATGGGTAGGTGTGTTACAAATGCATAGAGCACCTCTGCAAATTGTGGCAGAATGTAGCCCTAGAACGTTGGTTGCATCCTCGGCCGTTTGAGCGCAACCATCCTTTGATATTAGTGGAACAGCACGTTTCACATTCCAGAGTCTGTTCACGTGTCTGTACAGAAGCTTTTTGTTAACACGAAATTTTTCCGCTATCGTCTGCTGTTGTACTAATTTGTCCTCGCACACAAGTGTCGTAGAGTGATTACGATGCAAAAATTAGTTACTCTAGCTGTCAGGGCTAGGGTTCGCTCTATACACATGCCACACAGCGTTTCTTACTGTCATGTGTTTTCGGGTTCTATTCCGAATGAATGATGCTGCCATAGCAGAATGAAGGCGGTTGTTAACCGATGAAGATTTAATCAGATCACTCAGCTTGCCAGTAAAATCCAACAGAGCACTGCCAATGAAACATTCGTCCTCAAACTCCCAGCTGGCATCTCCCACAAGTTCTGCCAGTACGTCGTAGTGGGTGATTGTTCGAAACAAGGTCGTACGTTCTTTTGTATACTCTGCCTAACACACTAAGTCGCAAATTATGGGTACTTGGTTACTTCGCCTCCGACGGGTCTCCAGCCTTGGTTTCTCAATCATCAGCTCTTCGTTCGTGAGCACTAAATGGAGCACAGATGGTTTATTTCTGGCTCTAATTCGGATGTGTGAACTGACATGGCTGAAGATCGGAATGCTTGCAATATACTCCTGCATGTCGGACTTAAACTGCCTGTTGGGGGATGCCAGAACTTCCATCTTATGAATATTGAAGTCGCCTGAGATGAAAATATGACTGCACCGTCCTCGTAGGACCTTACCCAAGAATAATGCCAGGCTGCATTCCATCTCTAGGGCGGATATTGGAGGACGATAAACAACGGCCAAAAGGCAAGTGTCGTTGCGTCTCAGTCACAAGCTGCATCAGAGTGAATTTATGATCAGCGTTTCCGGAGAGGCCACCGGTTTGCACTTAAGGTTGTTTCGGTAGTAGAACATTACCCACCGCCTTTACTAGGCCGATCGTTTCGGAGAAGGGACATCGCATTAATCGCAACTTCGGCATCGGTAATTTCTGAGTGCAACCAGCTTTTCTTAAGGATTATGAGGTTGCAGACACATGACGCTTGAAGCAGCCGCCGTTCAGCAAGGTTGTTTAGGAGACCCTGTGCATTGGAGCGCACGTAGAAGTTTCTCTGTTAATAGCAAAAATCGTGGGATGTGTTTCGGATCAAATGTTGTGCCGAGCGGTGAAACGTCGACATCTAATCGTTTTTGGGTGGGGGATGACGAATTCATCTGTGTCCGATTCATGCATCCTACCATTATTACACTGCTTCTCTCATTGTATGTAATGTATGAGGTTTGTCTGCTAGTTTCGTTGGCTATTTGCTTGAAACTATCCGAACTGTTGTCGGTAAGTAATCTGACGATGGGGCTACTCTCCTGTGCTTACTTAGCAGATACTGCTTTGATCCAGGGCTCGGAAGGAAGGCTACGGCCGCCCGCATACAATCCATATACTACCATTACTGACATTTGTCTAGATTGATGGATCACGTTCACAATCCGCGGTCCACATCCCTTGTAGTTTGGCGATCGGCCCAACCTCGAGGTTGACTGCGCTATGAAGTTTTCCAGCGAGAGTGTCTCACGAATGTACCGCCATTGCTCATGGTCGTGAGTGGTCACTCCGCCCTCATAATGACTTCCATCCTCGGGAACACTGTGTACAAGGATGGTTTTATATAGGGATTTCTTCCGGTTTTCGTCGAAGTAGTGCTTCGCCTGTGCGCTTGCTCCACAGAATATCCAGGAATAGGCGGATAGAACATAACTTCTTCCGATTTTGCGCCGTCGATAACAATGCAGCTTCTCCAAGTCCACCTTTAAATTCGTTTCCGCTGGACCAAGCGTTGCTCGCGGGTCTCAGTGGCGTAGTGCTCATGGTGTCAACCATGAGCCATTAGGCTCTGAGTTCCAACCCAACTCAGGCTATCTCCAACTGATGAGTCCCAACCAGGACAAAACCGCGGTCTTGGGATGTCCGTGTTGGGATGAGCAACACTATAAAAACGCAGCTTCTGCTTCATTGGCGGAAGTCAACACAACTTGAAGAAGCCTTGGTTCACCGTAGCTCTGTGAGTTTGGCTGACAGGTAACGCTTGTCGAATGGACGGGCTTTCTTTACTACACCTATAGTATCACACATGGATTTCTATTTGTTCAAGTCATGGAATTGTTTTCCTTTTAAGGTACTTGTGCTAGATTTTGGAACCTTGGGGCAGATTACCGCTGGTATACAACGTGTAAATGTGGTTGACATCAAACGACCAGCTGGTCTGTGTACAGTCAACGGCGGCTGTTTGGATACAGCATCGCCTTCTGCAATTACTATAGGTCCAGTGGGAGTGGTCAAAGATCTAGGTTTTCGGTCACCTTTGGCAGCAACCAAGTTCCAAGCACCATTGGTGTCAAAGACTTGCTAACTTTTCGGAACCGTTTGGATGGTTGTAGAGGTCATGACAGTACTCCTTGCAACCGGACAGTCGGTGGTTATTTCACGCGTATTTGAGCAACTATTGGTATTGGCGTTAAATGCCACAGATAGTGCATTATTAACGAGTTGCTTAGCCTTTTCCCTCAGTTTTCATGCGGGGCCTGATGGGAATGATTACGATTTACTATTTGTCACGCTTACCACAACTCGCTTGCAGTTTTCCTCATTTGTTCAAACATTGCCACCAAACTTGCTTACTTCTGCGATAGTTCCTGTGCAACTTTTATCAGTGGGATGACTACCGGGTGTTTTGTTAATCTGTTCTGGACTTAGGAGCGACTGCACTCAGGTGATTACGTACAACCGATACGATAAATGGTTAACTGTTCAATGGCCCAAATAGCTTTGCCGGCAGGGCTGAGGTGGGACGCAGGCATCACATGTGTGCCTACGATCTCAGCGCACACCGAACTGCTCTGCTGTGAGATGTGACACCAGACACCACAGCCACAATGAATGCGTCACGCCTCAACCACATGGCAAGACCTAGGGAACGCACGCCGTTCAGCTGCGAGAACTGGTCGTGAGCCGGATGTCACATGGACGCACTGAAGTTGTCATGCTTCAATCGACAGGTAGTCGACCTTCATGCAGGTGAAAAGCCAGCAAAAGTGTTTCCTGCGAAGAGTGTCGCTGTGCTAACAACTGAGAAAAATAGACTAGCCGTATGTGCTGACCGGTCGATGGGCACCACAAAAGTTGTTATCGCATCTTGACTGGCTTCCAACAAACCCGTAAGCTTTAATTACGCTGCTTTCACTGCTAAAGCAAATCATAATGTCAGGAACACATTTTAAGGTTACAGTGTTGTTCGCTTTACCGTTTCGATCACGTATGCGTTACAGCTAAAAATTCCCTCTTCATGGGTACATAAAAACGATTCCTTGACTTGACTTGACAACGCTCTTAGATTTCAGTCTGCTCCGACGCACTGGTAACACAATTAGACAGCACACCAAATTAGTCATGAATCCAACTTTTACCCTCACAGGCAAACAATTGCTAGTTATACGAATTGATCAAGCCATCGATGGTTTTTCGTGTATAATGCAAAATATACACTTATTCATTCCCTTACTTATATTTAGATGAAATGTGTGAAATGTCGGTAAATATCAACGAATTAAATTGTTGCAACTTACAACAAAGCGGCAGCCATGCAAGGTCGTGAATGAAATAGCT
Organism: Dicrocoelium dendriticum; assembly: GCA_944474145.2. Classification (NCBI taxonomy): domain Eukaryota; kingdom Metazoa; phylum Platyhelminthes; class Trematoda; order Plagiorchiida; family Dicrocoeliidae; genus Dicrocoelium; species Dicrocoelium dendriticum. The sequence goes on from OX104059.1 coordinate 10,676,654, forward strand.
GGTTGTGCCCTTGCGTAAGTCACTTCTGCTAGACGCACAACATATGTGTCGCCCTTTACTGCGACTCAAGACCAATACAACCATGAGACGCCACTCATTGAAACTCTATGAACTGTATAGCCGCCTGGAGCGTCGCAGAAATTTCTTTTCTATTCTTGTTTGTCACCGGTGGAATGCTCTCTCAAAACCTATCGTTTCTGCACCAGCACTAACACTTACACTTTATCACTTAGCACTACGTCTCCATCCTAAATCTGGAGTTTACCATGGAATTATTTGACGTTAACTAGATGCTGTGAATGGAATCGGATTACAGGATTACGGACAAGCAAACGATAAGTTCTTCTTTTCCCATTTAAAGTACAAGCTGTTTTATGGAAACATTATAGTGTTGCTCACCCCAACACTGGCACCCGAAGACCGCGGTTTCGTCCTGGTTGGGACTCATCAGTTCGAGATAGCCTGAGTTGGGCCGGAACTCAGAGTCTAGTGGCTCATGGTTGACACCATAAGCACTATGCCACTGAGATCCACGAGCAACGCTTGGTCCAGCGAGAACGAATGCAAAGTTGGACTTGGAGGCTCCGCTGGTGGTTGGGTTGCTACAAGCAACCTCTATTGAGACCTCGGTTCACTTGAGGTGGACGTCGGTCATTCCGATCACAAAGACCGTAAGTAATCGGAATGACCGAGGTCCACCTCAAGTGAACCGAGGTCTCAATAGAGGTTGCTTGTAGCAACCCAACCACCAGCGGAGCCTCCAAGTCCAACTTTACAAGCTGTTTTACTATCATTATTTTCATTTGTTATTTAGATATCCCCACCAACCATCCAACGGGACTTGTAAAGCAACGCTTCTTACCCCGTATAAATTCATTGTTCATCGTTCATTGAACCCGCTCCGCGTTATTTGTTGAGTATACTACACTTCGTACACGTTTTCCTCCTGCTGCCAATTTACTACGGCTAACATCTCGTCTTGACATCTGGTGACGGAGGTAACTGTCGATGGTCAACATTATACTGCTGATAAAAGAAGCCGAAGCCTGACTTGTCCCGCCTGGATGATCGTTTAGAAGTGAGCAAAATAAATGCAAAAATGGCAATAGGAAATAGAGATCAAGTGCGATAAACTGATACAACATGTCTGTGCAGAACACTCCGTAAGTCTTCTGGTCCTATTCTATCGATAAACCGTTTTTAGAAAATTGGAATCGATGTCAAAAAGCTTTTCTTGATTATCTGGTGTTGCTTCCCACGTTGAATCCGCTAGTGTCCCTTTCGGATAAATAAAAAAGTAAAACTGTTACAACAAGGTCAGAAAAGTTTGACGCCCTTCGTATTGAGGAACTTTGTTCTACTATAACCAACGCCCTGGAGACATCCAGCGTTTTTTGGGGAGTTCGTCAAGATGTGCTTACAGATAGGTAGTTCTTTGCCAAACGATCCCTGAAATCAGACGAAAGTGTAAAAGAATTTATCGCTCGTATACTCCAGACGATACCAAACTGTAAATGCAATGAAATTTATCCAGTTAGGTTTGAAGAGACCACATTGCTTCAGTGCCTGATCTCTGGGATGTCGGACCAGAATACCCTGGTGAAGTTTTTTGCAAGATGATCTTTCGCTGACTGGGAGATATCCTGCCCGCTTGCCCAGCAGAGGGAAAATCTTACCTAAAATCTAACGTTGGTTACTCTAAAAGACACATCGGAGGATTTGCGATTAGTTCGTAGCACTCCAAAATCTAAGAAGACACCTAATAACTTCAGTTCGTTCAAATGCCGTTGCTGTGGACAGCGACTGACTATCGACAGTAAAAGATAGTATGCAGCAGTTGCGGGAAGATTAATCACTTGGCGGGATTATGCAGATCAGGCAAACGTCGTTTAGACGAGACTTATTGGGGAAGGAAGCCAATTAAAACAGCAGACGAGTCAGGAGGAAGCAAGTCCGAACTGCATTTCATATGGTCGAATACAGTCCACAACATGGGGCCGGCACCGTACACTAGACCTTTATATTGAGGAAGAACAGGTGCAGCTGGGAATCAATACGTGAGCATCAGCGATGATAAGTAAGAAAAGTGCTCATCAGCTTGCAATTCTGTTCTCTGCACGTACACTGGTGAACTATACTTGGTAAGTGCTCGATAAAAGTACAAAACGGCGACAGGACACAGACACATCCTATAAATATGGTCCCCGGAGCTTGACAATATTTGCTTGGAAGGGACTGGATACGCGCATTTCCGGATACACTGGAGGTAGTAAAAACAGTAGCTGAGCTTCCAGGACTTAAAGCATTAGTAAAGCAATATTCAGCTGTTTGTGTTGAGGGGCTGGGAAAATTGAAAGATTTTCAGCTTTCGATACTGTTAAAGTACGGCACTCGGCCCAAATTCATCAAGACGCGTACACCATGGGGCCTAAAGTGGAAGAAGAAGTAACTTGTTTACAAAACTAAGGTATTATTACTCTATATTTGCTGACTGGGGTAAGCCAATTGTACCTGTAACCAAGCAAGTGGTCTCTACACGCATTTGTGGTGACTACAAAATGACGGTCAACCAATCTCCTATGTTAGTCAGGCATTCGTTTCCACACATTGAAGATTTGTAGGCAACTCTGACTGGTGGTGAAAAATTTACTATGCTCGATCGCAGCCATACATATTTACAGATTGAATAACGAACAATGAACAATGATTTTATACGGGTTAAGAAGCATTGCTTTACGAGCCCAGTTGGGTGGGTCTGCTAGGTTAACGAAATACGTTAATGAAAAGCAGTTAGTAGTTTTACTGTCAAAATAATGGACTTATCGTTTTTGATTCATTAGTCCTGCACCCCTAGCGTTTCCATAATTTCAGTAGGCGAAAAAGTAACTCCAAGGTATTTCCCGGGAGCAGGATGGATTGTAGCATCAAGTATCAAAACGTAATTGGTGGCATGTGCCATCCAACCGACTTTTAATTATGACTGGCGTGGGTGCTGAAACAACAGATTCGGGGAGAGCATTCCATGGTTGACACACACGAATGGAAAAGAAGTTTCTACGACACGCCAGGCGGCTGTACTGTTCTGCCAATTTAAAGGAGTGGCCTCTAAGTTTGGTGTTACTGCTGAGTTGCAGTAAAGTGCGGCACACATGATTTGGATTGTGTAAAATCAGATACGTCATAAGCAAGTCTCCTCGTAGTCGGCGATATCGCCCGCTGAATACTCCCAAACGTTTCGGCCTCTGCTCGTATGGAAGGCAAAGCATTCCAACGACGTATTTAGTAGCCTGCCTTTGTGGTTGGTCCAGTGCAGTAAGGTCATGCTTCAGCCACAGCTGCCAGGCTTGGATTGCGTATTGGACATAGGAGCGAACATGCGCATTCAGCATCTGTCTGAAAATAGTGTTGTCTATTTGTCCGAACGTCCGTCGTTGGAAGTCGACGTGCTGGTTACCATTTTTCGAGGCCTTTGCGGATTGCTTGGAACAAGCCAAGTTATCCTGAACCAACACGCCAAGTTCGCGTTCGACGGATGATTGCTGCATTTGTGTTCCTAGCCTGTAGGGATAGATACCTTAGTGTCGTATGAAGAGTACTTTGCATTTGTCCACGTCGAACAGTAACAGATTTCGAGTTGACCGATGCTGTGCTATATCTAAATCACACTAGTGAATTCTGATCGATTGTACTATGTTCCGTAGGACAGGTTCGAGGCAGGACGAGAAGTCCCGCCTGCAAACGAACGGCACCTGAGACTCAGCGACCGAGTAACTAACACAGTAACCTGTACGAAACCGTAGTCATGCAAGGCAACGATGCTGCAATGAGCCGAATACGAGAAGGCATTAAATATTTGTAGGCAACTCTGGCTGGTGGTGAAAAATTTATCATGCTCCGTCTCACCCATGTGTATTCACAGAATGGACACAACGACTCTTCCAGGAGGCTTACTACTAACATCACACATTTTGGAATTTTCCAAAATACTCGCTCGTCTTTTGGTATTCATACTGCCCAGCAACTTTCTGAGGATTATCGACAACCTGATGAAGAATCTACCTTTCTCTTGTGCTTATCCGGACGATAATCTTATCCCGGGACGGTCTGATACAGAATATATTTAGCCCCTCGCTGTTGTGCTCCAGCGACTAGAACGAAGCGGATTTAATTAAGGTAAAGCCAAGTATGAATTCCTTTCTTCTTTCGTTTACGAAGTTGGCTATTAGCAGGATAAACATGGGTTTCATGTTATAAATGACAAACTGAAGCCTATTACAGCAAGTCGAGCGCCGAGGAACAGTGATGAACTTCGTTCGTTCTTAGGAATGTTATCTTGCTATAGCCGTTTTTGCCAAATGCATCTACAATATTATCTCCATTAAATGAATTGCTGCACAAAAATGTGCCATTGTGCTGGAATTCCCGCCGCAGGGACGCCTTCATTAAACCTAATCAAGCCCTTGCTTTTCCACCAACATTACTTCATTATGATCCCAATAAACAACTCATACTTCAGTGTGACACATCCTCTTCAAGGGTCGCAGCTGTTCTGTGCCGCCCTGAAAACGTTGGACACATAAGTCCCATAGCATTCGCGACGCGTACATTACAAACAGCGAAGAAGAAATGGACGGAGAAGCGATGGCTGTAATCTTTGGGGTAAAAGGTTCTACCAGTACCACTGGGGAAATTTTTGAGAAGCACACTGACCACAGAATTTATCACCTTTATTGGGTGAAACCAAGGGCATACAACAAATGATGTCATCAAGGTTGCAGAGACGGCCTGTAAACTTGAATGCTACATTTAAATATGGTTGATATCACAGGCGTCAACAACTGCACAGCCGATGCATTAAGCACTATACCGTTAACCGAAGTTGTACAGGAACATGTCCCTCCATTTCTACTGGTCAATTTAATGCAACATCTAGACAAAATACCAATACGAAGAGCAACAGTCTGCCAATGGACGAACCGGCACCCAGTGTTGTCAACGGTAAAACGCTTTCTGACCTTAGGTAGGCCATATGAAGGAACAGCGGACATGCAACCGTTCATAATGCGCAGTAACGAATTCAGTATATTCGACGGATGCATTTTCTGGGGCTAACGACTGGTCATTCCCACTAAGGCACGATCCCATATTCTTAAGGAGCTACACGGCGCGCATCCAACGGTGGTGAGGATGAAACTATTAGCAAGGGGATTATGCTGGTAGTACATAATCGAGTCTGAATACCGAATACTGTATTATAGAGTAAGTAGAAATGGATTCTGTACAACACTTTCGAAATATTGTGAAAAACATTATAAAAGTTGTCAACCGTGAATATCATTGTAGTTCTCATGTAATATTTAAAATATTCGACTTACGATTGTTATAGATGCGTCACCACTGTTATGATTGAGGGAACGCCGCCTCTTGAGGTAATTGCGTGACAAGATTGTCGCTGGCCCGATTGGAGCACGCCTACGATGACGCTAGCTTAGCCGGTGAGAAGGAAAATTGAACGAGCGTGGGAACGATCTTAGCCGCACTTGTTCGTGTAGACGCTGAGGCCTCGAAAACGGACGCACACGAGAGGGGGTACGATAGACGCGCGCGGATGACTTAGACGCGGAGGCTGGCCAGCTAACGATTCACACGCAATCACGCGACCCGACCGACTGTCAACTGAGGCGAAGAGAAAGAAAAGACAAGTGGTCCTCTGTAGGCTCTTTTACGACCGACAAAGGGCGATCACAGACGATGCTATGGGTTATTAAGTAAGGGAAAACTGTCACCACGAAGAGGTGGTAGTTTGTAAAAGGCCATTGTCCAAAGGGGCGTAGTTGGGACGCGACTCGGAGTGGCTGAACACTGCTGCGTTGTGGGGAGAAATTGGACTCCGCTTCCCACAACTATTATGCCGAAGTTACTGGCGCGTTTTTTGCGGGCATTTTTGACGGGCCCGCAACAG
>OX104059.1:10683113-10774294 GCA_944474145.2 Dicrocoelium dendriticum
CCTGCGTTATTCGCCTTTAAATCTTCGGATATATTCTCACAGAGACCTACGTACTATCATTCGATTTGGCTCCTCGAGCTCCTCCTACCACACTTCATATTTTGGACCTGTTATCTGCGAATCACCAGCAAACTGTACTTTTGCAATTTCGAAGTCAACGATGCTTGAATCTTATCGGAGGATTTATTTTTCCTCTCGTTGCACAAAACTCTTGTGGTCTTATTTTAAAGATCATTATGAGAGTCACCCGAACATCTTACTACCATTCCTTCTAGTCGTTGTACAAAGCGATATTTGTCAACTTGGTCAGCCCTTGGGACAGCCACCGTCGTCATTAGACAGTATTTTCCAAGTCATTTGCTTTGTCTCAACCCTAAGCTGCATCGCTGCCTATCCACTTACCGACTGGATCAATAACACCCACGTCGCCTATCTAACCTAAGGAACTTGTGACTCATCTGGACGCCACACGTCTGATCCCCCTAACCTCAAACCAGAGACGATTGCCACGCCACGGAAAGTGAAGTGAAGTCATACCTGGTGCGTCAGTATCCCTGTCCTCTTGCTACCCCTGTTTTAGCGTACACATCCAGTTATTCCATTCCATCTTGTTAGTATAGAATCTTTACACCATATCACTACCATCTGCGGTCATTCCTAATTCGCTGCCGCATTACTGACCGTGACCACAGATATCATTAGAATTATTCTCTTCTAAGCTAGTGGTAAGTAAGAGATTTACAACGTAGATTCTGAACTCTCCTTTTCTATCTAATCCCTTTTGGAATTGATGCAAATCACAATAACAAAATGCACTCCCCAAGAGGATATGGCTCATTGGAAAGTCAATTGGGACTTTTGTGTAAAAACCGTTAAGTCTGGTCCAGTTTGCTTTAACAGTCAAAAGCGTACCATTCGAATTGTTTAGGGAGGTGTGCACACGAAACTAGACAATACAGCAGCAAAACCGAGGTATTTTGCTTCTACTAGCTGTGCAAATCCATCCCTGTTATTAGTTGTGTAATTTTCTTAATGAAAAGTGTGAAAAGTTGGCGGAAACAGTTGAGCAACTGGTAAACGCTAGCAACGCATCTGTGAAAGTAAACAATGCCACACTTGCATCTGGACGGACGTCTACAAACTCCACATTTAGGCCGAAGAAGAGGGCCAGGCGTCCCAACCTCACCGTGGCTTCTCAGTCTCCGACGGCCCCTAGCCACATGACTCCACTAAGAGAAAAAGTCTTTTAAAACCCAGTTGCTCCTACGTTCTCCAAGGGTGTAATAACTAGTAATTCAGTTGACATACTGGAAACACAACACTCCAGGCAGCTCACGGTAAAGAATAACTGGAAATTCTACGCAGCGGTTGCTTCTAGGAAAGCGCCGTCAAAGACACTTGTGACTCAAATTAGCGGAGAGCGCAAAACCTCGCCTCAACATGGATCGCTATCGCCAGTGCGATCTGCACATCTACTAACAACAAAAGAATCTAGTGCTCTTAAGTGGAGAACGACAAGGCGGAATTATGGTGCGTTAAGTCTTATGTGCACAGACGTGCGTGAATCCAAAACCAACGCAATAAGGGGCAAATTGCTAGACGATCGTAGTCAGTGGGATTCTAACTGTAGTGCCATCAGCATGCGCGCTGAACCCACTACGCTGAGACGCATCGTACGACACCCAAACTTCTTACACTATGGTGAGCCTTGACTACTTCAAGTAACACTACATTCCGCGGAAGAAACGGAATCCATTCTGCTCGCTGCAAATCGACACCACAGAGCATCGAACGGAGTATGTATCTTACCGGATATTCCGTGGAAAGAACGTTCAAAGATATGAACAATCAACAGGGAAGTAGAAAACACGCGCTGCAAACCGTCATTATTCATGGCGTCCCTGAGTCTCAAGCTTCATCTCCTGAAGAAGCTCAGACACCTGACCTGGAGCAATGACGATATATTCGTGAGGCGCTGTTTTTAAAAAAGGTCGTTGATACCTCCCTGACAAGGATTCCCGTGTCATCAAATTACAAAGGGTGTGGTCTTAGGTTGCTGAAGTTGGTCTTACCGTCTGAGCTAACTTTACAGACAGTTCTAGAGAACTGGGGTAACTTCCAGAACATGTTACCAACAGAAATTCGACTAAAAGCAGCAGGTTTACGACCAGAGGCTACTGGTTACTCCACGGAGAGTACCAACTCAGTGGGAACAACCTTCGTTGCAGAGTCCACCACAGACTGATCTGACGGTTGTCATAGCATCCGGAGAGACACCGTACGAGGTGAGTGACTATCAGGATCATCATGAACCTGATTGCATGGTGCAGATAGATTTTCCAAGTCCTTCTCGTGAGCCACAGACAATTCACAATACAAATAGCAGCCGACCTCAAGAGGGTCGGCCAAGTCTCAAACTTGTTGTCTACATCTACAAACCACTTTCTAACCTATGAATCACTCTCCTGTTTTTATACCAACGCACAAGGTCTTTTAAGCAAACTGACGGAGCTTCGCCTGCGTCAGGCCTCGATGTCAAGCGACCTCGTTATGACAACCGAGACTTGGTTGAATGAAGCGATCACTGATGCAGAAATCGCGCTACCTGGTATGTATATTCTACACAAACATTGACCAAGTAGAGGAGGTGGAGTGCTACTTTCTTATCGCAACGAACTACACCTTGATCTTATCGATGACCCAGAGGTTCAGATTGTCGATGCGCTTTGGTGCCGTCTTCACCTAAGCCGTGTGGATGCATCGCCCTCCGTCGGCTACTTTGGAAATGGACAACCGCCTAGCCTCCACAACGAAGACCATTCTCTCGCAGTCGTAAAGCCACATTCTCCTGGTTGATGACTTCAATATTCATACCATAGAAACCCAAGCCTATATCAACGAACACTTGGAAATGGAAGTACAGGAGATAAATAGTGGACTACCACTCTACAATCACATCACATCTCCCACAAGATTCGGGACGAATAATAAACCGGTTGTCCTAGATCTCGTATTCATCAATGAAGAGCTTATGATCGAAACGGTATCGACAGCGAGTCCTTTAGGCCGTAGCGACCATGCAACGCTCATATTCAATTACATCTGTTGTGCAGAATATTCCTAAGAAAACACAGACAAGTGTCAGCTCATTACGGATTACGGCGCTCTAATCAAAATTATAACTGCTACAAATTGGGCATTTCTAACAGAACGATCCCCCGATGTTGCTTGGTGTGATTTTGGTCACCAATTCAACACGTTAGTAACTAGTGCTTCTAGAAATAGGCCTTCGCGAGCGAAGACAGTAAAATCATTCATACGCAATAGGACACGGAAGTGTATCGTCATGAGGAATGTACTTTGGCGAAGAAACAAGGAGTCACCGAGTGTTGAAATATGGGAAGCCTTCAGTATCCAAAGGAATCACTGCGCAAAACTGGTACGCGAAGATAAAACACACCACCAACAGAATCTAGCGGAGAAATTCCTTTCAAAAGCCACGCTCCTCTATGTCGTATACAGGACCCAACCAACACAGAGTGCTGTCATCCAATCAGACCATACAACTGTCCAGCCAATCACCACCAAGCTGGAACCAACGAAACCGATATATGCCAGTGAGTCTGGTAAACACGTGAACTTCCTGTTGACACATTGTTGACTCTGCTTGTCATTATCTCTTGATCCGCTGTATCAATACTACCGGTCATTTCCACGATCTAGTATTCTATCCACCTACTAGAACAGTTCTGGTTATATCACTCTACAGACAAGTAAACAAGCTCCGCAAAGTGCAGCGAAGAATTCCTGCCTTACACACGTTATGTAGACTCACACAAACCACAACCGAGGCGGCCAACGACCTATGTCAACAATTCGCCCCGAACTGCCAGAGCACGTCATCGCCGCATACACCGTTCCCAAACATTGTACCACCACCAGGACTTAGCCACATTGTGTTTACGACTGCGGATTTTATGAAAAAGCCAATTGCGCTGCGTGGGCAAATATCTCCCGGCGTTGATAATATTCGTCCAAAGGCTATAAAACGGGCTGCAATAAACCTGGCGGACCCACTCTGCAAATTCTTCCAACGACGCCTCGATGAAATGTGGGTACCAACAATGTGGAAGCAGGGCATCGTCACTCCCATCCACAAGGGGGGAAGTCGTACAGATCCGGTCAACTATTGCCCGATAACACTACTCCCCGTGCTCTCCAAAAGCATGAAAGCGATTGTTGCCAAAGCGCTCATGTACTACATGAAAGAACGCAATATCATAGTACAAGAACAACATGGGTTTCGCAAGAACCGATCTTGCACTTCAAACTTGCTACTTGCTAGATCCAGTTGGACTGAGACGGTCAACAGCGGCGTAGGTGTTGATGCAGTATATCTGGAATTCTCAAAAGCTATTGACCGTCTGAACCACCGTATCCTCCTTCACAAGCTACAGTGTTGTGGAATTGGTGACCCAATCCTCGATTGGATAGGTAACTTCTTGCTTCAACGACACCAGAATGTAAGAGTTCGCGGCGTCATCTCTGACCCAAACGACGTTAAGTGCGGAGTGCCTCAGGGCTCAGTACTTGGTCCACGACTATTCCTGATTTACATAAACAATCTAGCGGCAGTAATCATCTCCAACTCCTTACTCTTCGCTGACGATTTCAAGATATGACGAGTCATTAGAACAAGCAGCGACAATGCAGCACCTCAGGATGATCTTGACAGGGTCTACGAATGGTCGACTCAGTACCTGTCTCAGTTCAACGCTACAAAATGCATGGTGTTTTGCATACGCCATAAAGCCACTTGCGAATACAGACTGGGGGATCAAATAACGCAACGCACTTCAATGGAATGCGATCTAGTCGTGATAGTGCAGGAAGATCTGGGCTGTTCACGTCAAGCCGAGAAAGCCTCTAAGACAGCTAACCAACACCTTGGGCTTTTGCGGGGGGCATTCAGGCGCTTCGATCCTTCCATCTTTCTCAGATGCTCAACGGGTACATTCGGCCTCATTCTGAATACGCTATCCACACATGCTAGCCTTGGCAAAAGCAAGACCTTACCGCTCTTGAACTGCCACAACGAAGGGCGACCAAGAACGTAAAGGGCTTGTTTCAACTCCCTTACCGATTGAGGCTGAAAACCCTCGCGGTCTACAGTGGACACTATCGACGCCTGCGTGGCGACTTGATAATGACTTATATGATCCTGAGGAATCCCAACCATTCTTGTCGTCACCTACTAAAGCTGAATAGCAATACCACACTCAGAGGACACCAGCTAAAGCTGGCCACACAATACAGCCAGTTGGAATGCCGCCGGAATTTCTTTTCCCTACATGTGTGCAAACACTGGGACTCTCTTCCCACATACGTTGTTTCTTCCCCCACGCTAACGGTATTCAAAAGACGTCTGGATGATTCGCTTATTCACTTACATTAGGCTATATAATCAGTGATGTTTATGTCAAGCGAACGTGAACAAACGGTGCTCCTTCTCAGCTTTTGTGCTTCCCTATTTACACACTGCTATTGTGGAATATAGTTTCGAATATATTACAACCGCATTCATCAATTACCTTAGTCCAAGAAATCGTAGTCGTTGCTTTTGTTCTTAAGACATACTTTCCCATATTACTTCCCCATATTACTTTACAGTAACAATTAAATGCACTTTCTAAAATGTTTATATGAAGAAGGGGCATCTGAGTCGCTAGACTCATAAGTTGACGATTTACACTTATGTTTGCTTTCACTTCAACCATCCTAAGGGCCTTGTAAAGCAATCCCTTTTTTACCTGCAATATAACATTGTTCATTTTTCCTATATATAAGGACAAAGTGGTTCGCCAACAATATTTGAAGTGTAAGTTCGCCAGAAACAGAAAGCTCCTACATAAACATGTTAATATCATGAGAAAATTGAAGTTCAATCTCCCCTCACTTAACAAGCAAGTTGGAGTGGCATAGCGCGCTGAAGTAGCGGTCAATACTTCGCTGGTGCACTATGCGCCGACTTTCCAAAGAGAAATCCACCAATGTTACATACCTACATCCCTCTCCCCAGATTCAATACTTAATAACCTCCCTTTCACTACAACATCTGTATTGAAGAAACTGCCCCCAACTGCGCGCTTACAGTTCTCACGGAATCGATGACTTTCACCCGAGGACCCTAAACGGAACAGCCAGAGCGCTGGCCCAGCCATTTTCGCATTCCTGCTAAGCATTCTTGGGAAAGCAAACTGGCCTACCTTGTGGAATCATAGTCTGCTCATGCCGATTTTCAAGAGCTGCAGTCGCTTGGAACCCGAAAACTATCGTCCAGTTATCCTCCTCCCTGTCATCGTCATTATACACGTTAGCAAAAGGTGGGAAACATCTCAGCTATTGTGCCGCAATACATAGAAAAAGGAGAAAAAATGCAACTGGTGCAAGCCGTCTGAGCTGTCGTTAACAGATGGGCATCGTTCCGGTAAGCTACCAGCCGGCTATTATGCAGTAAAAAGTTACTATGCAAAATTATATAAAGCTAAATAGTGGGATTGTGGTTTGAGGGAGAGACTAAGAGGGATGGGGTGGGACAAAGTAACTCACGGCACGAACGCCACTGGGGTCGGCTCCTAGCCATACCAGCAAGTGTATCCAGCCAAAGGTGTTATTCGTCTTTCGGGACACCAATCAGGGAGCCTAGACGCTCCAACCCAAGTCAGCTCCGTACTGAGGGCCTTCATTCCTCTCGACCAAGTCATCGCTTGGCCACCTCTCCTCTTCTTCCATCCACACCCCGGCGCGCTAACAAAGCACTTCGCGGTAGTCGTTGGGCTAGCATGCGTAACACGTGGCCGAGCCATAGGAGCCGGGTGCGTGAAATAACCGTGCTGAGCAGTTCATTTCCTTTTCCTGTACCGTAAACAAGGAGTTGAATACGCTCGTTGCTCACGCGGTGTTCCAACCAGATGTGAGCCAAACTGCAAAGACTCTGATGCTCGAACGTAGCTAACCTCTATATGTCCGTTGATCAAAGGGGCTAGATTTCACAACCGTACATTAGGGTTGAAAGTACTGCTGCACTGTTTACTCTACCCTTCAGAGTGATGTCGCGCAGGCGCCATAATTGGCGAAGGCAAACAAAAGCGCCCCGAGCTTTGACTATACGGTTCGTGATCTTATCTTCAATCCCACGGGCGCTGATAATACTTCCAAGGTAGTTTTACTTTTAAACGACTTCTAGCTGATCGCCATGAAGGGTCAGCGTAGGAGGCGGTCCAGGTCAATCTTGGAGGAACGCTTTGCACTTCGAGGGTGCGAAGCAAAGCCCGAAGTGTTGGACAGTAAGTGTTAATCTGTCCAGTGCCGCTTGACACGTCTGTGAGCCGTCACAGATTAGGGCAATAGCGTCAGCATACTCCAAGTCAAGAACTCGTTCTCCTGGGAGCAGATCCACACCTTCTAAGTCGTGTCCTATGCACGCCGTTTTCATGACTTCATCAAAGGCGAAGTTGAAGAGGAAAGGTGCCAGCGGGCATCCTTGTCTCGTACCGCTGGAGATATTAAAGGGTGACGACAGCTTGCCGTAAGCCCTCACTCTGCCCGAGCTGCGCGCATATAATGCTCGGATAATATTCACATATTCTCAGGTACATTTTTCCTGAGTAGACAGTCCCAACTGCACACCTCTCCATCGAATAGCATGCACATTTTATATCGAGGAACACGGTAATGGTGGGCTGCCAATATGTGTGACGGTGCCCCAACAACTGACACAAGGTGAAGATGTGGTCAATGCAGCCACGACCTCGACGAAATCCAGCTTGCTCTTCACGAATATGGCTTTCACAAGTGGCAGTCAGTCTGTGAAGGATGACAGATGCAAGCAATTTTGTAGCGATGGAGATCAGACTGATTACCCTATGGTTACCGCATTCAGATCGTGAGCCTCCCTTGAAAATTGGGACCATGACGGAGCGGCTCCAGTCGGCTGAGACCGTTTCCTGCTCCCACAGTTTCACTAGAAACTCATATAAATTATTCACAAGAGCAAGTCACCCGAATTTGAAGAGGGCTGGAGGAAGATCGGCTGGTCCTGCAGCTCCATTTAACTTCAAAAGTGCGATCTCACGTTCGACTTCTGAGCGAGAGGGTGGATCCAAAGGGACAGCCCATAGAGCGGGGCGGTCCGTTGCCCGTGCGGAATCGAACCATTCCGGTCAATTAAATTTCTGTTCAAAATGCTCAGCCCAACGCTTTAAACGTTTTGACAAACTGTGCATAGGCTGTTCACACTCGTCACGTACAATTTCACTAACACCAAGTCTCCTGCTGCCCGTTTCTCAAATCAGACTGAATAACTTACGATGGTTACCAAGGGCAACTGCCATTTCGATCTCTGATGCACCATGAGACCACCAGGATTCGCGGTCTCCCTTCAGGCTAGTACGGAGGTTTGCCCGGAGTTCTTTGCGAGTTTCACTGTGTTCGCTTCCAGCCGGAATATGCCGGCGAGCATGGATAAGTTCCAGAGACCGTGAAGAGACCCAATGTCCACGTTGGCGATTAGACTTACCACATGAGGATTTGCCTGCTGCTATTAAGGACTGGTGTATATGAGACCACTGGGCTTCAACTGAATCCAGTGAGCGTTTACTCAACTCGCATGACAGCGTACTTTGATAGGCATTCATAACAGCTGGTTTCGCAAGTTGGCTGGTGTCAATACGTTCACAACTTCCTCTTGTGCGTCTGCCGAAAGGCATCCCATGTCAGCGTATACAAGTTTATGGTCGGTGTCCACACATGTTCCCCAAATCTAGCGATAGTTCTGGACGCAGCCTCTCCATCGGTAACTTGTCACAATGTGATCAATTTGCCTCCTCCTTGTTCTCACGATGGTGGGGGATACAATCGTCCTTAAGGTTTTAGTAGGCCATCTAGAACGCCACATCATAGCATCTAAGCAGCGCGGTTTTCGTCAACACCATTCATGCACAACCAACCCACTGATTACAAGCAGTAATTGGATGGAAACGGCCGACAAAGGTATAGGTTTCGACGTCATTTGCCTCCACTCCTCCAAAGCCTCCGATGTCCTGGACCACGGCATTCTGCTTCGGAGGCTCGAAAGTTATGGGAATAGAGATCCTCTCCTTGATTGGATCAGAAATTGCTTATAGAATCGGCATCTGTCAGTTAGAGATTGGAATGCGCTATCCGAGCCGATTCATGTTGAATTTGGAGTTCCACAACGATCAGTTCTGAGGCTACGTTTATTTACCGTGTTTAGCAACGTGCTTACGCTTCTGCTTTCTTGCTTTTGCTGCTGATGTTAAGATGTGGCGGGCGATCGTCGACCAAGCAGGAGAAATGTAAATCCAGCAATAGTTTGAACTACTGCACGGAGTTCGCCTGCACATTGTGTTCTGCTTGACTGTTCCATACCGTGACCACTCTTCGTTCGTAGCACTAGGAGATGGGCAACTTTATTCAGCTCCGGCCCCACATGCTTGTCCGTATGTGTTGTAGCATGTTCGCAGGTGCAGCAGCGACTACAGTATGGGAAAGGCACCGGCACGTCCTGATGTGGTAGACTCTGATCCGATGACAGGACAAAGTGTACAATCGGAGTTTCGCGCATCGGTCTCCGTGCGATAAACCCCAAAAAACGGCGTTAGGTCTGGTGGCAACGCATGGGATGAACGATAGTTTGGACTCAGTTTGGTTGATCGAGTAGTAGGACGGCGAGTCGCACTCCAGCATTCGTCTTATGATGAAAATGCGCTTTCCCCATGTCCATCGGGAATCGAGCGCGCGACCACCAGTGGTGTGGGACACTACCCAGCAGCACATGCCTCTAGGACATGGAGAGTGGTGGTGGACTGCCATTAATTAACGCTAATTGGGATGCAGCGAGCTCAGGTTAGAATAGTTTCTATTCACTTCATTGGCGAACAACATTTCTACAGGTACTTTCAGTTAATGTAGATCCTATTCTGACATATACTTATCCCACTAGTTTGGTCTTCAGCATTGTCTGAAGGTTCACTGGAATTGTACACATTTTCGCACACCAGATCAGTAGCTGAATGACCAGTGTAACTATCTCAGAGTTATCGTTATTTGGTCTACATTCAGTTATGTCACATTCAGAATCACTCCAATCATTAAGCGATCAACCATGGCAGAGGTATACTTTTCTTGCCAATGCTATGTTAAGCATACAAATGAACTTGATTTGCTGAATTGTGCTGAATGTTAAACTGAAGTGTAAACAAAAATTCACTTAAATATAGAACAAGCGTGTGTGGAAATGAGAGTTCGTTGATTGCGCTATGTTATAAAATCTGAGAGGTTACCTTGAGGTGTGGTACAATAAATATCCAAAACAAATAATACTAGACGTGACTTAAAACGAAAGGGCGATAAGGAAACAGTAGTTTATATTTTTTCCAATACAGACAGAACAGATTTGTCGATGATTTCGCTAAAAGAAGGAAACACGTGTCAAGATGGGTTCAACATAAAATTAACTGACATCGCCGTCACCCTCATTCTCTGAGCTTATGTAGGTCGACAGTCTGTTCAATAGGTTGACACCTATTGGAAGTACATCATCGGATAGAGTTAGGATCAGTAGTAAGAGTAGTTTCGAATCACACTAAACCCCGCTTTCTTCGTTACACCGAAGGTTTTGCTAAAAGCAAGAGGACGTTGAATCTTTGTATTCAGAAACAATTGATCCTCAGTGTTGCCGGCCCGAAAACACTGCAATACTATGACGCGTTTCGATGTTATTACATCTCATCAGATGGAGTTAGCAGGCATCCAACCCGGGACCCAGGTTCACTTCAATGGGCATGGCGGTCAACATTTAGATTGCGCGTCGCAATCTATCCACACAACGTGTAATTGAAAAGGGCCCTCAAAAGCAGTCAAGTATTCATCTGTCTTAGGCTATCGTGCAGTGCATTTTTTTCACTCATTCATAATTGTTTGTTGCTTATTGCTAATGGTAATAGGGAGACGTTTCGAGATGCAGACAGCACCTAGCTTTCCTCGTATTACCATTGATTTGCTAAGTGCTGAAGGACACAAACTGTTCTAGATATTACAACAAATGCAAAAGTCTTAAGTTGGTGGCAGTAAAACTAAGTTTTATACTTCGCAGACGAAAGTGATCAGGGGCTTGCCGGCCCGAATAGTGAAGCAAAATTTATGGGCAAATAGTATACAAATTATTTAAAACTGCTTTAACGGCTGTTTACAGTTGCCTTACTTACCCCACTGCGGCTTGGTTCACAGCACACATCTCGTCCAAATGTTATCCCAACTAGTAATATGCTTACGGTAGAAGTAACCTCAGTCGGACATCTGACAATCATCACCCAGATAGATGAAATTCAACGCTTGAACTTATACGACTCCTCATGTTCAGACAAATAAATCTGTTGCACGAATCGGGAATACATGATGGGCATGTTCCATTCAGACAAGAGGCCAGTACGGACAATTGTTCATTGAGTTTAGTAGGGGCGTGATGGATGGGTGGGAACATGGGAAGGGTATCAAGACACACCCAGTCAGAAGCTGAAACATGCAGATTGGAGATGTGGGCTATCTTGTTATGTGACAGGGCGTGGTTGATCAATGCAATGGAGGTAGAAATAGTGAACGGGTTTCGTGACGAGTCCTCATGCGCCTCCGTTCATGTGGAAATTGAAGAGGATTTCAAGACATTTAGCTTGTTGGCAGATTTAGTTGTGTAGTTTCGAAAAGAGACGAACTCTGGGAATTCAGCCTGTTGGAATAATGAAACTATATTCTACAGATGCCAAGATGTAATTGATGTACACATAGCATGCGAAGTGGCTCATCACGTTTTCCCCATGTTGAAGCAAACGGTTATTTCATGCATTTATAAAATCAAAAATCTCAATCGCTCCTTCTCCTTCAGTTATTTCGGGCTAAGCTTTCAGGGATACTAGCTCACTCTTTGTAATCTCAGTTATTGGAAATCCAGATCCAGTGGGATATGGGACTTTTTGTTTGGGAGTTCTTGCTTCATGAATGAGAAATTATTGTGCCCCGAGTTCCCATCCAGCTTACAGCTAGTTGATGGGATTCGAAATTCTTTGCTACTTAGTGATGCGAATATAATTTCGGTGACCGCTGGACTAAGCAGTCACATCGGAACAATCCTGATTATGCAACTTGTGCTGACAAATTTAATAAAGACGCAGTTGTTATCCATCGTGTGTGTGTGTGCTTGAGTACGGAAGTCACATAGTAGACATTCCATACCATTTTGATAATGGTGAATTAAAGTATTCATCAACACGCACCCAGCAAATCACTAGACAGTCGTGGCCTCTTTTCGGCTGTCTTCGGTAGTGATGCGTTAACCTTACGCAGATAACCCTATATGTTCAGGTGTCAAACTAACACCAGCATCAAACGTGCTCATGTTCACTCCTTACAGTTCATCCATTAAATTCTGCTACTGCGGAAGCTGGATATACGTATTACATAGACCCAAGGATATGATACATGAGTGAGCGTTGTCGTTCCATTTTTGTGTTTTAATTCTCACGGATTACATGAACCATAGCTGCTACCCAGATTACTTTGTATGCGCCCGTTCAGTTCCTATTTCAAATTATCCTTCCATAGCGGTGCAGTTAAATGGGTGAAAGCTTAAATTGACGCTTCACTCATTCTTTGCTACAACCAATCTACGGGGCTAGTTAACCAATTTCCCTTTAGCCCGTAATAAATCTTTGTTAATGGTTCATCCTTTACAGCAGACCTTTAATTCTTATTGTAAGTTTGATGCATGACCCACATCTCCAGTTTATTTCGCAAACTTGATCTTGATTCATTGCAGAATAATCTACTGGACGCTGAGAGCCTACTGACCATCAGTGACGTTCATTTGTGGCCTTGCCGTATAGCTGTATTACAAACGAATTCAAACTACTCACGATCATCCTTAGTATTTAGATCGTGTTCAGGATTTTATCTGCTGCGCCTTTCCTTGCTCTCCGTATGCTAGCATTGCTTGTGTTCTATCCATTTTTCTAATCGGTATATTGTGATGGACTACAATTCACTGATAATGATGTGGGTGTGTCTTGCATTGCCGAGAATAAACGTTTATAACTATTTATTAGTACCACTAGGGAGCCCTACATTTTCTCCATAATATTGCTTGTTTTGCAACGAAGTACTCAACCGCACGGCGACTGACGCTTATCCCATGTGGTCCGGTGGTCTTCACAATGGATTCATTGCGTAGAGTCGTGGATACAAACCGCACCGGGGATACGTGGAATGCGCACGGCTGACAATTCCCGAACGGATGACACGAGCTTCCAGTGCTCTCCAGAATCTGCTGTCGCTGTCCGAATATGTATGCCTGTGACGGGACACTGTCGGCTACTTTGTTTAAGTCCATACTTTCACTTCCCTTTATAGATTATCAACCACCGAATAATCGCTTGTATTGTGCACTTTGGACACATATTTATGCATGGAAGTTGCACCGCTTTGGCTGCTCACGTGATATGTCCCTTGACTTGGAATTTCTTGCTTTTACACTCCCTATAAGTGTGTAAATCCGCCATAGTCGGTGCACGCAGAACGGATTGATCTGTGTTTTACCGGCTGCATGTTGAAACAACCATTCGCGATGACGGAGATGGCGATGTTCACGATTTGTGGTGACTTTCGATTCGTATCTTCTACCGGTATTCCAAATGATAATTGATGCGTCGGTCCGTCACGTGATTAACCTGCAACGGATGGTGGTTCTGGTGAAGCTTGTAATTGCGTCAGCTCGCCACAGTACGCGATTGGTTTGGATGACTGGTAGAACGATAACAACAAGCACACCCGAATTGGGTCAGCGTAGGCGGCGACGTTGCCAGACCGTCTGTGGCGTGCCATCGTACATCACATGGCCGGATAGCAGACCCTACGGCAACCGTGGGATCATAAACCTGTCAGAGAGGCTGCGAGCATGGAATTTGTGACGTACTGTACCACTTAAATAGCACGTTTTTTGTGCCAAATCGATTGGATATAGGAACCCACTTTGACCTTTCGCTCCTTCCGAAGGCTATATTGCAGTGGTTCACATGGTTGGCCTTATATTCGGTTTATTGACCATCGGTAGTATACTCTGTAAAAACAAACACCATTCTCTGAGTGATGTTAACACAATAACGACGGTCCTGTTGGGATGCAGCGAACTTCCCAGGCAGCAGTGGGGTATTGTACTAACATTCACAATCAAATGGGCAAGAACTACAGTTAGGTCTCAATCCGTGATGGTCGGCTATCGTCCCCCATGCCTCAGTGTCATAAGCTGATGGTTAGGGATGCAACGTACTAGCAATCAAGGGTTTGCTCTGCAGCAGGGGACCGAAGGAATGCGCACTACCGACGAGTCCAAGTGGGGCGAAACGTTCGCCTGGTGCTTTTCCGGATTGGTGGCTTACCAATGCGACTTGCAATATAATCGCCATAAACCAACTAAAAATAACAGATTAGCTCTGTATAATGCCCAACGATGATTAACTAAGCTGATGATGAGGCGCTACTCAACCCCAAGCTACTATGCTCGTTGTAATCACCTCCGAGTTAATGCACTTAGATGAGGGGAATGAAGAACAATCGATTTATCCTCTACAACATTAGAAACAAGTGAATTTTCACTTAGGGTACGCAATGCTGTTATCAAGTCCCCCGCAATGTTGGATATTTGTTGCCCTCACTGCTTGCCAGTCATACAATCCGATCAATTTTCCTTTTAATGAGGTATGGCGATCTATGGAACCGACTACTACTGCAAGTTTGCACGAATGCTAAACATGCCATCTTCCGAAATTCTCTAGAGGCTTTTCTCACCTTCCCGAATGTGTTAAACAGAATTAGCTCACAGCAGCCTCCAGAAACATTTACGGAATCTGCCCTAAACAACATATGCACAGGTAGAAGCGTACAGTCAATACACCGTTTTGTCACAAGCCCGATAATGAAGCTGGAACAGATGCCACGTACAACATTTCACATTACGGTTGATTGCAAAAATTAAACAGGAAGCAAGATGGAATACGGTGGTAAAACATACGTATTAAAGTAATCCCTTTTGAGTGATCGAGAAGCTTGGATGTGAGAAAGTATGTAATGGGAAATTTCATCTATATAAACATTTTATTATTAAAATTAATGGCAAAGAAACTACAAAAATGCATCCATCTACACAGGATAGCATGTGGATGGGAACCACGTTTCATCAACGGAGCCGGCCCACACTCCTTCACAGGCAAACACAAGCACACTGTATTTGGGGAATCAAACGCACACAAGGCGGTGGCTGGACTGTAGTCCGCTCCACACTGAGTGCATGAAACCGCTCTTCGAGCCTAGCACGGCTACAAAGGTCGTGCACCCCGTCCCCCTCAGTAACAACCAACGGTTTCCTGGAGCCAGTATGGACGAGGTAGTGGGTAAAAGACAGGTAGGTACCTTGTCAACATGCACATCAAGCGCAGCCATACCGGGGATATCAAACAACAGCCAATCACTTGAGAGAAAGATAACGGATAAAATAAATCGAATAATGCATAAGGAAATGGTAACATAAATCTTCAATACATGGGCGTAGAAACTAAATTGATTACGAACGAATCCGCGCGAAGCTTAAGAGGTCAGAAAGTATATTTTAAGAAAATGCCACAAACACGAAAACGTTATCGAAATTAACTACAATTAGCATCAGCGAAGTGTGCAAGTTTATAGACATTTTTATTAGGAAGGAAAGCATTAGGACAAAATTTAAAACGCACCACCTGAAATAAATAGACTTAGCACGCAAGCACGCAGTTAGTAAATCGAATGCAGCGTGCCTACAAACGCTGCGCCGGTTCTGACTACGTTCTCTGCATGACACCGGCGTCGCTTCGGTGGTGGTCCCGATTGGCCTCGTTCATGGCTCACTAGGCCTGCCTGACTTAGGCACTCGCGACCGCATGTGCTACAGCACCATGCGCTCAATGTTGATGGAATACAACCCATCGGCGCTTGGCTCTTCCGCATTTGCCTCTTCTCCTCTGCATGTATGAGGTCTTTCTCCCGCACTTCGGCAACTGCCTTCGTGATCAGATCGCGCCATGCACACCGACCAACCGCCTTCGATTCCCATGACTTGCAATCAAGGTTAGAACGTAAGAGGCTCAAACTGATCATGTTCTGGTAACATAACTTTGGTTTCCTTACATGCCGCTTCCCAATTCTCAACTGACCATATAATAGTTGTTTCGATATCCGCGTCGAATCCATACAGCTCACATGACCGAGCCACCTCAGGTGTCTCAGCAAAAGTATGCAGTCCGCTGCATACATACCACTTCGAAGCAACACTTCCATGCCCGCAACTCTGTCGCCCCAACCGATGCGCAGACTCCGTCGCAAACACTGTTGATGGAAGCGCTCGAGATATCGCACATCTCGCCGGTACATCGTCCACGTTTCACTGCCTTATAGAAAAACAACAGCACCATGGATTTGTACACCACCAGCTTCGTGCCAATGGTGAGCTGATGGTTGTTCCATACTCGGTACCCCAGTTTCCCGAATGCCGTCGCTGTCTTCGTGACGCGGATACGAAGCTCCCCGTGAAGTTGTTGGTCAGTCGACACCACACTCCCAAGGTAGCAGAAGCGGGAGGTGGTTTCTAATACTTCACCATCAATGCTGATTTGCGGCACCCTTGTAGATTGCACCTCCTTTGAAGGCTGGAAGAGACAAGCAATTTTGCTTGTGTTGATAGTGAGCTCGAATTCGGCCGCTGTCGAAGCCAGAGCACTAGTCATGTGCTGCAACTCATCCGCGCTGTGTGAAAACAACGCACAGTCGTCAGCAAACAGCAACATACGGATAGTTGTCTCACAGACTAGAGTTCTCGCACCGAAACGACGGATGTTCAGCAAACCCCATAAATACGGTGCTCCACACGAACACCGTAAACACATGCCGCATCAAAAGCACAACATTGCATGAAGATATAAATTAAACAGGGCAGGAGCTAAGACACAGCCTTGCTTCACACCAGAGACAAAGTCAAAGTCATCCGAGGTCGCTCCACTCAGCTGCACCCTCGCTCGCATACCACTGTGCACACATACAATTAAGCTTACAAACTTACGCGGGCAACCAAACCTACCCAACAGCAGCCACAATGTCTCGCGGTTCACCGTATCAAATGCCTTGGTGAAATCAACAAAAAACGAGTACAATGGTTGGTGTCGTTCTCTGCACTTCTCCTGCAACTGACGAGCAGCGAACAGCATATCTATAGTGCTGCGACCCGAACGGAATCCACACTGCTCTTCCGGCACGTTAGGTTCCGCAACCTGACTGACGAGGCGGTTGAGCAGGATTCGGGCAATCATCTTGCCCACACAACTCAGCAAATGGATGCCACGATAATTCGTGAAGCATTGCTTACTCCCTTTACCCTTGTACAGTGGTAGCACAAGGGCATCCTTCAGCCCAGTAAGCACCTCCTCCTCAATCCATACAGGTTGCACCAAGTGGTGCAGCGCAGTCAACAACACGGGTCCGCCGTGTTTCAATACTTCAGGCGGGATCCCGTCAGCCCTGGCACACTTGCCGTTTCGCAGCTGAGTAAGTGCTCTCTGCGTCTCATCCAAAGTCGAGGTGTCCGCGAGACTCGTCTTCAAATCGTGCTGCTGCAGGCCGTTCATTGTTGGCCAGTCGATTTCTGAACGATTGTTCAAGAGGTAGTCAAAGTGTTTCTGCCAAATCTGCATTATGTCTGCAGTCTGTGTGCAGGTAGCGCCTGAGCTACCATCGATCAGAGTCCTCAGCGGCTCCAATCTCGGTCCATACACTGCCTTCAAGAAGTCAAAGGAATCCTTGTGTTGGCGGCGTTTAGCGTAGCATTCCATCTGCTTCGCCTTCTCCGTCCACCATGCATTTTTAATGCGACGGAACTCTCGGATCAGTCGTCTTCGAAGTTTGCAAAACTGACTACTCTTCGCCAGGTCACTTGGGTCTGCCACATGTGCAGCAAATGCTATCGTCTTCTCACTCACCAACGCGCCAATGGTCGCATTGTTCTCATCAAACCAATCAGGCCGCTTACAGTTTGTGCGCCCGGTGGTCTCCTCGGCAGCAGCTGTCACCTGGTCGCGAATGGGGTGCCACAGATCGCCCACTGTGGCCATACAGTCCACATCACACAGGCGTGCAGCCATCGCCTTCTCTAGCTAACTAGATTTCACCACAGTACCGAGGCAGTGAATGCTAAATTTAAACCGATTCACAGCGGGAGTGCAAAACATAGATTTACGAAAATATATGTACAGTTTGGTCCGCACCAATTTTTGATCAGTGCCACACTCAGCTCCACGCAGTAAAAGTGTCATGCGCCCTTCACGCGTATCACGCTGACGTACGATGACATAGTCGAGCAGGTGAGCGTGACCACTCCGTGTGTGCGTCCAAGTTGCTATATCATTCGCACTCAGTGCAAACCGGGTGTTCGTGATCGTCAGGCCGTGAGTGGCACACAGTGAGAGCAGCCTGTCACCGTTCGAATTCGCTGAACCAATGCCATGCGAAGCGATAACATCTGTCCACACCGATGCATCCCGCCCAACGCGCACGTTGAAATCAACCAACAGACCTATCACGGAGGATAGCTTAGTGTAGAATTGATCACGCGTATCATCAGGATAACACATGGTGGGACGTTAGGTGCTTATAAAGGTGGAAAACTTACCTCTTCGGAGTCGTAGGCGAACAGTCATCAGTCGCGCGCTGATGCCTGTTGGTTCACCAACCAGCTGGCCATGAGGGCGATCGCATATTACAAATCTGACCCCATATATATATATATATATATATATATATATGCCGTCACGCTTTGCGACTGACCACTAGGCATGGAGAAAGGAGATGCGCACTTTCGCGGCGAGAATCGGAAACAACTTGGGCAGCTAGGTGACTTCTATTGCCTTCATGTAGTACAGCCGACACCGAAGTCCTGAACCCTTGTGGCAGTTCCGGGCATCTGAATGAAGGGGTGGCCCAATGTTGTTTGACTTCTACGTTGTATACAATTGATCTGATGTTCTACTGAATAACAGCAGGCACAACAGATTGTATGCCTACAGATAGGCGCATTCCACGAATTACAAACTTGTGGTTCTCTACCTAGCGAGTTTGATGCGAGGCGTCTGATTCAGTCGCGTTTCTCTAGCTTACTGTGATCTACGTTTCATTCGTAAATGTCTCCGTCCTTGTAGAGCGAAAGACCATATTCCAGTGAACTCATAAAAAGATTTAGATGATCAGCAAAAAGGTGTTATGTAGGAGATAAACCAATAATTTAACCGTAATGGCATTAACCCCTTAAAACCACCAATAAAGTTAAACCCAAATTACATTACTACTGATCGCGTAAGCAGCAGTGAGCCCGCATAGGCATGTTAATCGCACCGTTTAGCAATGGACACAAGCTGATCTAATTAAGTAAGCGTCAAGCCTGAGTACTGAAATACTTTTAATCACGACTCCCAATTCTGACCAGCCAGATGGACCACCGAACTTCCAATGAACGGTTCTCAGCAAAATGACGCATTGTTGGTAATTTCTTGACTAAGTAAATTTATGTGGCTAACAGATTCCATTGCCGGAATGCAGCGTTGATCAACTCCTTGGAAATAAATTGCTATAAGCAAACACAGATTATGCCCAGTAAACTACACTCAATGAGCGGACTTGTAATTGAATCTTATCGTAATAGCAATTTCGGAAGAATTGTTTTCGGAAGTGTCTACTCGATATGTTCACCAGTTTGCGTCATTTTATAAGCACTTGCGTTGATCTGTCAAAAATGTGCGTAGTGAAAAAGAGTTTTGCACGTTATTTATCATAAGTATAATTAAATTCCGGCATCTTTTGATATCTGAGCGTCAAGGGTAGAAATTGTCAAAAGTGCTGGTTGGGATGTCTTTCAGAGAACCCACCCGAAAAGTGGCGGGTTAGCTTACTACGCAACGTAGTTAGACCTCCTCGACTGCAGCCCTCCTTCCTTCGCAAGACAAGCGAAGCACAAATGTCCAGAAAAAGGCATCAGGTCACTCAATCAACCGTAAGTTCAGAAATATGACAACGGAGCACAGGAGGTCGGCAACTTTTTACACGAATGTACGAGTTGGCCATTAGCGCCAAATATACAGAAGCAATGCGTGGGATTAATGAAGACCACAGTAAATGCAGAGGAGCCTATCAAAATGATCCGTCGTAGATGCAATAGCCGCTTCCCTTGATCATTAAACTAGTTGGAGATGAAGGTCACTCAGTTCATGATCCATTTGTATTCCGTTTAGCCTCGGGAATGAGGATAGAAATAACTAACGCGTTATACAGCTCAGCGTTTATACCCGTTATATTCATCAGTCAATTAGTTCCACCAATTTCTCCTCACATCTGGCGTAGAACTATAGGGTGTGACATACCACCGCTTTTGTTACACACGTTTACCTTATCACTGGAATCCAGCCACTTCCTAGACCGGTGAGAAAATTCGTTTCTCCTCCGTTTTCACAAAGGTGCTCCCACAAAGAAAATTGCTCAATGGAACAACGGTCAGATCTGCATTCGTACATCAGTATGGCCGTACAGATTGCCCCAGGTATTTCTTTGCACACTTTGTATTTCTTTGCACTCGCACTCACAATGTTAAAGAAACTGCTGGATGACATACTCATTCACTTACACTTTGTGATTTAACATTGTCATCATCATAATACTGGAATGTAGCTTGGATTTTTTTGATGTTAACTGTGCGTGTTGTGAATCTACGCGGCTTGCAAAACTGTTGCAGAAAAATGATAAGGCCTTTGCAGATTTAAAGCACTAACCGTTTTCTTATTATTTTTCGATATCCCCAACAAAACACCCAATGAGATTTGTAAAACAGTGTTCTCCAACCGGCATAAATTCGCTGTTCATTGTTCATAGTTCACGTGCTCATTCTCGATGTGATGCATAACTGAGTGATTCGTTTTACTAGCAATTTACTTGTCGAAACAAGAAATTTCATTTCTTATTTCAATTAATGGACTGGAAAGAGGCAGATTGTGAGTTGACGCCGTCATTTGATGTATTCTCATTATTCAAATTAATGAACCTATTGCTGGATACGAGAGAGACGCACATACCTGAAATCGACCAGAATAAATTACCATCCATGAAGCACAAGTTTAAATCTCCCTGGAGAACTCCACCGGTACATAATTATCGCAGATCTACTACAGATGATGAAGCAGAACATTACGGAAGAAGATTACTAACAGGTTGTGGACAATATTCGATTTAGTTGTTCTACTTTCCAACATGATTAAGAGCGCAGCGATAAGCTATTAACCCGACTCTACTCTGCCCCAAATTCTCATTGGTCCTGCGTACTATCGTTTCGATTCATCCAAGTTGTATGTGCATCAATGACGGTCCGTGGCCCAGAGACTCACAAACCTGCTTTGTACTTTGAGGGCTCAGGTTCGAACTTGCGTACAGGACGTGCCGACCCTCGCAATATCCTTACGACACATGCGACTGGCCATGGTTACGCAGCTACGAAGCGCCGGTAATGCGTACTGCTCATACTTCGATGTGCATCAGTTATTGGTGAAAAAACTACAGATGAAAAACTAGGAAATGCAGATTCTATTCTGCAGCTATCATCTTAGCCATCCCACTTTAATATTAAACTAAACTGCTGTAAGTGCTTACAGTGTGTCAGCGCAGGCTCTGTAACCATGGTAAATTGAACACCCATAGACTTCGATCACTTCACCTCATCTTGACACAGTAACATTTTGTCTTCCGCGACCCATTATGTGCTTGTATAACCACTGATACAACGATGGGTTGGACAACCAGCACCCACTTCTACACGCTTTCACTGTTTTATAAATTAAATTTTAAGTATTTATCACTCACTTTTCTACCGTGTCGGCATCCAACCAACCAGAGAAACCATTAACGCGAAAAGTCTTAGCTATGCAATTCGTCCAGAAAAATATTGCACCTAAATGTGGCTCTATTACCGAATTCCACATTACACCTGACTGAAACATACAATATAGGGTAATGTAGGGCCACTGGAAGGGCAGCTGTATGAGCACGTAGATGCTTTTCGGATCAGCTCTGATGGACCATGAAATCAAATTCTAACTTAGTTTCGGGAAGGAATAGGTATTTCACCCTACTTTAAATTTTCCGCATATGTGCACACTTTCTCACACTACTTGGCCACTGCAGTGGAAAAGGTGGGAGCGCAAATTGAGTCACAAGGATGCGACAGTGCTTGTGAGTTTTGATATTTCCTAGTCGTACATTCGTTATTCGAATTGTAGTGTTCTGATACTCACAGATTGCTCGCCTCGTACTTTTCTGATTGTTCGCCTCTACCTTACTAGACATTTGTGCATTTTGTTGACTCTTCTAATCGCTGCATTCTTTCTTATAATCCAACATTCATATGCCGTATTGGAACATATGAGAAAGAGGAGTAATTGGTGAAAATTGACAATGAAAGCTCCGAAGGAAGGTTTTTTCACTAAACCAGAGACTAGACCGCTCATTACTACTAACAGGCTACTTGCTATTCCACACTGAAGATGCCCCGTTGATGGGTGGCGAAACGTCTTCAATCGAATCACTCAGCTCGGTGAACCAGTCAGTTCCATCACCAACCTAAGCCACCGGTATTCAGGCTTATTGCAAACACTCCTATGGTATTTCAACACAAACCCCAACCATCAAGAGAAGTGCATGCGTGCATATGTTGTGTCTGTAACCATGATCCGACCTTCGCTGATACGATTTGTTGGGTCTATGAGAGGTTTACCGTTTCGAATTCGAGATATCCGTAAGAATATTGACATGATGATATGTGCTTCACAGCATACTATTTTCCGAAAGTCGGAACAAGGTGGCCTGATTCAAGTGAAGAAACGGAGTGGGAATACGTCAAAAGCGCCTCCCAACAGCGAATCAGACCACATTGTTCAGCCAGCCACTGATACTGGTGACCACACTGTATACCTTTAGCACAATCAATACTTTGATTTTTGAGGGGGAATAAACGCATGCTTGCCACGTTCATAAGAAGAAAGGATGCATAAGTCCGGAAACAAATTATCATCTAGGAAATAAAGTGAATTTTAATGGAGGCAACAGGAAGTTAGACTGATTATACCAGCTGCTGGTGCTGCATTTATGCTTAGTCAGAAAGGTTTATATGGTTGTTGGACCACCGGATAGGACACAAAATAGATCTCATGAGAAGGTGCTTTTGATGTAATTAGTTGGTGGTTCTTCTTGACAGATTTCAAATTAGGTGGTCATCCACATATCCGTAAAGCACAGAACGGCCCTTTCGACCTGTATTGCTGCACCAGTATGTTACGGTTCTGGATAAAGTTTACTCGTGGTCAATCAATAAGCAATTTCGGTTTAGTGTGGTAAAATATGGAGTACTGCCCTTATGACAACAGTGGGCGTGATCCTGCAAACTCGGCAACTGGCAGCTATAAATGCCCTCAGGTGTTTTAATCCAGGCCAATCTCAGATGCTCGAAACAAGCTGACAGTGCATCAAGCAGTGGCTTCCTTCAAAGGGCATTCGTACGATTCAACCTGTAAACTTTTCAGCAGCTTCTCGGCTAATACATAAGTGCATACGTGAAATAGGTACTACAAGTCTGTCTGCCATGACTGAGGAGAGATATCACCGCTGAGGAGGTATCTCAAAACGAGACAGCCAATTATGTCAAAGGCTTGTATTATTTGTCATTGGAATAAACACCATAAGTGCCTGGGGTATCCTGCAGACTATACCAAAGATTGCGTACGCACTGTATTACTGTTTTCCAGATTTTGTGGGACCCCAACCAAACGTGTCCGCATTTGCTGGAACTCAGTTACAACGATAATCTGTGACCCCACCGTCTCAAGCTAACAGATTATTAAAGTCGTTTGGAATACCGTCTGGTTTTCTTTTCTGTGCGCATTTACCACGCGTGGAGTGCCCTACCGGAATCGGTCATCTTTGCTTCCATGCCATTAGAGTTCAATGTCCG
This sequence comes from Dicrocoelium dendriticum, assembly GCA_944474145.2. Taxonomy (NCBI): domain Eukaryota; kingdom Metazoa; phylum Platyhelminthes; class Trematoda; order Plagiorchiida; family Dicrocoeliidae; genus Dicrocoelium; species Dicrocoelium dendriticum. The sequence continues at coordinate 10,707,301 of OX104059.1, forward strand.
AGTTGACCTTGCACTTATTTCGCGATAGCATCTCGCGAGACTCATTGTCTAAGGCCAAACGAGAGTGACTGTTAGAGATTGCACTGTAGATCAGCTCACGGAAACATTCTACGTTTTTCACCTCATGCACGTGTTTAACAGGAGGTGACATGGTTTCTACAAACGTCTCATTTGATAACATTACTTATGGGCATATGATGGATCTACAGTTTATGTCGCATATCCGCGGTGAGCTCACAGACGTAAATTTACTTTATCTGACACCTTTTGAATTTTTTACGATATCCACCTTGGCCATCCTTCGGGACCCTTTAAGCCTTTGCTTGTGGCCCGTATAAAGCCATTATTCCGTTGAGCTGCATGCTGATGGGTCACGCATGTGACCTCTTTGTTCAGTGTTACCTCGCTGATTTTGGTTTGGTGTCCATTGCCTTTACACTTATTTCGGATAGCAGCTTTCTTAGGATCTAGCGCCACAGTCTGAGCACCTTTTCTGCCATAACTTTAGATTGCGGTTACTTTCATCACCCTGGGACCACTTCCCTTGCGTTTAAGTGATAATGGCCAAATTAGCGATAACGTTGTCGACTGACAGCACTTCACGGATGGGGCGCCAGTTATCCCAGCCATGTGCTTGAGCATCTAGCTCATTTGAATTTAAAAGCTCGGGCGGGCCGTGGACAAAAATTGATTTCACTCGATTTTTGTTTTGACAGTCATCCGAGTTCAGTTTGCATTTCTGGCGTTCGTTTAAACGGTCATCTTGAAGCATACGAACAGTGCATGGGGTACTTCGGAGACAAGCGGCTGACAAGATACGATGCAACATATTCTAAACAACCTGTTCTTTGGATATTTTGACTCAGTATGAGATGCTAAACAAGAGATGGCCGACTCTAGTTAACGAAGCCACGGTCGGTATCACGGCTGGTGCGCTGGTCTCAAGCCTGCTCAGATTCGTAACTGCGGCGCAAGGCCTCCTAGATACCCAATTAGGTATCTGTCCAGGCAGATAACGGAACGCTGCTCTACTTGTCCAAGATGCGACACACCTTAAAACGTCGGTCGTTCATTCCTGAGCGTTTACGTGACATTATACATCATGTTCTGACTAAGGTTCTAGTTCCAGCACCTGATATGGCACGCAATTTGCATTCATATAGCTTGCGATACACCTGCCCAACACACTTGAAATCAGTTAACTCAGAATTCATGTGGGTGAATGTGAGATACGGAACTAACTGATCATTAACACTGTCACTATCGCTGGACTGCACATATTATTTGTAATTTTGCAAGTAAATCTTGGCCGGCTTGAACTAGTATAGCTGCGCCCCCCAGATCAGTCGTCTTAACAATGGGAAACTCAAAGACTAGCTGGATGTATGTTCTTTTAGACAGAATCTATGCTCCTCGAATGTCCACCACTGGACTCAAAAGTCTTCGTTCAACTAACTGCTAACTGGCAGATGAAAATTGTTGGGAATCATTGAGGTCGAGGAAACCCAGAAGCCACACACTAACCAATCAGCTTGCAACAGCCACGGGTAAACAACGTGTGTGGAACATTTAGTAACTTTCGATTGGCATGGTACATTGTTCAACTCAATTATATGGATGATTGATTGCACCAGTCGCAAAGTCGACAGCTCATGGAAATATTTGCAGCCAGTGCAGTAGAAAGCGACCACTTTGATAATTGGTGTAGTGTGACGCACCCAGGTTTGGTAGCTATGGACTGAAAGGATGTTGTGGGTAGCAATTAAAAAAAGTAATGTGTCAGCTGTACGCTGTAACGGCGTTTAGCTGACGTGCGGCCACTACGAGTCGCTCGCAGGCTGAGTATACCAGCAGGAGACCTACCCACACGCGGATTCGAACCGGTGAACTTATGGTTGCAAGCCGGGCCTGCACACCACTGGGCCACCAGCCGAGGGGTTGCAGTTAAACAACTGTAAAATAATTTTGCTGTGTGATCCTCAATGTAACTTCTTCAGCTACCGTATACTGCTGAGTTCCCACAAATAGCCATGTGCGCTGACCGATCGGTTTCTTCAGTCGATCGATCGGTATATCAATGGTCAACCTAAAATTTCCTGCATTTCAACGTGTGTAAACGCAAGGTACTCTCCATACAACGTCAGAGCAGCTACAAATACCGGCTCGGAACGAATGTGCTGCAAGACTTGGATGTCCTAGTTCAAGATGACTTGGGTTACACCAAACAATCCGAAAAGGCCTCGAAGACAGGGAATCAACACGTCGGGCTGTTGCGACGGGCGTTTGGACAAATAAACAGCGCCATATTTCGACAAATGCTCAGTGCGTATGTTCGCCCCCATGTAGAATACACAATTCAAGCCTGGCAACAATAGCTGAAACACGACCTTAATGCACTGAAACAGCCACAACGGCGGGCATCTAAGAACGTAATTGGAATGCGCAATGTTTATACCACGAGAGGCTGCAACGGTTGGGCGTATTCAGTGGAAGCTATCGTAGACTGCGATGTGACCAGATTATGGCATACTTGATTCTGCGAGACCCCCATCATGCGTGTCGGCATTTACTGTGACTCAACACCAATACAACCCTGAGCGGCCACTTATTGAAACTCGCTGTACAGTATAGCCGTCTGGAGTGCCGCAGAAATTGCATTTCCATTCGGCTGTCTCACGTGTGGTATGCTCTCCCAGTATCGGTAGTCTCTGCACCGACACTAACAGTATTTAAAAGACGGTTGGATTATGCACTCATCCACTTACACTTTGTCACTTAGCGCTACGTATTCATCCTACATCTGGAGTGTACCATGGAATGATTTGACGTTAACTGCAGGTGATGTGGATCTAAGCGCATTGCAGGACTATAGCGGAGCAAACGATAAGTTCTTATTTTCATGTGTAAAGTACTAACTGTTTTCCTCTCATTATTATCATTATTGTCATGTTGATATCCTCACCAATTATCCAACGAGACCTATAAAGCAAGGCTTCTTAACCCGTATAAATTCATTGATCATTGTTCATTGAACAAACTGATCATATAGGTTACCCATGTAAACAGCTTATCTGCATTTATCGTTTGTAAAGACACCAGCGACCATTTTGTGGAAGCGCAGGAAAATTGCGGAATTTGTAAATTTTTTATAAATGAATTTGTTATAGATTTCGCGGAACCTTAGAACAAATGATAAATTAAGAACTGAAGCTACTTTGAATTCGCATTTGCTATAATCAATATAGTCAACTGCCTTTAAATTTTACAGACACCATCACTGAAAATGCAAAAGCATTTTGGAAGAAAATCTGTCATGAGAGAGTAAAGGAATTTCTTGGAGAATAGTACGTCGACAACACGGATGATATATTACTGTTTTATTCTTCATGTGAGATGACTGTGGATCCATCTCGAAAGTCAACCGTGGTTGACCATATTCACAGCCAGAAGCATCTTCAGAAGAAAGCTCACAAGGAGCAACCAGCCAAACTTTTGACATGGGTGAACCAGCTCCGAAGATAGCTCGACAAGATGGCGTCATTAGTTTCACCGCCGTTGTAAATGCTGCCTGGAAGTTCGCGACACAGTGGTATCTGGTTTTCGTTTGCTGTGATATCTGCGAATATTCCTATGGGGAAGAATAACAACATTCATTTGAGGGACTTTATTCACAGGCACTTACAAAATGGTGGAAGCATTGCAGGATCTAACGCGTTATGTATAGAAATTCGCCAGTTCTACGGGAAATACAAACAGGTATTGAAACAGATGTTTCGTGATACATTTGTCAGCGTCAGGACAGGTGAAACAAGTGATGGTCACAGGTGGATGAAATTGTATATCTCATTATGTCTACCATTGAAGTCCAGCAAGGACAGTCTGCAAGCATACTTCGTCGAGACGGTTGATATGGAGAGGCAATTCTGCCACAGTCGGAGAAGCCATTCTGTGCAGCTGGAAAAGGCTGGGTATCTACTTCAGTCATGTGACGTCTTTCCTGTCCGAGGACGCAATATAGCTGACAGCATACTACCGAAATGTCACTAAGCCTGTTTGTGAAGATTCAGTTCAATTTGCATGTGTTGTCCATTGCATCAATTTGATTGGCGAGACCCTTCACCAATTCTTTCCGGAAGTCGACGGATCCGTTGCAAAAATGAAAAGTGTTTTTCCTTTTTCATGAAGAAAGAAGGGTGTCTACACTGAATATCTAAATCAAGAAGGCCTGAATAACCCGGCCGGTCCATTTGCACCGGTCATTACCCACCAGAACTCCAGGCTAGAAGCTGTCGCATGTCATAGTAGATATTTCTATCAGTACGAGTTTGGAGACACAGCTGGTGCTTGTGAACTTGTGGATATGCTAATTTACAAAACAACAAGGAAAGCTTCGAAGTGGCAACTGAGTTGCATTGCGACGCTTGGCAAGAACGTAATCCGTCACTTGAAGACTGCCGAACCACAGTCTTTGGTAACCAATACGATGTACAGACCTCCACGACCCATCCATGTTGCCGAAAACAGCCGCGGAAGAAAATTGGCTGGGACGTTTGTAGTTATAGGGACTAACCTTTGAGGCTTCTAACACAATTCGAACTGACATGCAACTCTACTTCTCCCGAGGTGCTAAAGTCGCCCAGTAGTTGGTGACAATAAAGGCTAGCTGGCCGTTTTGGAAAGTGATTACAGTGCTCGATCCCAGCCAGCTCATCATCTTGCCCGGTGATGCATACATCTATGCGGATGTTTCAGGTCTGGTTGGTTCCTCAGCTCTGACAGACGAATTGCTACTCTCTCGAAAATTGTTGAAAGAACTATATGGAGAAAATGTGTGGACACGTAGGGATTCTGGTGCGGGATACATGAAAAACTCCACAACGCGCGGACATTACCGACTGTTATTTCTGCATTTGTGTGAATTCGGTAGACGCTGAACGGAGCTTTATTGCCTACAAATTTGCTGTGCCTGACAAGCGCCACGATAGCATAAAACACCCTGTTGGGTTTTAGTATAATTCCTCTATTGTGAACCATAACTATCACTGAATTTTATGTTATCACGGCGGAAATATGTCAGTCTTTTCGTTTCTGATCGCCGGAAAAGTGCAGTAACACAACAGAAACTTGCGTTCTTAGTCATTGGTTCAGTTACTAGCAGCAATATTGTTCATGACCGGTTTTATACCTGCTGCAGTAGTTACTATGACGGCTCAATTTTTCTATCCACTAGACTAGACAAGACATCAGTCAGTGTCCTGTAGTGTAGGCAAACGATTTCACTTTCATTTCTAGTGTGGAAACACACATTTCGGACTTTAGTTCTGCCATTCCACGCGGATAGACTGTTCTACGGATCAAGCTATGGGCGTATTTGAGCTAACTTATTCCTTTAGAATGAAACACAACTTCTCAACAGCTGTTGTTGATTAACTTAACGTAGGACACTGAATGCTTCGGTACAAACTGCTCGCACAAACGGAAGCTGTTGCTGCACGGATTAGGTGGACCACTTCCGTGTCCACCAGTTATCGAGAAACAGCTAGCCACTACACATACCGCCTCTAATAACTGGCTATCTTCCAGCACAACAGTCGAAACAGTTTACTAGTGTATACTACTGACGGGAGTGTGGAAGCAGCTCTCCGGGAGGCGGTTCCATGAAGGGTCGCATTACTTTACTTGACCTGATGGTTATAAGAACTTTTATTCCTACTCTCAACCCCTCCATATTTTACTACTTTTAAATGATTGCGCACCTCAAACACATTAATGCGAAGATAACAGCTCATGAAAATCCCTCTATTACCTGCATTTGTTGTACCAATTTGTTAGGCTGAAATTTGGTTGTGTCTCGCGTCGAGAAATCTACTGTTTATTCATTTATTTAGTCTCACTTCGCTTGTCCACATTTCAGATTTCATGGGGACGAAATGTCAGTTTTTGCGGTTTATAAACAACGACTTCAATCATTTGTGTCACAGTTGGACAATGCGCTTAAAAATAAAGGGAGTTTATCATTTGTGGGCAGACAACGGTATCCTCATTCACCAGGCTTACCAGTTGGCATTTGTTGACAGTTTTTGCTACGTTCGCACACGAGCATAAAAATTCTGACATAAAGCTGGTTGTTGGGTGACTTCAGCTTACATGTCCGTTGTCGCGCCGAGGTTCATGGGTATGTGCAATTGCGCCGTGTTGCAAGAGGCCCCAAGGGAATAACCACAGGAGCTGTTGCCTGCGCAACCTGACTTGTCGCATGATAACAGAGTGGATAAGGTGAGCTAGGGAGAATTCTGCGTAAGTTTTGCGGACATGCGTGAGCTTCGCAAAATCCCCCTTGAAGTTAGACTGCCTTTATCGATGAGGGTTATCTTTCAGCTTTTTTAAGTCTCCGCAGATGCGTCCTCTCAGGCGGCGAGGACAGTCGGTCTTTGGCTTCATTTGGGTGGCTCATGTTGATACCAGTCTTACGGCAGGAATATATGACAGGCAGTGTCGCGAGGCTGAGAGGGCTGCTTCCGTTCTCTTGATAGGGTAGTATTGGGCTAGCGAGTCTTAAAGTAGTTTACAGTATGGCGGAGGACAGAACCCTGGTCGTAACATGACTGTGCTCGACTGAATCAGTAGGAAGGCTTTAAGACCGCTTGTAGATTTCCTGTCTCAAATTGTCCTCGACGGCAACGACTGCAAACATTGTGTCCGGTTGAGTCCGAGTTGTGAACTGTGGCACTGCCGTAGTGTACGTACTGAGAGCAGCACCATCCTCGAGCACGAGTGCAAACTGTCTGGAGCTGCCGTCGTTTTGGTCTATGGTTACTATCAGCAACTATACAGCACAGCAGATGGCCTGAAAATATTGATCCTCCAAGCTTATGTGTCGATGCACAAAATGCCTGTAAAAGTCACGCCATTGAAATACAATTAGTCAATTCTTATTAAGGATTATGTGCTGAACACAAATTTGATGGTTAAAATACGAACTTGACATCATTTTTAAAATCCTCAACGATACTGTACATAATCAAATGCATGTCAATACTATGGAACAATGGTTTTATACTGGTAAAAAGCTAGTGTTTAACAAGTCCCGTAGGATGGTTATGGTGAAACTTTAAAATATAAAAATTAGTAGCAAAATTGCGTTTACAATGGTGAACTCACTGAAGAATAGCAGCAAAAACTGTAACTCTACGCTGAATCCAAAAAGAATGACTCCAAATGGGATGTTGGTAAAAATCGTGTCTCCGCCTGGTGTACACATACAGGAGGCGAAAAAGTGGAACGAAATCTAGGATTTGACCGCCAGTGAAATCTCTTAGATATACTTTTGTTTGTCCATGGATAATGGGTCACTTAATTTCGTGCAGCGAAATAAGTGCCCGGTCAACTAGGGCATTGAACTCTGCCAGCATGCGAGCACAGATGACAGATTCCGCTAGGGCATTCCACGTTCTGCAAGCGTGTACGAAGAAAAAATTCCGACGGCATTCCAAACGAATTTGCTGATGTGCCAGCTTGTGATGGTGGTCTCTCAAATTCTAGTTGTGACTGAGCTCTAGCAAATGATGGCAGTTGCCGTTGGGATCTCTCAAATTCTGGGAAGCCAAAATGAGTTCACCACGCAATCGTCGATACTGTTCGCTGAAGACCCCGAGCATTTGAAGCCTACGTTCATACGGCAAATTGTACAGACCATTTACATTTTTGGTTGCCCAGCTTTGGGGTGTCTCAAAGAAGGTGAGATCTTCCCTCAGCCAAGGCTGCGAGACCTGTGTCGAGTGTTCCGCATGTGGACGTTTGTATGAGAGACGTTGTGTAAAAATCGGAGGGTCGAATCGTCCGAATGCACGCTTCAGGAGGCCCACGTGTTGGATGCCCTGGCCGCGGAATTTTCTGCAACCACGCGCTGGATCCCGCCTTTTCTCTGGAATTACTGTATTTTGCGTGTGTTGTTGTGTTAGTTGTGCACCAAACATTTTAGTTTCGTGTGTTCATCAATCCGTGAAAGTTTCGTGGAATTCCGCTTGATATCTTCGGAGATCTCAGTGATTTACTGATATGCCCGTCATTTTGGAATTTGTGATCGACATCTTGCTTGTCCTCGTGCTTGAAAAAAGTACAACTATGCCGAATATTATGCAACGACGTATCTGCTCTTCAGCTAATTGCGGCAAAGCCCTTAAAATGGGTATAACGTGCCGAAACTGCAGTGCCTCGTTCCACCCGAGCTGTTTAGGAAAGTCCGCCCAAGAAGCAAGGCAAATAAAGAAGGCAGTTGACGCATTTTGGTTTTGTCCAACTTGCCAGTTAATTCCAGTGGTCAGTTGTTTGTGTGCACTCATGGAAAAGTGCGATACTTTGAATGCGACAATCGCTTATTTGTTGAACGCCAGGCTTGCACCACCGGCCGCGAATATGGCCATGATTGTACCACAGTCGGTCAAAGAAAGCTCGGCCTCGAGGCCGAAAAAAAGGGCTAGACGCTCAAGCCGCGCTGCAGCCTCAGTTTCTCCAAATCCACTGCCTCACTCAACTCCCAAAAGCGGACGAACATCCAGAGTACTGATGTCCACACCTTTGAGTCACACGCCCCACCTCCATTCAACAGCAACCGCGGAAGCTCCGGGGCAAACCTCTTCCGCCGTAGAGAAAAGTCGGGCGTCGTACGCCTCAGTCGCCTCCATGCATACACCGGCTAAATTACCTTCGACTCCGGTGGCCTCACCAAGCAACAGTAAGTTGACCAGACTCCAACAACCAAACAATCCGTTTAACACCGTGTCTGTAAGTCATGGCAAATCTGCATCCAACGCAAGGAGCCAAGGCGCGTTAACCGTTGTGTGTACAAATGTTCCTGAATCACAGGCGAGTACAATAAAGGTGAAGCTGTTGGATGATCGTAATCAGTGGAAGTCTATATGTACTGCGATTGGCATTTCGGTTGAACCTGCAATGCTGAGACGAGTCACACGTCATCCAAATTCAGCGCACTACGGTGAACCCCGACTTCTCCGGGTGACACTAAACTCCACCAAAGACACAGAGGCAGTCCTACTATGGTCCAACAGGCTTCGTCATTCATCACTCGAGGCGCGCATGCTTCCTGATATCCCCTGGAACGTACGTCCGAAAAAAAGAGCAACCGTGAGGAAGTTCGTAAAGCCGAGGCGAAACGGACGATAATTGTGTACGGGGTTCCTGAACTCCAAAACTCAACCTCTGATGCAGCGGATGCACATGACCGGGAGCAATGGAGTTACATCCGCCACGAAATCTCCCTCAATAATATCATCGCTAAGCGGTTGACCAGAATTCCATTTTCACCCAACTACAAAGGGAACGGTCCCAGACTTATGAAGGTGGTGCTTCAATCTGAGTTTATGTTACCGCTCGCCTTGGAAAACTGGTCCAAATTCCGCATGAAGCTGCCAGCGGAAATTCGATTAAAGGCATCAGGTACGCTGCCACGGATTACCAACGACTCACGGGGAGCGATCAAATTGTTGAACCATCCACTCATGCAACTTTGTGAAGGCATAGATTTATCGACAACCACAATATCCCACGAAACACGGCGGAACACGGGGGACCAACAGGGCCCGGAAGGCCGCAATCAGTCGTCTAACCGAAAGCAAACTCAAAGGCAAACGTCACCACAGAAAAACACTTAATGGCCTACCCGTTAACGGTCGGCACAAACTCCATTCCTACCACAACCTGTGCTAGCTCACTCTTGGTTACAAAAGCACTATCCTGCATGTATACTAATGCACAAGGCCTCATAAGTAAGTTTGTAGAACTCCGTCACCGTTTGGCTTCGGAGCCTCGAGACATCATAATGATCGCCGAAACCTGGCTGAGCGGCGAAATCACAGACGCTGAGATTGCCATACCGGGTATGTCACTTCTCCGGAACGACAGAACGGGCAAGGGCGGTGGCGTGCTTATTTATTTCCGAACGAACCTTCGTTGTGAGCTCATAGACTATCCCCAGACTTGTGTCACTGACGTCCTTTGGTGCAAACTGTGGTTGGAACGCAACGACGTATGCCTTCTCTCTGTGGTTTACCGACCACCAAAATCCACTCCGGAAAGGGACAACAGACTTATCTCCGCTTTTCGCTCCGTGCTTAATCAGAAGTATAGCCACATCCTCGTTGCAGGAGATTTCAACACCCATGACTTGGAAAATCCAGCATCAGAGACAGAAGTGTTCAAGGCATATTTGCAAGAGCTACTCTCTAGCACCTTCTTGTATAACTACGTCACCGTTCCAACCAGGTTCAGAACAGGAAACAACCCATCGATATTAGATCTAGTGCTCACTAACGAAGAGCTCATGGTCGATGGACTAAAGGTGTGCAGTCCTTTTGGCCGTAGCGATTACGTGACTTTGCAGTTTGATTACATCTGCTACGCCGAATATCCAGCTGCGGAGCTCGAAACGAGACAATCTGTTACCCATTACCACGTTCTGTCTGCTCTAGTTGAGAATACCAGTTGGACGTTTCTAGCTAACTGCACCCCAGAACTAGCCTGGGAGACATTTGCGAACACCATCACGTCACTAGTCATAGAAGCCTCAACACCAAAAATTTCCCAACATCCCCGCACAGCGAAATCATTCTTGCGAAGCCGGACGCGAAAATGCATGACTCTAAGGGATCGGGCATGGCGCATGTATAAAAGCAACCCCAGCGCAGAAAACTGGACGGAATACGTTTCGCATCGCAACTACTGTGTGCTTTTGGTTCGCGAAGACAAGAGAACGCATCAGCAGGAGCTAGCCAAACGATGCCGTTCGAACAAAAAGCTTCTTGACAAACATGTGAATGGACTTCGCAAGGTGCAACGGGGAATCCCACCACTTAATACGACCAATGGGTATACACATACTGCGAAGGAGGCGGCCAACGCATTACGGGCCCAGTACTCCCCAATCTTCCAAGGTGTACAAGCCTCGACGTATATTCCGCCACTAGTTACCCCACCGTCGGTTTTATCCGACGTCACGTTCACTGCAGGAATGGTGCTGCAAAAGCTGCTATACTTGCGTCCACACAGCTCTCCCGGGGCCGATAACATTCACCCGAAAACATTACAGGTAGCTGCCATCCACTTGGCCGAACCACTAGCTGCATTTTTTCAGCGCTGTTTCGATGAGAACATCGTACCTTCGAGGTGGAAACAAGGAGTAATAACTCCCATATACAAAGCAGGAAGTCGATCGGATCCTGCCAATTACCGCCCCGTAACGCTTCTGCCTGTGATCGCCAAAGTCATGGAAGCGGTGATAGCAGATGCGTTAATGAGATACTTGGAAAACTACGGCATAATTGCGCCAGAACAGCATGGGTTTCGTCAACATCGTTCATGTACGACGAATCTGCTGATAGCTCGTGACAACTGGACCGAGACTGTCGATGAGGGAACAGGAGTCGATGTTGCATTCTTGGACTTTTCGAAAGCCTTCGATCGCATGGATCATCGAATCCTGCTCATTAAACTCCAACAGTACGGTATCGGAGACCCGTTGTTAGGATGGATCGGTAACTTTCTCTCTGAACGGCAGTTAGAAGTTATAGTTCGGTCATCCTTTTCCGATCCGATTCGAGTGGGATGCGGCGTACCGCAGGGTTCGGTACTTGGGCCTCGTTTGTTCCTGCGTTTCATTAACGATCTAGTAAGAGTTATTACGTCGAAATTCTTACTCTTCGCGGACGACCTCAAGGTTTGGCGGGCGATAAAACGATCGGACGACCATGAAATCCTACAGCGTGACTTGAATGAGGCCTGGAATTGGTCGGTGAGAAACACCCTGCCGTTTAATGTGAACAAATGTCGCGTTGTTCATATCCGCCATCGACAAGTCCACGTCTACAAGCTTGAGGCACAAGATCTGAAGACCACCACTCAGGAACGCGACTTGGGTGTGCTGGTACAGGAAGACCTCGGGTGTTCCAAACAGTCAGATTCCGCTTCTAAAAGGGGCAACCAGCACGTTGGACTCCTGCGAAGAGCATTCGGAATTTTGGATCCATCCATCTTCTGTTTGATGCTGAATGCCTACGTGCGTCCTCACGTCGAATATGTAATCCAGGCCTGGCAAGCCTGGCTAAAACGTGACCTTGCGGCGCTTGAGACCCCACAGCGTCGAGCAACGAAAATCATCAAGGGCTTGCGCCACACTCCTTACCAGGAACGACTGGAGATACTCGGAGTGTTCAGCGGACGGTACCGGCGACTTCGTGGAGACCTCATACTAGTGTACCAGATATTGAGCGATCCCAGTCACGTATGCCGCCACATCTTGAAGCTCAACCCGAACACTAACCTTCGCGGTAACAGTTTAAAGCTGAGTCAACAGTACAGTCGTCTAGACTGTCGGAGAACCTATTTCTCCCTCTGGGTCTGCGAGCCCTGGAACGCCCTTCCAAACTCAGTTGTTTGTGCTCCCACATTAGATACGTTTAAAACACGATTGGACGTCGCACTGAGCCCCCTGCGTTTTGTTTTATGAACAAAAACGCTTGTATATATTTAGGCTGACCAGCCTCTTTGGATTTATACCCCAAATTCTCGGTCGTAAATCTGTGCGAACCGGTGAGTACTCCATTTTTATTTGCTACCACCACCAACGATAACAATTTCTTAGCCAGTTTTGCGTCGTACCACTTTATCCCCCCTAAAACTGTTATACTTCTACCTTTTATCTCACTGACGCTCCTTACTTCAACCACTTATGTGGTTTGCCAATCTGTTAGTATTTCTATTGCCAACCTGCGGGACTCGTTAAGTGTATGCTTTTTTTACCCGTCATATACCATTGTTCCATTGTTCCATTGACGCCGTTTCAGCCTGATTCAAACATCCAAGGTCCAGCTGACCAAAACCCCCAGATCCTTCTCGCGAAAGAAGGTTTTAATCTCCTGGTTGCCGGGTTTTTAGGAGTAAACCAACTTGTGCCGTAGGTGCAGCATTCTACATTTGTCCACAATGAATTGAAGTAGATTCAAATAATAAGGTTAGTACCTGTGAAAGTAGAACTTATTGGCTACTTCTTGGTTTTCCTTGCCTGTCACTTAAACAGTTGTTCTGGCGCCTCCCTGGCGTGTGTCCAGCACTAATCAACCATCATGATACTGGACGATTTTTCCTCGTAGCATTGTTCCATTGTTGTGTCATCTGGAGAAAAACGTTCGCCGTGTTCATTCCTAACAATACTGCAGTTGCCTGGGTAGAGATCCAGATAAGCACAGAAAATGAATCTTTAGAGACATATTGTTTTCAAGTTTCTGATACTGCTTTAACATTTCATCTGCTAGTTTCCTATAGATTTTATACTTTGAATTTCAAAGTAGGTAAAAAGCATGCCCAGGTTATTTCATATCTTACTGCAGCAATTTGTTGGCTTGGTCATCTTCGAATAGCTTTCGAACCTGAGGAACCGTAGATACTCTTTCTTTAACCTTTGCTTTCCTGAGTTGCGTGAATTCTTTATGCAGGTTTGGGAACGCTGGCTTTCAGGAGGTACTTCAACAAACCTTGATTGATGTGTTAGTGTGGTAAGAAGATTTTGTGAGCCTCAACCAGACCCGTGTGCTGGAAATCCTTCTCTCCAATTGTTAAATTTTGCCTGCGGGTCATTTCTCTTCACCAATAGTTCAAATCTCATGCCATTCGATCCCAATCGCACGCAAAATAGTTGTATTTTGTGTATTCTATATGTATTCTCATTAGAATAGTAACTGTCTTCGAATCACCACAGCGAATCCTGCTATACTTGTGATATTAAATGAAACTCAACAACTGCATCAAGTTTTCAGACGTGTTTTCACATAGACTGCATGCGCTAATGGAATAGACTGGCGATAGTTTCCATTGTGTAATAACACCGTCGATGTAATTATGGAGGTGTTTACAAATAGTCACCATTCTTCTGGGACGTGAGTTATTTATGAGGCATTAATGAGGAGTTTAACATCAGGACAGAAGGCCAGGTTTAATGCATTGCAGAAGATAAACTCCAACTGTTGATGGCGCTTGCGATATAAAGAAACTGTGACACATATAAGATTCCATTATTTGCGTTTAAAACCTCACAATTCTATCTTCTAATTGGATAGTTCCAAAGCACGAACAGGATTATTTACTTCTTCCGGTGTTAATCTGTGTAGCGTTGATGATACACCATGACAAAATTCTTGATCAATGCAAGCTGTCGGACCAGGAAAGGTAGAGGTCGGTTCACCTTTGTTCTCATCAGCTGGATCCCGATACTACCGTTGCTGAAGATTCTGGAAATGGAACTCTCATATCTTTTGACGCTGGCCTCACTGTAGTCGGAATGTTGACATATACTGTACTCGGCTTCTTTTGCTTCGTTATCCAGCCGGAAGCACCCAAAACTAACAGTCATTTGTGTGGTATCTAGACTCTCTTTGCGAAGCACGGGAGTTGCACATGTCAGTTATGGTCTTTTGCTATTTAAATGCTATGAAATTTGTGTTGTACATCTAAAACAACATATATAGGGGACTCAAGGCTTGTTCTGGTCGCCAACCTTACACTCGAAGTAAAGATGGTGTACAATCTTCCCCTTACTAGTGATATTATTCTTTAGGCTGGAAAATGTCATTTCCCCACAAATACAGCAAAAATTATCCAAAGTAGTAACGCAATTTCGAGGTGTTCTGTACTGTAATTGAAGTAGAAAATATAATACATCTAATGGAATGTTTGCACAACAGTAGCGCAAACCGTAACCCACGAATTTTAGGTTATTTCACATATTCCACTTTGCCAACTGGGCTTTGTTTATTGTCCCATTAACGTCAGCATGCTATACAACAGCAATTCCCCAGACAATTATCCATTAAAGTTTGTATCATGCGTGGATAACGGCATCCTGTAATGTAAGGCATTTATTCTAGGCTTATCTTTTAATGATGTTGCAATCCCGTTCGAGAAGTAGATACAAAGAAATGTTGAAAATGTTCCATTTGAAGTTTCTTCAAAAAGGATAGCCAACGAAGATTTTGTATGGTCGCACTCATCCTTAGAACATCCAATTACGGTATAGATCAGGATAATTTTTAAGTCAGTAGTAATCTCATTGTTGAGCGGTGTGATTAATGAACAATAAACAATGATCTACAACCGGCAAACTTGCAACTGCTTGGCAAGTATATATACATTTATATGTGTAAATTATCAACATTCTATAACGTAGACATAGAGTCAACGAACACTATGAAATGGAAGTAATAAATACAGAGACCACAAAGAAGAAGAAAAGAATGAACGCAATAAAAAAAGCTGTTTTGTTTTTGAATGTTGTTTGTATTGTTTTGTTTCACACGCCGTTTTATCTTTTTTGACTGTTTAATGTTGGCGCTGTAAATCAAGAAAGTCAAGGCAAACATTTATACACCTTTTCCATTGGGCCCGGTTCTGCGCCATCGCCGAAAGAATTTCTATCTGGCGATGTTCTTCATCCGTGATTCCCCAGCTCGGAAAACACACGAGACCTACGACAGCTAAACTGGAAGTCGGCGTTTTAATCGTTTGTCGCCACGTGATAGGCTGACCACCGCGCCGTTTCTTCCAGCCTGGTCCTGTACGAGCGCAGACAACTTGCCGGGGCAGCCATTCGCATGGCGGGAGTAAAACGTAATCCAGTCATCTCAGCTGGCGCAGCGGGACCGGTCTGTCAAGTGGAAGTCTCGTGTTACCCAAGAGGCGACGTCTAACATCATCGCTGCGCACATGGTTCATCCGCCATATTCGAGCTATTCTCCGCAGATATCCATTGTCAAAGGCCGAAATCCGACGCAACTCATTCATACACATCGGCCAGGACTCACTCCCATACAGCAGCACCGCGCCAAAACAGGCGCTGTAGGCCCTGCCCCTTACCACTGGTGCAATGTCACGGCGTAGACATAGTTGCCTCAAGTTAGCGAACGCCGAACGGCCTTTGGAAATGCAGAGGGAAATCTCTTTTCCAGTGCTACCATCAGCAGTGGCACAGCTTCCCAGGTATACAAACTTGTTCAATTGTGCAAGCTGCTTACCTTGAAGAGTGAACACTGGGGCAGACGGATGCCAATCCAGGACCAGGACTTTGCATTTCATAGGGGCAAAGGTCATTTCATATTTTGATGCTTCAATCGTCAAGCGATTTAGAACAGCATGTGTGCGCTGTGGGTCAGCACCAAGAAAGGCAACATCATTAGCATACTCTCAATCGGTCAAGCGGTTTCCGGGAAGCAGCTCGACACCGGACCTCTGAAAGCCCTCGAGAGCATTTAAAAGGACATCTTCGATGTCAAAATTGCAGAGAAACGGGGACATGGGGCAACCCTGTCGTACGCCGCTAGTGGCGGCTAAAGGTGAAGAGAGCTTACTGTAAGCCCTCACTTCATCTGAGACGTTGCAATATAATAATCGAAGGATGACGATTTACTTTTCGGGTACTCCATTCTTTTGTAAGCAATACCATGAAGTTGGCTGACCAACAGCATAGCAAGCGGCTCGGTTATCCAGAAAACAACGATAGTGGGATGCCAGTAAGGATGCCGCGTTTCAAGAAGTTGGTGGGGAATACACAAATGGTCTACACACCTTCGACCGGGGGGGGGGAAATCAGCCTGTTCTTTACTGCAGCGCAATTCCCAAGTCGGGGTCAGTCTGCAGAGTAGTATGGATGTTAACAGCTCGGAGTCAACGGACTTTAGAGGCATTCCTCCGTGGTTAGCTCATAGAGTACGGGCACCTTTCTTAAAGAACGGGACGATAATTAACTCGCCTCAAGCAGATGAAACTGTTTCTGCACACCAGATTCTAGATAAGAGAGCTGTTACCTGGTTGACAACTGCTTCACTACCGAACTTGAACAGCTCTGGAGGAAGTCCATCTGGGCCAGCAGACTTGAATAGCTTCATTTACCGGTGTTCGTTCCAAGGCGCACAACTAGGTATACTCATTAGGCTCGCCGGTAGAGGAGGTCAGCTGAATTGATTACAGAAGTGTTCGGCCCAGCGGTCCATTCGCCTGTGTAAGTTAGTGATCAGCTTGCAGTCAACCATGTAAATGACCTCAGTGACACCAGGACTTTTGCGACCAGTGGTCCGAATGACCTAAAAGAGCTTGCGGAAGCTTCCAGAGAGAGCTGTCGTTTCTATCTCTGAAGCGCGTTGGGACCAGCAAGTTTCGCGATCAGCTCTAAAGTTTCGCTTAAGTTGGTGGCTGACACGTCCTGTATAATTATAAGATAAAAGTACAAAATGACAAGAAAGAGGGGAAACTGCCGGTTTAATGTGAGTTACCGAGTTATTCGCATGAAACATATGCTGGACTCCTCACAGCTACGCAGTGGAGAAGATTGATGAGCACACTGATTGCGTTAATTAGTCTGTCGACAGAAACAGACTGTGTCACGTAAGATAAACGGGAGAGAGCATAGCACAATCGTTCTGGAGAGGATTATCCTGATCTCCGATCTGGGGATTTCTGTTGTAGATATTTCATTACCAAACTTGTCAATGTTCTCAGTGTGGCTATTAAGTCCTGAATAGCGGAGTCTCGTAAGCCACTGCCAGATCAGAATGACCATTGATCGACTCCTGCAGCGAATGTCAGCCTTCGATTGGCTCACGTGTGTTGGCCGAGTGATCACGTCTACGCTATGCATAGCGTAATCGTGCCACTGTTTAGCAATCTGGAGAATCTTTATGTGTGCGCTTTCGTTTAGGAAATGCGTATGATTGTTAAGGCAGTGTGAGATAACCAGAAACAATGCAGTAATTTGTATGAAGGAGGTAAAGCTAGAACTATTTCACAAATAGCATTTTCAAAAGCTTTACAGCTACAAACATCTCGTGCTGTGTTGTTTCAGTTGGCCGTACACTCATGTGAATAGTGTAGCTACGTATTGCTGATCTAGTCGGCGCATTGTGTACTAAAGTCAAGTTCGTTGTGTAGGTAAGATCATCAGTGGATCTGTGGCCATTGTTCCGAAGTGGAGGGTTCTTAGTGTGGCGGTGACACAACATTAGTGAGTGTTCCTTTGTCTCTACACCTGTATCCATGGATCTGACGTTATTCAAAGGTCATAGATGCATGTCAATCCTGCGCTTCAACATAATATTAACGCCTCACTTCCATGTGATTGATGTGCTTTAAATACTAGATGACCGTACTGCTCTGATATGACCTGCCAACAAGCACCGCATACGCAGTGTAAGCGTAAGATTTGGAGCAATTCTCCTCCTTCAACAATGCCTCCAGAATTACTTTCCAATGGCAAAATTCTTCCGACTAGTTGCTAAGTCGATAAGAACGTGTGTCACAGCGTGCACACATGAGTGCTTCTAAGACTGGTTGAAACAGTGGTCCATAGCAGGATTAGTGGGCACGATTGTCTTTGTAAATGATCTCAAACATGCTGTAGGAACTCCCGTGGGTGAGACAACAGTGTTTGTCTGTCCTAAGTCCTCACCAGAATTACCAGAGTAAAATGCGTGCGCCGTCACTAATTACCGGCCTTTGCGCTTTTTCTAGCAAGACGATGTGGCATGTATAAATACGATCGTCATTGTAGCTCCTTTAGGTTTTTCGTTGTCGAGTAATGCCGATTTCATGAGGATAGCATTCCAGTCCATGGACGTAATAGGGAGGTTCCATCTGCATTGACCGTGCTTCAAATGGTTCCATTTGGAGAGCCACTTGTCAAAGCATCTCAACACCCATGGGCGACCATCTGGAAGTAAAGCCCAATTATCCTATGAATACATAGGTCCCTATGACGTTTAACTAACGCCGTACATGGAGACACTGAAGCGATACTTAATTAACAAAGCCACCCGTGGGTGTGGAGAGAAATGAGTACTCACTAATACAGTGTCACCGTCACAGTTTGAATCCTCTTAGTTTGTGTTTAGTCATCAACTGTGATAGAAGTACGCACCCATAGAACTTCGTTGTTCAGTTTCAGGTTGGTCTACCAACTTCAATAGGAACAATGTCCCGCATGGTCGTCGCAATGACAATCGCACAATATTGTCTAACCGCCTAGCAGCCATTCCTGATTCAGGTTTGGTTGTGCAATGTCCAAGCCACGTCGCATGCCTGACCAACCGCAAATGCAGGCCTGCCTCACTCCCTCAGACCTCAAGGACTGCGGAATACCGGTTAGAATGTTGCCTGCCTACGTCACCATGGTTAGACCGCTGAATAAGCCACCACCAGGTAGCGGCTAGCGATCAATAAGTATGGACTGCTTCATGTGGTGTTTACTATGTCTTTCCGCACTGGTTACGGCGTAAGCTTCGCATCATGTGGTAGCTAGGATCTCCTCCTCAGACAGGCATCACAAGTTGCCCATTGGACGGTTTCAGTTTGGTGGGCAATCATCGAGGTTTACTTCAGATGGGCATCAAGACAGAACAGAAGGGGGTGCTCGACCACTCTCGTTGGACGGTCTGTCGCTTATGCTCGGGGATTCCAACCGGTGTCTCATTGGTTAATGTCTCCTGACCAATGAGAGTGTCAACAACGCCAAAACAGCGTTTTTAGCCTCACTAACTTGAAAGCACAGCACGCGATTTCGGAAATGTGTCACACTAAAAGCTTGCTGCAATGGGCCATTGTGCCTTGAGTGTGGTAAAGTGTCGATGGAAATACATACTTTTCCAACGATTTTGCTAACTTAAAGGGCCACTCCTAATCTTATTTGCATTCTTCTCTTATTTGGATGTTTCCAAATAGTTAATGGATGTTGCCTTTAGCTCCCCAATATTTGTTACCTTGATTTCTCCATTTTGGTGTATGCCAATCATGCCCTTTAGTTTGAGTTATGTGTCACATGGACCCAAGTGTACGGCACAAAGTGAGCGAGCATTTTTTACATTTCTCACGCCTTACCCCAACGATCACGTTATCCTGCGCGCTTTTTCATGCTTACACTTATTTTTTATTTTACACTGACTTTAGTTATCAACAAATTCATCTCGGTTGGCGCTCAGTATTTTAGTCATAGCTATTTTGTTTTTATCTTATTCACCCCAACCATCCTACGGGACCTGTCGAGCATTTGCTTTTATTTCTGGATAAATCATTTTTAATGAATAATTATTCAACCCTCATATCTAATCCCCGTGCTAAAGCTATTCTCATAATTACCAAACAATTTTGTTTTACTTAAAGAGGGCGAAAATATTGTGAGAAGGAATTGCTTTCTAGGTTCGTGATAGCATAATTGAGAAATCATTTTGTCGGCAATCTGATCAATTGATGTGTGTGATCACTTTGAGCTGGTGGCCTGTCAAGTTGGTATTATGGCTGGTTTGCAACAGATTGCGGCATGCGTGCTTGGTGTTATCAGTATCGAGATCATGGAGAATGAGTATTAACCTTGTGTTGCAGGAGTTACGGTCGATGGTGGTACCTCAGCAGAATATGGAGGAGTGAAGCTGGTTTATTGACTTCACATGATCATCTCATTTACTGGTGGCGGTTTGGGACTTCACCTGAAAATGCGGGATAACCAGAGGCCATCCGATTAGGTCATGATGTCCAGGACTGTAACCAACTGAAACCGAGCCGGTTGACTGTTGACCTTGAAATTTACGAATTTCTTATTGTCAACTGCGTTGGTTTGGAATATGGACACCAGGCTGATGGATTACATCTGCAATTGTATTTGGCTGGAAAGCTTTCCTTTGGACTGTGGATAAGGGGGAAGCCAAATTTGGCCGTCTTGGTTGGCAGTCTCGGTGTCTCACTCGGCCAGAGCGTTAGCGGCAGGCGGAAGTTACAGTTTCGGTGAGAGTGCCAGGCACCACGCGAGACGAATACGATGGGGGCCTCGCTCGGTTCCGCGGACTACGCGGAATATTGCGGCATAGGGGCTACGACTGCTTGGACCATAGCAGATGCAGGTGAGTTCTAGATACTTCTGGTATCATGCTTCAGACTGGTCAACACCTGACCCTCCTAGGTCAGTTTCTGAATTGTGACCGTATTGTCTTGTTGCACCTTGAACAGAAGGCACTTCCAGCTGTCGGTATCCTTGTCGGACTGAAGATCAGAGATGAAGATGTGGCAGTTGAACTGATACTTGGTAAGTGAACCAATTTGAAATCGCGCACACTCAAGATTGACGATTTCTGCGTGCAAAATAAAGTAATCGACAACTTGCTTGGTCAGCTGAAGGCATTGCAACCAAGTATTGGAGAGGAAGAACTGTTCTCCAAATACCTGAAACAGCGTTTATATTGTCTTAGCCAATGAAATATCTCTGGGGTGTTCCAGCATGATAAAGTTGTACGTTGCTGCTCGATGGTGTCCAGTTTGCAAAGAAGCAGCCAAATCTTCCACAGTGTTACTGGATGACAAGGTCAACAGTGAACAAGTCATCGAAACATTTGTACCAAGAATCAATGTTTAGCTTGGCAATGAGATTGTACAGGAACTTAGAGATGCTGCGAGCGATCAGAAACACTGCTTGGGAACTGCCAATGGAACCTGACTGAATGGTAGAACTGGACGGTTTTCGCTTAGTGTGAACATCAGTCTTAAGTGTAGTTGCAACATCTGCTTCGAATAGGCATACTATTCTACTTTGGTTGGAAAATAACTTGTTCGGCAAGTTGTTACAATGCCTCCCAGTTGGTTCTACTCCTAGTCGGAACCGACGACACGATTATCACCGATAGTACCTCACGCACAGTGTAGACAACCGGATTGGGATCGTTATGGCCCAGTTGTCCTAGCCGCCAGATGTACATCAGAAATAAGACTGCAGAATAAACGCTCCATCCTACACGGCTGCAGCGGAATACAAAACGCAAATCCTGACCGAAAGCAGAAGATCGACTACTGACTCACTCATGAGCAAATTATGCCTTCCAAACCTTCGTATTTACAGCTCAGCGATGCGGATGCGTACAAAATAACTTACCGAGGAAGACAAATGTTGGCAACGCACAAGTGTTGTCGCGTGATTATAGTATCATGAAGAAAACTCATTCAAGTCTAATGTGAGTTGGGGCAGTAGCTATGGCAATGTTCTTAGAACAGCTCGGTTGTTATCTGGTAGAGGTGATCTCTGGCGAAATCTGCTCAAGTTTCGCAGAGATATGCTATCTACACAACTTGCTCGCTCAAATTGGAAGGAGAGAAGGCGGCTCCATATGAAAATCTGTAATGGGACGCAGCATAAAGAACTTGAGAGTGGTGAGCCCCATGCGATAAAGTGAGGCAGAGGAGCGTTCATTAATGTCCCTGCCGTCAGTTGGATGTTAAATGATAATAATAGAACAGACGTATAGAGCAGACAGTGTATTCCGCTCCCATTAAGAAAGTTATAAAACTGACAATGGTGACCCCCACTTGAACATCAGTTGTACACTATCCATTTCATGTCAGATGCATGAGACAAATCTTACATGGCAGCTCGGTCGCAGATTCCCGACCAGTCGAACGGTTTCGAGGGCATTGACAAAACTGCACTGCTCAACTTGTTGTATGAGCACAGAGTATAAAAACTACTGCTTGACAAGTCCCGTAGGATAGCTAGGGTTAAAATTACAAGCTGAAAGGCAGTCTCGTTAACAGAATGCGCATGATGTGTGACTCACTACGGGATTTGCATCAGCACAGCTGTGAGTATTCCTGCCTGAACGCTAAGAAGCTTATAACACCGTCCACTGCTTGTCCTGCTCTAGTGCCATCATCTGATGGTCATAGGCTATAGTACGTAGTGGAAAGTTATTATCGTACTGTCAAGTAGTTAATTACATGAGTTAGGTTGTAACAGTTGGAGGAAGCAAGCGTCTCGTCGACATTCCAGCTGTTTATATTGTGTAGTCAGTTTAAATCAATGGCTGCGATTCAAAAGCTGGTGCCAAGGTTGGTTGGTTTCTTTGTGGATGAGATAAGCCATTAAGAGAACCCTCCGTAGACGCCGATAGCGTTCGCTGTACACTTTTTGAGTTTTGTTCTGAGTTGGCAGCGAAGTGAGCTAAATCTTTGACGCTCTTCGTCGCCCTGCGTTGTGCAGTACTGAGTGCGGTGTGGTGACGTTTCTGTCACTCTTGCCACATTTGGATAGGTTATTCCAGGTGCAGTTTCACATAAACGCCAGACATTTGCAGGAAGATTGAGGCGTCGAACTTTCCAAACTCGTTATAGAGGAAGCCGAATTGTTTATTTGTATCATTTGGTGTTGATTACTCAGGTGTATACAAGTAGAAGATTGGTCAACCCGATAACTTTAGAAATTATTCGCAATCGGCATGTTGCTGTGAGGGATATATGGACCAGTGAAACTTGCAAGAGACCTGCGGATTGTGATTAGCCTAGACTACTTGGGCAGGCTTGAATCGCTGGCGGAAACTCATTCGTGCTGGTCTGCTGTGGACCTCGAATAGAAACACGAAGGCTACTTCAACAAACGTACATGAGCTGCCTATGCTCCAGAAACTCATAACGGTGGATTCAAATTACAGGAGGAAGCAAGATTGCCATATATTTCATATAGCTTCATGATTGATGGGTTACGCAATAAAAACAGCAATCGTAGACTGAAAGGCACAAACTACATCTTCATTGGGGTTCATCGTTGTGCAGCACAAACACATGACTCCTCGGTGTGAAACACATTATTCGCGTAGTACTCAGTCAAGTATTATCAAGAAGCAACCATATACTCTAAAACAGTGAGGAAGGCGACTTGTTCTCCACGATCCGAATTCCGCAGCCAAAATGAAGCCATCGTCTCAGTGCTTCTCCGGTGTTGCACGCATTTGATAAGTTAAAGTGAGAAACTTCCTTACGAAATGCTAATGCGTCGTGGGGAATTGGGCGCATATTTAGATGTAGTTCGTCACAGACATGCTCCTAAGATCTGGAAAGCACCAGATAGCTGGTTCGACCTTCTGTGTCTTGTCAGTGTTGCGCATTCCGCGGACTCCTACCGGGTCTCCTGAGAAAGGACTGCGACCAGCTTTATCTTAACTTACACGCAAAGCTGCACTACGCCGTAGTAACCAGAAATCCCTTAATATATCTTCTAGGTGCTGTGTCGTACACAGTCGGTCGTCGGAAAATCCTAGTTCTGGCGACTACCACTCTCCTACACACAATTCGGAACTGGTATGTCAAAGCAGTAGGAGCCGCATTAGATGGTAGATCACCTTCAGTCAAGCAAGACCGCCGCGGTCATTCATGGCTTAGTGGAACATGTTGTTGTTCTCCGGAAATCGTGTGTTCGGAACCGAGTAGGAGTCCGAGGAACACGCGCTAATGATGAGACCCAGCACGCAACTGTCTGGTGCTTTTTCAGATGTGTGGGATCCTGCCTGACGGAAAGGGAACTGCAACGATCCACATCCCTTGCTACATGCCTGCAAGAAAATCAAAGGACAAATTGTGATATGGATCAATCGCGTTGGGTATTCACATAAACCACAAATATGAGACTATGAAATTCTAATACAATGTCACACATAATCGTTTATTGGACTACCAGTGACCAAGTGCCGTGCATCGCGCCGCCTAGGTGGTCATTTGGTCATCGTCAGCTGCTCAGATGCGCAATGGAGTGGCTGTTTTCGATGGATAACGGTGGTATTTATTGTACAGAAGGATAGTGGAGGACTCATTGGCATTGACTTAGGGAGCTGTGTTGTTTCAATATTTCGTGATCTTCGAGAGTGCCTGTCTTTCCAAGCGCGTTATAGGGTAGTTGAATGATATGGGTTGAAATCCATCACATTTAGACTCACACATCCCACTCACTAAAACACTGCATGACAGTTTCACCCTCTCCAGGGTCGTCAGCTTTGGGTGGTTTACGTGCCCTCTGTGGGATTGGAAGACGCGATTCGACTGTTGCTAGGCTGTGATTAAAACCAATGTGCTAAGAGAGACGGTAATGACTGAGGTGACAAAGTTACTAGATGTGATGCCGCCCAGCACACTATTTACTTGCTTGACTACTGCAGTGCAGAGGACGAATTTACCAAACTTAGGCCGCCAATTAACTTGTGATATCATATGCAGTTTAGTTTGCGTACTGATTACAAGAGATAGTGAGCAGGACCATGCCACATCTAGTAATTGCATTTTTGTCATCACCAAATTCCCTGTTTTGGTAACCACTTGTTGCTACATTGGTTACTTCCGGCACTTGGACAGCGGTCAGTAATTTGAAATTAATTGTTTTCCTCACAGCTACCAGTGAATGAGTGTAAACAATGGGACATTCACCACTACGTCGCCAGTGAACGTCACTGAACGCACAGGTTAGAATGAGGTCAACTCGTCCAGTCGCAGTCCTGATGCATAGTTATGTTCACTGGACTAATCAATCTGTGAACTACACTTGAGGGATAGACATACCAAATGGAAAACACCCTGTTGTCTCTAATCGCTGTAGTACTCACAAACAAGAACTGAGCTCCAATGTTTTTTCAGGGGGCAAAAATCACAGAGAATCTTGCATACAGCACAATTACACCCGTTGTCTAACTGGGACTATGATGGACAGCCGAGTCGATGGAGTTTGTTTGAGCAATAATGCACACACTTTTGCACATAGAGAGATAAATGAATTGTTTTGTTCCCGGAGTTTGTTTGGAATCAGATCGAACCTAGGTAGACTAATGCTTTTGTGTGCATGTCAAAGCACTCAGGGTCAAATGACCGGCTGTGTGGATGAGTGACAGGGAGACATCGAGAAGGCTTACAAGGGCGGTACATACTGACCGACATCCCGGAGGAATGAAGCTGCGATACACCGATTTCGCGCAATGTTCACTCAGCAAACTCCATCGATTCTTTTATCCGCAATTGCCGTAGAGAAATTGGACAGGATAACTCTCAACTTACACTTAAACAAGACTGCATCTGCGTTAGGTAGCGTAACCTGGTAACAAAGAGTAGCTTGGGAAGTGGCTTCTAACAAATGTGGGAAATATTATGTTGCCCCGGAATAAATCCAATTCTTTGCTTCCGTTATCGGATTTTTCTATAACATTTTGGGAGCTCCATTTTGACGGTTTTATTTGGGGAGACACTGGAACAATAATCTGTCGTGTTTCGTGTATTCTAATTTTAAGAATGTCTATGGTATTAACTGATGATCTTCGTGTTTTTCGCGGATGCTCTTTGTTGTAGTACCTACATGGGCGGTTAGCAATTGAGACTTGTTGAAACGTGCGTGGTGTACTAGGGACGGATGCTCTGAGATACAGTATAGTGCCATTTAGGTTCCGCGGATCCAAAGTAGGCAACTACGATTTGTCGAACGTCGGAGATCAAGGCCGTAATCCGTTGGATATTGACAACAACATCCAGAACGCTCTAAGGGTGGATCCGGTTCAAAGCTCACTTGAAGTCTCGTCATACCTTGATCTTCCAAATTTCACCGTTAATGGCCATCTGCGCCAATCCGGAATGCTCTCAAGTTGTCCCACATGAATTGATTAACGAAAAGCTTTCGAATCATGGTGTCATCGCAATTTCGTTGCTCACTCGAGGATGCCATCATCGATGGCTGATCGCAATCGTTATTGGAGACGAGAAGTGGGTGCTCCAGGTCAACCATAGCAGGATGTGTCAGTGGATCGCAGCAGACGAAATGCCAGTACAAGCACCGGAAGGCCAACTGCACGGCACAAATTTGTTGCAGTCATTCTGTTGGGATCGCCTCGGCGTCATTTATTTGTAATTGTTGCCTGATAACTCCAATGCTTCTGCAAATATCTACTGTCAACAACTGCAAAAGATGGTTGATGAACAACGAAAAAAGGGTCCAAAAGCCACCCGATTCATTTCTTTGCATGACAACTCATGTCCTCATGTGGAGAAGATGACCCGTCACAAAATTCAAGAACTCGGTATCGCAACTCTTATGCATTCGGCATACAGATCCGACCTTGCTCCTACTCATTACCAAATTTACTGCTCGTTGCAAACTGACATCCAGGACAAAGGGAGTACATGACTGCAACCATATCGTAACATACCTTGAGGAATACTTTGACAGACAGCCCAGCTCGTTCTAAGACAGAAGCATCGGCAAGTTGCCGGAGCTTTGGCAGTAAGTCGTCAATAACAACAGATGAAATGTTGATTAAATATTGTTGCTTTTGGAAATAAATTATGATTGAAACAGTGTGCTAAATATTTGATTGAATTCGAGACAACCTAATACATGTCCGATGCACTGTGAAAGAGTAGGAACCTTTAAGAGAATCAAGAAAAAGGCACGGAAGGTAAACAATTGTTTTCGATGAATTTCTCGTCAGAACTGTACAATCATATGGGGAAAGAACAACGGAAGTAACATTAGTTTCGATCAGTTCAAATGAAATTGGATCATGTGCCAACTGGGTGCATAAACCAGCAATAAACCTAAACGATAAGCACACACTAGGGCAATGATGTAGCCAAATGATTCCTTCCGGCCTCCGAATCGTCCACTTTTTTCCGGCCATGGTAACTTGAGAGCTTCGATCAGTTTCTTTTGTGAACACAAAAGCGGTTGATACAACCGAATACTGATCGCCTCAGCTGTTTGCTCGGAAAAACGCTAGGCTGCAGTTTTAGCCTGTTAGACATCATAGGTAGTGAGCATCCATCGGACCCATCAGGATTCGAACCCATGACTACTAACGGTTTGCACTGCCAGTCAGCAGCTTATACCACTGGGCCACTTGGAACAGGTTCGGACCATCATGGTTTACAAGTTAACAAGTTATTTGTCCGGGAGAAAATAAGAATTGCCTAGAAAATCCACCATTTTAGCGATTCATCGATTAGTAACGATTCTCGCATCGATTTCGAGTGTTCCGGAATGTTCTAGTTATGCACGTTACTAAAAACCACCTGACAGCTCGGTAAAGGCTGTGGGAATCACTAAGCTTGGTGGCTGACCTTCCAATTCTAGAAGTCGAAGGTGAGTAAGAGACCTATAAATACAGCCAAGATCCACAGTAGCTGGTCATTGTTTGTTGGCGGCGATTAATACGTTATTTTGTCAAGGTTATTGGCTATCTGCTTTTTCCCTCGGTTGGGCTAGAAGTTTTGTGGAGCAGTAAATTGTTATTTTTGGAATTGCGTCTAGTGAGAAGGTTATCACATTATTCGCCACCGTCATGCAAGTTACTAGGGTTTCAGAAGACAGTGTTGGTTTCTAACTGCGAAGCCACTGTGCAGCAACTTAAAACGGTTTCTTGCCTTTCGCAATGCAATCAAAACAAATGGATCATTGGCTTATTATTTGTTTATTTTGCTTCTTATGTACCCACTGTCTATCGTCTATGAGTCGGCTGTATTCCAAAATACGAATACAGCAGCTTATGTTAACAATCAAACGTTATGATGTCAGCGTTACACAAAGAAGCTATGGCTTAGTACAGTAACTATGGTTGTACATTACATCCAAAGGAGTGCCAACTTGCTTAATTTTCACCTTTGCTGCTAGAATAATTGTCGCATGTTTAGTTTACACGGATTCTGATATGCCGTCGCTGCTTCAGCGCTTTTCCATATGTCTCAAATTCAGCTAGACGCAACATAAGCGCTCACTGCTTAAACATATAAAAACCTAATCGGATCGAAATATGCTTTATACACCCAACTGAGTGCAATTTCGGCATGTATAGTGTTAATGCGAATGTGACAATACCTGGCACTTATCAGAACACAAAAATACGAAAATAAGAGTCGAATCGGAGGGTTACGTAAAAGTCTTGTACATTCGACATGAAAGCGAACATAAGCGCTGGACACCCACAGGAATATGTACATGTCCATCTGTCCCAACACTCGTCGGAACAGCTCGATCTTTTGGTGATGATCTTTCATCCTGAACTAGTAGGCCTAGGTCAAGTTAGAGAGCAGATCGCTGCTATACATGTGTTCCGAGCCTGTTGGAGTAGGCACACGAGTAATTTATAGAGAACGCTGCATTTGTTCACGCTGAACTGCAGCATTTTAGTCTTTGTAGTGACGGGATAATTCAGTGGCTCAATATGAATAACGAATCCGAGTTGTCATTCAAACTTTGACTTAGACACTTATCATGGGATAGATGGTATCGTATGAAAGTAGATTCTACAGCTTATTTGTATTCGACGCAGTTGGGAAGCACAAAAATTAAACATCTGAAATTATGAAAAGTTTCACAAATGTGTTTGAGCCCGGATAAGTTTTGTGACAACGAGGACATTAAGCCAACTGGTAAGAAATGCATTAACCAGCATTTCGTCACACATAGAGTGAAGGTAATAACAGTAATTTTACAACAGCGTAAATGTAACGCTACAAAGTGTTTGGAAGGTTAAGCCACGCGTATCCCACCGGAATATTCAACAAAAGACCAAGTTCGGACCTAAGATAACGGGGCTATTGGTACAACTTCATCGTATCGAAACAGACGTTACCTTAACGATTCCCAAACTCAAACATATGCCAAGAATTCGCGCTCAGCTCCACGAGTGACCCGTGAGTTCAGGCGAATGAAACAACCACTGAAATCAAAGTGCGACACACAGGGCTCATGGTAAGAATCAAAACGGCCCAGTGATATTCTTCCATTAATGTAGCCGCGCTGTGGTAAGGTCTGGTCTACCTAGCTGTACAAACTGTGAGTCACACAAATTGATCAAATCAAGGGAACCAGTGCCATGTCAATAAGGCCGAATATAGGAGTACTGTTGCATGTGGAAAGAAAACAAGGTGGGACGTGGATGAACTGGAACTGGGACATTAAGTCACCCAGTAAGGGCGTCATTGCAGAGATGGTTGGACAGAATATAAACAAGTGCACAGGCACACGATTGATCCGTACCGGGCGATAAAGCTGACCAACATAGTACAATGAACAATGAATTTATACGGGTTAAGAAGCATTGCTTTACAGGTCCCGTTGGATAGTTGGTGGGAATATCGATATGAGAAAAAGATAATAATGATGGTGAAACACTTAGTAGTTTAAATATGAAAATAAGGACTTATCGTTTACTCCGCCTTAGTCCTGCAATCCGCTTAGATTTACAGCACTCGCAGATAACATCCTATAACAACTTGGTAAACTCCAGGTGTAAGACGGAGACGTAGTGCTAAGTGACAAAGTGTAAGTGGGTGGGTGCGTCATCCAACCGTTCTTTAAATACTGTTACTGTCGGTGCCGACGACCGATTCTGGGAGGACGTTCCACGGCTGACAAACACAATCGGAAAACAAAAGTCTGCGGCACTCCAGGCGGCTATACTTTACAGTGAGTTTCAATGAGTGGCCCTCATGTTTATATTGGTGCTGAGTCGCATTAAAGAGCGACACACAGGATGTGGGTCTTGCAGGATCAAATATACCATAATCAGGTCGCCACGTTAATCTGCGATATTTCCGCTGAACATCCCCAACCGTTGCAGCTTCTCCTGGTATTAAAAATGAGCATTCCAATTACGTTCTTAGATTCCCGAAGTTGGGTCTGCTTCAGTGCATTAAGGTCTTGTTTCAGCCATGGATGCCAAGCTTCAATTGCGTATTCGACATGGGGCCGAAGGTATGTACTGCGCATTTGTCGAAATATGGAGCTGTTTGTTTGTCCAAACGCCCATCGCAACAGCCCGACGTGTTGGTTCCCAGTTTTCGACGCCTTTTCGGATTGCCTGCAGCAACCAAAGTCATCTTAAACCAGGACACCCAAGTCACCGTCGACAGTTGATTATTGTAGTATACTCGTTCCGAGCCGGTATGAGTAGATCAGCTGATGTCGGATGGAAAGCACCTTACATTTACTGACTTTAAAATACAGTAACTTTTGGGTTGACCATTGATATAGCGTATCTAGGTCACTCTGAAGCAGATGCTGGTCGGCCTTCGCCTGGATCCTGCGCCAGATCTTGATATCGTCGGCAAACATTAGGAAGTTTGAAGCGATTCTCTGTGTAAGGTCAATACCAAATACTAAAAACAAACGTGGACCTAGAACTGAGTCTTGCGGCACACCACACTCGACGTAGATGGGGTCCGATAAAAAGCTTCGAAATCGGACTACTAATTGCCGTTTAAGTAGAAAGTTGGCAATCCAGCTTAAAAGTGGGTCGTTGAACCCGGAATGCTGGTGCTTGGAGAGTAGTGTCCGATGGTCTAGACTATCGAAAGCCATAAAAAATCCAGGTAGATTACAACAACACCATCTTCAGCGTCAGCTGCCTCGGTCCAGCTACTGCGTGCGATTAGTACGTTTGTTGTACGTGAGAGCTGTCGACAGAAACCGTGCTGCTCAGGCGTGATGATGTTATAGTTTTCTAGATGGCACACCAGTGCATAGGCAACTATGGATTCCGTGAACTTGGAGAGAATAGGAGGAAGGGATACGGAGGGGAAGTTGGACGGATCAGTTCCGCTTCCACATTTGTGAATCAGGGTTAATATTACAAGCGTCCACATAGCGGAACTAGATTCTGGTCTAAGCAGCGATGAAAAACTGTTCCAAACGTCCTGCCAGTTGGCTTGCTGCTGCTTCCAGTGACTCTGGACGACTGGTGTCAACACCCAGCGAGCTGTGTTTGTATAGAGATGTCAGCTTTTGTAATACAACCTCCGCGGTAAAAGTAACGTGGATTAGTCCTGGCGAGGAAGTGACAAAGATTGGAAGATCGCTTGGTGGCAAGACTCTATGAGACGTAAAGGCATATTACATCTGCAGCGCGTTTGCTGCTTCCACAGTCGTTGTTGTTGGACCATCAGTTGTCCTAAGTAAAGTAAATCCTTGCCTCACATTTCGTAAGCTATTGACGTGCTTGTACAGCAATTTGTGCTTAGCACGAAAGGTTTTTGCGATGCTGTGCTGATAGGCGGCTTTGTCCTCTCTTAGCAGTTGAGTGCAGTGGTTATGTTGGCCTACGTAGTCGTCCCAAGTTTCTGGTGCTGAAGCTTCTATGTACACTCGCCATGCTGCGTTGAGTACTGCCATCCATTTTCGAGTTCTGCTCCTAACGAAAGAAACTGATGTACACTTATTGCAAACTCTTATTTCTGTAGCCTCTGCAATCAGCTGACTAACGTTGTTGACGATCTTGAGCCAGGCGACTTCTGGGGGGTTTTCGTCAAGGAACGACCAAGTTGTGGCGCTGACGATCTGAGCTAATCGACTGTAGCTTGTGTTGGTTCGCACAGTCTCATCGTTCTCATTCCGATATTCCGCATACCAAACGAAGTTGAAACTGATCACTGCGTGATCACTGCGACCCAACGGGCAGTCTAATGCCAACACATCAATCCTCTTATCCTTGTTGGTAAGCACAAGGTCCAGCAAAGATGGCCTTTTACCTGTTCTGAACCGAGTGAGCAAAATGATGTGATTGTAAGGAGGAACAATGGTTACGAGATTTTGTAGATCGGTTTTGAATTGTTCTCCGATCGTGGCAGGGGTTTCTAAACAGTGTACGTTGAAATCACCCATGATAAAAATGTGAGTGTACTTTTGTTGTAAACTGCACCTTAAAGCAGCCATTAGGTGGTAGTCGGTTGTGGGTGTTGAGTTAGGGGCGCGGTACACCAAGACAATAAGGCAAGCGTCCCTGCTTTTTAACTGCAAGGGGCACCAAAGAGAGTCGGAGAACTGCGAGTCTGAATCCTCCACGGCTTCGCACTGTAAGTCGCTTCGTTAATACAGAATTACCCCTCCTCCTTTTGTGAACCTGTTGTTCCGGATCAGCGACATGCCCTTTAGCGAAAATTCAGCGTCCGTCATTCCCGTGCGTAACCACGTCTCGGTGATACCAATGATATCATATGACCCGGAAACTTGGCGATCATTCATTTCGGCCAGTTTAGTAAAAAGACCCTGAGCATTCGTATACAATCAGACCAGTTTCTCAGTCTCTAGGAATCCACGGAGGGGTAATGGAGTCAAGTTTGGGAGAAGGTTGACCGATGGGAGGTGGGCAGTTACTCGTTTTTTGATGGGACAATGAGGTCTTGTTTGCAACTTGATCTGGCCAAGGTGCATGCCAATCTTCATTTAGACCCACGTCAGAGTCATTTAAAGCAACAGTCAAGTTACGCTTCTGTACATTCGTCGGTATGCTTGTTGCTTCAGGTTCTTTATAATTTGAGCTGTACAAAGCTTCTGCGACCTTTAACCGAAGTTCAAAAGAAAGACTTTTCCGATTTCCCTTCCATCAATCCAAAACATTCGTTGCTTGTTGCTCTGACTGAACCATACCTTTTAGCATTCTAGGGCTGCATCCTCTATACTTTGGTAAGAGAGCTACCCTGGTGAACGATAGCGCTACAATATTATGCAAAAAATGTGCTGCACGAATGAACCACCACTGTTCTAAATCGTGCTTTCTTGTCTCTTGAACATCGTTAGAAGGATGTTCTGGTACGTCATGTATGAAGATTGTGTTTAGCCACTATTGCTTGCTGTGTCCCACTTCGGTGTTTCTTTTTGATTGTCGCGCGCTTCAAGGGACATCAGGATAGGTGCGTATCCCGCAGGATCCGTGTTTTAGCGCGCTTGCGGAGGGTAAAACCTTTTCCACCCTGGTGGAGGATTCTAGTGTTACTGGAATATTTCTTGGTTATCCACAGTGTGGCGAGTTCGGATGACGAGTAATTCGTAATAAGTGTATGAGCTTGGTTTTGACACTCAGCAACAAGCACATCGGTCTTGGTCGTCCGATAACTTATCCCGCAATGTGATGGCGGTAGATTCAGGGACATTTGAGCATACAACAGTACGGACACTATTGTTGGGTCCCTTTTTCGTTGATTACAATATATGGTACTCGTTTGTCCTGATCTGCTGACAAGTGTTCATTCTTTGCTGTTTGTCCCTCTATTCGCATTAATGATGTTTCCAACAGAAGAGGCCGCAACGGCGGCCTCCCGGTGGACCGTTGCAGCAATCGCTGCATATGTAACTGATGTTCCGGAGGGTTTTGTCTCGACATGAGATATTTGAACTACAATTACTGACGGTTGGTGTTCAGCTGCTTCATCTTTGTTAATGCTAGATGTCAGATTTATTGAAATTTGCTTAACCAGACGTTTTGAGTAGTGCCTGATTTCCGTTACCATGGGTGCTATTTGAATTTCGTAGGATCGGTCAGTTTTCGCTTGGCGTTCTACCAAATTTGGAGAAGAGAACGGAGAAGGGGATGTGGCTGATTGCTTTTCTCGGGAAGCGGATTGTGCGACATTCCGTTGCTTAGAAGCCGCTACACTTCCGTGGTGCATACTCGCTTCCATTGAAGTAATTTTATCGTTTATCCTCTGCTCGGCTTCTGCGGTTAACAGGTCGCACTTCTGAGCTAGGATAAGCAAACACTTAACGAGTGGGATGGTAGAGCACGCAGTACACAACCATACTGCACTAGGGATCTATTTCACTCTCGTACCTGTTGTTGGGACATTTTGCACATTTCGGATGATACCATTCCAAACAGTGCGAGCAAGCCGGACCGAATTTACCTACTCGATGACATTCGCCTAGCCCGCAAATGCCTTTCGCTTGGAGAGTTTTCGGATTCGCATTTCTGCTATTCAACTTGACGTCGTTACCTGACTCAGTGGATTGGCTAGCGTTTTGTACTTTTCCAGCCTTGAGAGCAACGCACATCGGTCAGGCGAGCGTAGTGGTTGCAAGGTTAAATGAGCGGTCGGCGCGGGCGCGCTGTTCGTGTGACGGGTTATGCAGGCGCACTGACTGACAAAGTCACAAGGAATGGCGAGTGACTGGAAGCTGCTAACTGAATCTGAACACATCGCCGAACACAGATTGGGAGATCACAAATGCTTACACAGCTGTGTTGAGAAACTCCGGATCGAAATAATCGTAGGCTTTTCGGGCTGCCTCGAGAATTCCGTATCGAATGACACACACAGAATGACAATCGGTTGGATGTGATTATTATCCACTTGCGCTTAATCACGGATGCTATTGAAAACGGTTAGTAATGGCACAGTCTAATCGTAGGAGATATTTCCACGTAAGATGGATCACTGTGTAGGGCTGGTAAATCCGGTTCGAATGAGCGTACAGTGACAACCCTGAGAGAAGATGTAGAGATGATAGAGAGGAATAATCCAAATGAACCAGGTGCACGCACCTCACGCGTGTGTGTGGATGACCTTGCAAAGCCTTTGGCAGGGGTGCGACTTGCGCGGTCGCTGATGCGTTCTACACTAAGTGCGATTGGGATATGACACTGCCCATTCATCTAATTCGGGATAATATGTCAAAGATTCCTCAAACTTAGGAGCCCTATGCCGTGGGACTGCGTCCTTGACGTACAAAAGCGTTCAAGCTATGAAAATAGGAATATAGACGAGTTTGTTTAGTGGAAAGCATCTCCAGTCAGTAATCAGGATAGGAAATTCTATTTATGAGCAAACAAGTCAAGCGAGTCTGTCTTGTAAAGTGTCACACAGCAACATGCAGATATCTCGTGAGATCCGCTAAAAAAGACAGCAAGCTAACCAGCGTAGATCCGCCAATATCTCTGAAATGATATGCCCAGTTAAAAAAGGGCTATGCGGATCTGAAGCGTTATCCATTGCAGACGATTTAGAGAGTAGGCTTTTCGCCGCAACATTTGTTTTGGAGCGCTACGGCTTCGGGCATACTGTTAGCTAGTATTAACATGAGTTACCATGAAAGAATACAGAACAAGTAGTGTCTCGGAAACTATCAGATACTTAGGCTGCATTTATAGTAAGCCGAAAGGTTGGAAATACGTTTTTGGCATCGGCGCCACTCTAGTCAGTCTCCAGCTCACAATGATGGTAGCCGCAGTGAAACGATTGTTACAAATAGACGTTGAAGGCCAAGTGTGTTGGCTCGGTGGGCTACCTTGCAACTACGGAGGATGAAACATACTGGTAATTGCGTTTATCTGACTTCAGCGCATAAAGGGCAACCCAGACTGAACAACGTATACTTGACGATGGCACTGATCGCGCTTTAATCGAGCATGACGAACCTATGTTACTGTAGTCTTGTTAAGAGCATGATTCTACCGGCTGATTCAGGTTGAATCCTGTTATAATCTATGAAGGCGACGATCCTCGTCCAGCCACACGTGGCTCTGTTGTTCACGATGCTTCACTAATTTGCGCATCTCTGTGCCTCAAGCCTAGTGACTATGTCAAAACCGTGACGCAGTTGTGTGGGTAAAAACCAAGTTGGTGCAACCTTACTTCTCGAAGAATTGGGGTATCTTACAAACTGCTAGTGAAGGGATTGTTGTTTGGTAACGATCGGAGTCGAGCTTCCATTTAGTCAACTACTAATGAAACTCAACATGGTCATAAGACCATCCATACAGATCACCATTTGCTGAATCGTAGCCCATGGCTGGCCATGGGCTTCGCCACCTCCGTTATCCCGATTGATCTAGTCAACATGCAGCCACAGAGATATAGACTACCTGTCTCTATCGGGAGTAGTAGGCTTAAGATAACATACTTGCCGTATTCGTCTTGCCAGTGACCAGTACATTACCCAGTAGTTGAGCAGAAGACTTATTAGCGACGAAACGAATGTGCATTGGTAAGGTGTAGGATGATCCCATGTATTGGGTAAAATTGCGACACCGTTAGGACGCATGCTATATAGCATGAAGTCTGGATGCAGCGCGATGGAGCAACTTGGTGGATCCAACCGTGGAGTCATGTGTTTGCGTTGCTCTCGGGTCAAATTCAACATACAATTTAACATTCCACATCTAACGCTCAAGTACCAAATGAAAATTGTGGAAAGTATTTTACAAATAGTCTCAGTCAAAGCAGGCGAATCTCAAGATATCATTGCTGAACCTTCTCAGAGTACTTCACAACAGGATAAGAGCGATGGAAACCGCGCGGATGTATATCCACGAATATGCCGCTAGAAGAGTTACAGCGGCCACACTGACTTTGTATAGTTCTGACGTACAAAGATATTCAGTAATGACGAACATTCAATTAAAGTTGATTTCCTCTGCTCTCGCAAAGAGAGCTTGCAAAACGCGACGACAACTCTGCGATTACAGCAGGTAAACACACACAGAATTTATGAAGATGTCCGGTGAAAAGCAAAGCTACTAAATTTGTCCTCGGAGGTTACGTAATCCGAACTTTTGCAGCGTGCTACTTTCATTGCTGGTCACCAACTGCCTAAACTGCATTGTATTAATAATGTTTCCGGCAATCGACAACCATCTGTGGCATCTACTAAGGCTACGGACTAAAAAATGGGACCTTTCAATCAAAACATCCGAGCATAAGTCACTCATTGATTTTCAGGTAGTTAGGAACGAAGCCAACGCGTGAAGTGTCCGTCTCGTATGCCGGCCAAGTTTGCTGTTGAAATTACGATTAAGATATGCAGCCCATTCATCTGGAGAGCATTAACTTACTTGCGTGCCAAAACACTAACTTTTGCAACATTGAGATCCCGTTGCGTTAAACATCTGCGCAGGCATTATGCACACACACTATGCACGTTAGCTAGAGGTGGGAAACGCCTCAGCTACTGTGCCGCAATACATATAAGAAAAAGGAGAATACAATGTCATAGGTGCAAGCCATCTGAGCTACGGGTAACGGATGGGTATCGTTCCGGTAAGCTACCTGAGGGATGTTATGCAGCAGAAAAAATAATTTACTATGCAACATAATAAAATGCTACATAATGAGATCTTCGTTGGAGGAGGAGGCTAAGAGGGATGGGGTGGGCCAAAGAAACTCACAGCACAAACGCCAATGAGGTCGGCTCTTAGCCATATCAACAAGTGCATCCAGTCAAAAGTGTGCATCGTATTTCGGACCCCAACCAGGGAGCCGAGACGCTCCAACCGAAGCCAGCTCCTAACTGAGGGTCTTCATTCTTCTCGACCAAGTCATCGTTTGGCCACCCCTCCTCTTCTTCCATCCACACCCCCCGCGCACAAACAACGCACGTCGCGGGAGTCGGTGCGCTGACATGCGTAACACATGGTCGAGCCATCGGAGCCTAATGCGTAAACGAACTGTGCTAAGCGGTTCATTTTCTTTTCCTGTGCCTTAAACAAGGCGTCGAACACACTCGTTGCTCACGCGGTGTTCCCACCAGATGTGAGCCAAACTGCAAAGACTCTGGTGGTCGAAGGTAACTAGCCTCTTTATGTCCGTTTATCTAAGGGGCTAGGCTTCACAACAGCACATTAGGGTTGAGAGTACTAATGCACTGTACACTCTACCCTTCAGGGCAAGAGTGATGTTGCGCCGAAGCCATAAGTAGCGGTTAGTAAAAGCGCCCTGAGCTTTTGCTATATGATTCGCGATCTCGTCTTATATCCCAAGGAGGCTGATAAAACCACCCAGGTAGTTGCATTTTTAAATGTCTTCTAACTGATCGACATCAAGGGTCAGCGAAGGAGGCGGTCCCAGCCAATCTCAGAGGA
Organism: Dicrocoelium dendriticum; assembly: GCA_944474145.2. Lineage (NCBI taxonomy): Eukaryota > Metazoa > Platyhelminthes > Trematoda > Plagiorchiida > Dicrocoeliidae > Dicrocoelium > Dicrocoelium dendriticum. The sequence goes on from OX104059.1 coordinate 10,745,757, forward strand.
GCGCTTTGCACTTCGATAGTGCAAAGCAAAGCTAGAAGCGGCTGACAACCAGCGCAAATCTGTCCAGTGCCGCTTGACACGTCTGGGAACTGTCGCAGATTAAGGCAATATCGTCGGCGTACTCCAAGTCAAGAACTCGTTCTCCTGCGAGCAGATCCACTCCTTCAAAGTCGTGTCTTGTAAACGCGATTTCCATGATTTCGTCAATAGAGAAGTTGCAGAGGAAAGGTGACAGCGGACTTCCTAGTCCTACACCGCTGGAGATATTAAAGGGCGACGACAGCTTTCCGTAAGCCCTAAATCCGCCCGAGCTACGTGTATATAATGATCGGATAATATTTAAATCTTTCTCAGGTACAACTTTCCTGAGTAGATAGTCCCAAAGTGTATGTTGATTCCCCGAATCGAATACACCTTTGGTAACGAGGAACGACAATGGTGTGCTGCCAATATATGTGACGGTGCTCCAACAGCTGACGCAAAGTGAAGATGTGATCAACGCAGACACGACCTCGACGAAACCTGGCTTGTTCTTAACGAATCTGGCTTTCACGAGTGCCAGTCAGTCGGTGAAGGATGACAGTGGCAAACAATTAGAAAGCGATGGAGATCAGACTGACTACTCTAGGGTTGCCGCATTCCGATGGTGAGCCTCCTTTGAAAATTGGGACTATGACGAAGCAGCTCCAGTCGGTTTGGACAGTTTCCTGCACCCACAGTTTCATTAGCAGCTCGTATAAATCGTCCACCAGAACATGTCCACCTAATTTGATGAGGGCTGGAGGTAGAGCATCTGGTCCCGCGGCTTTAGGTAACTTCAGCAGTGCGATCTCATGTTCCACTTATGACCAAGAGGTTGGATCCAAAGGGACAGCACATAGAGCGGGGCGGTCAGTGGCCGGTGAGGAATCGAACCATTCCGGCCGATTAAATTGCTTTTCAAAATGCTCAGCCCAACGCTCTAAATGTTTTGACAAACCGTGGATAGGCTGTTCACACTCGTCTCGCATAGTTTCACTAACACCAGGTCTTCTGCTGCCCGTTTCTCATGTCAGACGGAATAACTTACGATGGTTACCAAGGGCAGCGACCATTTCGATCTCTGCTGTACGATGAGACCACCAGGATTCGCGGTCTATCTTAGGCTAGCACGAAGTCTTGCTCGGAGCACTTTGTGAGTTTCATTGTGTTCACTTTCAGCCGGAATACGCCGGCGAGCATCGATAAGTTCCAAAGATTACGAAGAGGCCCAATGTCCATGCTGGCGATTAGATTTACCACATGAGGATTTACCTGCTGCTAGTAAGGACTGGTGTATATGAGATCAATGAGCTTCATCTGCATCCACTCAGCGCTTACTCAAATCGAATGACAGCGTAGTTTGATAGGCATTCAGAACAGCTGGCTTCGCCAGTTGGCTGGTGTCAATGCGCTCGCAGCGTCGTCGTGGGCGTCCGCCAAAACGCATCCACAGGTCAGCACATACAAGTGCATGGTCGGTGTCCACACCTGTGCTCCAAATCGAGCGACAGTTCTGGATGCAGCCTCTCCATCGGTAACTTACCGCAGTGTGATCGATTTACTTCCATAGCTGGCTCGAGGCTGGTGGGCGCCAAGTCACCCTCCGGCGGGGGCTGTGTCGGAAATTGTGCTCTCAATAAATAAGCAGGCATCTTCACACAAATGAAGTAACCGCTCACCGTTATCATTACGGGAGCCTACACCATGTTGTCCGCCCAAATGCAGCTCATCAGTGGATAATTTGCCAACTTGAGCGTTCAGATCCACAGCCAGCACTACTGTGTCCGAGATTCTTCTGTGGCTAAGGAGCTCATTCAGTTGACGATAGAAGTCGTCTTTTACCGAGTCATCGCTACAGTTTGTCGGTGCATAGGCAGCGATAACAAATAGACGCCTGTTAGTCACATGCGATTTCGAAGCCTTGTACGAGCCAGCCAATCGGACCACACACATCCGGCTACTGATTGGAATCCAATCAACCAGAGTAGCTTCAGTCCGGCGACTCAGGGCAATACCAACACCGGCTTGGCCGGTGCTCGAAGCTGCATCGTCACCTGATAGGCGCAATGAGAAAGTGCTGCTGGTGTCACCTGAAGGGGATCGCAAAGTGAGCACGGAGTACGAGTCTAGCAGGCGGATCTCCGATAAGCAGCAGTTATCGATCGAGAGGGTCTCCAATGTTCGGGCAAATGCTGTCTGTTGACCGATCTGTAGCAATGTGCGTACATTGAGACATGCAGACCTGAAGGATGATCGAGGGCTCAAAATGGAAGTCTATGAACTGGGTTTGGCCGCATGGTTGGACAAGGGCTTGGCAAAAGGACAGGAATGACGCTCCGCGTGCACATGTGAGTTGAAACTCGAAAGTAAAATCCTAGCAAGTGAAGGCGGGGGAGAAAAAGTGTAAGAGGGGTAATAAGAACACGGGAAGGCGTGGGCAGTAGCATCCAAAACCCTATCCACCCTGCTCGATGCAGCAGATGGGGCACAGTTGATTATCCTCTGAGGTGGCCACAGCAACCTAAACTGTTTGAAAAAAATCCATTGTATTGCTTGGGCAGAATACGGTCAGGTTGCCCAAGCCTAGACATTAGAACCATCAGGGTTCCCAACCAAAGCCTTTGGTCCAAAAACCTGACTACAAGGCAGCGGCTTTGGCATTGGGCTACAAGGAGTCGGTTTTAAGGAATAAGGAGCCACCTCATTCTAACCCGCCACCTGGAGGACCAGGATGCTGAGTTTTCTGGCCTCTATCCATTGACCAATCTGGTATGAGTGGCTCTGAAGAGGCAACAATAGCACCAACCAGCATAGCTCAGTGGATCGCTGAGGCACACAAACCATCGTAGCACTCTAAGGTCCAGCCTCATTGCGCAAGCAACATGTATTTCTCCTAACCGACAATAATGAAAGCTCTGCTGATTAAGGTACGAAAACATATATCGTAGCCTTGAAATTTCGCGTACGAACAATAGCTGGCGATGCTTTGCATGATACGCACATACTTATCAATTGTAACACCTAGTGCGCACGCAAATCGTCGTCAACATAATATTATCTTATTAGTTAAACGAGAGAAATCGACATTTTCATTTCATCTCCATGTCACACAAAAATATGTGCAATTTGAGCAGTTTTCGTCTCTAGAGTAAGCAGAAGATAAGCAAAATAAAGGTCGATACAGTATGAAACCCACCCCTAATTCCATACCCATCAGCATTGTGTAACTTTGTTCCGCTGACATATCGCACGGTTTTCCCTCTAATCTCGTGTACTCAGTCTCCTGGTGGGTGGGTGCACTTGTGCGTTTATCAGGTTCCATCGATTCACACTTCCCTCTATAATCTCGCTGATCAACTGTTCCCACCAGACACTCGTTTGACTGAAACAAGTGTGCCACTCATTCTCCATTAGCTAAACAGACATATTTGTCTGGTTTAAGAAAGTTGTCTACACTCATGCATGGAAGTACACCTGTCCGGTTGATGATCGCCTTATATCCATAAGCGCAAGTCGTGCACGCGATGCAGTATGTCTCGAGTCATATTAGTGTGCTATCCTCTATTACAGCAAGCAAATTGACCACGGAATGCACCTAGGCAATTATCACTGTTCCAGTTAATCTTAGAATATCCGACGACTGCCGGATATACCGCCAACAGTAGTACACGATTAGTTAAACAACTTCGTCTTCAGCTACTGGTAATCGACGATGATTATCTTTTGTTAGGCAAATATGTCCCACTTGAGTGTACGAACAAAATGAAACGCCATCACATTGCTTTACGCAGGTACATCGACTGTACAACTGAATCTAATTGGGATGACTCTTCATTCATTCTTTCAACCGCATTGAATCTCATAACGCACAATCTTCCTATCAATTACTTGTGTCGGTGATGGACAGCCAAAACCGATTTTTCGAACTTAAATATAATCGCCTACTCGGAAGATGATCACTTCTCAGGAACTTACTCCAGATAATCATGCAAGAAACCATCTGCCACTCGTTCGTCCAGTAGCTTACGGATTTGTGCAACATTGTATGATCACGGTTGGATGGAGTGAAGGTCGGTTTGTTACGCTGAGGAGTACCGAAAAAGTAGCATCCGGCGTCACCGAGTTATACGTAGAGTTCCAACCAATGGTTCTCATAAAAATGCCTTCTCTTTCACAATTCATCAGACATGTATTAGGTTGTCCCGAAATCAATCGAATATTTAGCACACTGTTTCAATCATAATTTATTTCAAGAAAACAACAATATTTTATCAACATAACATCCATTGTTATCGGCGGCGTACTGCCAACGCTCAGGCAAGTTGCCGATGCTTCTGTCTTAGAACGAGCTGGGCTGTCTGTCAAAGTATTCCGCAAGGTATGTTACGATATGGTTGCAGTCATGTACTCTCTTGTCCTGGATGTTAGTTTGCAACGAGCAGTAAATTTGGTAATGAGTAGGAGCAAGGTCGGATCTGTATGCCAAATGCATAAGAGTTGCGATACCGAGTTCTTGAATTTTGTGACGGGTCATCTTCTCCACATGAGGACATGAGTTGTCATGCAAAGAAATGAATCGGGTGGCTTTTGGACCCTTTTTTCGTTGTTCGTCAACCATCTTTTGCAGTTGTTGACAGTAGATATCGGTAGTAACAGTGGAGTTGTCAGGTAATAATTACAAATAAATGACGCCGAGGCGATCCCAACAGAATGACTGCAACAAATTTGTGCCGTGCAGTTGGCCTTCCGGTGCTTGTACTGGCATTTCGTCTGCTGCGATCCACTGACACATCCTGCTATGGTTGACCTGGAGCACCCACTTCTCGTCTCCAATAACGATTGCCATCAGCCATCGATGATGGCATCCTCGAGTGAGCAACGAAATTGCGATGACACAATGATTCGAAAGCTTTTCGTTAATCAATTCATATGAAACAACTTAACCAAGCATTGAGAGCATTCCGGATTGGTGCAGATGGCCATTAACGGTGAAATTTGGAAGATCAAGGTATGACAAGACTTCAAGCGAGCTTGAACCGGATCCACACTTAGAGCATTCTGGATGTTGTTGTCAATATCCAACGGATTACGGCCTTGATCTCCAACGTTCGACAAATCGTAGTTGCCTACTTTGGATCCGCGGAACCTAAATGGCACTATACTGTATCTCAGAGCATCCGTCCCTAGTACACCACGCACGTTTCAACAAGTCTCAATTGCTAACCGCCCATGTAGGTACTACAACAAAGAGCATCCGCGAAAAACACGTAGATCATCAGTTAATACCATAGACATTCTTAAAATTATAATACACGAAACACGATAGATTATTGTTCCAGCACCTCCCCAAATAAAACCATCTAAAAGAAGCTCCCGAAACCTTTTAGAAAACTCTGAAAACGGACGGAAAGAATTGGATTTATACCGGGACAATATAATATGTCCCACATTTATTAGAAGCCATTTCCCAAGCTACCCTTTGTTACCAGGTTGCGAGACCTAAGGCAGACGAAGTCTTGTTTAAGTGCAGGTTGAGATTTATGCTGTCGAATTTCCCTACGACAATTGCGGATAAAAGAATCGATGAAGTTTGCTGAGTGAACATTGCGCGAAATCGGTGTATCTCAGCCTCATGCATCTAGGGTGTCATCCCGCGTTCTCGATGTCTCCTTGTCACTCATCCACACAGCCGGTCATTTGACCTTGAGTGCTTTGAAATGCACACAAAAGCACTAGTCTACCTAGGCTCGATCTGATTCCAAACAAACTCAGGGAACAAAACAATTCATTTATCTCCCCTATGTGCAAACGTGTGTGCATTATTGCTCAAACAAACTCCATCGACTCGGCTGTCCATCATAGTCCCAGTTAGACAACGGGTGTAATTGTGCTGTATGCAAGATTCTCTGTGATTTTTGCCTCCTTGAAACAACAATGGAGCTCAGTTCCTGTGTGTGCGCACTACAGCGATTAAAAGCAACAAGGTGTGGTCCATTTTTGTCTATCCCTCAAGTGTAGTTCACAGATTGATTAGTCCAGTGAACATAAATATGCATCAGGACTGCGACTGGACGAGTTGACCTCATTCTAACCTGTGCATTCAGTGACGTTCACTGGCGACGTAGTGGTGAATGTCCCATTGTTTGCACTCATTCTCTGGTAGATGTGAAGAAAACGATTAGTTATGAATGGAAGGATTTTGGTGAGTATTTTGTTCTTCGCAATCAGCCGACAATTCAGATATGTCGACCAGCTGTCCGGAAAAGCACCAGACGGCCGTTTCGCCCTATTGGGGCTCATCAGTGGTGCGCATCCTTCGGTCCTCTGCGGAGGGACGAACCCATGACTGCTAGTGGCTCTTGTCAACTAGCCCGCAGCTTATGCAACTGCGCCATGGAGAACGGTATCTAACTATCGTGAATTGTTAGCTAAATGCGATGTAGCCCGACGCATCCTCCATTGCCATGCAGGCACCTGCCATGCAGATGACAGCGGTCGGCCTTCCGGCGTCAGGACTTCCCGGTTACGGCAGCTATGAATCGATATAGCATTTTGTTTCTGCTTACTGACCGCTGTCTAAGTGCCAGAAGTAACCAATATATCAACAAGCGGTTACCAAAACAGGGAATTTGGTGATAACAAAAATGCAATTACTAAAAGTGGTATGGCCCTGCTCACTATCTCTTGTAATCAGTACGCAAACTAAACTGCATATGATATCAAGTTAATTGGCGGCTTAAGTTTGGTAACTTCGTCCTCTGTACTGCAGTAGTCAAGCACGTAAATAGTGTGCTGCGCTACATCTCACCTAGTAACTTTGTCACCTCAGTCATTACCGTCCCTCTTGGCTCAGTGGTTTCAATCACAGCCTAGCAAAAGTCGTGTCGCGTCTTCCAATCCCAAAGCTGGCGACTCTGGAGAGGAGGAAACTGTCATGCAGTGTTTTAGTGAGTGGGATGTGTGAGTCTAAATGTGATGGATTTCAACCCATATCATTCAACTACCCTATAACGCGCTTGGAAAGACAGGCACTCTCGAAGATCACGAAATATTGAAACAACACAGCTCCCTAAGTCAATGCCAATGAGTCCTCCACTTTCCTTCTGTACAATAAATACCACCGTTATCCATCGAAAACAGCCACTCCATTGCACATCTGAGCAGCTGACGATGACCAAATGACCACCTAGGCGGCGCGATGCACGGCACTTGGTCACTGGTAGTCCAATAAACGATTATGTGTGACATTGTATTAGAATTTCATAGTCTCATATTTGTGGTTTATGTGAATACCCAACGCGGTTGATTCATATCACAACTTGTCCTTTGATTTTCTGGCATGGATGTGGCAAGGGATTTGGATCGTTGCAGTTCCCTCTCGGTCAGGTAGGATCTCACACATCTGGAAAATCACCAGACATTTACTTGCTGGGTCTCATCATTAGCGCGTGTTCCTCGGACTCCTACTCGGTTCCGAGCACATGACATCCGGAAAACAACAACCTGTTCCACTAAGCCATGAATGACAGCTGCGGACTTGCTTGACTGAAGGTGAACTACCATCTAATGCGGCTCCTACTCATTTGCCGTACCAACAAATAAATAAATAAATGGTATATTCTTCGGTGATTCGAGGTGCAGTCCAACTATGTGGTCTGATCAATGTGTACAACAGGATCGCAAAAAATAATCAATTTGCTCACGCTTTTTACAATGGATGCAAAACAGGTACTAAAGTAATTCGCAGGATTAAGGCATTAAAGGAAGTTAAATAAACCAGAAACAATAATATATGCAGATTTAAACAGATGTCCAGTTAAAGTAATACGGGAGCTGTTTCCATCAATGTATTCCCTCGAACGTTTCGCCCACACTTCCATGCTATATCTGACCGCGTGCCGGTGTGGCATAGTTGCACATGAGCCATCACCTGTTTAGCATATGTTCTGCTCTTTTTAGGGCTGGTTTTGTACATGCATTACAAGCGATGAAACCTCACCCCAGTCCGTCATGCGGATGATTCAATGATGGCACTTTTTATGCGCCAGTCAATTTGTGGCAATGTACCTTGCATAGGTAAAGTCTTTTATAATCTGGAAGCTATAATCCGTCACCAAAGAAGGTCAGCCAACAAGTGGCCAACGATGAAATATGGAAGAATGTAAAAGAAGGGCAATTGTGTGAAAGAGGTACTACATCGCTAATGTAAAAACAAGCATGTACGTATTTTACATCAGCGTAGAAATGGATCGAGCTTATCATACGATCAAATTGTGTGGCGTGACAGCTGGAGACGGATAACTATACGACTTGTCCATAGGCCAAAATCGCATAGGGAATCAGTTGTTGCCATCACTGAATTCAAGTGTGTGTTACTGGACTGTTAAACTTCAGAAAAGAAGGGGAAATGACTAGCACTGCAGAACAAATATAGCTAAAGGGATCGCAGAACAATATTACGAATTAATCAATTTGTGGGGAAAATGAAGAAAATAGTTCCTGACGCCACACCAGTAAATAAGTTTGCTCTCGGTTTTAAACAGAAGACAGTGAGTGTGAATTAAGTTTGAAAGGAGTAAAACCGCATAGGAGGCAGCATTAAAGAATAGCATAAGAAGCGGTTTGTAGCAGCTCATCCTAGATGATCATGTTTTCTCTGGTGCATTCGAGTCGATGTTCTCCGGTATCATACATGATCCGGCCCTTCTTCATACAGCTTTTCATCATCAAGTTGAACTTTTAAGATCCATTTCACTCTGTCCGTTGATAGATAAACCTTTATCATTTTCTTGAACATGCAAAAATGTTCAATACATCTAATCTCTTTTGGCAGCTTATTCCATATGGAGCCATACCTAATAAGGTAGGAATTTCTCTTTACGCTGGTCTTTATTTAGCTAAATAGAATATGCATTCACTATATCTCAGTTCACAATTGGTATTTTACCGCAAGTGCAATCGATAGGTTCCAGCATATGCTTTCCGCCACGCGAGTTTGTGGAGGAAGCACAGATTTAATTGCATTCTTCTTAACCACAGAGGTTCAAGATTCAACTGCTTGCACCTATCTCTGTATGAAAGAGCGGTTGAATAGCCAAATATGCGCTTCGTAAAGGCGCGTTGAACGTTTTCAATGGCTCTCAAGTCACCCTTTCGCAAGTTACTGAACGTAACACAGCAATATTCAAGCAAAGGCCAGATACTGATTTTGAAAGCAATTAGTCTGGTTTCTTTCAAGGTTAGCAGGTGACATATGAGCCCGACCGACTGCTTGGCATTTTCACGATATGATTTGTATGTTCGCTAAAGTTTAACGAACTAGAATATCTTAAACCTAAGTCACGAACAGACTGTCTGATGGGAATGACTTCGTCATGAAGCCTGAACACTTCTGCTGCTATCTGACATCCATACGCTAGAATACTGCACTTCGATGTTGCAAATGTCATCTGCCACATATCAGCCCATCTCTCAATGGCTTTCAAGTCGCTTTGGATATTGTTAAGTTCAGCGGTACGCTGAAAACCTGGGAACTTGTAAACCACCTTTAAATCATCAGCAAACAAATAAGGCTTGCCAAATTGTATAACAGAAACGAGGTCATTTATATACAGTAGGAAGAGTAACGGACCTAAGACACTGCCCTGTACCACTCCACTGGTGACCAGACGAGGTGAAGAGATGTAACCATTGATATCCACAACTTGCGACCGTCCTACTAGGTACGATTGGATCCAAGAGTTAAGCGGATTTGTAACACCGTACTTACTTAATTTATATAGCAGCTTTTGTGTGGGACTCTGTCAAACGCCTTTTGCATGTCGAGGAAGATGACAATGCACTGAAGACCTGAGTCAATTGCTTCAGTTAGATGGTTAAGGAAGTCAACTTGACAGGTAACACACGAGCGGGACTTCAGAAAGCCATGCTGTGAAGATGAGAGAAGTTTGTGCGATATTAGGAACGAAACCAAATGTTCCTTAACAATTCTCTCTAGCATGCGTGAGAGAATGGCTGTGTGACTAATGGGGCGGTAGTTCCGGATGTCAGTTTCCGATCCGGACTTAAGTCTCGGTACGACCGTAACCGTTTTCCAACGTTCGGGATATTGATCAGACTGGAGAGACAAAGAGAAGATATTTAATAATATAAGAGGGATATCATCTCCAACGTGTTTGACTAAAGCAGAAGAGATCCCATCGGGACCAGGTCTGTAGAATTGTCGTAGACTGGTGATCATACGTTTTCTCGTAGTGGCAATAAGCTCGATCGCTGAGACTTGTTCAGAGAAGTGAAACAAGGTTTACAATTCCAGAGTTTCTTTTTCAAGAGTAAAGAAGCTAACAAAGTATGTGTTAAAGGCTTCTGCCATGACAATTGGGGAATCAATGCATTCGCCTTCAGGCATGACGATGTGGGAGGGTAGGTCAGTTTTGCCACCTCTCCTTTTTCTCAGTAATGCAGTCACCAGTTGACTTGTATTACTACTATTTACAGCCCGTTGTTCTTCCTGCATGAGACGGGTGTGGTGTTTCATGTCCGTCTCTATTATAAGGCGTTGGAGTCTCATTAATACACTGAAGTCGTGAGTACGTTCATATGTTCGAGTTAGCACTAGTATCTTCCGCTTGTCCTTTGCGTTGTTAGCGTACTTAGAAGAGGCTCTCGTATTATCACGGGAGGCAAGTATGCTTAAGCATATAGTCACATTGTCATAGAAGATATCAGAGGCTCCCTTAATGTCAGACGAAAGCAAGAAATGGTCCCAATTTTGGACCCTAAGCAAAGCAGAGAAATCTACCCAATTAACATATAGCAGGATGTTTGGAACCACCGCAGACTTCACCTGCGACGACTCAGCTATAATTTTAAATCCGACTATTTTGTGATCACATCCAGGGAGACCGCCAATTACATCAGTAGCTATCTGGGAGGTGCCTGAGGTAAAAAGTAGGTCTAGTATATTTTTCCCCTGGTAGCCACGAGAACATATTACTCCCAACCACCAGTGATGAGGGAGGTTATGAACTCAGCTTGTCTCGCATTTGTTACTAAGTTTGACCAACCGATCTCTGGTAGGTTGAAATCTCCACCTACAACTTTATCAAAAGAACCAAGTTCCGATATGTAATTGAAGATGTCAGCCAGCTGGTTCTCATCAATGAAGCTGGCCTCGGATGAGCGGTATATACAGCCTACAGGAATTCACTTAGTACCGCAGGACAAGAGTAACCAAGCGGAATCAACAGTGGGGTATATAAGTGGAAGTGTGAATTCAGACACAAGGAGGTTCTTTGAGTAGTAAATTATGCAACCACCTCCGCTGCCTTGCTTTCGATCAATTCTAATAAGCTTGTAACCTTCGATAGAAAGCAGCAGGCTGGTCATGGATTCATGACACCAGGTTTCAGTGAGTAAAATCATATCAGATTTATTCAGACTTATGAAGGTGCGGAGTAAATGAAGTTTATTCAACAGAGAAGGGATGTTAATTATCATCAGTCTTAAAAAGTCCTGGCGGTGTTCATTATTCCACCCAGTATTTACTCTTGCAATCACAATAGTTCTAGAGCCTTCCGCAGCAAATCCCTTAGCGTGTGATTCGCCAGTCCTATCGGGATTAGAATGTGTGGGGAATGGGTGACGGAATGCAAAAAGAATGCTGTGGTAATTTGAGGCAATTGAGTTTAAGCGGATAGGGTGTTATTGCCGAAGGGCTAGCAGAAGGCACTGTGAGAGGAGGAGGCGGAAGAGAGTATGGATAGGGTCATAAATAAGTGGTCAGTGTTTCAGCAAAGCCATATACATACCTGCCAGGAGAACTGCATTGTTTCCAGCGAATGGGGAACAATGGGGAATTGTGGCTTGCCACTCTGAGCAGGTGCATTATTATTCACGACTGTCATTGGGACACGGGGAGTCACCTTTCCAGCACGAAGACTCCTGTTTGATCTAAGACGCTTAGGGCGCGGACCATAACCACTGCTGCTATGTGTAGTCATAATGTCAATGGGCCGTAATGTACCTTCACTAGAGCTATCGATAGGCCCATTGGATGTTTTCGGAGTTGCATCTGTTTCAATAGTGGTGTGGGGTTTGATCCCAATCCCTACTGGTTTGTCAGAACGTGGTGCATTGAGTGAATCTACACTATTTCCTATGTCCACAAGGCTAATATTGTGTGGAGGCGTGAGCATCTCAATTTCAGCTACGCTGTCGCCAGCCTTAGCGTCGCTCGTGTGGAGAATGGCCTTGCTAACATTATCTGCGTTATTAGAAGGGGAGAACCAAACACTGTTGAAAGACCTCTTAATTTGCACTCCAGGAAGCGCGCAAGGGGATGACTCTGCTTCGGCTCAGGTGAGAAACGAGTTGCACTCATGCGTTGAACCTCATGTCGCGAAGGTGCCCTGTCTTCGAATAGAATAACTTTGCAAAATTTCGGAACAGATCTTAAAGTATTTTCACTTTTGATAAAGGAACTTGCGAACTTTCGCTCCAAAAGCTGACTAGAGTCGGACAAGGAAAAGGTAAAGATTTTTTCCTCAATATTCTGCAACTAATATCAGTCTCAGCGATGTTGCACGCTCTCGAAACAGGATGCCAAATGTCGTCAACCGCGATATTGTCAGCTATGTTGAGGGCGATGGCGATTTTTCCTTCTGTATCTTTGGGTAACCTCAGAGGCGACTTCATTTAGGAAGTTTAGTGCTCTGATTTTGTACTTTTGCGCTGGATTAGCCGGAGTGTGATGTATGTATGAAACTGATATAAGGATATCTCCGAATGAGTCAAACAACTATAGTTTCTCATTTTGTTCCGCTAGCTGTTTCTTCAGCATCTAAATCTCGGCTGACAGTGGAGACATCAGGTCGACAACACTAACTGAATTCTCTGACGTTTTCCTTTGGAGTTATCTGCGAAGTGTGTAGAAAAGAGCGGTAGGCCCCAGAACTCGGATTTTGCACCGACCGACTGTGTACGACACAACACCTAGACGATATATTAAGGAATTTCTGGTTACTAAGGCGTGGTGCAGATTTGCGTGTAAGATAAGTTGTAGCTCGTCGCACTCCTCTCTCAGGAGACCCGGCAGAAGTCCGAGGAATGCGCACCACTGACAAGACACAGAAGGTCGAACCAGCTATCTGCTACTTCTCCAGAAATTCAGCGCATGTCTATGACGAACTACATCTAAATGTGCGCCCGATTCCCCATGACGCATTATAATTTATTAAGGGAGTTTCTCACTTTAACTTATCAGATGTGTGCAACACCGGAGAACACTGAGACGATCGCTTCATTTTGGCTGCGGAATTCGGATCGTGGAGAACAAGTCGTCTTCCTTAGTTTTAGAGTATATGGTTGCTTCGTGATAATACTTGACTGACTACTACGCGAATAATGTGTTTCACATCGAGGAGGCATGTGTTTGTGCTACACAACGGTGAACCCTGTTGAAGATGAAGGTAGTTTGCTGTTTGTGATAGCTGTCTCTATTGCGTAACCCATCAGTCATGAAGATATATTTTGCAGTTTATGGGATGCCTGCGTCTTTCAGTATTTTTCAAGTGTTCTTATGACTTGGTGTATGGGATGCAGCTCAAGTAGGTGTGTTGATAAAGCTACGTGTTTCCATTCGCAGGCCACAGCAGACCAGCACGAATGAGTTTTTGCTGGCGATTCAAGTCTGCACGAAATAGTCTAGGCTAATCACAATCCGCAGGTCTCTTGCAAGTTTCACTGGTCCGTATATCACTCTCAGCAACATGCAGCTTGCGAACAATGCTTCCAGTTATCGAGTTGATCACCCTTCTACCAGTATACACCTGGGTGTACCACACCAAAAAAGCAAATACACAATTCCGCTTCCTCTATAACGAGTTTGGAAAGTTCGACGCCTCAATCTTCCTGCAAATGTCTTGCGCTTATGTGAAACTGCACCTGGAATAACCTATCCAAATGTGGCAAGAGTGACAGAAACGTCACCACACCGCACTCAGTACTGCACAACGCAGGGCGACGAAGAGCGTCAAACATTTAGCTCACTTCGCTGCCAACTCAGAACAAAACTCAAAAAGTGTACAGCAAACGCTATCGGCGTCTACGGAGGGTTCTCTTAATGGCTTATCTCATCCACAAAGAAACCAACCAACCTTGGCACCAGCTTTTGAATCGCAGCCATTGATTTAAACTGACTACACAATATAAACAGCTGGAATGTCGACGAGACGCTTGCTTCCTCCAACTGTTACAACCTAACTCATGTAATTAACTACTTGACAGTACGATAATAACTTTCCACTACGTACTATAGCCTATGACCATCAGATGATGGCACTAGAGCAGGACAAGCAGTGGACGGTGTTATAATCTTCTTAGTGTTCAGGCAGGAATACTCACGGCTGTGCTGATGCAAATCCCGTAGTGCGTCACACATCATGCGCATTCTGTTAACGAGATTGCCTTTCAGCTTGTAATTTTCACCCTATCCTACGGGACTTGTCAAGCAATAGTTTTTATACTCGTCCTAAATCATTGCTCCATTGTTCTGTGCTAATACAACAAGTTGAGCAGTGCAGTGTTGTCAATGCCCCCGAAACCGTTCGAATGGTTGGGAATCTGCGACCGTACTGCCATGTAAGATTTATCTCATGCGTCTAACATGAAATGGAGAGTGTACAACTGATGTTCCAGACGAAGGCACAATAGCCAGTTAATGACACGCTGAAAGGTAGCGTATCGATTATTCTTCTGCCATGTCTGATTTTGTTGTCGGATAATTCGTGAATTTGGCATCAGTAGCTGGACAAATGTTGAAAATATGCGTTGAAATTTGTGTGTGGGAATCGATGCAACGCTTTCAAACTACAGTGAAACCCTTAAAGTGACTAGACCAAAATGCGCCACATTGGAAGGTGTGCAAAATATGAGGTCAAATAAAAATTTACATATCTTGCTTTCCTGTTTTGAGTAACACAGTGTAACCTTTATTTTCACCTACCTCCTCTCACGAATATATCAGAGAATTTACTTATTGTCGAAAAGAGTGAACTTGTGCAGTACTACATGCCCTTCGTACACAGACGAGATTTGATTCAAAAAATACTTGGGTTGGATGTGATACATTGGATTTCTTAGTGATGTAATGGTTGCATTTTTTCGTACTTGTACAAATGGGACAATGTGTGCGCTTGTGTGCACCATTTGAAAGTAACTTTTGCCTGCGTACTTACGAATGCATTGTGTACCAAGGGGATTACAAATCAAAAGTAAGATTGGTCTCCTCAAACTTGCATCATGCCTTTAATTAGTTAATCATTGTCTACGAAATACCTCAGTTTCTTCGGTCGCCTTGAGCATTGAATGCAATCGGCTGTAACATCCTTCTGTATGACCTCGACCTCCTGCCTAGTTGGTCCACAGATATGGATCTGCCGGGCAACCTAATCAAAGTGTTATCCATGAGCATTGGGAAGCGTGTTGATGGGCGTTCGTACACGCTGGCTGTCCAGCAGCTGCATCCCACACCTTGCGTGCAGGACCTCGGAGCACTCAGATGCTGGAACTTGAAGTCCGTGGACAACACGAACAAGCCATGGGGATACCGCTCTAGCGGTTCAAACACAACCCTGCATTTGGTCTGAAGAGATTGCCAAGCTCCTCACCTCTTCCATCATAAGACCGAAGCTCGAGTGCGGATCATCCGCCTATTGTCCACTCTCCCGTGGCCAGTTGCAAAGACTGGAATTTGTCCAACATGTGACTACCAGACTCATCCCTAGTTTACGGGATATGCCTTACAAAGACCGGTGCAGACGACTAGGACTGTATACCCTATCCTGTCGTCGGTTTCGAGTTGATCTCATTATGACGCCTCGGATATTGTATCTGCGTCACTTCCCATGCTGAGGCCACTGCTTCACACCAAGCAGCACTCGAAGGCACCGCTACAAGCTAGTGGTACCTGACCTAAAGCGCATAGATCACCCACTACGCTTCGAGCGCCGAGTGGTGAAATACTGGAACCATTTGCCTACGAAAATTGTTGAGGCGAAATCGGTGTTGGAATTCATCCAATTTCTGAACACCCATTTTGCGGATCCTAGATACAGGGAGCGCATCGCACCCGAATAGTATGCGGCTCAGTTTCAATAGGAACAGACGCTAGGACTTCATTGATGTGAATCCGCGCACGTGCCTTAACTGATTACGATGGAGCAACACAGATGAATGTCTACTAGCGCTTTATTTACAGTAGTCAATATTCAGTCCACCTCGGATCACAAACATAACTGCTTAACTTAGAACGGGTTAATCAACAGTGAGACACACTCCTACTCGTGAGTACGATTTGCGCAATCAGTTGACTAATGTTCCAAGTTATGGGAGGAGTGCATGCCTGTGTATGTAGACGGCTAAGGAAAGGGTTCACTCCGAAATGGTCAAGGTCAGTCCGTGGACTAGGGAAAGCGGAGACAAACAGCACATGACATACGCCCATGAGCTCAAGCACCGAGGGACGGGACAAAATGCACCCACACATACACAGACGGAGAACATGCTCTACCGTCAAACGTCTCTGAAGTCAGCAATTTTCTGTCAGGAGAATTTCACACACAACTATTTGTAGAAATGATTCGTTCGGCGATCATCGCACAGCAGACCTTCACATGGTCAGGTGGTTAAAGACTAAATTAATAAAGCCTGTCATAGCCGACGTGGTCATCATAAACCAGAGGTAGTCACTATAAAGAGATCGTGTTCCAGATGATTTAACTGGTGGACGTTCAAGCAGTAAAAAATAGATCGACAGAGTTGATCAGGATAAAGTGGTCTTCAACGTTGTCGTTTTCACTGTATCAAGGAGGAAGCATCCGTGCCACCGAGCTTATCTGATTTCACCACTTAAGGAGTCAACCCAACCTAAACTCAATGATGCCACACATGGTATTGTTCGCATCCATGTGTATCATGCGTGCGTGATGAACTTTGTAACCATAGATTTGTTAGGGACATGATTCCACAGGTTG
The DNA here is from genome assembly GCA_944474145.2 of Dicrocoelium dendriticum. NCBI lineage: Eukaryota > Metazoa > Platyhelminthes > Trematoda > Plagiorchiida > Dicrocoeliidae > Dicrocoelium > Dicrocoelium dendriticum. Next base: position 10,762,811 of record OX104059.1, read on the forward strand.
ATACAGGGTGAAAACTGCTACAATCCCGTGTAGGCACAAGCGCCGTCTAATCACACATGGCCTCGGTATTCAGGCTATTTCCAGTTCCCGTCAACAACATGCTCGTCTACATGCCCAAACGGTAATCTCATTAGCGTGGTGAAGCACTAATTCGGTGCAGCCTTACATCTCGGAGGATTGAGTATCTTACAAATCACCTATATACGTATTAGACTTTGTCCAAGGTCAGGGTTGCATTTTCATTTAATCCTCCAGCAATGACACCAACAAGGGCATAAGACCAACCATACTGAATACCGGTAACTAAATCCCGGCTATTTTGTGTCAACGAGCAAGCTTACCCCATGGAGTGAAGAAACCAAAATGGAAAGCCACAGTGGTTCCACTTCGACAGGTTTGAACTGAAGCGCCAGCAGTAAACAGTGTGTAAATAATTTCAACAGTGGGCTTCGTCATCACCGTCATCGTGTTTGATCTTGTAAACTTGCCGCTACAGATATATGGACTACCCGTTTTAGGCAGAACTGGTATACTCAGGCGAACAAAATTGCCGTATGCGCCTGGCTACAGACGGGTACGTTTCCCGATCGTTGAACTGGGAACTTAAAAGGGACGAGAAGTATACGTATTGGTGAGGTGTAAAATGTCCTCGCCTATTGGCTAGAATTTTGACAACGTTACGACGCCGGCTAACGAGGGAACAGTATCTGGGTACTTCGCGTCACAGCAATATGTTGGATCAAACAGTGGGGACGTGTGTTTGTGTTGTCCACGAATCAAATCCGCCATAAACTTCAAAATTCTGCATCTAACACACAAGTATACAATGATAATTTCAGATATTATTTTACATAACAGACTCAGTCAAAGCAAAGGAATTTCCAGCGCTCTACACGTTTTGGCCGAACCTTCTCAGATTACTTCACAACACGATACGAGCAATGGAAATTACACCAATGCATACCCACGAATATGCAGCGAGAAGAATTATGGAAGTCGCACTGATTGTGGAAGTATGATACAAAAATATTCAGTTATGCCAGCAGCAAATTACACGTGACTTCGTCTGCTCTCGCTGAGGGAGATTGCAAAACGAGCCGACAAATCTGCGATTACAGCAGACAAACGCACACAAAATCGACAAACGTGTGCCGCGTAAAACTTAACTTACCAAATGTAGCAGCACACGTTGTGTAACCGAAATATCATAACGTGAATTTTCCTTGTTGGTCTCCGATTGCATAAACTGTTTTCGGATTTACGACAATTATCCGTGATATATATACGAAGAATCCAGTCTCAAAATAGGTCATTCCAAGTGAACATCCCAGAACGAAATTCATTCTTGGTGTTTCATATAGTTGAGAAGAAAATCCATGCGGGAATTCTCGCTCAAGTGTGCTGACCCAAATTTGCCGGCGAAATCATGATTAAGATATGCAGTCCAATCATCGGGACAGCATTCGCTCATTTGCGTTCCGATACACTAAATTTTGTAAGATTGAGATCCCGCTGCAGTAACAACCTTCGTAAGCGTCATGTATTTTAAGGTAACTGACAACCTGGAAACCGTTGCGGAGTCAAGTACGAAAACATAACTCATAGCCTTGCAAATTCGCGAGGGAACAATACCGGGCAATGCTTTGCATGATACGCATATACTTATCAATCTTAATATCTAATGGACATGCAAATCGTCACCGACAAGATATTATCTCACCAATTCAACGAGATAACTCGCAATTTTCTTTTCATCTCCATGTCACCCAAAAATATGTGCAATTTGAGCAGTTTTCGTCTCTCGAGTAAGCAAAAGATAAGCAAAATAAAGGTCGATACAGTATGAAACCCATCACTAATTCCATACCCATCAGCATTATACAAACTTTTTCCGCTGACAAATCCTACCGTTTTCCCTCTAATCATGTGTACTCAGTCTCCTGGTGTGTGTGCACTTGTGCTTTTATCGGATTCCATCGATCCACACTTCCTCTTTAATCTCGCTGATCAACTGTTCCCACCAGACACTCGTTTGATTGAAACAAGTGTGCCACTCATTCTCCATTAGCTAAACAGACCTATTTGTCTGGTTTAAGAAAGTTGTCTACACTCATGCATGGAAGTACATCTGTCCGGTTGATGATCGCCTTATATTCATAAGCGCAAGTCGTGCACGCGATGCAGTATGACTCGAGTCATATTAGTGTGCTATCCTTTTTCACACAGCAAGCAAATTGACCACGGAATGCACCTAGGCAATTATCACTGTTCCAGTTAATCTTAGAATATCCGACGACTGCCGGATATACCGCCAACAGTAGTACACGATTAGTTAAACAACTTCGTCTTCAGCTACCGGTAATCGACTATGATTAGCTTGTGTTAGGTAAGTATGTCCCAGTTGAGCATTCAAACAAAATGAAACGCCAACACATTGCTTTACATAGGTACATCGACTGTAAAACTTAATCTACTTGGGATGACTCCTCATTCATCCTTTCAACCACATGGAATCTCATCACGCACAATCTTCCTATCAATTACTTGTGTCGGTGATGGACAGCCAAAACCGATTTTTCGAACTTAAATATAATCGCCTACTCGGAAGATGATCACTTCTCAAGAACTTACTCCCGCGAATCATGCAAGAAACCATCTGCCACTCGTTCCTCCAGTAGCTTACGGATTTGTGCAACATTGTATGATCACGGTTGGATGGAGTGAAGGTCGGTTTGTTACGCTGAGGATTACCGAAAATGCAGCACCCCGCGTCACCGAGTTATACGTGTAGTTCCATTCAATTGTTCTCATGAACATTCCTTCTCTTTCACAGTGCAACTGACATGCATCAGGTTGTCCCGAAATCAACCGAATATTTAGCACACTGTTTCAATCATAATTTATTACAAAAAAGCAACGATATTTAATCAAAGTAACATCCATTGATATCGACGACGTACTGCCAACGCTCAGGCAAGTTGCCGATGTAAGATTCAAAAATCGCTTAGGATAGTTGGACAATGCGTAGGGCACCGATTCGCGGCCTCCGACAGGGGATCAATGAGCGACAAGGATCGGAGTTGGTGTGTAGGCACCGGAGAAACAAAAAAGCCACAGTCGATGCTGAACTACGGTGCTATTATACAAAGAGTAAAAGATCAAAGTGACAACATACTTCAACAATGTCCTCAAACAAAGACAAGTACAATCAGTTGGCCGTTACAAGAACAGGACATCAATACAGTCGTCCAGTCATCAAAATGACCCAGCGAGGTTACATGACATGCGAGACATGCACCAGTGAGCCAATCAAGAAACCAACAGCCACTAGTCCAATCATATCAAGCAGGTTCAATGGGGGACACATTATGAAGACCTGAGGTTAGGGGCACATGTCAGCCGGATGGGTGGTGTGTCCACCTCACAAAATTTCCGGTCTACCCTGACCTCAATAGTAACACGCAAATGGAACAAGTGCGAAGCAGTGATCGATAAAGTGGAGCATGCATCAAGGAAAGTAGCGAGACAGGTGGTGTCACCAATGTAAGGTGGGCATGGAAAACAAACGACTAAGGGTCATGCAGGGCGGTATACGTGGAACGTTCAAACAGAGTGAATTCAAGGGGAATTAGGGCAATAATGTGGGTCCAGGCGAAGGGTGATGGCTGTTGACAAAATGGACGTTACACTCCCCCGCGATAATCTGTCCCGGATTTTCCAGTGGTTGAGGACGACACGTTCTGTTCTGGATCGCCCTACGCCAACTCCATCCGCTATGGGAGGTCACAGGACGTACAACGTTACGCCTGATCCCTCCCACTTTGGCTGTTGGACTCACAGTGGTCCTCCCTGGAGCAGCAGATCCGAAGACCCGCCTCCAACCTGCGGAGAGCCAACAGCCGGAACTACATTCCCACCCGTGTCACTTCCTTCTAACAAACAGAGCTTACGCACGTCTCTTTTGTACAACCCTTCCTTTGTTCTGACAACAGCCGTCCTGACGAGCCCATCTCCAGAATCAGTGTAGCTCTCAATAACTCCCAATGGCCATGGTCCACGCGAGCTCGCTTCAGAAGAGACCAAAACCACGTCACCTGGTCTAAAATTTCGACTGTTGTGTAACCACTTTTGTCTTGATTGCAACAACGGCAAATACTCTCTGACCCATCTTTTCCAGAACAACGCAGTTAGGTAATTCACCTGTCTCCAACAGCGGTTATATTCTTCAGGAAGGGCCGTTAATATATGCGTTGCGTTGGATCGCAATATCAGCAAATCGTTAGGTGTAAGTGCCTCGCGGTCGTTGGGGTCCGAAGTTAGCGGTACAAGTGGTCTACTGTTGACGATGCGCTCCGCTTCAATAAGGAGAGTGTTCAGTGTCTCGTCATCCAACGTCTGCTGCCCTGCGACAGATAACAGGATTCGCCTAACAGACCTAATGATGCGTTCCCAAATACCACCTCTGTGACTGGCCATCGGTGGGTTGTAGTGCCACTGCACTCCTATACTCAGTAGCTTAGTATTGATCTTTGCTTGTGACCAGCTCTTCATGGCAGTACGCAACTCAGTAGCAGCACCCACAAAATTGCCCCCATTATCACTGAATATTTCGGCCGGGGTCCCTCTGCGGGCAACAAATCGTTTCAGGGCCATGATAAAAGAGTCAGTACTCAATGTAGGTGAGAGTTCGATGTGTACGGCTCGTGCTTGCATACATGTAAATAGGCCTCCATAGCGCTTCTCTTGTCTCCGCCCGTGTTTAACAATAAATGGTCCGAAATAATCCACGCCGACAAACTTGAAGGCGTGCCATCCCCGTTCCACACGGGCTAGCGGCAACGGTGCCATTAGCCGTTGACCGGCAGTGGCGAGTCTTTTTCTGCATGTCCAACAAGTTCCTATTAACCGCTTTACTACCGCCAATCCATGAACTATCCAATATTTACGGCGTAGACTCGCCAGAACTTGAGAAACACCTGCGTGACCTTCCAGCAAGTGATAAAAGCGGATCAACAAATCGGTGACAGTGTGCTTGGGAGGTAGTATAATTGGAAACTTAAAGGAAGCATCGTACTCCGAGTAGGCCAACCTACCACCTAGACAAAGCAAGCCATCACGCATTATTGGGTGTAGTCGCGCCAGAGGACCTCGCAGTATTTCCCCCTTAGGAGACGCCGAGTCCCCAGCTATCTTTTCGAGTCGTGTTAGTTCCGCTCGATAAAATTCGAGCTGCGCGATTCGAATGACGTCGTACTCGGCCCTGTGAAGTTCTTTTAGAGTAATTAACCGAGCATGTTGCAGCACTCCACTGGTTCCACACCTACGAGCATTCAGGTACTGCTTGAATCGAGACAGCCACACAACAGTCCTTAACAACTTAACCCAGTCTGAATACCCTTGGATTAGAGTAGACAATGGTGTTTCCTTTGAGGTTGCGTAGACCTGAACAGTAGAATGCTTCAGTTCTGCATCTTCCGGCTCGCAACTAAGGCAGAATTCGGGTCAATCATCGTTCTCGCTCAGCAGAAAATCTGGCCCGAGGAACCAGTTCTTTAAGGAGGCTAGAGATGTAGTACCTCTCGATAGCGGATCAGCAGGATTGCAACCGGATTTGACGTGTTTCCATTGGCTGGGTGTGGACAATTCATGGATGATTGTCAGTCGGTTGGCGACGAAGGTGCTAAACCTTTTAGATTCATCATTTATGTAATATAAGATGTACTCGATCAGTCATGGGGTGCACGGCCAAACATTTTCGCTGAACGCTACAAGTTCTGCTGTTTGAGGCAAGAAGATGCAGAGCCACTGGAACAATTTGTCGCTCGTTTAATTCGGTCTGTAAAAACCTGTGACTATACTAGCATTCCGAAGAATACACTTGAGAGTGTTATGCTGACGCAGCAGTTGATAACCGGTATAAAGGATAATCGTATGCGCGAATAGCTACTTTCCGAAGATCCGTCAAAACTTACCTGGGAGAGAGCCATAGAGATCGCAAGACTAATAAAAGCCGCCGTTGAACATTCCAGCCTATTCAAGTCGAGTGATATACTAGAAGTCAGTAAGATTCAGCACAAGGGTTCCAGTCAACCTCAGAATTCGACTGTTTCGTGCTATAGATGTGGGAGTTCTCGCCACAAAGCTGACTGTCAAACATGTCCGGCTCGTACAGCTGAGTGTAAAAGCTGTGGTAAACTGGGCCACTTCGCCAGATGCTGCCGCTCGCGTCGAGTCGCGTTAATTGACCAACAAAATGATGTTTCCACCTCACCGACTACACCGAATCTTTTTTCTATCAGAAGACGATTACAACCAGAAACACGACGAATTGCTTCGCTGGAACCCAAGCTCCCTGCTCCTGACATACGTACCGTTACACTCCATGGGCTTAACACTTCTGTACCAGTGACTATGGAGCTAGACTCGGCATCGCCGATAACAATTATCCCGTCCAGCATTTACGACAATTACCTGAATGACATTCCATTACATCCTACGTCGTATAAATTCGAATCGTACACAAATTCACGTGTGCAAATTCGGGGATATATAATGACGAAAATCAGTTTACTCTCAGTCGCATCTGATGTAGCTGTGTATGTTGCCTCCGAAGACAGTCCAGCCTTGCTGGGGCGAAATGCTAGGGTTGCCCTCAACATAACACCATCTATCGAGCGAATGCGCACCATGACAATCAAAACATCAGTACTTAAAAGCTTATATCCCAAATTGTTTGCTGAGTCGATTGGCCGGATTCCATCTGCTGCTCATCGAATATGCCTTAAAAAGGACGCTAAACCGTTTTCGATTTCGCAGCCACGTCCTATTCCATTGGCCAAACGTACGATGGTAGAAAAGGCCATACAAGAGATGATTTCCAACGAGTTGATAGAGCCAGTTAACTGTTCCGAATGGGTGCATCCCATGGTCACGGTGTTAAAGAAGGACGGTACTGTGCGCATATGCAACGACTTTAAAGGGTTGAACAGTCAGATCGTCGTCGAAAAATTCGTTCTTCCCACAGTTGACGAGTTGTTGGTCAAGATAACTGGCGCGCGATTTTTCTCAAAACTAGACCTGAGGAAGGCCTTTTTCCACATGCCATTGACACCAGAATCCAGACCACTTACGGCTTTTCTGACATCGAGTGGTCTATTCTAGTACAAAGTCTTGCCGATGGGACTTAGCTCCGCTCCAGCAGCTTGGCAGAAGTTTATGAATCACTCACTAGCAGATCTACCGGGACAAATCGCTTACATGGATGATATATGCGTTTTCGGGAAATCAAGTGATGAGCATGACTCAAGGCTGCGCGCTGTGTTGCAGCGATTGGAGAGCCTAGATTTTCGGCTGAACCTGGAAAAGTGTATATTTTGTGCTACGGATGTCGAGTTTCTTGGGTATGTCTTATCAGCTGGTGGAATTAGACCATGCGCAGCTAACACTCGAGCTATCACGGAAGCCCCTGTACCGAAGAATACATCCGAGGTTAAGCACTTTCTTGGTTTATGCTCGTACAACTTGCGCTATTTGCCCGATTTTGCAACTATAGCGGAGCCATTGAGAATGCTGACAAAAGAAAAAGTTACGTTCGATTGGGGCTCTTCGCAGCAGTCGGCCTTTGAAGAAATTAAAAGACGCCTCGTCTCCACCCCAATGCTGGCCATTTTCGACGAAAACTGCCCAACATTCGTCTCAACGGATGCGTCAAACATCGGTTTAGGAGCGGTCTTGTCTCAAATTTAGAACGGTGAGGAAAAAGTGATTGCATATGCTTCTAGAAAGTTATCCCCTACTGAAGTTTCATATTCCGCAGGTGAAAGGAAGGCCCTGGCCTGTGTATGGGCCTGTGAAAAATGGCACCTGTTTCTGTTTGGTCGGAGATTTACGTTGCGCATGGATCATGCTGCTCTAACTACCCTCCTCAGCCGAGGAACCAATGGTCACAGGCCACTACGGATTAACCGCTGGTATGCGCGGTTACTGAACTATGATTTTCAAATCATCTTCCGCCCTAGCTCCAAGAACCGTCTGGCAGATAGCTTATCACGTTTCCCATTGGATGATTCCGACAAGAATGAAGACGACGAAGAAAAAGTCATGATTTCTGCTTTACAATCAAGTGAGCTCGCCGCGGTTACTAAACAAGAGCTTCAAGAAGCTAACCGGAGTGATTCAAATGTGCAAGATGTCATTCACTATCTCTCTCAAGGCTGGCCTCGCTACGCGAAGTTGAGTGGTGAACTACGGGCGTTTTATGTTTTACGACATGAGCTAGCGGTCGTTGACGATTGCCTTATGCGAGGATCGCGATTCGTGGCTCCACAGAAACTGATATCAAAAATTATCCCATGTGCACACGAGGGACATCCGGGTATCGTACGGACGAAGCGCCGACTTCAAGAATACTTTTGGTGGCCAAAAATGAATAAAATGGCAGAGGCGTGTGTCCGGTCTTGCGATGCATGTCAGAAGGCAGACAAGAGCTCCAAACCGATCGATGCCCCCATCCAACCTGTTACTTATCCAATGAAACCTTGGTCGAAGGTGGCGATTGACATCATGGGACCGTTTCATTCTGCGCCACAGCACCAGAGGAACTGCTTAGTTGCCACGTGCTATTACAGTAAGTGGCCGGAAATCCATTTGTGTGGCGATGTGACCACTTCAACCGTTATAAGGTGGCTGAAACATCTGTTTGCTAGGTTTGGGTTTCCTGAGGAAATTGTGACAGACAACGGACCACAATTCACGAACTATGGGTTTAAACGTTTCTTACAGCTTCGTGATGTGAAGCACGTACATACTGTCCCGTACAACCCAGCTGCCAACGGCATGGTTGTGCGCACTAATCGCACGCTAAAGGAAACTATACAGACAGCACGTTTGTCCGGCAGGCAGTGGGAAGATGCCGTTTTGGAGGCTCTGTTTACTCACCGAACATCGCACCACAGAGCGACTGATCGCACCCCAGGTGAGCTGATGTTTGGCAGGAAGTTGCGTACGAAATTAAACGCAGCTATTTCGGCTGCAGAAAACAACGACCCCCACCAACTGGAACGTCGCCGGGGATATCAGTCATCCTACGAGAAACGGGCCACATCGCTGCGTCCTGGAACGTTGGTCAGGCTAAAGGAAAGGCAAACACGTAAAGGAGAACCGGCACTGACGAGACCCATCAGAATTACTCGTGCGCTAGGGCCAGGAACTTATGAGTTAGCAGACGGCCGACGAGTCAACGCCAGATAGCTATATTCAGCACTTCAACCGAAGCAATGTCCTGAAACGAGGGCCACCGCAGTGAACCAACCGCTGAAGAGAGGGAGTAGTGTGGTAGCCCGTTCGCGCGGGCCTTACCACGACCGCACTTCGTAGCTCGTGATTGGATGCCTGTCCGTTCGCGATCAATACCAGGGTTGTTTTGAATATATTGAGTGCATGTACCGTTGGCGTGAATAGAAGTTTGTGTTGCGTACCTGTAGAGTTCTGCTTCCTCGTTCGGGGCTTTGGTCGTGTTTGTTCAAGACCCTGCGTGCAAGGGACTAGTGTACGTGTAGATACAACAGGTAGAATCTGTCCAGAATCATACCTTTTCGAAAACCAACTGAGCCCTCTCGGTCACATCCTCATACAGCTTCGTTGCAAGCACGGCCGCCGACAATTCCAACCGTGGGATTGATACAGCCTTTAGAGGGGCTATTCTTGACTTAGCATATAACAATGAGCAGTATGCGATGTTCTCGGTGCAAAACCTAGCATAAGCAACCGCACCATATCCATTCTCTGAAGCATCACAAAAGATGTGCAATTGTGGCCGCTCTTCAGGCCCAGTGAACCTGCGAATGCACCGGGGTATCTTCAAAACATTTAGAGCCTTCATATCACTTAACCACGCACTCCAGATTTTTTCGTATGCGCTAGTGATCGGGTCATCCCAGTGCGCCTTGTCGCGACACATCATTTGAAGGAGTAACTTCGTGGGCATAATTAAAGGGGCAATAAAACCCAAGGGGTCATAAATGGACGATACCACAGACAAGATGCCCCTTCTCGTTTTCGGCCTATCTGGTATTGCGAACTGATAAAGAAAGGCGTCCTCACGAGAATCCTAAGCTATCCCCAGTGTTCGCTTCACCGATCCAGATGCTTCAGCCAAAGGCTTGACTGACCCGGTGACCTTTGTAAAAGGAATCGCACTATACACCCCTTCGTGGCTGCTGACCCATTTCCATAACTTGAACCCTCCTTTGCTCAGCATCTCCCTGATCTGTGCCACAAATTGCGTCGCTTCTTCAACAGTTGGTAGTGAGATCAGAAGATCGTCGACGTAGAAGTTATGGTGTACTGCTGCGGCTACACTCTCATTATCATGACATCCCCATTCGCCAGCTGTTCGACGCAAGGCAAAGTTGGCACAAAACGGTGATGAAGTGGCTCCAAATGGATGTGCCGTCATTTGATACTCGATCAATTCCGAGCCAATCTCGTCATCCTTCCACCAAAGGAAGCGTAGCGCACCTCTGTCACGCATGGGCACCTTCACCTGCATAAACATATCTTCAGTGTCTGCAGAAACCGCTACCATCTCAACCCTAAAACGCAGTAGGACTCCAATTAGATCCGCGGTAGTGTCTGGTCCTTGAAATAGTTGATCGTTTAGGGAAAGCCCTTTGTGCCTTGCGGCGCAATCAAACGCCACTCTAAGTTTGTCCGGCTTCTTTGGATTAATCACTGCGTGGTGCGGTAAATACCATTTTGGTGCATAGCCTGGTTGTAAGTGCGCAGGTGGCACCAAAACTGCGTATCCTTTAGTCCTGCTTATTTCCAATGCCGCCGTTTACCTTTCGCGCAACGTTGGGTTGTTTAGTAGTCGCCGACTCAAACAGTGCAATCTGTGAAGAGCTGACCCATAATTATTTGGAACAACTGCTTGTCGATTTCTCCAAGGTAGAGCTATTTCGAAGTGTCCCTTCACTAGTCGTATAGAATTTTCAGCGATGGACAGTGCTGTCTTATCCTCTATGGAGAGGGAGCGGGCGCTGGAGCCGACACCTTCGAACCCACCATCATACAACATTTTAAGTTGTGCTTCTAGCGAATGATCATCCACTTGCACAAAGTTTACGGAAGCGCAATGCTGACCACTCATGTTCACAGGCCCCAACAATACCAGCCGAGTAGGGTTTTCGCGGCAAACGGGTGTTTCCTACCACAAGTACGGCGTTCAATTTGCCAATGTGCTTCGGGTACACCTGCACCTATCAATACTCGGACTCTGTTATCCATCAGGTCCTCAAAGTGGATGTCCGATAAGTGTGGCCAGTGCTTTGCCAGCTGACCACAAGCGTTTCCCACTGATCGTAATGGCAAGCGCTTCAAGCAGTAGGCACGTTCAACTGTGACACAGTCTGCACTTCTCAACGCCGACAAGCGGAAATTGGCCACACCCTGCTTGCAAGGATGTAATACCACTTATTGTCTGCA
>OX104059.1:10774826-10813963 GCA_944474145.2 Dicrocoelium dendriticum
TGTCTAATACTGGAGTTCGGTGGAGGGGCGTGTGTCAGACATTCTGCTATGGTCCTTTTTACCGAAAAGATTTCAGTGTCCGGCATCTACGCAGCTACCTCTAAAAGCCTTTCATACTTCTGAGACATTGCAAGCACGATTTCAACTAGTGGAATATTATTACACTTCACATAGAACCAAACTGAGTCAGGTATGCTGCTGATCAGCCTGCACTTACTTGGTGGGATTTTCCCGCATTTCGCATGAAAATAGGTCGAGCGATTTTCACAGGAAACCACTATTTTGATCATTCTATTGCACGTCTCGCAGGCGCCTTTAGGCACTGTGGCTCGTTTAGTAGCGCTCACCGGGGCACCTGAAACTGTGATGGTTAGTCCTACCCAGGACCCTGCATTGATTGCTCCGGTGTCAAGGTCAGCCCGCAGAGACTGATGGCTGTCTCAATGCCTCTCTCTTGTGGTCGCGCGCAGATAGCCGGATTCAGCGATACGCAGACAAGCGCACGAAGGCGCGTTACACGACGATGCAAGCGGGGTAGTGACAAGCTACCCTCAGTGTCTCGGACGTGATGTTTAGTAAATGAACGATACAAAATATCTCGGAACTTTACTATGCTGCCATCTGTAGTTATGATTACAGGGTCGACTGACAGTCCTCAGCTTCTTCTATTGAATGAGACCAAAATTATACTCGGAAAGCTCGAGAGCGATGTCAGTTCACAAGCAGAAATCGACGAAGCATTTGCCGAAACTGAGAACGGGAGTAACAATATGCTCCACACAAGTTAGATCAAAGAGATGGAAAGCGTTGAGTAGCGCTCATCGAACTGGTTCGAAAGAGCGCACGCACAAGAATGTGTGTGGAGAAGTGGAATAAGAAAAGCGACTGAAATGCGAGCCGATATTAAGTGCGGCCGTACGGCAATGTAATGGTACTTTTGTCAAGACAGTGCATTAGATATCATGCCTGTGAATGGAGTGTGCAGGACCTAACTAACTCGCTGATAAATTCACCATATCGCGTAAATATCTGAGGCCATTCAGAAAGCTGCGTGTTTACAACACCGAGGATAACGCGGGTGTTACTTCGCTCATGTTCCATACGTAGCAATCACTCAAGCAACCCGCATCTGACTTGGTGATGCTCTTAACCATCTGCCTCAGTGCAAGAGCTTTCCTGAGTTGTTGGCAGTCGTGTAAACCCTATAAAGCTATTCGAATCACATTATTCCCAACTGACCTTAGGTACCTTCAAAAATGTAAACCCATCGGCATCTTAACCAGTCCACAATACATACTATGGCCTGTTTTCGTCAGAAAGCAATACATCAGAATTATACGGTGGAGTCATCACCCACCCCCCACAAAGCTTAGTTAGAAGCATCTACGTCCGTTTCGTGGGGACATCGTGGAGACTCTGTCGATACACTGTCTATTTTTGTTGCCAAAACCTGACTCCTACAGATTGGGCAACTAACGGTATTGCACATAAACAGTCTTGCCGTAGCGTTGACCTGTCTTCCACTGAAGAGGGGTCAATCATGCCACACGATAAATCACCACTCACAAGGAGCAGCAGAACAAACCGTTACTATTCAAACAAAAGTTGTTGACAGTGATATGTTCAAACGTCCCAGAAACCCGCCAGGGAATAGCTAAAAGTTAGACAAACTGAGAAGTAAAGCCGCTGGGCTGAGATAACCTGTGTACTCGGACTGACAGTTCTCCTAACTAGCCTTGCACTTCTTTCACACGGGACGTCGTTCTTTCAGGAAGCCACATCCTGGTGAACTCTTCTGCCAGTGCGCTAAATTTTCCGGACACGCCATGGGTAGAAAGACAAAAGCGGATATCTGACCCGAACGTGTCCCGTCAAAATGAGACGAAGAGAGTTGTACTGGTTCATGGAGTACCAGAATTAAAGCATGTCGATAACGAGAAACAACAAAAACACGACAACAAAGCGTGGAGGTAAATCACAGAACTCTACAACCTGCAACATTTTGTTGCTGTTGATATCACTCGTCTACTTAACTTCCCAAACTAACAAGACAGCGGGCCAAAATTTTGAACGTTACCTTGACTACGCCAGAAATTATCTCGACGGCAATCCTAGAGTGGCATAACAACAGAAAACTTGTGCCTCCAGAGGTATGCTTGAGACCATCCTTCAGGCGGTACAGACCTCATTTACAGATGATCCAGTCTCGATTGTTCCTACCTCAGACCAGGCAACTGTGAAAACATCACTTTCCAAAAACGCCAGCAGAACGTCACTATTTGTGCCGATCATACGCAGCGAACTGAGCTCCTAATTCGCCAACAAATATAGTGTTGATACACCAACGCACAAAATTTGTATTTTATGCTTCCGGAATGAGGTCATCGAGATAAAACAACAACTTGAAACATCATAGCAGTGACAGAAATGGCTCTCAAACGACATACTAGATCCGGAATGTTAGCTTAGGGAGAAGTTAATCCTTCGAAATGATCGTCCATCTCTCGGTGGCAGTGTTACTATTTACCATTGAGATAACCATAACCCCTACTTGACGAACAATGATTTTCCCTTTTGGGAATTTGTGATTTCATACGCATGAGGAGGCTAAGTTAGATTGAGATAGTTACTTTGATTGTAAAACATACTTTAAGTGTGATGCAAAAGCGCATTTGGGCAAAATAGCCACTGAAAGGTTTTTCCTTATTAGCCATATCATTGTTTTATTCTTGGGCCACTTGGTGAGTTCCGCTTATTCACCATCCAAATTAAAACAGCTATTTTGTAACAATCAAGGAATGTCAACTAAGGAGAAACAGTGTTACTCCTGAAACTCCCTAAAGCATTTCTGCGTCTTGTTGAGGCTCAGGTGCGTATTGCGCGTTGTCCACTTGATCACTGTCTGGCCTTTACAGTTTAGGCATTTGCATCGTTGACGTGCACTATCAACCACTAGCCAGTGATCCGCAGAATCTGACCGGATTGCAAATGATGGAATAACTGTAGTTGGGCTCCGGTGTTTTTTCACTTTGAACTCCGTTTCAAAGGATGATGAAGGCCGTCGCCTCTTCTCTTCAACATTCCTTTGCCTTGCAATACATACTCTGAAAGCAAGCAAGTCTTTCTATTTCTCTAGACGCACATCCTCTGAGTCACAATCACGTCGACAGAGTAACCAGCTATTGAATGATACCATGTTGACAGAATAGCAAAACCTTCGGTAGTATTTTCGGGACCTGAAATGGATCCAGCAATATGCAATCAGTGCATCTAGAGCATCAACGTCGCCCATGAACTAAGTATACAGTGATGACGCTTTGACACTCCACAGATACTTCTGCTTTCAATATTTGTCTTATATTTGAGCATTACAAACTAGGTGAACACTGACAGCAGTGCTGGAAACAGAAACTACTCTATTGTCAAGGCATTTGAAAACACTTGCTTCTACATTGTCAACAATTATTGTATTTGCTTCAAATGTCCTTCAACTCTACTTTTCAAGTCCGCGTCTACACCGAAACTACAATCTTGTAGGCGATTTTGCTGTAAACTGGCTGTCCTACGGCAGCCACAGTAACAGTCAAATCAGGTATCGAATGCAGCCAACCATATGTATCGGCCTAATAACAATTGTCGAAAAGTAATTTCTTCAATGCATTGAAGTACAGTTAAATCTCCGAAGATGACCACCTCTATATTCTGACCACAGGTTTAAGTTGACCGTATTTTTGATGTTCGAAAGATCACCATGTAAATCTACTGGTAGCAGACCTCTGTATGTTAAGCACCTTTGTATGTTACTGCTCTGGTCCTGTCCCTTGAGTGGTTAACTTACGGTTTGATTGTATTCGAAACTTGGCTTTTAGCGGCCACCACAATTCTTTCTATGCATAAATGCTCTGTAGAGCTTTATATGAATTGATAGACACTTAGCATCGTTAATTGCAACATCATCAATCACCTGGAAGCGATATATACTTGCTCTTAACAGTATGCAACAAGCTGTTCATTGTTTCTGCAATAGCTGGCCTGAAATTTTGCGAATTAGACACAAAGTTCAAGTTAAACTCGAACAGAAACAACAGTCGAATCCCGCAAATGTTCCCTTTAGAGATTTTCATTGATCTAGGATAGAAGAGTGTGAATCGATTTCGGATTGGAGGGTGTCAAACCAACACACGCGTGTCACAGCCTGTTTAGCCGATCATTTCCCACGTGCCCTGCACTAGTTATCTCCACTGTGTCGGTCACATAAAGTGGAAGCAACACGTGATGGAAAACGAGGAAAGAAAACGGAAAGGAAGTAGCATACGCATAATCTAAGAACTGCAAATCGAATTTTGAAAAATCGGCATCAGAGGTCGTAATTAACAGTGATTTAAGGGGGGAGAAGCAATTGCTTGACAATGCTCGCAGAACGCCGTGAGCAAGGATTATAAAACCAACAAAAACTAAGAAAAAATTGGTGGGATTCGGGTTTGAACCGACTAAGATATGCACGTAAACAATGAGATAGGCTCCCTCACCTCTCCGTTAACAAAACTGGGACGCACATTGTTTGGTTCGAGTTAAAAAATGGAACAATGAACATGGGTTTTATACGGGTAAAAAGCTGATGCTTAACAGGTCCCGTAGGATGGTTGTGGTGAAAATACAAAATATAAAAAATTGTTAGAAAAATTAGGTTTACACGGTGAACACCGAAGTATACGTAGTATAGAGTGTAAATTCAAGGTAAATCACCAGCAAGGACAGCAAGTTGGACGTTGGTAAAAATCGTACCTCATTCTTGTATACACATACGGGAGGCGAAAAACGTGGAATGAGATCTGGGATATGACCTTCAGTGAAATCTCCTACAGACACATTTGTTAATTCATGGGTAATGGGTCATGTAAGATGGTGCAGCGGACCAAAGCACGTAAGGCAAGTGGGTTAGTGTGTCATCAGGGCGTTTTTCTGGTAGGTTAGTATTGGAAGAACAATAAAACAATGATATAATACGGATGGAACCGCCAAGGCTTGACAAGTCCCTTGGCATGGTTGGTTTGAATAACGCTAGTTCAATGAAGTAACACATAAGTGAAAAACACATCTGTGGGCTCACCATATTATCTACGTTAACACGTAGGTATATCCGTCTAACCTGGTTTGTGGGGTTGGTGAGCACAAATTTTGTCTGCGTCTAGTTGTCACTCAATGAATAGAAATCTGATCAAATAATGTCAAAGGTGTAAAAAGCATCGACTAGTCATATTTTTAAAATGGGTAACTTGGGCGCCGAAATGATAAAAGTCGAAAGAGCGTTCCACGGTTGACAAACACCAATGGAAAATACCTTCAGCCGCATTCCAGCCGACTGTATTGGGTGGCAAGTTTCAATTTTCGACCCCTCAATTTCGAGCTGCAGCCAAGTTTCAAGGGGTGGCGTCAAGCGTAAGGAGGAGAATCACTGGGTGATATTTGGTTGGTTTTGAACGGCTACCAGTTTTGCAAATCGGGATAATGTTGCCTTGCTTCCACATGCTAGAGACCTGCTGTTCGTCCAGGCATCTTTGAAAAAATCTCATTAATGTTTCAGCTATCCTCGTAGCTGCCACCTGCAGCGCTTTCGAGGGAATGTTGTCAACTTCGGGGGAACTATGGTTGCACAATGACAGCAGCTTCCTCAAAATGGTCGCTGAACTAAACGTGACGTGTACAAATATTGGCACCTGGAATAATGGAGCAGGTATGTTACAAATGCTTGCAGCACATCGGAAAATTGGGGCATATTGTGGCTGTAAAACATTGGCTGCATCCTCGGCCATTTGAGCACATCCATCCGCTGATATTAGTGGGGGGACACCACGTTTCACATTTCGGATGCTGTTTACATGTCCGTACAGAAGATTTTGTTAACACAAAACTTTTATGCTAGACTCTGCTGGTATACAAATTTGTCCTCGCGCACAAGTGTGGTACAGTGCTTACGATGCATAACATAATTACTCCAGTTACATGTTCGGGAAACTAGAAGGGAGGAAAATGTTATTCGACAAACAAGTCGACTGGATTCGAAATACCGGTAGCTCGGGTTGATGAATCAATTGTTCATTTGTTCTCCGAGAAAACCGCCAAGCTCGGAGAACAAATGAACAATTAAGTCGACTGGAGTGTGTGGCGATTTTGAGGTGGTAGTCTTTCAGATTAGTAAGGTGACTGAGACGCAACAGACTGCGTGAGTTTGGTTCCTCAGCATTATGTAGACAGGGAATTCTTTTCGTTGACTCTGATTTTCACTGCTGAATAATAAAAGGGGTTGCAGTCTGTGTTAGTATAGCACCTGGAGCAAACCCCAGAGCATTCGACCGCTCCACGTTGCGGAGCTTCGGGCGCATCCATATTGGGTTTGCGACATGGTGGCCAGGCTTGGATCGCGTACTCCACGTCGAGCCTCATGTGGGCATTCGTTATCAAGGGAAAGGTAGATATCTCGAACTTTCAGCAAGCACTCTATGCGTCTAAAGTGCTGACCGGCTCTTTTCGATGCCATTTCAGCATTTTCTAGAGGCCAAGTTTTTCCTGCAGGAGTACCTTGAGGTCGCTTTCCTAGGAAACATGTTGCAACTACAAGGTGCCAACAACGGACGCGTATGTTGTCGGTCCTCCATTGTTATTTGCAGTGGCATATGGCTTCGATGTTCGTGTGCAACAAAGGCAACATTAATAGCAGTCCCTCTGGATCGTTGCTCCTACCTTCGGACTGGCTGCTCCTTTTTAAATTGGATTTCGTTTTTTGGCATCGAGTTTGGGCTTTGACCTGCTGGTTCCAGTAAGACAGTTCTTGCGGCGATTACCTGCTCTACCATCAGTAACAGGGTGTCGCACGTTTACGCCAACACATGTTGGACGAGTAGAATAGCCGTACAGTGTGCATAATAAAACGGAATCGTCATATTATTAAATTTTTATCTCGCTAAGAGTAAGGCGAGCACAATTAAGATGGCATTTTGCGGCCGTTAGGGCGCTATATTCCAAATAGTTTTTTCACAGATCTCCCTTTGTCATTACTAACATACAATTCTGAAGAGGTAGGCTTAGCTTTCCGTGGGCAAACGGTGCGCGCTAAGCTATGAAGGAGGTTTTTAACTACAAACCAACTGCATCAATTTGCTGCTCGAACGCTCTTACCGCGAGTGTCAATACAACGTCTTCGGGCAGGGCAATCCAAGTGGCAATTATTCTACGTGAGATCCGACTGTCAGCCCCAACCCGAGGAGATCGAAGTTCGTACCACCTCTCCGGATGATCACTGCGAGTTGGTGATCGCACTAGGTTGAAAAATGAGATAAATCCTGGCCAGGTTAATCCGTCAAGATGAAATGGGTGAGAATCAGGTTCCCTTGATACCGGAGATGGCGCAGCGAAACAAGCACAATTTAAGCAGTTACTGAGGTTGGGGCAGGCGTTTCGACTCATGCACCCTCTTACTGCCAACTTGCAGGACCCATTCCACTTTCAGCTTCCTCCGGACTAAGCATGAAATACAAGATTGATCGCAGTATTCCACGTGGGGCTTGATGAATGCTATGTACAGTGACAAAAATTTCCCTGTAAGAACTCAGAATAACTGGCAAATCATCCACAACATCAGGAATCCTTTGCAGGCGCCTTTTGTCTAGTTTTCACTAGACTTGAATTTCGATGACAGCGTGACCCCCAATTCAACCTTTTGGTCAAACGCGGTACTTCGTTTCCGTCAAAAAGTAACTCTTAAGTGAACCCCATTTCCACTGCACATAAGCGAACATTTAGTGTTTTATTGGCAATGGTCACAAAACGGAGCAGGCCCACAGCCTGTCAAGCTCACATGGTAGGTCCTTTGGATCACCGATCGTACCCAGAGCTTAAGATCGCCTGCAGACATTAGAGACCGTGTGACTAGTTTCTCAAGGAGGTCGTTTGTACATTAGGTGGACTGCAATGAACCCAAAAATGACCTCTGTGGCACATTACTGCGAACAAATTTTTGAAGGATAGATTCGAGCTTTGGAGCACACATCCTCTTATTCACTGTGAATGCCATTATACAACGCAGAGCAGGTCCGAAGGTGCCATATGACTGCAATTTGGACAGAAGTGGAGAGTGCGGGACGGTGCCGAACGCTTTTGCACCGTCGATGAACAAAGCATCAGTCGTTTACCCTTCCTCTACCGCTTATACGTGGTTATCCGATAAGCTGCTGCAGTTCACCGTGGCGAAGTGTAAAATCATGAGCATGCGCCATCAGCTTAACCATGAATATCGACTTGGGGACCAGCAATCGCAACATGCTTCCCGGGAAACCGACCTTGGGGTGATCGTGCAGGACAATCTCGGCTGCTTGAAACAAGCTGAAAATGCATCAAAAGAGCCATTCAACAACATGAACTCTTACAAAGGGCTTTCGGAAATTTCGAGCCAGCA
Source organism: Dicrocoelium dendriticum (assembly GCA_944474145.2). NCBI lineage: Eukaryota > Metazoa > Platyhelminthes > Trematoda > Plagiorchiida > Dicrocoeliidae > Dicrocoelium > Dicrocoelium dendriticum. The sequence goes on from OX104059.1 coordinate 10,783,279, forward strand.
GTATTTCCGCAAATGCTGGGGGCCTACGTGGGGCCCCATGTGAAATATGTGCTCCATGCCTGGTGTCACTGGCGCAAGCGCGACGTCGATGCACTTGAAGCTCTACAACGTAGAGTAACCAAATTCATTAGCGGATTGTTTCACCTACCCTACCAAGGCAGACTGCAATCCCTGGGATTGTACACTGGGGAATATCGACGTCAGCGAGGAGATCTCATCGGGATTTACTTAATATTGACGTACCCAACTCACCCATGTCGCAGTATGTTGCAGCTGAGCCAAGATACCAACCTGAGAGGCTATCTGCTCACACTGGCCATGAACTAGTGTCGACTCGATTGTCGACGAAACGTTTTGTTCTTCCGTGTGTCCCTTGCCTAGAATGCCCTTCCGACTCGTGTTATCATTGCCCCTACATGAAGGCTATTCAAAAGACATATTGATGACACACTTTCCAACATGCAGTATTTGTTGCAGTCCGTTTCACTCGGAGGACGAAATAACGCAAACCAAACCATGTGCTTAACGGCCCGTTCCGCAACGTGGCGGTGAGATACATGCAGAAGTCTCCTTGTGAGTAGAGTGGATGTATCTAAACTGGATTAACATGACACATGAGTGGGCGTTGTCGTTTCCTTTTTTCTTTTGCACGCATTTATTAAACTATAAGTGCTCTATACTATTTTATGGATGCAAAACCCAACCCCCGCTTCAAGCTATCGTTATGCAGCAGTGCATTTAAATCGGTAAACGTATAAAATAACATTTTACTTATTCCTTGATCCTTTCAATTTCATTTTTCACTCCAACCATCCAATGTGACTCGTCAAGTACATGCTTTTTACCCGTAACAAATCTGTTCATTTTTTCTTGCTTGGCCAAGCACTTTTGAGCACACAACATATTAGTTAGACAGGAGTGATCTTTGCAAAATCCGAGTTGAGACGGGCTGAATAAGCTAAACGCCATCAATTGGGTTTTAACGGCGTCTGCTACTAGTTTCTCCAATAAGTTGACTAGAAAGCTCAGTAAGCTCATCGGTTTATAGTTCTGAGGTAAGCTCTTACTCAACCTCTTGAATACGGGGTGGACGTTTGCTTCATTCTAATTAGAAGGTAAGGAACAACTGAGGAGTGACTTATCGAACCGTCCCGGAGTTGGTTCATACAACTCAACTACTAATCCGTAGGTTAACTTTGGGTCAAATGCATCTAGCACAGTCGCATTTGCCTGAGTTAGCCGCTGTAGAAGGCTAATTACCTGGATCTCTGAAATTGTTATGTCCGTCAGCAAAGAACCTACTTGGACTCTCATCTATAAATCAGTTTGCGATATCAGAGATTCCCTAACGAATAATTCCGCATACTGCTCTGCTGGTGGACAAGCCTCTGATTGATCAATGTTTGCAGCGGTACCGTCAGAGCCAAACCACACTCGTAGTAATACTTTCAAATGGCTTCGCTTCTTAATGTAAGCGAAAAATCGCCTTGAGTTAACTGAAACTGAGCTGGCAAACTCCATCTCCTTCGTAGTCGACCTTCAGCCAGATGTTGGTTGTAGATATTCCGTGAGTTCCGATAACGCCGAAAAGTGCCATGTGATAGAGTTGACAGATAAGTCCGCCAACACTTGGTCCGGCTGTTCATCCATTTGCACGCAACTGAGTCGAACCACAATGGTTTTACCCTTCTAATCTTCCTAAATGCAATTTAGATATGAGGGATGCACCTCAGTTGGATGAACTATGCAATATGACCAAGCGGTCTAGACAATGTTGTCTACTAAAAAAACACTAAGCGAAGCCGCGGCCTTAGCTGTATTTGCTTAGAAATCAGTTCCCCATATATTCTCACCTCCAGGGTTGGTTTCTATATGGTCTTGAGAGAGAGAGAGCACATTTGAATGTCAAACAAAGGTGGTCGCCATACGGAGATGCGTAGTATTTTTAGTAAGGTTTAGTAGGATAGCTTCTAGGTGCTCTGAATGGTAGTACCCTAACCTCGAAAAGCCTGCGTCGTAGTAACACTTGCTGTCTTTCAAGTCGTGGGTGTGCCGATGAGCGTACTAGTGGCAGCGTTCACCAACTGCGTGGAACGACCAGCTGAGCTCTATTCTCCCACCGCCTACATCAACGGAATAAGTTTGCAAGTGCTCTACATATTGGAGCACAGGCGAAATGTATTCAAATATCAACAGATAGGCAGACCCGTACCCATATCAGGGTGCAATAGTGTCACTATCCGGCAGCTGGGACTACACATCTGCAAACAGCGGGAATAAACCACTACGACTGCCAGGGATCGGTGAGACTGGGGAACACACAGTGTCGTGCGATGGCATTAAAAGCGTTCCATAAGCCGTCCACTAAACGAGTAACGGACTAAAGAGTTCCTCATCCGTTGGTGATCTAATGATGCTAATACTAAAAGGATATATTCATGCGGTTTGCCTATTTCAAATTAATCTTAACCCCTTAGCAGAACCATGAAATTGAGTATTCCTCAGTTTACTCCGGCTTTCGAGAAACCTGGACATATCGCCAACTGTTTTATATCCGTGACTCTTAGACAACTTACTGACATTGCCAGCGGCTTCTCATCGAATACCTACTAATCATTCACGGTACATCACCATACAGGTTTAAGTATTAGGCATCTGTGCACAAACCCCTAAAACCAATCATTGAATAACGATGTAACCATGCAGACCTTCGATTCAGAGTGTTTGATGTAAATTTGACACATTCTGACTGTTTACAAATTTTAATTCCAGGTATAGGGAAATCCACTAGGACCACGGGCTCCCAACTTATGGGATCAGACTTCCCCATTGAGCTGTACTGGAGCTGTTTGAGAAAAGGAAGTTGACAACCCAAATTCTTCGCAAGTTCTTGCGTATGGGGTACATACTAACCTTCCGTTTTTGGTGTCTTCAGTAGTACAGTCGGTGAACGCTGCGTACCGAGAGGATACCGTCGGGACGCTTGGAAGTAGATGTGGGTTCACCTCGGTAATATTTGGGTCATCAATCCGTCCGATACGCCCTTCTCCGGCTTCGAAGAATGCCTTGCAAATGCTGTCGATAAACAATTGTCGTGAACGACTTGTACCAACGCAGTCTGTGGAAGGAACTAAAGCCCTTCTGTCTATGCACCTGAATGGATATACCGCCTATAGTAAATTAATTCCACTGAAGAACCATCCTCCTTGTTTGGAAAATGATTTGTTTGCATTTGATGATAAGCAATCCCTGCTGACGCTCAATTCACCTCCCACATTGTGACTCATCCAGTCGGAGGGATTGGACACGCCCCGTTTCAACCCACTTTGGTCACTACCGTCCTACCTATTCTAGCAGCAAGCATAAAAGAAAATGCCGATAAACCGACCAACTCAATTTGCACAAATCTGGTAGTCTGAAAAATACTCAGGTGTCTCAAGTTAAGTCAAAATAGGCTTTCTGAGCCAGGGTGGAAATATTTTCATCATTTTCCATTAGCACTGTGGTTGTAGTGTGACATAATATTTGCTCGGAATTGCAGTGAAAGCGTAAAAAGAAAAAACCATGCATGCACATTACTCAAGTAAGCGCACACGTGTGGTACTGATAAGTTGCTTGGAGTCCACAAGAAAACGGGATAAATACAGCAAAACAGCGTTGTGATAAGGTGTTGGGCGAGAAAAGAAAACCTTAATTTTAGTGCGGGTAGACCAGCAGGAGAAGGATTTATCTAAATCGGCGTGAAGGGGTGAGAAGGATCATTCAAAATATTTGCTGAAAACTTGTCACATGCACTAAAGTCCTTAGTAACGATGAACTCAGCCAGAGACTCTCTGAGTAATCCACAACACTTGGAATTGCGATTCATGGAACGTACAATCATTGTGAACTCTTTTTGTAGAAGACCAGGAAAAAGGATAGGTGAGCAATATAATCAATGCGGTAAAATATTGACAGTCACGAAGTTGTAAATTAAAGAGCAAGGTGCTGAAAACGTTTTGAGTCACAGGGCATGGAATTATATTTTTCGCACCTTGCGGAACGTTTCGTCAACGTGTGTTGACCAAGATGGAGTCTGTGATAAATATGCACCATGATAGTTAACCTTGGAGGAGCTGGGTATGTTGTGGTTGCTTACGGCCATGGGGCTAGAATTGTTTGTCACAGTCAGACTTTTGTCAGTGCGAAGAAAAGAGAAAGTTACATCGCAGCATTTAGAAGCATTGAGAATAAAGGCTCGGGACGACGATCACCGCTGAGGCTTGTGCAACCCACTTTGGAGAGCCATTGATGATTCAGCAGTTGGAGCAATTATTCCTGAGACTATGTCGTCAGCGTACTTAAATCCAATGAAGTTGTCTAAAGAGAATAAAAGAGAAGAGAGAATTGCTGCTTGTAAGATGCCCCAGTCAGCCTTAAAAGTGTGGCACTTTTACCGTTTAGGTGGGTAAATTAAGATCGGCTGGCTAGCCGAACAACCTCCAAGTGGTGTCAGCTGGCTGATTCGGGTTACTCCCGCTCTAGCTAATAGTTCGGCGGCCGTGTTCCAGGACGTGGTGGGTTACCGCCTGGCAAGCGCTGTCCCTATAAATAGCCACAAATGTGTGTTCAACAACACTGTGAGGTGGCGGATTTGACTCGCCACTAAATAAAGTTATTGCCTTAATGGAGGATCCTACCCACTTCGCCAATGCCAACCACTTCAAAGATTTCACCTGATCCCGTTTTATAATGGCGAATTCACTGAACAAACGCATAAATTCGAAGTAATAGTAACAAATTCACATAACACGATGACTTACACATACAAACACACATATATAAATATATATCCAGTATGTACTGGTTCACTTGGGACATTTCTGTACCTTTACTTATGTTACGCCTTTGTATTATCATGAGCATGCCTTGAAGGCGTGTCTCGCAATGTCGAAAATAAATCATTTATTTATCTATCTATTTACTTCTCTTCAGTTTGCCCCCTGCTTTTTGAACACCATACACGGACAGCGGATTGGGCAAGATTTATCTATCGATACTGGCGAAAATTTTGATGGAATCAAGGAAGAGGAGTCGCACATGCTTGCATTTCGCATTCAATGAAGATTTTATAGTGTGAATAAGATATGATACGGCATCCAACGTGGATCGTCGGGGTCTGTACGCAAACTGAGATACACCCTAACCCTCCTACGGGACATGTCAAGCAAGCATTCGCTTTGATACCCATTATAAACCATTGCTCCATACAGGCCGGAGTGCGTGTTACGAACCAGGGCACCAGTTGTCGCTCGAAGACTTTCAGCATGACGGAGATACAGGAGTTCGGACGGAAAGCCGTTGATTCATTCTTTGGCACCGGTGTCATCCTGACAGGCCTCCAAATATCGGGAATAACTCCACCGTTTAGGCAACGAATAAAATGATCCATCAAGAGCATGGTGAGAATATTGGCATACTCCTTCAAGACAACTGGTGAGAGATCATTGGGTCCATTAGCCTTTCTTGAGTTTAGATTCCTGAGTTCACGGTTGACTTCAACGTGTTGGAATGTAAATTTTGGACCACAGCCAGAGAACAAAGACAGAGAGAATGAATAGTTGGAGGATGCTTCCTGTGAACAAGAACAGAAATCAGACTTGTTACGCCACATCCACAGATCCAAACTGCTTATTAGAGCTGTTACTGTATAAAACGGCTTAGATGTATAGATTATTCAGTCGTGAAATCGCAGTTTTTATTGCTGGAGAGAGTTGTTTGACAGGGGCAGTCGTTTTTAGAAGCTCGTTTTGTTGTACATCGGTTGTTTGATTGATGATGAGCAGAAACTAGCTACTCGTAAGTAGATGGTTTCGATCGGGCAGCAGATATAGAAGCAAAAGTTAAGACACTGAAGTCAAGTCAACTCAAAAATTGCTTCATGCACCCTTGGTCGGTGAGTATTCCGCTACAACACACACGATCTCAGAAATGTATCAGAATATAAACAAGTACAGATCAGTACCATAAAGCGGTTTAATAAAGAACGGACTGAATTGCCATCACACTGTGAATCGACTAGTTAGGTCTAGAATGACAGGGTTGGGGTCTCGCAGAAAACGCGATAGATATGGGATAACTGACGAACAGTAGAACTGTGTGCGAGCATAAATTAGCTAATACCTCTGCCTACTGGACGAAGTTAACAGAGATTCAGACAAAGCGTTGTGAAGCGGATGATTAGTATCAACCAGTAATTTACATGCCACTTAGTTACAAGCAATGGTGTGTGTAGAAAGAAGTGTGCTAACAAAAGTAGGTATCGGAACGCCTCTACACCGAGATAATTGCCGTAAAAGAAAACCGGAGAAAATTACAGAGGAGCAGTAGATCCAGTGGGGGAGAACACAGGCACTGACAATTCGAGGAGTCAACTCACGAGGGATAGAGGAGGCTCTTAGACCAACCATTCTCAACGGGAGCCACATGGCCCTGTGGGGGTCATGAAGATTTCCCTGGGGGTCTGGGATGAGAAAAGATTTTAGGGTGGCCACGCGGGGGCCATGCTGTGAAAACTGGGTTGTGATAACACAAGTAAAATTTATGTCAACATAATTTTCTGATAGTTTCTCTCCGCCCACTAATCTTCCCTAGAAAGTACAGGTCAGTGAAATGAATTACGCGTGCGCAACTGTCCGTTTACGTGGGTGTGAAAGCTAGGCGCAGATTTCGCCGGGCTCATCTCAAACATGTAATCACTACACGGCGACTTAGACGGCGTAGCTAACAACCGATTCGTCCTCAGCACTTTGATGCCTATCCACAGTGAACCAACTAGTTTTACTCAAAACACTGATGCATCTATTGTACAAGCTTCAGTGAACCTAGCAAAACTGAGTTATCCTCAGGACAATACCGTTATGTGACAACTCATGTGCCAGTCAGTCTTCCTCGTTTGGGTCTCACTGCGATAGTGCTAGGTCACGCCACCCTCAGAAACCACTTTTGGGTGGCTTCTAACAGTGTTTCTACATTTCTACATTATAACATTGTGGCCAACAACAGAGGCTACAAGTATGCTTGTCAAACTTCTTATAAGCTCACCGTAAAGCAAAAATATTTAGTGTCATCAATTATTCATATTACCTGCGTGTTTCATATTGTCGAATGATGTTATTTAATACCCGTGGTTCAAATGTGTAAGAAAAAGAAAACGAAGCATTAAATTTGTTACCATATATATATATATATATATATATATATATATATATATATATATATATATATATATATATATAGTGACAACTCACAATGACAAATTTCAGAAATGAGTTTCTCGGCAAATCGTGTCCGTAGAATAACTGTCATTTGGATTTCTCGCATCCTTTCAAAACCCAACTCTACCCATATCTTTAATTTGCCAAAACACTCTTTGAAATGAAAGTTCGCGACCACGTTAACTAGGAAATCATTTGGCAAGTGTTGATAAGGGTAAAAGCGGAAAGTCGGTGGATTTTTTAGAAAGCGGCGGGACAGCTTCGAAAACACACAAACTTTAAAGACAATAGTTTCTGACAGGTCAAAAAAGGCAAATGTACATACTGCGTCTTATAAAATCAGCAAATTGATTGCCAAAGATGGCAGTTTACATAATGTTGGAGAAAATATTATCATGCTTTCTGTATCAATAATACTGTCGGACCTGATGTATCTGAATCCAAAAGAAGCAGTTTAAGGCTTTCCGCTCATCAACTCAAATGTATCTAGGCGAATAGATGAGATGGCTCAGGACATAGAAAGTAGCTTAGTTACCTGTGATGATTGTACATACCATATTCCATGACTGATTATTGTTATTCTTTTACACCAATTGACTTAGAATATATACCTGCGAAATTCGAATTCCAATTCCGGTGTTCTCACTACGAGTCGAGACTAGCTTGGTTGGAACCTAATTCTATTTCGGTTCTGAACCTACCATAATTGGCGTCACGGGCGTTTCATTGTTGATACTGGTAGTGTGGAGTCTCTCATTTCTATAACGAGTCTCAACCATCTATACGCTGATGTTCAGCTTGATTCTACATACCGTCCCGGTAATAGGATGTTGTACTTCACCAGTGTTAGGTAAGCATCCTAACGCTGCCTAATGTACATTTCTTGCCGTTCGTCAAGACCCGTCTATTCTTGGTCTTAACGTTATGCAGGCGCTTGAAATAAATGTCACTTTTCTGTCACACACTGATACTGACACTCGAATTCATGGTTTACTGCACGATTGTTCAGTGACATCCGGTGGAATGAAAATCCCGCCTGTTAATTTGGAAGTAGCCGTTGATCTTGTTTTCTGTAAACGTCGTATACTTCCATTTGGACTAAGGGAACCTGTTCGCAAGACACTTGTGTCTCTGTGAAGCAGGTTTATTGTCCCAGTACAAAAAGCACGATGGGCCACACCTATTGTCACATCGTTAAAGTCGGATGGACAAACACCGAGAGTTTGCGGCGCTTACCGCATTACCCTTACTAAGCAACTACTGCAGCCTAGTTGTGCTACAGAAGAACCTGATTCTATTCTCTCTCGTCTGTATGGGTCCAAGATTTTCTAGAAACTAGACATAAAAGATGCACATTTGCACTTACCACTCACTGATGAATCTAGTGAACTGACCACCATCAACACACCATTTGGGTTGTATCGGTATAGATTTCTTCCCTTCGGTCTTAATGTGTCGCCAGCCATATTCCAAGACATGATGAACTCCATTGTGAAAGGACTGATGGGTGTTGTGGTCTATCAAGACGATGTTTTTGTGCATGCTGCTGATAAACACATTCATGATTCTCGATTGCTTGCACTTTTAACTCCTTTCAAGGATGCTACTGTGAACAATAACCCAAAGAAGTGCATAATTGGTGTCCAAGAGATCAGTTGTCTTGGTTATCCTGTTACCACTGATGAATTCAAACCAGATCCTGATCGGATAAAGCCATTGGTTGATGAGAAGTCGCCCACCAATGTTCATAAGCTTCGATCACTGATGGGGGCATTTCAGTATTATTCCAAATTCATTGCTAATTTTGCATCCATTGCTGATCCTTTATTCACCTTGTTAAATGACAGGAGTTTTATCTGGCTAGACAAACATGAACATGTTCTTCGAAAGCTTTTGAAAACGCTTACAACTGATTGTGTTCTTCGTACATTCTCACCGAAACTACCAACCGTGCTTTTCACAGAGGCCTCAACAACCGATATAGGTGCGCTGTTTATAGTATGTTCTGTGTATTTCTCGTCGACTCAACAATGCTGACAAGGACTATGCTCAGACTCATCGAGAAGTTTTGGCTGTATACTGGACAGTCACTGGACTTCACAAATATTTGTTTGGTCTCAAATTTACCATTGTGATAGACAATGAACCTCTAAATTTCATTTACAACCCTGCCAGTTCTTTAGCTAAATTTCAGCGTATGGTCAAAGGTGAAGTGTTGCTCTTAGCGCGTACAACTATGTGGTTGAGCACAGAAGTGCAAAGTTCATTCCTCACCTCGACTACTTATCGCGAAATGCAACGGTATTCGAAGCCGATTCTGAGATGAGTTGTTTACTCACCCAGCCGCTTCCAATCTCTCGTTCAGCCCTTAACAAGGAGACTAGAAAGTATTACGGGTCATTTATTTCGGCTCTCAAACGAGGAGGGTCTGTTTCCCTAAAACGGATTTTTCCACAATTTTAGGTGCGTCGTGATGAGTTGTGTGTCACACCAGACGGATTACTGTGTGTGAATGACCGTGTCGTTATTCCGCCGATTTTGAGATCAGTTGTTCTGACGGATTTACATTCTGGTGATCTTGATGTTGAAAAGATGAAGTCCTTAGCTCGATGCTTGTGCTGGTGGCCGGAATTAAATGCAGATATTCGACGAACTGCTTCTGATTACCCGAACAGTAAGCACAAGATTCTACAGCAGCCGTCCAAGTGAACACCATGACCGATGACATGCGAGCCCTGGCAAAGGATACATATGGATTACTATGAACCATTTCTACAGAATTACTATGCACTTGTGGTGGTGGATTCTTATTCAAAGTGGCCGGAAGTATTCCTGTCTGACAAACCAAATGCTGATTTTACTGTCCGTGCTTGAGAAAAATGTTTGGTAGGGAAGGAATCCCATTAGCTGTTGTAAGGCACAATGCCCCACACTTTTCAGCTTCAATTGTTACCAATTGGCTGCAGAGTATCGGGTGTCGTCAACATTTTGCTGCTCCACGACATCCATGCTCTAATGGCCTAGCTGAAAACTTGGTTGCAACTTTAAAACGTTCTGTTACCTCCTGTGCTCCTGTGCTTCTTTTGATGAACTTGATCGCTGTGTTGATAACTTCCTTCTTCAATACCGTAACTGTGTGCATTCCACCAGTGGAGATACACCCGCTAAATCCAGACCATTGAGGTTGAACATGCTTGGTTTGGGAACTGCTGAAATATCTTATTTTAGAGGCAATGATTTCTGTCTTTTATCCGGAATCCTTGTTAACAAACCTGGAAGTCGTTAGGTTAAAGTTCCGGATCTCGATGACTGTTCTGTACATAAACGGCATGTTGGTCAGGTGCGATACAATGATTCCGGTCAGTAGTCATTTGGTTCTGTGTGCACTGAAATACTAGTGGCAATTCAGTTTCAGATTCTCATAAGAGTACTAAACAGAGTCATGCTCCAAGAAGACCTACCAGCTTGCAACAGAAATCCCAACCGAATTACTGGTAGTCGTTCATTTGCTGAGCCAACACCTCAATCACAGCAGGCTACCGAGGTGCGGAACCGAGCATCCTATTTTTGTATTGTTTGGTATCGCTCATGGCGTTAAGCCAGACGCAGTTCTGGTTGAACGGAATGAGTCACCAGAGAAGATGTAGAGGCTGCGCTCTTGTTTTGAGTTCTTCTATAATGATCTTTAGCGAGTTGTCGTGTAAATTTATTACATTGCTGGTGATTATATGAGATTTTTGGATAAAAATAACCCATAAACTTCGTCGACCGTGATGCGTATATGTGCATATATCGCGTCTAAATCCAAGGGATTACCAACCTCTGGTACCTTCTGGGGACGATCCGACTAGCTGAGACAAACGGAAAACATGCAAAAACCGGAAACCAACCTGATTATTTACTTCCGAGGACTTTCGGGTAGCTTGCGGTTTCCAGATTGTTATGAATGCTTGTCACATAAGTGAAGTTTCATGTGATTTACATTATCCAATCCTGGTAACCTTGGAAGAATCACAAACTTGCTGTAGGTCATAATCACGATTCACTAAAAAGGCTGAGCTATTGTTAAAACTTTTATGCCAATTATCGCTAAAACCCCCATGGTATTTATGAAGTGGTCTCAAAATGGTCCACCGTAGCTTTCAGGACTCCAACCATGTGGGCTAACCTGTGCTAACATTCGGATACAGGCCATCTTGCGAGACCACCAGCTGACGTTGGCGATTCAATCTGCTCAGTAGAAACTTCACCAGAGTTTCTCCCCTATCTCTGCCGTTATGTGAACGTACCTTTTCTCTAACGCTACACCGACAATATCTGAACAAACACACCTGACGTACGATATGTGTTCAATGCGAGACAACAAAATGTGGACAATGGAAATAGTTATGAACCTTCCCCAGGAACACCTACAGGGTGCACCTACATCCCCGTTCATGTGAGCCTCATGATTTAACCCACGGATAAACGCCTATACTTTTATTGTTGGTACCTTTACTAAGATAGCACAATGAGTTCCAGCTGGCAACTTGTAAAGTGTGGTACCGTGCTTCTCCCTGGACTCACTTTGCAGGGTCTGCTAAACATGCTCTCCACACCGTGTTCAAACTGTTGTTCCATTGTCATATGAATGAACGGGATCAAAAATATGAATTAAACTAAGTCGAAAAATCTGCAAATGGTTGCGTCGCAACCGCTTGTCAGTAAATATACGTATTTGTTTATTTATTTGCTTAATCAGATCTCCTCTATTGTCATTTAGAACTTGCTTTTGGATGGGTACCATTAAATGATATCCATTAATGGTGTCGAGAAACGTTGTGATGCATCAAAGGGATTCGAAGTCCGTATTGGAACTCCTTAAATACATCACAAGTCTGGCACAGTTCTCGTTTGGTGGTCTACCATATTGAAGTGTCACAACATCCGATATTCATTCTCTGCTTGCTAGGCCTCAACTACGACCGGCTGCTACCGTCCTAGTTCATCAAGTCACAGCGTGTGATTGTTTGACGAACATCTGTTTGTCGTCTGATAGTCTAAGGTTGATTCGGGTGCATTCTGTATGTTATGTCTAGAAGATAATCAAAACGGATTTAGAGTAGATTAAATTCGTCTTGTCTGACTGATAGTGCAATTGTCGTGCAGCTGCCTTCGTTTAGGTAGCAGCTCAGGCAAAGGTATGTGTATGGCTGAAATATGTTCAAATTAACAAACGGAAACCATCTGTCAGACAGGTATGCTTCTACATGGTATCTCATGAGACATTCCTCAAGAAAGGCAAATAAGTCTGTTGCTCAAGATAAGGAGGTCTGATTGGCGTATTCCATACAATTGTAAAAAGACAATGTGAGTAAATAACCCATGAGCTTCCTAATAAAATACAGAAGAGACGGGGATGGGTAAGGACACTGGAAAACCTCCTGTAAGAGAGTAAGACTGTTAAATTATGAGAGAAAATTCGCATCATAGTGACAAGACAGAAAGTGGGTCCGATTTCATCACGCAACGAGTGTATTTTACATTATCCGCTTGACTTGAACTGCAACCAATCTACAAGGCGTTGGAAAACATTAGAAGGGGGTATGAAGGTCAAATGAAAAGCAAAATGGTGACAACTCCTGGTCCAATTGTGCTGGGGCGGAAGGCAACGACCAAAAGGAAGAATGGAAAGCCGCTAGAACGAGGGAGGACCGAAACAGGCGTAGGCATACTGGACTAGATCAGACGACGCAACGCAAGCACCACAATATGAGTGGAGAAATGATCGCGATCAACTAACAGGAACGCGCCTGAGCCAAAAAGAACAACAAAGCTATTTGTCGAAACGCCAGTAAATCTGGCAGAAACGACTTTCTGGGTGTATTCAGGAGTAATACCAAGCTCAACAAAGCAACCGAGATCAAGCAAACCAAAAGTGTTAGAACAATTCCAGGCTTGTCAGAACGCGCGTTACCCAAGCAAAGCTATGGGAGTCATACCCACAGTAAAGACCCCCAACATTGCAGACAAACAACGTACGAATGTGACTTGTTGTGCTTTCACATTTAAGTTTCATTGTAGGACGGAAATATGGCTGATAAATGCGCGCTTGCATAACAGCTTGTTGAAATGTGGTCGCGGGCAATAAAGCTTGTCCTTTCTTGCCAGTTTATTTTTGCTACCCAATGAGAAGAGGTTGCTTTGGTGAGATCTGGATGCAAAAACTCGCACATCTCACTGGATTGTATGGTTGGGAACCGTGTTTATGTATTTCTGGTGATGGACCATCACCATAAATACATTAACCGGTCGTCTACCAAGTTTTCTGAAATGATGACTTCCCGATTGGTTCCAAATATGTTCCAAGATATTGGGAACCGTGTGTTTAGCGTTCGATAAACCATGCAATCTTGCACCAAAGGTTACTTGATGTAGTCTTTCATAACTACGAAAAGCCAAATCGCGCTCTATTAGTGTAGTTGGCGGAGTGAAACCCCCGACGAATACACAGGTTATTGATATCGTTGAGCTTCAGAAGTGTAACTGTTTTGTGACAAACCTTAAGTAAACGCATGTCATGTCCAGCCGGTTTCCGGTACCAGTAGTCGTTGAAGAAAAGGTAGGTGTGTGGATAAGGCTTTCCAGGATTACTGGGCTCGAATCCATAATTAACTTCCGGAGGCTAGTAAATTGATTGTTGTGGAATGATGGTCAAATTTGCACTTTAGAACTGATTACCTCTTTGCCTGGACTTTACCAGGACAGTACTGCAGACTAACGTCCAGGATACCAGAGATCAGGTGTGTGTCAGAAGGCGTTCTCAGAAAACGCAGTGTGGCGTTAATGCACCAATATTTTACATACTGTAACGTATCGCAAATCACCGTTAGTTACAGCCGGATTTAGTGGCTTGAACCATTCAGTACTACATTCAGCACTACATGTGATTCGAACAGCGCCCAATTAACCAGGGTCAAGGTGGCCGCTGGTAAAAAAGCGATAAACTATCGAATCACGCTCATAACTACTTCACTGTCCATTGTATCGTTGTTCCATGTGGCAATGAGGTTGCAATTTCCTGATGAAACCTACTACCTGGCTTCATTTTGGGTGTTGATCGCGTGCAGGATCTCTTCATTAACTCCTGCTGATGCGTGGCTTTGTCTTCGCTGATCAGTTGCACACAGAAGTTACGATGTATCACGTATGCAGTCCAAGTTTCGGCATTCAAGCAGTCCTGGTGATCTCGCCATGCCAAATCCCTCCGGGACATACATTTACGTGTTCTGCTCCTCAGAAATGACTTATGCTTGTTTTTGGGTTGGAAGGACTTCTGCTCTGATGCGTGCGCCACCATTGTGCTAAACGTCCTTGTAAACGTTTCCCAGGTAACATCTGGAGGGCATTCGGTTAAGAAAGTCCATGGTGTATCCTTAACAAGCGTGGATAACACCATGTAGTGTGTGACAGTATGCACTTTTTCATCCTCTTTTTCAGGGTACTCCGCATAGCACATGTAGTCAAAGAGTAGAGTAACATGATCACTACGACCCAGTGGTGTGCTTATAACTATCCCGTCAACCATGAGTTCTTCGTTAGTTAGCACAAAATCCAGTATAGACAGCTTGTTAGCAGTTCGAAATCTGGTGGAAGAGGTTACGTGGATGTACAGAGGGTGGCTAGCAATTAGCTCTTGCAAGCAGACTTTAAACTGCGTATCGTCGGTTGCCGGCGTTTCTATGTCGTGCACGTTAAAGTCCCCAGCGATAAGAATGTGGGTATAGGACTTGTTCAAAGCAAATTGAAAAACGTGGTTCAGTTTGGAGTCCATTTCCGCCGTTGAGATTGGTGGGCGATAAATCACGTCTAGTAGACATGTGTCCTTATTTCGCAACCATAGGCGGCACAAAAGCGAAGCAGAAGAGCGAATTTCCTGGTGATCGATAACTTCACATCGGAGGTTTGTATTATAGTAAAGAATCACATCGCCACCCCTTCCAGTTCTATCGGTCCGAAGCAGCGACATACCGGGTAAATTGACCTCAGAATCGGTTATCTCAAGGATTAACCATGTTTCTGTAATCATGACGAGATCCCGCGGTTGTGAGGTATGGAATTCTCTAAGTTCGGCCAAATTGCTTAGAAGACCTTGGACGTTTGTGTACATGCAAGATAGGGCTTTTGTTGTCAGGAGAGCGTTGATGGATGTCAACTTTGTGTTAGTTTTTAAGCTGGCCGTTAGGTGGCCGGCCATTAACCGTATTTGGTTTATGTATTTCATTCATGTTGCATGCCATTATTGAGCGCTCCCAAACAGTCGTTTCAGTCTTGCTGTACTCTGTCCTGTTGTGTGCCATGGGCGCTGTTGTGTTGGTCTCTCCGTAGGACGGTGCAAATAAATGATTTGTAGCGTTTGCAAGTTCCATCGAATTGTTTCCGACTTTTGACCCTTCGCCTGCTGCATTTAGGCGGATCGCTGTTAGCAACCTAGCTCGAAACCTTAACCAGCTATCCAACAGAACTTGCGTCATTCCCTCGAAGTTTAGTATTACTTTCATTAGCCTTGGACCGCAGCCCTTGTAGTTTGGTAATGACGGAACTCTTGTCAGGGATTCGGCAATAACATTGGTAACAGAGAGTGCTTCGCGGATGTAGCACCACTGCTCTCGGTCATGTGTTTTCGCATCGTGATCAGAATATGCAGAAGCTCGGGAACACCATGAATAAATTTTGTTTTCTTGCCATCCCTATTAGGAACGCCGCATTGGTCAACTGCTTGGTTTGGCTGATCTTTCCAAGGTAGATCAGGTGATATGCGCACTCCACTCGGTGAGTTTCGAAGACTAACTGCTGAGAGCAGGACAGCCTCTGTGTCATCTGCTGAGTCTAGTGTTACCCGAAGAATTCGAGGTTCACTGGAGTGCACTGAGGTCAAGTGACGCGTTACGCGTTGCAGCATTGCAGGCTCAGCCCGAATACCAATCGCCTCGCAGATGGAACTCCACTGGTTGCGATCGTCTTGCAACTTGCCTTTTATTGTGCCAGATTTGGACTCAGGAACATTGGTGCACACGAGAGTTAACGCAGCGTAGTTTTGTCTATCGACTGTTGGCTTCATACTTTTGCCGGCAATTCAGGTTGTTTAGAAGGCACCACTGAAGCTGACGGTGAAAGCTGCTTTCCACCACGCGTGCTCGGTAGAGAAGATGGACCTATGTGAGTCGCTCCCGGTGTGTTTGTCGAGGCAATCGATTCGTACGTTACCTGCTTCCTATCTGCACCGGATTGCCTTCGGCTCTGAGCTGTCGGTGTCACGGCTGGATCTTCAAGTGAAGCGTCTATGTTTGGAGAAGTGGAAGCTGGTTTGTTTGAGGCTTGCCCGCTTATGGGAGTGAGGTGACCCAGTGGATTTAGAGTCACAGACGCTACAGTGCGGTGAGAGCGTCTAGCTCTTTTCTTCGGTTTAGACTCAAAGCTTACTTTGGCTGGGTGAGGTAATATCTTGGCCATATTTACCTCCTTGGGATCGATCTTAGTATTTACAAAACGCGCGATTATTTCAGTCATGCTATCGCACTTTTTCATGAGCGAAGATAAGCAGTTGACAACTGGGATGACTTGACATGTTGGGCAAAACCAAATTGTGTCAGCAACTTGGTTTGTCTGTCTCACTTCTTGGACGGATTCGCCTACACATTGCGGACAGTACGATCTAATGCAGCTAGAACAGGTAATACTGATCTTAAGGACTTTATTGCGATTGTCCGCGCAACATAGGCGACGTGGAATCATTGGAATGCTAGTCGTCCTCTTATTGTTTACAGCAAGGCCTCTCTAAGCGCTCACCTTGATGAGGGTACTTTGCGAAACGGGTGACGCACGAATTGGTCAGAACACGCACACTAATTGGGAGTTGTTCAACCGCACCAAGGTCAGGCGGTAGAGGCAGATGGAGGTCGCAACGCACAGACTGTCGGGTTCAGCGATCAATCGACTCGCAGTGGAACACACCCACACAAAGCGGCAGGGTGTGTTAATCGGCCTACCTTAAGCGACGATGCAGGTGGAGAGCTGCTAAGCGTCCCTAGAGCTGCTCAGTTGATGAGCGGAGCAAAAAGGCTGTAACTTTGTTATGCTGCAACTTGCAGGGATGGTTGTCGCATAGTTTAGGAGCCCTCAGCTTCGTCTTCCGAATGAGACCAAAATCTTTTCCGATAAACCGGTTTGATGTAGTTACACAAGCGGAATTCGGCAAAGAATATGCCGAAAACTAGGAACTGGAGCAAGAGTGTAATCCACAGTGGTTAGATCCAAGAGTAGGGAAGCACTGAGTAGAGCTCGTCGAACTGGTTCGAACGAGCGCACGCACAATATTGTGTGGGGAGAATTAGAGTGGCCACAGAGGGCAAAGCGAGATTCGCGTTAAAGTGCGGCCGCACGGTAGGTGTCAAGGAAAAAAGGTGTATATTTGCCTATATCTCCATTGTCAAATTTTCGATACATTCAACTTAACAGTCACTCCACAAATTCGTTTGGAACAGCAATATGCAAATCCGTCGTCGCGCATGCAGGCCGAAGTGTAATTAGCGGATACGTCTGCAATTACCCCCTAGGAAGGACAGAAATAACACAAATACCAGTGCGTTTCTGAGAAGACAGCCTACCATGCCAGTAGAGAAAGAAAGTACCTGCTTATCCAAAATTGTGAACGTAGCAATCGACAGTATACACTAAAGCGCTTGAGTCGAAGCCAGACCATATCAGAGACAAATTACTGAACGCTATGCAGCAATGAGGATCTATAGGCCGAACAGTGGGAATCCAGACTAAACAGAATAGTTCGTTTCGCATCGTTCGTCATCCAAACTCATTTCAGTATGACCAAACAAGGCTACTTCAGGTGACGCTTAAGTCTGGTGATGAAGCGGAGACCACCCTATCGTCAACTCACTGTCTTATTGATTCGTCATGCGACCTTCGTATATTCCCTGATATCCGTTGGAGTCAGCGTCCTCAAAAGAAGCAAAACCCAGCATAATACCGCAAGCAAAACGAGGAAAGCCCAACCCTTGTCCATTTTTGCCCGAAATTCAGTCTTCCGACGAGTCGCAAGCCCAAGCTCATGACATTTAAGGTTGGCATTACATCAGGGAAATCCTTCTTCTCCATGAAGTGACTATTAACTCAACGCCGAATTTAATCATATCACCCAACTATAAAGGATGTGGTTCAAGGCTGCCTAAAGCCTTGCTTCACTTCAGTGTGATGGTTGAAACAATGCTTGGAAAGTGGCAAAAATTACCTACCAAACTGTCATCAGAAGTACCTCTGAAGGCGGTCGTAACCATGCCAGTATTGGCTGAGGGAACAGAAAACCAGCGATCTTTTGTCGCGAGTCCAGCTGTCTGCATTTCCGGACCGGAGCGCACTGCAACTACCCAGCCACCCAAAGCAGAGAAAAGTCATTCGCCACAAGTCGCCCCTGATGGATTAGGTAGTGTGTGCTTTATACAACACTCCGTAAAAGGACTCGGGCGCTAGACCAGAAATACATCCAAAAGTGATTGTCAACGGACCGCACAAGAGTTAATGTATATTTACGAAAAATGTCTGTGTGTTCACATACGACTCTGACATTCGTAGCTCTCAAATATCTGTGTACAGGTGTACAGAGACTTAGCCGCTAATTGGCAGTGCCTGGATCTCGTCAAGTCTCAATCTCCTGGGCCCTCATCTTGGCAATCGAGACATGGCTGAACGATGTGGTTACAGGGGCCGAGATCTCACTATTTGGTATGTCACTTGTGCGCAAAGACCGACCTACTAAGGGAGGCAGTGTAATGCGTCAGTACTGTTCCGACTTACTCATCGACCGTGCTAACGACCCTTTGGGTTAAAACCGTGGAGGTCTTACGGTGCTGCTTACACCTAAGGCAGGACGATTTATGCCTAGTGGCTGTTGTATACCGCGCACCATCGTCCACAAAGGAAATTGAGCAGCCTCTAGTATACACTATGAAGAACGCACTGACAAGATTTTACAACCACCTTCCCCTAGTATGGGACTTCAACCTGTACGCCCTAGAAACCCCAGCCACTTTCGATGAGCAAATAAAGGCGGAAATGCAAGAGCTAATTGCCAGTGCACCGCTGTACAACCATGGCACATATCCAACGATTTTATGAAAGGAAGCAAACCGGCCATCTTGAGTCTCTTGTTCTACAAGGAGGAACGTATGATCGACGTAGTAACTAAGAATACTGCTTTAGGCCGCAATGATCATGCGACACTAGTGTCCCGCTACATTTTCTACGCAGAATATCTTACAGAAAGTACAGAGGAATCCCACGTCATAACCAAATAGGATAACTTGTTCGAACTCATTGGTGCAGGTAGCTTGTTTTTATAAGTCGACTTGTCCTTTCAGTTGACCGAAGGGATGTGGCAACGTATTCAACAGTCTAGTAGCAAGCACGTCAGAAACAAAAATTCGGCACTCTGAAAAGAAGAAGTCGTTCCTAGATAGTATGCTTCATAAAAGCATGGCATTGAAGGACTCGGCATGGCTCGCAGCTTCCTCTGACGGCTTTAAACGTTTAAGATCACTTCGAATGAGCACACCAAGGTCGCGTTCTTGGGAGGTTGTTTGCAATACATGTGACCCAAGTATATACACGTAGTCATGCCTGTAGCGCGATTGAACAGCATGACATATTTCCACATTGAACAGTAGGGTAAAGGTGACGCGCCAAGGATTTGAACCCCGGCCGCACGTCTGACAATCCGGCAGGCTACTACTAGGCTATATTTCTTGTAGATAACGTGCTCTTGGTGTACCTAAAGCGTAACAACGTTATCACTCCAAAGCTGCATGGATTTTGCCAAATCGGTTCTGCTACTAACCTACTAATAGCTCGTGCACGTTGGACGGAAGCTTTGGATCCTGGTGCAAAAGTATAAGTCGTCCATCTGAATTCTCCACTGCGTTTGGACGTCTTGGTCATCAAATCTTACTTCACAAGCTTCAAAATTATGGAATCGGCGATCTTTCCTCGGATGGATCGGCGACTTTCTCGTTCAACGGCACCAGAATGCGATGGTTCACGGCACCTTATCTGAATCATTCGAAGTCCAATGCGACGTATCTCAGAGCTCGGTACTCGGACCCCGACTTTTCGTGGTGTTCACAAGTGATCGTGCGAGGGTGCTACTTTCAAATTCCTTACCATTCTCGGATGACGCAAACATTTGGCTTGCTGTTGTAGCAATGACAAGGTGGCAAGAAAGAACAATCTTTATTGCCCGCGACCACAGTTCAACAAGCTGTTATGCAAGCGCGCATTTATCAGCCATGTTTCCGTCCTACAATGAAACTAAAATGTGAAAGCACAACAAGTCACATTCGTACGTTGTTTGTCTGCAATGTTGGGGGTCTTTACTGTGGGTATGACTCCCATAGCTTTGCTTGGGTAACGCGCGTTCTGACAAGCCTGGAATTGTTCTAACACTTTTGGTTTGCTTGATCTCGGTTGCGTTGTTGTGCTTGGTATTACTCCTGAATACACCCAGAAAGTCGTTTCTGCCAGATTTACTGGCGTTTCGACAAGTAGCTTTGTTGTTCATTTTTGCTCAGGCCCATTCCCGTTAGTTGATCGCGATCATCTCTCCACTCATATTGTGGGGCTTGCGTTGCGTTGTCTGATCTCGTCAAATGTGCGTACGCCCCTTTCGGTCCTCCCTGGTTCTATTGGCCTTCCATTCATTTGCATGGTCGTTAACTTCGCACTACTATGCCCGCCCATGCTTGAAGTTTCTTCCCCCTCGTATATCATGACCACATTAGTGCAGCGTGTACCCAACATTTCTTCGTCCAGTTGCTAATTTCGAAGTTTACTCCACTTTTATTATCTAGCGTGTACGGACTTATCAAACCTTTTTTGAACTTGCTTGCATTGGGTCCCCTATAGCTGATCGATTGTTGTTGCGCACCTCGACTTGTTCTCCTTTACCTGAACAGTGTCCACGTTTGCGCAGGTACCTGACATCATGGTTCCGCTTATTGTGTAGCGGTCGAGATGTGCTTTCTCTTCTGACGGTTGCCTCCATTATCACGAGATGCGCTGTTGAAGGTTCACATTCACGGTCATTCTTTATACAGGTGTCGAGTGTTATTCTTGGATCTCTACTGAACTGTAATTCAAATGGAGCATCCTTGGTAGTCGATTGTATGCTGGTTCGATACCCAAATAGAACTTCCGGCAATTCTTCCTCCCACACCATATTGTACAGTTTAGCCTTGCTTTAATCAATCAATTAAACCGCTCTGTCATTCCGTTTGTTTGAGGGTGGTAAGGGGACGTACGTCTTCGCTGCATCCAGCACTTGTTCAACATCGCCGAGAACGCCTTCGATTCAATGCAAGGTCCTTAATGCTTAATAACTTATTTTTGCTATTCCATGCCACGCTAGTACACTGAAATTCGAATACTTGTGTCACCGTTTCGCCTGGTTGATCCTTGATCGGCACGGTTTCTACCCAACGAGTGCAGCGAACAATCATCCCTAAGATGTAGTTGTTTTCTGAGCGACTCAATAGTAGGGGTAAAAAACGTCTAATCCCCAAGATTGTAACGGTTCGTCGACATCAATAGACCGCCTCGGTGATCACAGTGCATCCTTCTCGCAGCTTGTTAGGCAGTTTGGGCAATTCCGAAGGCGTGCCACTAGGTTCTTACGTATGGTTGGCAAAACACTCTTCGCAGCAGCTGTCCAAATACTTTCTCAAAACCCATAGGAGCACTATCATGCGCAAATTAAATCAACCGTTCTCGTTGACATTGTTAAATGAACGTTAGTTTCGTCTAGTTCGGTACCACCAGCAAATTAACATTTCCCAATTGAAGCCTGTCTCAGATCCTGAGGAGTCCCTTCAGTTCTCCTGATGTTAGTTCCTGCCTGGTTCCCGAATTCATCCCTCCTATGCTTTTCTAGTAGGTCTCTATTCGCCACCGTACCAGCACACATCACTATAGCATTGACTGGCATGAGTTCGTCCAAAGCCGGGCTCGACAACAGATCTAGTCGTACGTTTTCCGTTTCGTCTATCTGCTCCACGGTATACTCTTGGAGTCGGTAGGCCCATCGTGCAACACGCCCCCGAGGCTTTCGTCGTCATCTGCCATGTAAGAGTTTTGTGGTCAGTAATGACATGGAACTCATCCGGTAAGATGTGTGTTCTTGTAGTGACTGTCCTTGAACGATGTTTTATTGCACTTCTTTTAATGTACCTAATGCAGTTCGAACTAGGTCGGTTTCGACTCCTATTATGTTTTACAATATAACAATTCACGACCTCTTCAAAGTTCCCACGATAGCAACACATTCCTTTTCTTTCTTAGAATAATTTGCTCTACGTCTAGAGTATTCTCCTGGCATATTCTATTCTCCCAGTTGATTGAGACAGCACCGCACCGATTGTAACATTGCTTGCGTTCCTCACCACATTGAACCTCTCAATCGGATTGAGTATGCGTAAACATGCATGGTCTATCGCTACGCAAAAGTTTCGATGCTTGAACGCCTGCTCCGTTTCGGATGTCCAAACTAAATGTTCGTCTTTGTTGAGCTGCTCAAGTAACGTGGTGAGCATCACCACATAGTCGGGCGCGAATTGAACTAAATAAATAAATAATATTATTCTCGACTAGAGGCACGCCCATGGAGGCGTGCTCAGGTAGATGCAACTGTGCAGACATTTCGTGACAATTGTAACAGTGACAATAGAGAATTGTTCAAACGTTCATGTTTGGAACTGTATAGTGGTGCAAATGTCAGTGAATAATTGGGCTGTCGTGAGATCGGGACCCGTTCGTAATGACATAATCAGTCTGCCAAATGTTGCTGTCAAACATCAGCCAATAATAGATTAAGAATCCCGAGTGATCGATTAGAATACTATTCAGTGGTCCAGTCTAATCTGCGGAAATCTGATCAGCATGCTCTTGAGAGGATCAAGAGACGCTTCACGAAAAAGTTATGTGGATTTTCCTCAAAGTTATCATACAGAGAGCGATGTGATAAACTTGGATTTGACCCAGTTTACTTTCGGAGAATGAAGCTGAACCAATGTTTTATTTACAGTTTATTTGTTTTTTACAGTGCAGCTAGAAGCACTAGCCTTGGGGGTAGATTACATAGTTACTCCCAATAAGGTGAATCGATTGTTTGTTGAAGCACAGTTTGAGAATTTTTCGACCAAGTAGCTGAACTTCAGTCAACCAGTCCTGATGCTGTCAGTTGGTTTAGGAATAAGCTGACCGACATTGCTTATGAAGTCCTCATGGTACCGGTAAATGAAAAGTGTGCGCTTACAAGCCGTCATTTAAAAGCACTACGAGAGCTGAGAAATAAGGGAGTGGTTGTACTAAAACCGGACAAAGGTTCAGGAGCAGTTGTCATGAACAAGAATGATTACGTACAAAAAATGCTAAGCGTTTTAAGTGATGAAAGCAAGTTTCAACACACCGACAAGATAGAATGTCTGACAGAAGTAGAGGCCCGTATAACCCGACACCTTGAAACGCTTCTCCTATATCGTGTAATTGATGAAACCACCTACAAGCACCTGAAGCCGAGCGGTTCCTCGACACCACAGCTATACGGGTTACCAAAAACTCACAAGCAGGGCATGCCACTAAGACCCATTTTGTCCATGGTAAATTCCCCGCAGCACAAATTGGCTCGTTCGTTAGTTCGGATCCTTGCACCACTAAGGCAGCACTACAATTTGCACAGCATTAAGGACTCTTTTGAAATAATCGAAGACCTAGACCAAATCAGCCTAGCCGACAAGGTTACGTGTTCAGTGGACGTTCAATCGTTATTTACTAATGTCCCCTTGCTTGAGACAGTTGATTACATTTGCCGCCTGATAGAAGAGGAGAATTTCCGTCTACCAATACCGACAGACCTCCTGAGACAGTCCCTGTTACTTTGCAAGGAGAATGTCGCTTTCCGATTCGACCACAACATGTATCGCCGAATTGACGGAGTAGCTATGGGTAGTCCGTTGGGACCGGTACTGGCTGATTTTTTCATGCTGATGCTTGAGAGGAAACTAAGTGGACAGATTTCTCAGCTGCCGTATTACAAACGATACGTGGATGATATACTTGTTTTCGGTTCCACAAAGATGCAAATCGAACAACTAGTTGATCAACTTAATAATGTTCACGACAACCTGAATGTGACTTTTGAATTCGAATCGTATGGGCGCCTTCCGTACCTCGACATTCTCATGAGTCGCATGGATAGTGGGGTGATTAAGCGATCTGTATACCGGAAGCCAACGTGGTCCGACCAATATCTACACTTCACTAGCTTCTCACCGATGGCACACAAGCGCGCGCTAGTAAAAACATTATTCACTCGGACCAGACGTATCTGCTCCAACGACTGCCTGGCTGAAGAGTTCGAGCTGATCCCTAAGACACTTATGGAGAATGGCTACCCAAAGCGATTCATAGACAAACGTAGCCAAGTTAGACCGCCCAAGGAGATGGTGTTGACAGCCCCTAAGAAGAAGGTGTACATTGAGCTCCCATTCAAGGGTGACACTGCAACGAAAAGGATAACCAAACGGATTGTCGCGGCCATTCAGCGTACATACTGTGCTGCGGAGGCGGTAATTATCAACTGAACCCGAAAGTTGCCGTTACCTTCAGTAAAGGAAGATGAACCCGTCGGCGCCAAATCCCATTGTGTCTACCAATTGGTGTGTGACTGCGGTATCAGTTACATCGGCAGGACCGAACGGGTTTTAGATTCTTGAGTGAAGGAACACCTACCAAACTGGGTTCAGCGTGAAGTTACCCAATCCACCTCCGATGATACGTGTTCGCGTATGCCACCAGCGTCCTCCATAGGCAGGCACATCTTGGCGACTCGTCACCAGGTCAATCCCTTATCAGCTTTCCGGATCTTGTTACGTCATACTAATGCACGTCTTTTACGATTTGCCGAGGCCGTCGCGATAAGCCGAATTAGACCAGCTTTGTGTGTCCAAAAGCAATTAGTTGTCAACCTGCGGTTGCCGTGGACGTAATCTGATAACAATGATCACAACAATAAATTTGATTGGTTTGACTGTACCCTGTAAGACATATAAAAGAATTTCCCTGTTATTGTAATGGTACTGACGAGATAATACGAAATGCTAGCATCTGCCAACATTCGTCTTCTTATTTGGTTGTTCAAACTACTGAAGGGGAATAACTGTTTTAAGAATCATAAATTGTCAAATTCGCATTCTTGATAACGGTGTTCACCTATCTGTAAACAGCAGATTTCCAATACGTAACAAAGAGGTAAATGTCATGATTCTAAAATTTACTACGAGAATCAGAGAACGTTTCTTTCTAACACACTGCTCAAAGATTTGGAACGCACCTCCAAGTGATATCAGAAAATGTTATGCACTGCAATTTTAAGCCTGCGATTAGCAAGCATTTAACCGTCCAAAACGTGATTAATATGTTCGGGACATCACAGTCCCTAGATAACGCATTCGAAAACGGTATCCATGGTGTCTGAATAAATTTTCAAAACACATACACATAACATTTCGGACAACAACCCCTTTTATTGCATTTTTTCTCGGCCCAAACATCTCTCATGCGATTGTATAGAATCCTGGTTCAATGGCAGGAATGAAATTAGCAGAACCGTTCTGATTACTCAGTTACCTAATTTGCCATTGCGTCCATGTTTATTTCTGACAAATTATTTCTGCAATGTCATGGAAAAAGTTGCACTATTATTTGATCTGTTTCTTCTAGGGAACAGCCTCTCGCATCGTCGAGGAATATCCAATGTATTTGTTTATTTATTTAGATGTGATAATGTTCTGAGTTCGTATGCACGTAACACAAAGATCAACGGTGCAATCGTAGAAAAAAAGAGACGACAATATACGTGCAATAGTAGAAAGAATAGACGACAGTATGTGCAGATGTAGAAGTGTCAGTGTAACGAACGTATCAAGCATGGTGAAATGTGACGCTTATTGGCCTGCCATTGTGAAGTCATGGGCTGTGACTTTATTTGGTGACGAGTCACATCCGCTAGGTCGAAGTGTTGTTCAACTGAGTTTTGTGCCTTTTTATAGGGAGAAAGCTTGCCAGACGAAAGCCCTGCACGTCCTGGAACACTGCCGCCGATCCATTGAATGGCAAGTTGTTACTGGCTATGGTTCTTGTTGAATGTTTATTTGCTCGGTTATTCGCAGTCAAGTTGCGTCCCATTTTTCCGTTGACCGATGCCTTCGGCGAGTGCTTATTTCAATCCTGGGTCCTGTCCTGTCCTGTCCTGACCGAATAGCTTGGCACGATTCGTAGGTCATGAATTGACTATTTTTGAATGTGATGTCTTGATCATCGGCAGAACTATGTGAAGTCTCCGAGGGATAACCAAGAAAATATGTTTAAGTGTTGTTGCAGCCCTGAAGGATAGGATATTGTCCCGAGAAAAGAAATCGGAGGTCCTCCCAGGGTAAGTTGTAAAATGGATTGGAAATATAGTGTAGTGCAAAAGAAAACATGCTCTTTCAGTATCTTGTGACATTGGATTTTATGGTTGTTTTAACCTTTGAAACGTCCATTTGTTTTACTGACTGCACGTCCGTTGTCACAAATCGTTTTGGTGAGTACCTCGCTGCACGTTCTCGCTCTGCCTGCTTCGCTTCCTATTCTTGTAGCCTGCACAATATACGTTGGGTTCTGTCGCCTCCGACTTCTATACTGTCGTATTTGACACGTCTTACGTGTCATTGCTTACCGACTGGTATCCCAGGCTCCGCCCAACAATTAGTGACCCCCTGTCAGGAACACTCCGCCCGCCATTTTGCATTTTCATTCTGGTGAGCTCCTTCCAGTGATTTTGTGATTCATTACTTGTGATCATATTGTTTTCTCACCTACCACATTTTTATATGCTTTTTGCAATGGATAATCTAGATGATAAGCCGTCTCCATGCGCGGTTAACACCGTTCGGCCTGCCATGGTCAATTCGGTTGCATTGGCCACTCCCCGTTTTTGGGAGAATGATCCTTTATTGTGGTTTTTGCATTTAGAATCCGTATTTTATATTCGTAAGATGTCTTCTGATTTCGCAATGTATAACCAGCTAATATCTTGCCTTCCTCAGAATATATCCTCGCAGGTGAGAGACAGCATACTTTGCCCCCCTCTAGTAATGAAATACGAGACAATTAAACAGGCTATTATTCAGCGAATCACGCCTTCTGACAAGGTCCATCTGCAGCAACTATTTAGTGATCTGCAGCTAGGAGATAGGATGCCCTCAGCCTTGTTGCGCGAAATGCAACGGCTCATCAGCACGTCCAACATGGACGTAGGGATTCTCCTCGAGTTGTGGATGCAACGCCTTCCTGTAAGCACTCAAGCTATCCTTGCAGTAGCAAGTGACTTGCGCATCACAGCAATTGCAGATCTAGCAGACCGCGTCATCGAACGGCACCAGCCAAAGACTGAAACCAAAGCACCTAAGCATCTTTATGCTGGCGCAACCACAACGACAGGCGCGACTGGCCCCCTTCGGCAATAGACGCATTATCATTGCAGATAGCGTCGCTTCAGCGCCATATCAAAGAACTCACCTTAAAACGTAAGCACTGCAACCGCTCTGGATCATCGCACCGTCGCACAAAACCTGCTGCCTCAGGTTACTGCTTTTACCACTTGCGTTTCGGTACTAAAGTCCGTAAGTGCGCACAGCCTTGTAGCTACCCAGCCACGCCGGGCTGTAATGACCGCGAATGTCGGCGAAGCTCAAAGTCGTCTCATCTACATTAGGGATTATGACTCCGATACCCAGTTCTTAGTTGATACCGGGGCGGAAGTCAGAGTCATTCCCCCTATGCCAGGTGAGCCTACCACTTCTCTGTCGACAAGCCTTACTGCCGCCAATGGCACGCCACTAGCCACCTATGGTCATCGGTCACATACCCTGGACCTAGGCCTTCAGCGCACGTTCCGCTGGGTATTCACCGTCGCTGCAGTCCCCTTTGCCATCATCGGCATTGACTTTCTCAGGCATTTCGACCACTTGCTCGATGCGAAACGCCAGATGATAGTCGACACTGCAATAAAACTCAGTGTACGTGGCATCACTGCCGATGTCACATCTATATCCCCGGTCTATGCATTTCCCCAGACCTCGCCAAACTACGCTAATCTCTTTTCTCAGTATTCCAAGCTCGTGCAGCCAATGAACGCAGCTACGCCCGTGGCAGCTCAAGTCACGCACCATACACGGACGAACGGCCCACCTGTGTCATGCCGTCCATGCCGACTATCACCTGAGAAACTAAAGGTAGCTAGGGCGGAGTTTGAGCACATGCTTGAACTTGGAATAATCCGCTCTTCCGACAGCCCTTGCTCCTCGCCCCTGCAGATGGTCCCCAAGAAATCTGGTGACTTACCGTTATTACCGCGCACTCAATCGCCTAACCGTCCCAGATAGGTATCCCATCCCACACATGCAGGACCTTACCGCATGCCTCACAGGTAAGACGATCTTCAGCAAGATCGATCTGGTTCGCACCTATCACCAGATACCTGTGGAAGACAATGACATTTCTAAAACAGCCTTCATCACTTCTTTCGGTTTGTTTGAATTTTTAAGAATGCCATTTGAATGTGCAACGCCGCACAAACGTTCCAACGCTTCATCCACGATGTTACTCGTGGCCTAGACTTCACCTATTCCTACCTCGATGATATCTTAGTAACCAGTTCATCGGAACAAGAGCACCTCGAGCATCTTCGAGCTCTCTTCCATCGCTTGACCCAACACGGTGTCACATTCAACCCGACTAAGTGCGAACACGGCAAATCAACGGTAGAATTCCTAGGCTACCTCGTTTCCTCGTCTGGTATCGAAGTCCTTCCTGATAAGATCCAGGCAATCAAGGACTTCCCAGCTCCGACTTCATTCAAGCACCTCCGTCGATTTTGTGGCTTTGTCAACTACTATCGACGTTTCATTCCGCGCTGCGCTCAGCTCATGCAGCCACTGACTGACCTACTCAGAGGAAATGAACGTAAGTTCGCTTTCCCTGACACAGCACAGGCAGCCTTCGCCGAGCTCAAGGATGCTATCTCCAACACGGCCCTCCTCGCTCATTCCGAATCGACTGCACCTCTCTCTATTACGACTGATGCCTCAGACGTCGCGGTAGGAGCCGTCCTCCAACAACACGTTGGTGGGCAATGGCAACCCCTTGGGTTCTTCTCCAAGCGCCTGCAGCCAGCGGAATCCCGCTACAGCACGTTTGGCAGAGAACTGCTCTCCATTTACCTAGCGATACGTCACTTCCGGCACACGCTCGAAGGCCGCGCTTTCACGGTCTACACTGACCACAAGCCTCTTAGCTTTGCAACTTGAAAATTCCCATTTAGAGTCAAAAGAACACGAGACCATAGGTGAACAATTGTTTTCGATGATTCTCTTCAGACCATTACAATCATATTTAAGGGTAAAATAATGAACTGAAATCAACTCATTGGGTCAAGTTACATAGTTAATTAACGGATCAGTGAGGGAGGCTAAAAGTTGACCATTGATCTGACAGGTCGATTGCATGTTATCGAGCTTGATCTGTGGCAATCGACCTCAGTATCGTTCGTTCTAGCTGGCCAGGGAAGCTGTATGTATGGAGTAACTACTTTTTCGAGCATAATGAATGTTGAAACAACCGAATGCAAATCGATTTAGCTGTCGCGGGCGCGCGGAGGCGCAAACCTTTTGATTGATGACGGGGGAACCCTGTAAATTATCCGGTAGGCACGCTTTAGGTCGACTTGGTGCCCCGTGTCGAAAATATGGGCCAAAACGGCGCTGCTAATGGCCACAGTTCCTCCTTGACGCAACTTGCGCGGGTAGTGCTCCTTCACGCGTTTGGACAAGTGCCGTGCCGTTCGACCAATATAAGTAGCGTCGCAAACGCACTTGAACTGACAAATAACCATAGATGAGGTCAGCAATGGCAGCGTATCCTTATTGCGTGAACAAACAAGTGGTACAGTAGAATATGTGCACTTTAACCTGGCTGCTGGGAATGATGACTTGACTACCGCTGAAAGGACTTTTGGTTAGGTGCTCGGCAGCGGCATCCCCTTTAAAAGGTATTCTTAAAAATAACTCCTTCTTCGCCGCGGTTAAAACTGGTACCGACTTGGGCTTTTCTTCAAAATTCTTTGAAACAAATCTATCAGGGTAGCCATTCTCGCGCAGCGTATTCTTTATAAGGCTAGTTCCTCATCTAGGGTGTCCTGCGAGCAAATTCTACGTACTCTTGTGGTAAGGCAGTGGATTAAGTTTCGCTTATATTCAGTAGGGACGAAACTGTAAAAATTCGTGTACTGA
>OX104059.1:10814054-10895058 GCA_944474145.2 Dicrocoelium dendriticum
CTGCCTCGCCAACCGGCTCGACGCAACCCTTGTGTGACTCCCCAGCCGTCCCAAAGCCCCCTTCCTCACCCAAGGAACAAACAGTCGCCCTCGACCGCAGACACCCACGAACGGATTGGTCCCCAAACGCCGCCCAGGCATTGCCGACGAGGACGCCGGATTTCTTCGTGGGGCGAGGACGCCCGCATACCTTCGTGAGGCGAGGACGCCCGCAATTCTTCGTGGGACGAGGACCGTGGACTAAAGTGCGGTGGGGGGAGTGACACCTCCCAAGCGCACCGTCGGGTCTGCAGCGAAGGGAAGGTCCTGTCGACCTTTCTTCTGGACTAGCCAGTTTTTTGCAGTCCGACCAGCCAGCCCCGACGGCCCACCGATGATGCACTCTGGTCCACACGATCGGAATAAATAATAACTAACAAAAGCCTGGACCCAGTGAAATCTGCTACACAACCCACTTTGGAAACTCTTACTCAAGCCTCTGCAAATATTCGCATCAACCCTCACCTTCCATTTTCCCCCACTAACAGCTCTATCGAAGGCTTCCATCCTTCAGCCTTCTAGGGGGAGGCCCTTGTAGTGCAACAGAAAACATGCTCTTTCAATATCTTGTGACATTGGATTTTATGGTTGTTTTAACCTTCGAAACGTCCATTTGTTTTACTGACTGCACGTCCGTTGTCACAAACCGTTTTGGTGAGTTCCTCGCTGCACGTTTCTCGCTCCGTCTGATTCGCTTCTTATTCTTGTAGCCTGTACAATATACGTTGGGTTCAGTCGCCTCCGACTTCTATACTGTCGTATTTGACACGTATTACGTGTCATTGCTTACCGACTGGTATCCCAGGCTCCGCCCAACAATAGGCATCCACGGCCAATTAAACGGTCAAACGGGATTGAAGAGCTCCGGATGAGTGGCAAGCAAAATAAATTATCCAGTAGCGAAAATGGCGGTACCCAATTGTCCTGGCCCAGCATCGGCAGGAGAATGTGCCTTCCGAAGTCAACAGGAGAGCTCCACGTAAAAAGTATGTGAAAGAGATATTGTTAGGCGAACTGAACACAATTGTTCAGGCCTCGGAAAAATTGTATCCTTGCAAGATGCCGAATAATTTGTCCGGTCGGTAAGTTGTTATAACGGCGGATAATCTTCCCCTCATATCCACATAAAGGAACTTTGTGACTCGTATTGTATTATTGTCGCAAGGATGGACGTTTCCTGGGGTGCTTGACGCCGTATCTGTGACGAGCTCGGGAAGAAAGGCAACCAACAAAGACAGCCACACAGACAGACGAAAGAAATGCGTCCAGAATGCAGTGGATCAATTTCAACGGTGGCTGAACTCTTGTGCCTCTATACCATGTAACTGTTAGTTAACTATTTCCTTCACATGTTTACCATAAGTGACGAAATACAATGGGAAGTCAGCAGATCACGGATCAGTAGAGGCTGAAAGCTTGTGCTAAATTAGGATGAAGAAGGGTCAAGGAGAGTTTGAGGGGTCCTGGAGCGCATTTGCCCAATCTGTGGGACACCAGAGGGAGATGGATGAGAAGTGCTGATTATGGAAAAATGATATCCCTCAGAAGGGGTGACAGGCACATGTTGCCTCAATCCTGAATTGTTAGGATTGCAAGAAGGAATGGCAGACGGACACTAGTAATGTAACGTCAACTGCAGAAGGATTGCAAACAGAGAGCACGAGAAGGAAAGCATAGGGTCGGTAAGGAAAAGGCTCTATTAAGGAGAACTAGAAAGGCCAACGACGTTCTCCAAGTGATGTGGTGATGCTGCGTTCTGCTTATTATTAATAAGGATAAATCATGACCAACAATGCTCTTAAACTGAGTTACAGAACATTGCGTCCGCTGGGCCTAGGTCATTTAGAGCTCAGAAGTCCGAGAGAGGTCAAACAACAGGAGACCGTTCAGACGAGACCGGATATGTCAGCGCGTTGATGTTAGGCAGCCAAATTAAGGTGGGAATAAAAGTGGTGAGGCTTATCAAAAAAGGAACAGGTCCGGGCGAAAGTGGCTATATGAATAGGTAGTTAGCATGCCAAGCAACTCACTTAGGATGAGGGGAACAGAGCGTTGCGTCTGCAGAGCCTAGATTGTTTACGTCGCAGATGTTTAAAAGAAGTCGAAAGAAGGAGGTTGATCAGACGAGGCCAGCCATGGCCGGGTACAAAGAGTTATCCGTTCAACCGAAGTAGGAAAGCAAACAGAGAACGCGGAAAGGAAAGCATAGGGTCGGGAAGGAAGAGACTCTATTGAGGAGAAGTGGAAAAGCCTACAATGATCTCGAGGGGTTGTGAACAGACCTGTGGATCTGTCGATGCTTCATCGGTAAGAGCACAGTAGCCGGAAAGCAGGAGATCATTGAGACGAGACTAGGATCTCGGTTCATTAAAGTGAAAGTGGTTATTACTAAGGTCGGATTATTGACAGAAAGCGATGGCAGAAATAGCAAAGTTAAGGATGTAAGGAGGAAATAATAATAAAGATGAATCATGACCAGCAATCCTCTATAGATGAGGGTTACAGAACGTTGCGTCGGCACAGTCTAGATCATTTGGAGCTCAGAAGCCCGTGAGAGGTCAGATAGCAGGAGACCGTTCAGACGAGACCGGATATATCAGCGGGTTAATGTTTGGCCGCAAAATTAAATTGGGAATAAAAGGGGTGAGGGTTATCGAAAAAGGAAGAGCTCGGGTTTAAAATTGTTATATGACTAGGGTGTCAACCAGTCGAGCAAGTCTATCAGGATGAGGGAAACAGAATGTTGCATCTGCAGTGTCTAGATCGTTTACGTCGCGGATGTCTGGAAGAAGTCGAAAAGCAGGAGACTGGTCAGACCAGGTCAGATCAGGGCCACGCACAAAGAGTTATCCATCCAACTAAAGAAGGAATGCAAACAGAAGGCGCGGACAGGAAAGCATACGGTCAGGCAGAAAAGAATCTATTGAGGAGAAGTGAAAAAGCCAACGACGTTCTCGAAATGAGGTAAACAGACCGTTGAATTTTCCCAATCCTGATCATTAGGGTCACAGTACTCTATAATGTCGAAGCATATGCCACCACTCTCAAGAATGAACTAAGCTAACGTTTGGATTTTGGAACTTCGAAATTCTGGATCGCCTCACTTTTCGCCTGGAGCCGTTGCACTTTCCCGTTCACCACAATGTGACTCAGATGCATAAATGACTTCTAGAGAAGTTCTGACTTTTGCGACTTAGTTTTAAACCGGCTTTCGCTAGTCGCTGTACTACAGTTGCGAGTCTGGCAACATGTTCTTATTTCGTCACATAGAAACGTATGATTTCATCTCCCTATACCACCACTCCTTTGAGGTCTTCCAGAATCATGAGTAGGCGTCTGAATTTAACAGAAGTATTGCACAATCCAAATGGCACCCTCAACAATTCATAATACTGACCGTTCACAATAAAATCTGTTCGGTGATGATCTTTTCCTTCGTTGGGAATCTTTTAGTATCCCAAACAGGGACCTATCAACGAACTCTGTTTTGCGCTGTGAAGATTAGCAATTGTCTCCATTCGTGGCTGTACCAAGGGACGCCGCGGATTTTTAAAGTATTGTGTTCTGGATTCCAGTTTTGCCTCCGGATTACTGTCTTATACATGTTTTCTGTGTGAACTGTGCACCAATATTCTTCCTTTGGTGTATTTTTCAACCTGAGCTAATTGGTTGGGTATTCTTTGTCTTTTTCCGAATATCCCAATGATTGGCCCAACTGCTGTCTGAGTCCGCCATCATGGATTTGTTTGTGACGTTGTCAACTAGTGCAACTACATACTCCTGGAACAGACGCGCAACCATATCAACTCCATCCACCCCTCACTTGACTGTTACAACTTCAATTTTCGCAGAACCAATGCATACTGCGACTAAAGTCGGAAAAGTCATTAGCAATCTTACTGGCTCAGGTTAAGACACCAGACTGTATGGCAGACATCGAATAAATGCATATCCAAAAGGGCTCCAAGATATGGGCGCTTGCTGATCAGGAGAATGTAATCGAGTAGTCAAACTAGGCTTAGCTTGCTTGCTTTGTTCAAAGTGGTACCTTCCGAAGTGCGCTAGCTTATCCCAACAGCAGGTGTATGTGATGAATAGCTCAAAAGATGTCCTTTGCTTCCGTACTGCCTATTCGACCACCCATTTGTCAAGTGTATGCTTGTCCTGATCCAGAAATGCAACC
This sequence comes from Dicrocoelium dendriticum, assembly GCA_944474145.2. Lineage (NCBI taxonomy): Eukaryota > Metazoa > Platyhelminthes > Trematoda > Plagiorchiida > Dicrocoeliidae > Dicrocoelium > Dicrocoelium dendriticum. The sequence continues at coordinate 10,818,277 of OX104059.1, forward strand.
GGTGTGTATCAAAAACCGAGCAGCGAATAGCTGCTAAGATCATCTTATTACATGATAGTCTGAACTAGTTAAACTTAGAAACATTTAACCAAAGGAATGGTGCACTACTTGTTGCCCCTGAACCACGATCATCCGGGTCCCGCTCGCCATTGTCTTCCCATCTTTGCCAGAGCTCCAGGGGAAAATTGACCGTAACTCCGAGAGGCAAACAGTGCATATTACAACTCAAAACATGCACCAACCGAAAGGTGTGCTTAATCAACTCCCACCAGTCTCGATGACACCAGTATGTAAAAGGGACAAACCAGCTGAACAGAAACGTTCAGCATCTGCAGCTCATGGGTATATTGTGGAGCCAAAGTCCCCTAGAACATCATTCACGTGTGCCACGATTGATGAAAAGTTCACCCGAGTAGCTACCCTTTCAGTCTCTTCTGTTATAAACACCGCTAACTTGAATATAGCTACAAAGAATAAGCAATCATCACTTGGTCGTAAGTCAGGACAAACGATCCCCCAATCTTACAGCTCAACGAAAAAGGATCTAACCATATTGCCCTGACTGTTGTGTGCTCGAGCGTACCCGAATCAATAGCTATCATACTGCAAAGTACCTTGTGCGACGACCTACACCAATAGGAGTCACTGTGCTTTCTGATGAAAGTAAAAGCCAAACCCACAAATGTAAAACAAATTACTCGTCATTGGACCCTGCACACCTTGGCGAGTCTATACTTATAAGAGTAACACTAGAATCACCAACTGATGTGAAAAACGTTCTGCTTTCCTCAACCCCGCTGAAAGCTGGATTGTGTAGGATACGTATCTATCCTGATATACCGTGAAACCTGTGACAACCGAAAAGAAACTCCTAAGAAGGACACGGCAAGCCTGATTACCTAAGCACAATCTACAATCATGGTGTGCCAGAGCTTCCTTCACACGATAGTCAAGTGGCCGGAAATCACCATTTAAAACAATGGCGATTCATTCGCGAAACCCTTTCCTTGGAAAATGTTGTGGAGCGATCGCTTGGAAGGTTACCTCTCTCGCCAAATTATAGAGGATGCGGCTTGAGAATCCTAAAACTCGTGGTCCAATCCGAGCAAACAGCAAGTGATGTGTTAACTAGCTGGCGCAAACATCGAATGAGCTTTCCATCGGAACTTCGGTTAAAGGACTGCAGACGCTTCGCAAAGTTCACTTACCAACTCATGTAAAAAAGCAGAAGGAAGATGATTGCTCTTTTACCCGATACTGACGTAGATGTAGATAACGGTTGGGATGCGCCTTGGCCAGAGCAAGGTACGGAAGTAGTGTCAGTAGCTCATCAAAATAGCCAATAACGGCTGACCTCACATCAGTCGACATTCTCACACACCAGACTTCCTTGAACCCTGTGGTCTACTAGAGACCGATAAACTATCCTGCTTGTACACAACTGCTCAGGGGCTCCTCAATAAGCTAACCTATTTGAAAGATCGCCAAGTTTCCCAGAAATATGATATCATCGGCATTACGAAGACGTGGTTACACACTGAAATGAGGGACGTTGACATTTTGCTGTCATGACGCTCATCCGGAACGACAGACTGACAGAAGGAGGAGGCGTAATTCTACATTACTGAAGCGACTTACAGTGCGAGGTCATGGAGGATGCTGATTCGTTGATTTCTGATTCGCTTTAGTGCCACCTGCAGTGAAGAGGCAGAGGCACTTGTTTTATAGCCTTGGTGTACTGTCTCCTAAACTGTACGTCTGAAACGGACTATCAAATTGCGACTGCCCTTCGGCGAACACTAAAAGGAAGATACAATTGAATCTTGACCACGGGTGATTTAAATGTGCATCGCATAGAAACCTCTGCTACGAGCGGCTAACAATTTAAAGCCGATCTGCAGGAGCTTGTAAATAGAAGATTTATTTCAATATTTATTCATCGTTCCGCTTTATAGTCATCTCACTTAGCCCACTCCGTTCGGAACAGGTAATAGGCCATCTCTGCTTGATCTTGTGCTTAACAAGGGAGAACATATAATTGATTCTTTACTTGTAGAGTGCCCGTTAGGTTGCAGTGATTATGCAGTTATTAGTTTCAACTTCATCTGCTATGCAGAATACCTAGATGCGGACCATGAGACGACGCGAACCATCAATTGTTACGATCGATTAGCCCACCTCTTCAGTGCCACATCTTGCTTGTTTCTCGCCAAAGACTCCCCAGAAGTCGTCTGGCTTAAGTTCGTTAATAAATTCAATTGGCCGGTTACGGATACTTCAGAGACAACGACTTGTAAACGGTCTGAAACAATTACTTACGTAAGGAGCAGAACTCGGATAGTGCTGACAGTAGGCAACGCAGCGTGGCTAGAGTACCGATTATCCCAAATACCAGAAAGCTGGGATAACTCCGTAGCCAAACCAAACCACTGAACTCAACTGCTCAGAGAGGACCAAGCCACTAACTAGCAGAACCTGACAGAAACCTTCAGTGCCAAACACAAACTGCTGTCACCATACACTTTATCTAGAGGTGGGAAACGCCCCAGCTACTGTTCTGCAATCCATAGAAAAAAGGAGAAAAAATGCAACTAGTGCAAGCCGGCTGAGCTACCGGTAACGGCTGGGCATCGTTCCGGTAAGCTACCAGCCGGCTACTGTGCAGTAAAAAAATTACTATGCAAAATTATATAAGGCTAAATAGTGAGACCGTGATTAGAGCGCTAGGCTAAGAGGGATGGGGTGGGACAAAGAAATTCCCAGCAACAACGAAACTGAGGTCGGCTCCTAGCCATATCAGCAAGTATATCCAGTCAAACGTGTTCATCGTCTTTTGGACCCCAACCAGGGAGCCGAGACGCTCCAACCAAGGTGAGGGACCTCATTCGTCTCAATCAAGTCATCGCTTGGCCACCCCTCCTCTTCTTCCATCCACACCCCGGCGCGCAAACAACGCACGTCGCGCGAGTTGGTGGGCTGACCAGCGTAACACGTGGCAGAGTCATCGGAGCATGGTGCGTGAAATAACGGTGCTGAGCGATTCATTTTCTTTTCCTGTGCCGTAAACAAGGCGTCGAACATGCTCGTTGCTCACGCGGTGTTCCCACCAGATGTGAGCTAAATTACGAAGGCACCGGTGGTCGAAGGTAACTAGCCTCTTCATGTCCGTCGATCTAAGGGGCTACGTTTCGCAACAGTACATCAGGGTCGAACGTACCGCTGTATCGTACATTCTACTGTTCAGGGCGAGAGTGATGTCGCGCCGGCGCCATAAGTGGCGAAGGTTAGCAAAAGTAATTCGAACTTTGGCTATACAGTTCGTGATCTCATCCTCAATCCCACGGGCGCTAATACAATTTCCCAGGTAGTTGGATTTCTGAACGACTTCTAGCTGATCGCCACCAAGGGTCAGCGTAGGAGGCGGTGCAGACCAATCTTGAGGAAACGCTTTGCACTTCGAGGGTGCGAAGCAAAGCCCGAAGTGACGGACAGCTAGTGCTAATCTGTCCAGTGCCGCTTGGCACGTCTGAGAGCTGTCACAGATTAGGGCAATATCATCAGCATACTCCAAGTCAAGAAGTCGTTCTCCTGCGAGCAGATCCACACCTTCAAAGTCGTATCCTGTGAACGCGATTTCCAGGACTTCGTCAACAGCGAAGTTGAAGAGGAAAGGTGACAGCGGGCATCCTTGTCTCACACCGATGGAGATATTAAAGGGCGACGACAACTTGCCGTAAGCCCTCACTCTGCCCGAGCTACGCGCATATAATGCTCGGATAATATTCACATATTTCTCAGGTATACCTTTCCTGAGTAGACAGTCCCAAAGTGCAAGTCTATCCACAGAATCGAATGCAACTTGGTTATCGAGGAACGCGACAACGGTGGGCCGCCAATATATGTGACCGTGCTCCAACAACTGACGCAAGGTGAAGATGTGGTCAATGCAGCCACGACCTCGACGAAATCCGGCTTGCTCTTCACGAATCTGGCTTTCACGAGTGCCAGTCAGTCTGTGAAGGCTGATAGAGGCAAGCAATTTAGAGGCGGTGGAGATCACACTGATTTCTCTATGGCTGCCGCATTCCGATCGTGAGCCTCCCTTGAAAATTGGAACTATGACGGAGCGGCTCCAGTGGGTTGGGACAGTCTCCTGCTCCCGCAGTTTCATTAGTAATTCATGTAAAGCATCAACAAGAGCAGAGCCTCCGAATTTGAAGAGGGCTGGAGGAAGATCATCAGGTCCCGCGGCTTTGTTCAACTTCAACAGTCCGATCTCACATTCGACTTCTGAGCGAGAGGGTGGGTCCAAAGGTAGAGCCCGTGGAGCGAGGCGATCAGTAGCCGGTGAGAAATGTAACCATTCCGACCGATTAAATTGCCTACCAAAGTGCTCAGCCCAATGCTGTAAGCGTTTTGATTAGTTGTGGATAGGCTGTCCACTCTCGTCAAGTATAGTTTCACTAACACCAGGTCTCCTGCTGTCCATTTCCCGTATCAGACGGAATAACATACAATGGTTACCAACGGCAGCGGCCATTTCCATCTCTGATGCACGATGAGACCACCAGGATTTGCAGTCTCTCTTCAGGCTAGCACGGCGTTTTGCCCGGAGCCCTTTGCCATTTTCATTGTGTTCGCTTCCAGACGGAATATGCCAGCGAGCATCTATAAGTTCCAGAGACTTTGATGAGACCTAATGTCCATGTTGGCGATTAGACTTACCACATGAGAATTTGCCTGCTGCTAGTAAGGTCTGATAAATACGAGACCAGTGAGCTTCAATTGCATCCAGTGAGCGTTTATCCAAATCGCATGACAGCGTACGTTGATAGACATTCAGAACAGCTGGCTTCGCAAGTTGGCTGGTGTTAATGTGGTCACAACCTCATCGTAGGCATCTGCCAAAGCGCATCCGCAGGTCAGCACGTACAAGTGCATGATCGGTGTCTACACATTTGCTCCAAATCGAGCGGCAGTTCGGGACGCAGCCTCTCCATCGGTAACTTATCGCAATGTGATCGATTTGCGTCCATAGCTGCTTCGAGGCTGGTGGGCACCAAGTCAACCTCCGGCGGGTGCTGTGTCGGAAGTTAGGGCTCGCAAGAAATAAGCGAACATCTTCACAAAATGAAGTAACCGCTCACCGTTATCATTACGGGAGCCTACACCATGTTGGCCGCCCAGATGCAGTTCAGTAGTGGATAATTTGCCAACTTGAGCGTTCAGATCCGCAGCCAGCACAACAGTGTCCGAGTTTCTTCTGTGGCTAAGGAGCTCGTTCAGTTGACGATAGAAGTCGTCTTTTACCGAGTCGTCGCTACAGTTTGTCGGTGAATATGCAGTGATAACGAATAGACACCTGTTAGTTACACGCGACTTCGAAGTTTTGCACGAGCCAGCAATCGGACTGCACACATGCGGCTACTGATCGGAATTCAATCAACCAGAGCAGCTTCAGCCCGGGGACTTAGGGCAATACCAACACCGGCATGGCCGGTGCTCGAAGCTGCATCGTCATCGGATAGGCGCAATGAGAAAGTGCTGCTAGTTTCACCTGAATGGGGATAGCAGCGTGAGCACAGAGCTCGAGTCTTGCAGGCTGATCTCCGATAAGCACCAGATAACAAACTGCTGTATAAGCACGTCAACGGTCTATGGAAAATGAGGCGAGGAGTTCCGCCACTCAGGACAGCTGATGGCCCAACACGAGCGGCTACAGAAGCAGCAAATGCGCTGCGGATGCAATATGCTCCCACCTTTCAGGGGGTATTACCATGAGCAGGTCCTCCAGCATTTATGACCCTGCCGTCGCGACTCCCTCACATCTCATTTACTACGGAAGCCGTCATACGGAAGCTGACCAACTTATGCAAGTACGAACACCCGGGTGTCGATAATATTCGTCCATAGCCACTGGGCGCAGCAGCAAGTCAAGTGGCAGAGTCACTGGCTCAGTTCTTCCAGCTATGCTTAGACCAGAACTAAGTTCCTGCCATATGGAAGCTGGGAATATTAACACCCATTCACAAAGGTAAACCAGTACCGAGGCTTCAAACTACCGCGCAGTTTCCCTTCTCCCTATACTGTCCAACATGATGGAATCCATCATGGCCGATGCACTGGTGGGCTATTTAGAAAACTAACACTATTAAATCCGAACAACATTGCTTCCGTGGAAATGGATCGTGCACATCGAAGTTGCTAACAGTACGAAGTAGTTGAACCCAGTCAGCTGACGCTGGAGAGGATATTGATGTGATATACCTGGATTTCGATAGCATTCGATCGTCCACATCATCGGATACTCCTTCCCAAGCTACAGCGTCACGAAATCGGTGACCCAGTTCTAAACTGGCTTGCCAAAAATCTCTTTCAGGAACAATTGATGGTCAGACTTCGGAGCTCCTTCTCTGACCTCACACAAGTTGAATGTGGTGTGCCTCAAGGCTCGGTGCTAGGTCCCCGAATATTTTTGGTATTTATCAATGACCTTACACATGCGAGTGCATCTAACTTCCTGCTGTTTACCGATGACGTCAAGATTTGACGCAAGATGCAAGGGAATACTGACCAGTAACTTCTTCAGAGTGATCTAAACACGGTATCTCAGTGATCCATCCAAAATTCACTGTAATTCAATGTGATTAATTGCAAGGTGCTCTCCATACGACACTAGAGAAATCACTCTTTACGGCTGGGGATGCATGTGCTGCAGTGAGCTACCATCGAACGTGATTTGGGCGTACAGGTTCAATATGATCTGCGTTGTTCTAGGCAATCCGTGAAAGTCTCCAAAACTGGTGACCAACATGTGGGTCTGTTAAGACGTGCGTTCAGATAAATAGATCGCTCTATTTTCCGGTAGATGCTTAATGCGTATGTTCGTCTTCATGTCGAATGTGCAATTCAAGCCTGGCACCCATAGCTAAAGCACGACCTAAGTGTATTGGAGCAGCCCTAACGTCGAGCATCAAAGTACCTTATGGAAATGCGCCATATTCCATACGACGAGAGGCTGGAACGGTTGGGGTTTTCAGCGAACATTATCACCGCTTACAAAGTGACTTGATTACGGGGTGCTTAATTCTGCACGCTCTACATCATGTGTGCCGCTCTTTACTGCAAATCAGCAGTAATAATAACTTGTGAGGTAACTCAACAGTACAACCACCAGGATTTCCTCAGGAATTTCATATCCGTCCGCATGTGTCACCCGTGGAATGCTTTTCCAGAATCGCTTGTATTCACTATCAGTACCTATATTTTAATGACGTCTGGATGACTCACGTAGGCACCTACACTTTGTTACTTAGTACTACGACTCCATTCCACTGCTGCAATATACTTTGGATTTATTTGCTGTTACATTTTTGTGCTGTGAATCTACGAGGATAGCAGAACTACAGAGAACCAAATGACAAGTCCTTCTTCTAAACGTAAAGTATCCACTGCTCTTTTATTTTTCGATAGCCCTGCAAAATCCCCCTACTGGACATGGAAAGCATGGCTTCTTAACCCGTATACGTCCATTGTTTATTGTTCAAATGCGTCCTTCAACTTCACACTATTCATCTTTCTGAAATCAATGTACAATCAGTAGACTCTATCAGCCTTTTTCATCAGTAGGACCGGCGATAAATACGGGCTGTTCGTTCTTCAAATTATCCCTTGTCTCCATCTCTGCCACCTGTTTCTGTACTTCCGACAGGGTGCTTGTGGTATTCATCTGTAAATTGGCTTGTATTGTCCATGCGCGGCTAATGTTTTCCGATGTCCTACCCAGTTGCAGAACCCGTAATCATCATTTACATCAGTGAACAAGTGTGCATACCTCAATAGCTATACCGGATCATATGACCTTGTCATGCGGATTTAGGTACTAAATGTAGACATGCCACTTTCTTTCCGAAAAACCAAAAGTACTTTTCATTTATTGCAACGTATTCGTCGACTTCCCGGAGAGAATTTGCGGGTGGTCTCTGCAATCAAGTTGTTGCAGTGGACAACACATATGATGTAAACTAAATCCTCACAAACATGTTTAAACGACATTTCGGTAGCATACTCATATATCTAACGCCATCGGATACGCAGGTCTTCACACCCATCATTGTCAAGCTGCGCTAGATGGCTCCTCCATATTGACCATGTCGATGAGGTACGCACGGAGACTGTCCTTGATGAACTTCAACGGTGTGCATAACAGGATGTGTAGTTCCATCTGCCTGCGAGCATCAGTTGTTTCCTCTGGTATAACACTAACAAAGATATCACGGAACATCTCTTACAATATCTGATTATGTTTCCCGTAGAGTTGGGGGATTTTCAGACGTAGCGCCTTAGCTCCGGCAACGCTTCTACTATTTCGTACGTGTCTATGAAGAAACTTCCCCAATTGGGGCTGTCGGCCTTTTCTAGAGGAATATTCACAGATAACATGGCAATTGGAAAGTCAGATGCTCGTGTGTAGCAGACTTCTTGGGCAGTATTTATGACAGCGCTAGAACTAACGATGCATCCCTGTCAAGTTTTCTTGGGTGCTGATTCCCCATTGGAAACAAGTTTAACTACTTGTTCCTTCTTGTAAGCTTCCTTCTGAAGATGCTACTGATTGTGAACGTAGTCAAACACGGTTTATTTTCCAGATGCATCCACAGTCACTTCCCGCGATGAACAAAACCGTAGTTTGTTTAGCAGCGTTATCGACGTGGTATTCTCCAGTAAACTCCTTCACTCTGTCCGGGGCAGTTATTCTTCCTGCACGCTGTTTCCTTTTCTGAAGTGACATCTGCACAAGATAAAACCGGTTGATTATCTCAAGAAACAGATCCGCTTGGTTTCCGAGTAATGGGTCAAACGAAAAGTAAGTCAAGTCTGAACTAAGGTACGATTTAAAGGAAAATGAAAATTCATTAATGACAAAACACAACATTAACTGCTCAGCACTGGCGCAACAGTATCTACGTGAAGTACGCAAAGAGGGTACAAAACACCGTTCTGGCCATTATACTGACAGTTGACGACGACTTCAGTCTTTCAGTGAATTAACATGAACGCCCATGTTGAGCCGCCTGGTCCTATGCAACGATTTGGCCGCTGTTCAACGCCTAAGACGTGACAGCGCATCAAGTACACGCGTACCCGTAATGAGGGGTGCTGTGTGCAGCCAGACAAGTGCAAACAATGTGACCGAAAAATGTCGAACAGATTTAATGTATGTAGGCAAAGGGTCTTTGTATAATGGGCAATAGAATGAGTGCACAGCGTGGGCAGACAGATAGGATATGTTTGCTTACTGGTAAGATGCATGGGTGACAATTGGGTCTGGAAACAAACGGAGTTGGACAGCAGTTGGTAGACAGATGGCGGTGATGATAATCCAGAGGAATATTCCAATAGCCAGCTGGCTGTTCTGGCATTTCTTTCGAATACAAACATATTGACTACAAAGAAAACAAATTCAAAGCAGCGTTCTATAATGAATTTCTCACTAATTCCGCGAAAGTTTGCATTTTCCACGACAGTTACCAAATTCCGTGCTTTTTCTCCGTTTCGTGGAAACGCGAAAATTTCGGCTCTTTAATAATGATGCCAACGAAAAATGTGAAAACTGGCTGAAACGCTCGATTGTCAAACAACTCGGCGGAGCCTTCGAATTCGACCGTTGCTGTTCTACTTGAACTAGTTTACACCACCTTCTGCGGACACTATTTTTTTGTCTGTTATTTTCTGATCTGGTCTCAAAATCAATGTCGTCGTACTCCGTCCACCATTTTAACACTTTAGGTGTTAATGCCTTAAATCTGTGTCTAATCGAATACGGATATGAATTCAGGAACATTTGCAAACGTATTAAGAATAAATGTCTTGAAAAAAAGCGCAAGCATCTTGCTGGCTGACAATCTGACCTCAGACTTTGTTCTTTCGACAAAGCACAAGTCCCACTGATACTTTCCAGTAATTTTCGCTCGCTCCTTGGTAAAATCAACATCTGGTTTCAGACTTCCCGTTTTATGGCCACGTCACTACGCCCACCAGATTCAGGGGAACTGACAGGCCATCCATATTGGACCGAATACTCACCAATGAAGAACTGATGGTCGAGAGAGTGATAACCGATACTCCTTTGGGCCGCAGCGATAATGTAACGCTAGTGTTTCATTACATGTGCTACGCGGATTATCCTAAAGAGCATGCCGAAGAATATCGTGTCGTAACCAACTATGACGACCTCTCCGACCTCAATGACGCAACAAGCTGGTCGTTCTTAGCCGAATTAACCCCCGAGGTGGCCTGTGGAGAATTTGTCAACATATTTACCAAGCTCGTGGCAAGGACATCTGAAACCAAACTCTGTCTGCCTAAAAGGATGAAGTCTTTCGTAAAGGAGCAGGACACGTAAGTGCATCGCTTTAAGGGACTTGGTATGGCACACCAGCATAGTCTCCCCGAACAACGATACCTGGGATATCTACACAATACAAAGGAACCACTGTGTCAAACTCGTCCGGGAGGATAAACTGAAGAACCAACAAGGTCTAGTGGAAGTTTTGCTCCAATACCAAACTGCTATACAGACACGTAAACAATTTGCGCCGTGTTAAGCGCGGTATTCCTGCTCTGCACACAGCATGCATGTTAGCCCAAACTGCACAAGAGGCGGCCAACGTTCTTGGACAACAACTTCGCCGTACCTTCCAAAGCCAGCAATCACCGTACATCCTGCCTAAGCAGATAACGCCGCCAGCAGGGCTTAATCACATATTGTTCACCTCCGCAGCTGTACTGAAGAAACTGATGTCTCTGCGCGAGTTCAACTCACCCGGGGCGGACGGCATTCGCTCGAAGGCGTTGAAAGTTGCTGCCATGAGTTTGGCAGGACCACTAGCAATTTGCTTTCAACGATGTCTGAACGAGATGCACCTCCTAACGAGGTGGAAGCACGGAATCATCACGCCAATCTACAAATGTTGCAGCCAGCAAATTATCGCCGGATACAATTACTTCCTGTGGTCTCCAAGGTTATGGAGTCCATTGTAGCTGAGGCTTTGATGGGATACCAGGAAAACAACAAAATTCTCGTTCCGGCGTAGCATGGATTTCGCCAAAATCACTATTGTACAACTGATCTCTTGATTGCTCGTGCAAGCTGGACGGAATCTGTGGACGCTGGTGTAGGAGTCGACGCGGCCTACTTGGATTTCTCAAACGCATTCGACCGTATAGACCATCGCATTCTCCTTCACAAACTCCAGAAATATGGAATCGGCGATCCTGTTCTGGGCTGGATAGGAGACTTTCTCGTGCAACGTCACCTGAATGTGAGGGTTCGAAGCAACCTGTCGGAATCCATCGAAGTTCAGTGTGCCGTACCTCAAGGCTCGGTACTTGGACCCCGCCTGTTCCTGGTCTTCATAAATGATCTCGCGACCGTGCTATCTTCTAACTGTTTGCGATTTGCTGATGATCTAAAGCTATGGCGCACTATAGCTGCACTGGAAGATCACACATTCTTACAGGAGGACCTGGACAAAGCGTACACATGGTCTATCGAGAACATGCCGCATTTCAACGTCACCAAGTGCAAGGTTCTCAGCATACAGCACAAGAGTATGCACAAGTACCGCCCTGGACCACAAATACTACAGCGGGCTTCTCACGAGTGCGATCGCGGCGTGATAGTTCAAGATGACCTCGGTTGTTTGATGCAGACTGAAAAGGCAGCTAAGAAAGCGAATCAGTACCTCGGCCTTCTTCGCTGAGCTTTCGGGAAGTTTGACTCTTCAGTTTTTCCAAAAATGCTTAGTGCGTACGTGAGGCCGCACGCGGAATACGCTATTCAAGCGTGGCAACCCTGGTTCAAGCACCATCTCACCGCACTCGATACTGCACAACGTAGGGCAACGAAGAGCGTCAGAGGTTTGACCAGCCTCCCCTTCCCACTCAGACTGAAGACCCTCAAAATATACAGTGGACGTTATCGGTGTCTAAGGGGCGATCTCATAATGGTGTACCTGATCCTGAGAAACCCCAACCACCCATGCCATTCCCTTCTAATACTCAGACAAAACACTCCGCTAAGAGGTCATCGGTTTAAGCTGGTCACGCAGTACAGCCGCCTGGAATGTCGGCGAATCTATTTCTCCCTTCGAGTGTCACGGCCTTGGAACGCCCTCCCGGAATATGTAATTAATGCACCCACCCTATCCCTTTTCAAAAAACGCCTTGACGATACTCTGTCACATTTATACTACGTGCTATACCCCGTGACCACCAGATGCTGGCACTAATGCGCAACAGACAGTGGATAGTGCCATAACCCTACTCGAGAATGAGTCACTCCAAACCCCATGCACAAAATGTGATAAACGCTACTACAATAGGAACTGGATTTCTGTATCCCGTCGACCCAAGATAGTTGCACAGGAGTAAGCGCTGTCCTTGCTAGCTTTTATTTTGTTTCTCGCCTATTATGTGATCAATAACCACTCCCCTTATTGCTTTGTGTGCGTACATTCTCATTTCAAACTCCTTTTATACGGCAATGTAGTTAAACCTGTAATCTCCCAAACTGACGATTCCATTATCCCTTGATCTATCTTTCCTCAATCTAAACACCCTATGGGACATGTCAAACACCTGCTTTTTTACCCATTATAAATCATTGTTCATTGTTCACTGTTCATCAGTGAACTCAGCGCCATTATGCAGCGAAATGAGTACTTTAATACAAGAATCATTCTGTTACAAAGAAGCTGGTTGCATGCTGATGTGAAAAAATGGGGTAATTCAACTCGATGGTTATTTTCCCATCAGGTCTGACCACCCCGGGAACCCCAGTTTCGTGATGATGGCGTTATAATTTACGTTAATCAACCTTGATGGAACGCAACAATCATAATATTTACGTACTCAACGATTTCTATAAGCTGTCAGTTAGTTGAATGCAAACTGAAGTTCCCAAGTGGCTTTCGATCGGTCATCTTTGGAAGCGTATACATTGCTCCTGATACATCGGCATCGGAGTTCAAGTTTTTCGAGGACTAACTTTCTTCAACGCTATTGCTTAAATTAGATTGTTCTATCGGGATTTTTTGATGGAAACTACAATAGAATGGCTACAGCATTCTTGAAAATACTTGAGTTAGTAGACCTAGTGGCTGTTTAAACCAGACAAGATGCCCAGTTGGACGCTGTGCTCCTAAATAAACGACAGCTGCTTGCCATACAAAAGCGCGCTCCTTTGAGCAGCTCAGACCATTATATTTTAAACTGTGTCCAGTTATATACAGCAGGTCTAATTTTTTAACGCTGACCAGACGCCCTTACAAAGTTGTCAAACGTCGAAATTGTTCCTTGGAAGAAATCAGGAGGCTCCAGACGCTGTTTTCTGTGACTACTTTTCCGGTCTTCCACGAAGTGGACCTGTCGCTCGAATGTGACCATCGTACGGACTACGTCAAATATTGCTTTGACATATGTTGCCCCGTTGAAACGATCTATCTATCAGCAGATAGATTTTCCTCAACCTTACTAAAGCGACTTCGGAGGATAGAAGAATGCGCCTACAAGTGCAAGAATGCTAGCCGTGTTAAAGCCTAACCACGGCAATTAAATCCGAGATAAAAAGACTAAACCAATTATACATCGAAGCAATTCTAAGCAACCATAACTGCCGCGATTTATGGAGGTTTCTGAGGCAGCTCTGTGGTAAGAGCGTTTGCAGCTGGAGAGGTGAAGTGGGTGTGGATAAACTAAATTCGGAATTTAGTTCCACCTCACTAAGCTCATCTTCCTTGCCCTTCTTCATTAGCTCAAGTCCAGCCGCGCCCTTCGATCAAAGCAACGTCCACAAGGAACTCAACAGATTAAAGGCAACAAAAGCTTGTGGTCCGGATGCTCTCTCACCATTAGCTTTGAAGTAGTATGCTGATTCTCTCATACTGACTTTAATAGATCTGTTTAAGAAATGCCTCACTACGGGAATGATCCCGGACCTTTGGAGAACGGTTAATATCACTCCAGCACCAAAAAAGGTGATCTTAATAGTATCGCCCATTGCATGTACATATGTGCTCCTGAAAGTGTTCGAAAGATTGTTAATTCCGCGGATTTTTTCAGCCGCTCCTGAAGACGATATCTACCAGTTTGCGTATAGACCCCAGCGCTCCACATTGGATGAAGTGGCGTATCTTGTTCCTTCTATAGCCTCTGCATTAGGCCAAAAACGTAAATCCTTCCGGCTTCTCTTCCTAGATTATTCGAATGTCTTCGGAAGCATGGATAGGTCAAGCTTGCTAAACCTGCTATCCGAAAACTGAGTTCACCCTGATGTGTATAATCTGTTACGTGACTATTTTACAGATAGTACTCACTTCACCAAGTTGAACGGTAAGAATTCCGCTGTCCTCCGTTGCGGCTGTGGTGTTCTACAGAGAGCGATCCTATCACCTTTTCTAGTTTCCGTGTATCTTGAACGTCTCTCTATACAAAGTACGTTTATATGGTGTAAGTATGGTGATGATGTTGCCCTGGGATGTTTGTCCCCCCTTAACCATTATTCCTCATCACTTAAACGTGGGTTGGAAGATCTGATGGAATGGTCTTCATCCGAATCTCTTACGCTTAATGCTTTTAAATGCAGTGGTGCAATATTTTATCTTTTTCGGGGCGATAAGTTGCAGTCCCTCATCGCTTTCTCCTTTCACACTTAGTTTGAATGAAAATCATATGCCCAGCTCTTTCACCGTAAAGTATCTCGGCGATTTTTTGTCGCAGAAGCTTTCTTGGTCCTCGCACGTCTGTAAAACACTTCAAAAAGTCATAATACTTTCTTTTTATGCCCTCAGACTTAAAGTGTTTTCATTACCTCGTACTTTAATATTCAGGTTTGTGACCGCTTGTGTTATTCCCCATTGTCTATACTGCTTTCCTGTCAATTTCGCTGGACTGCTTCTGAAAGACTACATCTTATTGGTCCGCTCTATAAAGCGCATTACTAGATGCATCGGTTTGTTTAGAGATTCTTTAGTTTCTTTGATCATTTCTGGACATCTTGCTGACTGCAAGGATTTTTCTTCTCAGATACTAACAGATCGATTTCATCCGCTTCACAATGCTCATTCCAAAACGCTCTCTTGCTTTTCTACTCGTTCGGAATTCGGAATTTTATTCTCCCGCACGTCATCGTCTCTTAATACTGTTTTGCCGCATCTCTCACCTTTGCTTTTTGACACAGCAAATGTCACAAACATGCTGCGCGAGCGCTTGTTGGAGTAACAATTCTGCTTTTTTCCCACTTTTCTACCCAAGCATGTATATTGTTATTATCATCCAGGTGTCCGCAGTGGTGGTGTAAATGTCGAAAATGAACCCATTAGTGTTCGTTGGGCTTATCTTGACTAGACTTTAAGGCAGTACCCGTGGAATCTAACAATACCGATCCTGTTCTACAGCAAAACCCTCAGGTCTCCGTCTGTAAGTCGTAGGGTAAAGTCAGTTTTGCTAACTGCCGCATGACATCGCCACCTACTCCGACACTCTGAAGTGGGCAAGTCACATGTGCTATGACTGCTTTTAACTCATCTCTGAAAGTCGCGCCGGACTATTCAGTCATAATACGGCTAGTTCAGAGCAGGGTAACATGCGCGTCTGTTGCGTCTCTAAAAACGCCGGAAGCGAACAATGTATTGAGTTGTTCGGAAGCGAGTGGCTGACAAAAGAACGGTCCATGCATCGTATCCTGACTAAAGCACTACTTGGATTACTTATGGTTCATTGTAGTGCACGGAGTTTGGATGACGGATGAGGAGCATAATACTGGACGGCTTTGCTGGAGCTTCAATTAACTGACAAATACCATCCCACTGTTTCTGGTGGTCTAGCAGTTTGTTTTCCATAGAGTACGCCTCGGATCCAGACACATTGACGCATCTAACAGTAAGAGCGTTTTGATGTTATCTAGTGTTCTCCTTTTTGGAGGGGTGTGTAACTGCTTTTTAGTTTGACAACTCCTTGATTGCACTGGTAACCATAAGTGCTCCAAGTTTGTCAAAGATCAAGACTATTGTGGATGTTACTTCTGGCATGTGGGTAACAACAAGAAATGCGTATGTTGTTGCTCCGCTTTGATGAATTAATCTGTCTGAGAGCATCAATAGTGAAACCTGCGCTAGAGTACTGCGCAGGCACCCACAGACAACTGAGTAGGACGTTCTACCGCTGTCAAGATCTATAATTAGACTCACTGTGGCTGCGCCGACTGAGGAATAATCTCCATCTCTTTTACAATGTCGTGCGTTCCCGGGTATACGCGACCAGAATAGCTCTTGCCTTGATTAATTCCTTTGCCCGCCCTACAATAAACTGGGGATACTGACTGCCGATACACAAGTGGAAGTTAGAATTTCTTTCCAACTTTTTCATAGCAAGGTATGCTTATTTATGAAAGAACCTGGAATTACAAGTAGAAGTGTGTGAGATTAACTAATGTTAACTAGAATTTGGGGGCATTTCTCACTATGTCAAATATTATGATAAAATTCGGTTTCCAGGTGTCCATACACGTGTCGACTGTAGCTAGCCCAAACAATATATGCAACTGATGCAGGCGCAGCACATCCCAGCATCCCTTCTGCTCTATTAGGAATTGCCAGCCTTGAAGCCCCAGTTGCACGTGAGGGAAAAATTATGCCGTAGCTCTTAATTCTTACCTCTTTCGTATGCTTTGCCTATTCTTCTCGGCTATGCAACCTTGATAAGTCGCACCTTCAAGCACGCCTCGAAAGCAGAAGCTGACCCATTAATAACCCATGGTGCAGTGGCACTGGCTGCTTGCATCCGGAAGTCAGGGGGTCGCAACCCGGCAGAATCCGAAAGAAGACACACCACTGACCAGACGCAGAAGGTCGAAACACTGGTGTCTTTGCTTCGAATTGATCGAATTATGTCTCACCGGATATTGCACCTTGGCCAGTATCCTATGTTGAGGCTGTTATTGCACTATCAAACACCAAGCTGCACACGCGGACACTGGTACAAACTAGTGGTACCGGATTTAAAGCGCATAGTTCACTTTCTATGCTTCGCGCCTCGAGTGATGGAATATTGGACCAAATTACCGGCGACGTTAGTCGAGGCGAAACCGGTGTCAGAAGTTTAGAGATTTCATGACGCCCACTTTGCGGACTACAGGTGTAGGGAGCGTATCGCATCCGGATAAGATGTGGTGCAGCTCCAATATGCTGCCACCGCGCAGAAAGCAGTGATGTGTTTCCACGCATGTGGCTGATCCACCTACGACGGAGTAACACAGATTTTTATCTTCTCGCTCTCTATTCTCAGTATGTAGTGTTCAGAAACTTGCAACCGGTTTTTACTTAGGTACACAATAATCACATCAACCAATCTGATGGCATCCTACGCTATCTCAAGACCGGCGATTTGTTTGATTAGTTCTTTACTATTTCTATCCTTTAATTTTTTCTCGTTTCATTATATTTTTCTGCTTGTTATTATTACAAATCCCTACGGGGCCGATCTGCTGAGGTAATGGCTTGAAGCCTTCAAGCATAACACTTGACCACGCAAAGTGATTGTAAAAATTTGTGTGCTGAAATTAAACATAGCAACACTGCCTGAAGTGTTGAATCCACACTTAGCGGCATTTAGTGCCACTGCTGGGGAGTTCGATCATCATACACACACACGCACACACACACACACACACACACACACACAAAACAGTTGGTGACGAAAGGGCTAACTGGATTGAGTAACAAGCTTACAGAAAATATAAGCCCAAATGATCTGTGGTGGCCAGCGTGCTTTTAAGCCTCGCCGACACACGACCAAACGGAGTATGGTGCGGGTGAAACCACTCGAGGGACTACCCCGCATGGAAGCAGATGCCAAGGAGACGATTCTACAGATGACGGTATTACTTTGCTTGATCATTCTTACGATGCTTTCCTATTGGCTTGAATTTGTTGCGGCTCTTGGTCCTGGTTATTTCAGTTATAGTTTCCTGTTGTCTTACCGATATCACCCATTAATTTATTCCTTAGACTACTTACTTAATTTGATTTACAGCACCTTTCCTTTCTATCTATATGTCAAAAAGCGGTTAGTTAACTGTACGCGTTCTTGTCACCCCGTGTTTACTAGTTTGTACGCACTGCACTGATCCTGCTTTGATGTGCAAGCCTAGCAATGTTGATAAAAACGTTTATTTGTTTAGTTGATTTTATTTGCTTACTTCTCCCATTTCAACATAACTTTTTCTGCTGTACGACTGAGCAAGTCATAAACTCCCATCTATACATGAAGGTTTAAAGGAAAACCACTGAGCCCTCTTAGCATCTCAATCATTCCGTAGCATACAACACATATTGCTTGATCAGGTCAATCCGATTTCTAGTTCTAGGAATGTCCAAGCACCTCACTTTGCCTTAACTCCCACCCCCATATGTATACTACCTTGGCTAATGCAGCTGAAGCTTTGAAGATTGCTACGGAGCTAAATTTAGGTGTTAACCCTAGCTTTCTCCTTCTTTTCGCATTTGAGTAAAAGTGCGACCAGTGCAACCAGCTAGCTCGACCTGTACTAATCTAGTCTATTAGACACAATTTTGTAGTACTCGTCTGCTTTTGCTTGATGATTCTAACACTTCATCTCCTTTCACCTTTCTTCCCCGTTCATGAACCCGCCACCTTCATGGTACCCCTAATCTGCACCGGAATCAAACAGCTGAGAATGCCCGTAAACTTGTAGGAAACGACAGTGGAAAGCCAAATGAAGCCCTTGGCGAAAATGTCCTTAATACACCCTGGCATAAAACGCAGAGGTTGATGGCCCTGCATACGTGCGCACGTTGCACACGTGAATACGATCCGTCCCTTTAAGTTGGCCTAGTTTCTCGGTACCACATGAAATAAATATTATTGTTTATTATTATATGAGCGAGCCTGTAGACTTAGCAAGGAAGCTGCGTCGAAGCAAATCAACCAGCAATGCTTTCAAAATTGCGCCGCATCGCTACCGGACTCAGTCTGTTTAATAAGACTGGCCGATTCCATCTAAACGTTCTGGAATACTTATTCTTAAAAACTATGCAGGTTGTCATGCGACACTAGCACTGTGCTTCTCGTCCATCGGCTTCCTTACGACCGTACTTCTGTTGAACCTACTTACCAAAAGGAACTCTGTCGGACAACCAGTAATTATCAACGCATTGAGATCATCAGTCTCTCCGCTTCTCTGGTGTCTACAGAACTATTGGAGCCGTGTGAAACGGCTTGGGAACTGTCATATTCATTATTAGCTTAAATCTCTACCTGTTTTCCCAGTTTCTGTACGACTGTCACACAACCGATATCACGGTATCGTGCAGTGCGCGAAACCTGGTCTTTGTTTACTTCATTATCATTTCTCTTCTGTTATTCTATATTATTTCATTCTGTTCTTTCATCTTTCCTCCTTGGCCAGACTAGGTCGATCTCTTGAGGTGAAGTTTTGAAGCTGACAATTCAAATGTTTACCCGCACGAAACAAATAGCCAAAGGCTCACTGATGAATATTAATAATGTGCTGGACTTTGAAAAATGTATGGTCCGACTGACTTGAGCGGCCAGCTTATAAAAACCCGAATGATAGGCAAAAGTGGTGATGGTTTGCCTGATTTAAATGGATACCCACACACCACCAGACCGAGTGTGGAGGTGCGGGTGAAACCTCTCGAAGGACTATCCGGTATGGAAGTGGGTCCCAAAGAGAAGGTTCCACCACTCGCCATATTACTTAAATTGATCTTTCGTACTATACTTCCCTCATCGACTTGTGTCTCGTGACATTTGTTCTTGGTTATTTCCTTTCTAACTTCCTATTTTCTTACTGATATCACCCATTCTTTACCAATCTGCTCGTTGCACAAGTCTTGTGGAATTAGGATTACTATCCGCTACAGCAGTTACAATTATTATTGTAACTTTGTTCCATGACCTACATATCGAGTTCATTTCGCGAATCTTGAATTTCAACAACTGCAAAAAATTCGCTGGTCGCTGAGAGTCTACTGACCACCATATTTATCCTTTTTTTGCTCTTACCGCCTACTTATGTTGCAAACTAAATCAAACTACTCACGATGGTCCTTAAAATTTAGTCCGTGTTCATGAATTTACCTGATGTATCTTGCCTTCTTATCAATATGCTAAAGAACGATTTGTTCTTTGTACCTCTTTCTATTCACCCTGTGTTCTTAAATTCGCTGATCATGCTACGACAGGCGTGCCTCGCATTACCGAGAATAAACGAATAAAGTTACGGAACTCCAAGCCGAATGAAGAACTTCTCGGTCGGGAATCGCTGCTCCCTGAACTATGATTTATGGAGTCCGTTTCCGTTCATGTTGCAACCATATGAGGTGAACAGAAGAGGTTTAGCAAGCTTTACAACTTTATCCAATCACGGACCACCACGTTGCAACAAGTATGGGCTCACAAAGGGTACTACTAAATTTAGTAAGTTGCCATCCGTTGGTCACATCCGCATCGATCACATATTGGATTGAATACAGCAATCGCCTAGTTGACAGTTCGTAAGTTACGCCTTCCACGTGAACGAAGAAATCACCGATCAATCCTCACCAATGGATAGTTTTGGGTTAGAGTTAAGTAAAACAGTTGAAACCGTTGTGCCTATCCGTATATGATCACGATGCAGCAGAGGGGTGTGACTCATTTTGTTGCCACTTTGCCCTCATGTCTGCGTGTGGACACGTTTATTTAGCTGCAGGTGAGGTATTTCAGACCATGCACGACCATGATAACGATCGGGCTTATCAGTGTAAAATGAGGCTTTGGGTTATTGAATACAATTTTCATAAAAGTGGACAGCACACGAGAGAATAGGTAGAGTGCAACCTCTCGATATCTGTGTTACATTTTCGTTTTCTGTTGCAATAATCCTAGTCGAGTCAAGATAAGCCTTAGGTACCCGCAGGAGTAGTTCCAGCAGTCTACACTAGCGACTGCAGATGAACCAAAAGAGCCTCATTAAATATGCAAATTCCACAAATGGAAAACAAAAACTGGAAAGGTGTGCACAAGTGTCAGGTGAGCAAAATGCTCCGCATCTCCGAGCAACGATTGCATATTGCTGGTGGAGATTATCAGGAGTTTCCTCCAGCTGACGCCGTTAAGTTTTACTTGTTATGTTCGCCTCGAATACTAGTCGGTAGCGGTGACTCGTAGGAGACGTTTCAAATACGGAATGGTAGAGAAAATATAGGCAGCTAAAACCAAGCTATATGGTACAAGCCACAAGGAATGGAGAGCGAAGCAGCAAGATCGTGGGACAAAGTAGTGCGTGACTCACGGAGCAGTTGGTGTCTAGGGAATGTAAAATCCGTAAAGCAAATGGACAGTCAGAAATTGCACATAAAATGAAATGTGAAATACTGCAAAAGTGGATATTTCGGGTTAAATATAAACATAAGAAGTCTCTTGACAATTGGACACGTTTTACCGAAAGCAACAAATTGCAGACCTTGCGTAATTTATCTGCGGAGGCCGTGTTAATCTGCATTAAGAAAATGAGACTCAAAAATGAGTATGAATAGCACTGTTTCCAAAAATGATTCAGACCTTACAGAATTCTGCAGAAGCAGTAAGACATGAAAGTAATGCTCTGTCACACATCAAACATGCAAATGTCTCAGAAATGAATAGGAATAGCTAATGAATTGATACAAAGCGGGTGAATTAAACCACTCAAATGGAAGATATTACCGCCTTTGATTCACATACCTACAATTTGCAGAACATTACTGCAAAATGTTTTGCACGATAACATTTAAAAATATGTGTGGATAAATGATAAATTAGAATTCAAGGTCATATATCACAAGGTTATAGCAAAAGATAAAATGCATCACGTTAGTTAACAAACGACAATTTGCTTCTAATATAAGCTTCTAATATATGTTTAGTGCGTACGTGAGGCCGCATGCGGAATTCGCTATTAAGGCGTGGCAACCCTGGTTCAAGCACCATCTCACCGCACTCGATACTGCACAACGTAGGCCAACGAAGAGCGTCAAAGGTTTGACGAGCCTCCCCTACCCACTCAGGCTGAAGACCATCAAAATATACAGTGGACGTTATCGGCGTCTAAGTGGCGATCTCATAATGGTGTACCTGATCCTGAGAAACCCCAACCACCCATGCCATTCCCTTCTAATACTCAGTCAAAATACCGCGCTAAGAGGTCATCGGTTTAAGTTGGTCACGCAGCACAGCCGCCTGGAATGTCGGCGAGTCTATTTCTCCCTTCGAGTGTCACGGCCTTTGAACGCCCTCCCGGAACATGCAATTAATGCACCCACCCTATCCCCTTTCAAAACACACCTTGACGATACTCTGTCATATTTACACTACGTCTTATGGCTCATGACCACAAGATGATGGCACTAATGCACAACAGACAGGGGATAGTGCCATAACCCTATTCGAGAATGAGTCACTCCAAACCCCATGCACAAAATGTGATAAACGCTACTACTATAGAAACTGGATTTCTGTATCTCGTCGACCCAAGATAGTTGCACAGGAGTAAGCGTTGTCCTTGCTATTTTTATTTTGTTTCTCGCCCATTATGTGATCAATAACCACTTCCCTTATTGCTTTGTGTACGTACATTCTCATTCCAAACTCCTTTTATTCGGCAATGCAGTTAAATCTGTAATCGTCCGAACTGACGACTCCATTATCCCTAGATCTATCTTTTTTCACGCTAAACACCCTACGGCACATGTCAAACACCTGCTTTTATACCCGTTATAAATCATTGTTCATTGTTCATTGATTGTCTTTGAGAAATCCAAGTAATCTGCTTCGAATCCTACACCAGCGTCCACAGATTCCGTCCAGCTTGTACCACCAATCAACAGATTAGTGGTATAGGAGCGATTTTGGCGAAATCCGTGCTGTTTCGGAACGAGAATTTTTTTTCCAGGTATCCCATCAAAGCCTTAGCTACCATATACTCCATAACCTTGAAGATCACAGGAAGTAGTGTTATCAGGCGATAATTTGCTGGTTCAGCACGATCGCCACTTTTGTAGATGAACGTGATGATTCCGTGCTTCCACATCGTGGGGACGTGCATCTCGTTCAGACATCGTTGAAAGAAAATTGCTAGTAGTCCTACCAAACTCATAGCCGCAACTTTCAACGGCTTCTGGCGAATGCTGTCTGCACCGGGTGAGTTGAACTCGCGCAGAGATATCTGCATATTTAGTACAACTGCGGAGGTAAATGATATGTGATTAATCTCTAATAGCGGCGTTATCTGCTTAGGCAGGATGTATGATGATTGCACGCTTTGGAGGGTACGGCCAAATTGTTGTCCAAAAACGTTGGTCGCCTCTTGAGCGATTTGGGCTAATCCACATGCTGTGTGCAGAGCAGGAATACCACGCTTGTCACGGCGCAAATTATTTACGTGTCTGTATAGCAGTTTGCGATTAGAGCAGAACTATTCCACTAGACCTTGTTGGTTCTCCAGTTTATCCTCCCGGACGAGTTTGACACAGTGGTTCCCAATTATTGTGTAGATATCCCAGGTATGGTCGTTCGGGAAGGCTATGTTGGTGCGCCATGCCAAGTCCCTTAACGCCATGCACTTACGTGTCCTGCTCCTTACGAAAGACTTCCTCCTTTTAGGCCGATAGAATTCGGTTTCAGATATCCTTGCCACGAGCTTGTTAAATATGTTGACAAATTCTCCGCAGGCCACCTCAGGGGTCAATTCGGCTAAGAACGACCAGCTTGTTGCATCAATGAATTCGGACAGGTAGTCATAGTTGGTTTCGACATGATATTCCTCGGCATGCTCTTTAGGATAATCCGCGTAGCACATGTAATGAAACACTCGCGTCGCATGATCGCTGCGGCCCAAAGGAGTATCGGTTATCACTCTCTCGACCATCAGTTCTTCATTGGTGAATATTCGGTCCAATATGGATGGCCTTTCAGTTCCCCTAAACCTGGTGGGCCTATTGACGTGGCCATAAAGCGGGAGGTATGAAACCAGATATTGCAAATCTTCTTTGCATTGCTGTCCTGGTGTGGCCTGGGATTCGAGAGCATGTAAGTTGAAGTACTACCTGGGTATCACTTGCCTCAACGCAGCCATCAAATTGCAGTCCATCTTAGGAGTAGACGATAGTGGGCAGTAAACTACAACCAGTAGACCAATATCGTTCCCTCTCAGCCGGAAATTACACCAAATGGCGTCAGGTACGTCGGTTTCCGAATCTTTTATGGGTTCGCATTGAAGGTTGTTACGAAAGTAGAGGGCTACCACGCCACCTTTGCTGGTTAGATCCTTCCAGACAACGGACATGCCCGTTAGCTTGATTTCAGCATCCGTTACCTCACAGCGCAACCACGTTTCGGTGACAGCGATGAGGTCCCAAGCTGCTGACGCGTGTCGAAGTCTTAATTCAGCTAATTTACTGACTAGGCCTTGAACATTTGTGTACATGCTTGACAGATTCTCGTGGTGATATGGGGATCCTTGTCAACGAGGTGGCCACGCCTATTTCAAGAGAATGAGCCTCCCGGATGTAGTGCCATTGCTCGCGGTCATGCATCTGAGCATCGTCGGAAGAGGAGTCAGTAAGCTCAGGAACACCGTGAGCAATCACTGTTTTCTTATCTTGACTTTTTCTGTACCTCTCTTTGTCAGCGGGATCCACTGAAATTTCTTTCCACGGGATTTCAGGTAGTATGCGCACTCCATTTAAATCGTTGCGGAGACGATTCGCAGACAGCAGAACGGCCTCAGTCTCGTCCGCCGAGTTTAGTGTTACCCGAAGTAACCGCGGTTCGCCGTAGTGCAACGCATTTTGGTGACGCGAGACTGTTTTTAATGTCGTGGGATTAACATGAACACCGATCGACGTACAGATGGAACCCCACTAATTTCGATCGTCCGTCAACCTACCCTTAATCGTATTGGATTTGGATTCGGGGACATTTGTGCATAAAAGGTTTAGGGCACCATGGTTGCGCCTGGTACCTACTGGTTTTGGGTTTGGAGCCTTAGTATCTGGTGTTTTTGGTGAATTTGTGAATGGCAATGATGGGGGCCATCCGTGCTGCGGCAGTTTTGTTTTCTCTAGTCCGGGCACAAAGGTTACCGGTGCTCTTTCCGTTGTTTGCTTGGCGGCAACCGATGCGACATTGCCGGGTTGTTCACGATTGCTAGTTGACTGTAGCTTACGGTCTCGAGTGTAGCGAACAGACTAGTAGGTGCAGCACACAGTACAGAAGTTGAGGCAGGCGCGCTGCAGGCAATGTGTTTACTTATAGGAGTGAGAGAGAATGTAGTTGATACTTCTGGAGGCTGAATTGTTGGGGTTAGGTTGGGAAGCCTGGCTCACTTCTTCGGCCTGACTAGGGAATTCGGGGTGTTATTTTCACTCACCAGTTCAGGTCCGTTTCCTCCCATGGGTGTAACTCTGGCGCTCACCAGTTGTTCGACCGCTACTGTTAGTCGTTCAGACCTCTTTATTAACACAGCTAGACAGCTAACAAATGGGATAGAATTGCATACTTGGCAGAATCAAAACGCCTCTGCCATGTTTGTTTGTGTCGACCAGTCCCAAGGCAGATAGTGTGATAGGATTTCAAACACATGGTACACACCAGACCATTTTTTACCACTTTAGCACATGATTCGCATTTGCTCTTCATACGAGACATGTTCACAGTAGGCGTGCTGTTTTAAGGGGTAGCAAGAGGACAGAGATACTGACGCACCGTGTTTGACTTCGCTTCACTTTGCGTTGCGTGGCTATCGGCAGTGGTTTGAGGTCAGGGGGTCAGGTGTGTCGCGGCCAGATGAGACAAACGTTCCTTAGTGTAGCTAGGCGACGTGCGTGCTATCGATCCAGCCGGTAAATAGATAGGCAGTGATGCAGCGTAGGATTGAGGCAAAGCAAGGTGACTTGGAAAATACCGTCTAATGACGACAGTGGCTGTACCAAAAGCGGACCAAATTGACAACTATCGCTTTGTACAGCGACTTGAAGGAATGGTAGTAAGATGCTCGGGTGACTATCAAAAAGCAATTGAAATAAGACCACAAGTGTTCTTGTGCGACGAGAGGAAAAATAAATCATCTGATAAGGTTCAAATACGGTTGACTTCGAAATTGCAAGAGCACAGTTTGTTGGTGATCCGAGAATGATAGATCTAATAGATAAACAGTAGGAGGAGGAGCTCGCGAAGCCAAATCGAATGTTAGCACTAGGTCTCTGTGAGAATAAGTCCAATGTTTTAAAGGTGAATAACACAGGAGGAGACTTATTTACTGCCGCTCGGGAGAGTGGTAACCGAAGCGCTTTACCTCGTTCGTGTCAACATTGACTCCTCGTTACGCAACCGAGTTAATCCCAAACCTCCACCTGTGAATAAAGGTTGAAAGTAAAGCCACTGAGCCCAACCTGGCCATTAAATAACACAAAATAGATCTTGCTGAATCAGGTTATTCCAACAACAAGCTTTAGGAACGTTTAGGCACCTCCCCACTCTGTGTATACTCTCTTACATTATTCTGTCAACGCAGCTGAAACTTTGAAGAATCATAGGCCACACTGACGTATTAACTCTAACCTTCTTTTATTGTACTAGTGCAATTTCCCCAAGCAACTGGTTTTGCTATTCAGGCTAAGTTGACCTGTAATGCTTTAGTCCATTAAGGTAGTATTCATACACGAATCGTCCGATTTTGGTCGACCGCACCAATTGTGTCTTATCCATAAATGAACTCGCCGTCATCATGGTCCCTCCGATATGCGCCGGAGCCAAACCTCGGAGCATTCCCCTGCACTGGTAGCAAACACCAGTAAAAGCCTCAAATAAAGAAATTCACAAGAAGTTCCTGTTACCTCCCTGCGTGAACTTCATGAATTGACAGCTCTACATGTGTGAGCTTGTTTTCCATCTACCTAAAATTCGTCCCTTTGTAGGCCCGATTTCTAGGTATCACAGGAAATATACATTTTTAATTTCCTTCTATTTTCAACTTTATTTCAGGGGTAGACAAAGAGACGGCAAATCAGAAAGCGGCTTCCAGATATCACTTAGAGGAATTTTACCGTAGTTCTATAGTACTTATTCAAAAGCGACATCGTACATTAATTGTTTTACTGCACAACTGTGCGTAGTGTAATTCCGAATCAATTGAATAACATTCCTGCGTACATTTGCGGTTCGTTATTACTTCATTGTCGAAGCGTGTTCTGGGTGTGAGCCTGTAGGACTAGTTAATACTAGTCCGAGACGGTGCGCGAATGTAAGCGCGGATATCAGAAGGCAATGGGAGTCGGACACAGCGGATTGTATTCGATGGGCTACAATAGAAAGCAGACGGATGAAGCGAGGCAAGAGCGAACACGTGAGCGTGGGAATTTACAAGGATATCGAGTGACGAGCCGATTGTAAGGACGATTAAAACAAGAAGGAATAATGTACAATCGGTCAACAAGTAAATTGTACATGAAAGATAAGAGTTATCTTTTTGGGCGCTACAGAGCTCCCCCCTATAAGGTTGAACATAGAAAGCCTTCGATTTCGAAAGGGACTGTTGAAACGAGGTTCGTAAGGCAAAATCGTGCCAAGGAAAAATGAGGGAGCGTTCGTGTAAATGGGGGTTCGCCGGAAGTCGGAGTCCGCTGTGTCGTTTGTGATTTGTTATTTATTGATTGCAGGGCGGGGTGCATTTCGGCGGGCCGTTGGAGCGGGCTTGTCGGACTACAAAAAAACTGGCTAGCTCAGAAAAGGCCGACAGGACCTCAACCTCCGCTGCTGCCAAACGGTACACTTGGGAGTGATCTCTCCACCCGCCGCACCCCGTCCCGCGCCAAAACAACCCTCGTCCCACGAAGAAGCGACGCTCGTCCCGCGGAGAAACAACAACCGTTCCGTGGAGAAGCGACCAGCGTTAGCGACAGGGTCCTCGAAAACGTTCTTCGTGTGGGCCAGTCGATCGAAGGGAAGGGTTTGGGGCATGTAGAGACGAGAAAATAGAAAAACACGCGCAGAAAACGCCAAAAAGAACGAACAAATGATCTACGTGTTTAATTATTTTTTGGTTTTTGAATATTTTTCGAAAAAGGTTTTTCGGAAGTCTTTGAGATTTTTGTTTGTTTTCAAAACATTAATCGACCAAAAATGTGGCAAACCTATACAATATCTACAAAGCTAAAAATATTTACACTGTACATAGTCGGAGAAACGAACGGGCTTACGCACCTCCCGACCACGGCGATTGGTCCTGGGAAGCGGCGGGCTAGATTCGGGAAATCTTGGGACGGCTTGTAGACCGAGATCGTGGTCTGGTTGAACTGGACTAGGATGCTGTAAGCTGGTGCGATGAGTTGTGACGTCGCACGAAGCACTACTAGACGAAGTATGCGAGGGGTTTTCTTCCATAAAGGCGGGTTTTGGACGGTCGATGGTGACGACTTCGTGTCGACCACCGCGGTCAATAGTGTACGCCTTACTCGCACGATGTAGCACCTTGAAGGGTCCTATGTACGGCGACTGAAGAGGCTGTCGAACACCGTCTGCGCGAAGAAGGACGTGTGAACACGTAGACAGATTCTCGGGCACGTACACTGGTATCTTCTTCCATCGAGGAGCGGGTGCACGTAGCTCACGCATCTGGTGAGCCAATCGATCAGTGTAACTTCCGTAGTCAAAGGTGGAAGTACATGGGGCTGGTGCTACCAGCTGTCCGGGCAACCGCAGCGTGCAACCGTAGACTAGCTGCGCTGGTGTTGCGTCGAAATCGGTTTTAACCGTGTTTCTTAAGCCTAGGAGGACGAGGAGAAGTGTTTCGGACCATGAAGGATCTGCGTGCGCACGTAGCGTTGCCTTCAACTGGCAGTGAAAACGCTCTACCATGCCGTTAGCGGCCGGATGATACGCCGTCGTCTGAACGTGGCGACAGCCTAAATCCTTAAGCAACGTGGCGAATGTTGACGAGAAATGTGACCCTCGATCGGTGGTCACGATGGCGGGACAGCCGTATTGAGCTACCCAACGCTCCATAAAAGCTTTCGCTACCGTTTCCGAAGAGCAGTTAGGTATGGGAATAGCTTCCGGCCACCTAGTGAGTCGATCGACACAGGTCAGTAGATACACAGAGCCTTTGGAAGGCGGCAGAGTACCTACGAGATCGACGTGCACGTGATGAAAATGTGCGTCCGGCGTCGGAAATGTGCCTAATGGGCTTCTCCTGTGCTTGTGCGCCTTCGCGCGTTGACATGGAAGGCAAGCAGCCGCCTAGGTACAGACGTCCCGATTAATATTGCACCAAACGAATCTTGCGGTTACGAGATTAACCGATGCACGAACGCCTGGATGAGACAAGCCGTGTAACGTGTCGAACACGGTCTGCCGAAACTCGCGTGGGACCACTGGGCGCAGCGTGCCCAGAGATAAATCGCAGAGTAAAGTGCCGTCTGATGATGTCAGCGGAACGGGTCGTATGCCCAATGAGGGAGACCTGCGTAGTAGATCAACCTCAGAGTCGTTGAGTTGCGCTATGGCCATGGTTGTCAAGTCGATAGCAGTGCCGGCGTCAGTGGAGATAGCCTGGACGCGAGAAAATGCATCGGTGACGGCGTTATGCACACCTGAGACATGCCGTATATCGGTCGTAAACTGAGCGATATAGTCAAGGTGGCGCGACTCTCTAGGAGAGTATCGGTCGGTAGTCGAGCCGAGCACGTAAGTCAGGGGTTTGTAGTCGGTAAAGACGACAAAGGAGCGGCTTTCTAAGACGTGTTGAAAGTGACGTATCGGTAGATATACTGCTAGTAGTTCTCTACCGAACGTGCTGTAGCGAGATTCGGTAGGTTGTAGGCGTTTGGAGAAAAACGCTAAGGGTCGCCACATGTCGGCTACTCGTTGCTGCAAAACAGCGCCGACTGCCACGTCCGAGGAGTCAGTACTGAGGGACAGTGGGGCGGCCGGATCGTGATGCGCTATAGAAGCTATATTGGCCATAGCCTCTTTCAGCGACTTAAAAGCAGCGCGTGCTGCGGCAGGAAACTCGAACTTCTTGAGTTTCCCTCGGAGAAGGTCCGTGAGGGGTTGCATCAGCGAGGCGCAGTTGGGTATAAATCGTCGGCAAAAGTTGACAAGCCCATCAAAAAGCCTGAGCTGTTTGAAAGAATGAGGCTCGGGATAGTCGATGATGGCTTGAATTTTATCCTGCAGTGGCACGACGCCTGCAGCAGAGATACGATGGCCGAGAAAGTTGACTGAATCGACACCAAACGAACACTTTTCTGCGTTGATCGTCACCCCGTGTTGAGATAAACGATCAAAAAGTGTTCGTACGTGGCGCATGTGCTCTTCTCGTGAAGAGCTTGAGATTAAAATGTCATCGAGATACGCGTAAGCGAAGTCTAAACTGCGACAAACTTGGTCGATGAAGCGCTGAAAAGTTTGCGCGGCGTTCTTTAGGCCAAATGGCATGCGCAGAAACTCGAACAAACCAAATGGAGTCGTCACGGCAGTTTTAGCGATGTCCGCTTCGGCTACCGGAATTTG
Source organism: Dicrocoelium dendriticum (assembly GCA_944474145.2). Classification (NCBI taxonomy): domain Eukaryota; kingdom Metazoa; phylum Platyhelminthes; class Trematoda; order Plagiorchiida; family Dicrocoeliidae; genus Dicrocoelium; species Dicrocoelium dendriticum. The sequence continues at coordinate 10,848,913 of OX104059.1, forward strand.
GTTGTATGCGCGTACCAAGTCGATTTTGCTGAAGATATTTTACCCGCCAGACTGGCGGTGAGATCCACTATGTGTGGGATCGGGTAGCGATCGGGCGTTGTAACCGTATTCAAGGTTCGATAGTCGCCGCAAGGACGCCAGTCCCCCATGACCTTCTTCGGGACCATGTGAGAGGCGACGCCCACGGGCTGTTGGACGGTCTGACGATACCAACTTGAAGCATGTGGTCGAATTCAGCTCGTGCTGCGCGTAGTTTGTCAGGAGCAAGCCGTCTTGGTCGTGCGCTAACTGGCTGACCTCGCGTGACTATGTGATGAGCGACCTCTGTCGTGACTGGCGGAAGCTCTGCAGCTGGAAGTACCAGTCGCGGGTACTCAGACAGTAGGTTCGCATAACCTGATGGTACATCGGCGATTCGAAAAACGGGACTGACTATCGTGGCGTCCGTAAGAACGCCTTCAACCCCTAGTTTAGTACGGTCGTCTAAAAGTCTGTGGCGACCAGCATCAATAAGCAACCCAAAATGTCGGAGGAAGTCGATACCGATAATTGCGAAGGGTACAGAAGCAACCATGAAGACCCACTGAAAGTCTCGGCGAAGATTGAGGTCCAGGTTCATCATGCGCTGACCGAATGAAGCTATGGGAGAACCGTTGGCCGCACGCAAATTGTACGTAGGCTCTGAGTGCTTGTCGTTAGCGGTCGCTGGGATGACGCTGACTTCCGCTCCTGTGTCGATGAGGAATGTGATGGAAGAACGTCGATCCTTAACGTAAAACAGGCGATTTGCTTGCCTACTGACGGATACGTTGGTCGTGCTAGTATGCGGGCTATTCGCTTTCCCTGAAGTAGCTGGGTCGTGCCTAATGCAGGGAGACCGACAACGTCTAGCTCTTCCACCGTATTGGCGGTGATACCAACATACTTCTTCGACGGGTTTGACATTATCTGACTGAGAACTTGTAGTGAAAATGTTGCGCTTTCGTGCCGAACGTGACGTACTCGGTGCAGGCACAGACGAGCCGCAATGAACAGTAGCCAAAACGTGGTCAGCATTTGACCGTGGCACCCGCTGCTTCGAAGCCTTCATTGCTGCTATCCTGCTGCGAAGTAGCGCAATTTCCTTATCTTTAGATTCAGATCGACCTAACGACTGGGAACAAACATGGGATTCGGTTTTCATCAGTGAGAATACGTCACCGGAGCTAGTGGTCGTCTGCTGCGGAAAAAGTTCGAACGCAGCGTCTGCCTTGGTAGCTAATTCTTTCAGTGGTGTATCTATAAACATGGACAACAACACCGGCAATGGCTCTGGGAGAGGTGCAAACCATATCTCCTTTATTCCATCTTCGCTCAAGAATAAGGGACCAGCGATGCGCTGAAGTTCGCGGAGCAACGCCGACGGCTTGCGATCTCCAAGCTTGAGACCATTGAGCTGTTCAAATCGAGCTAGTACGCTGGGCTGTAACTTTTAAAATCGCTTGCTTCATCGTTTCATACTTTGCATCATTCGATGGACAGAGTAGAATGTCCTCAACCAGCGTCACAACCGACGGAGGAAGGGGTGGGACGAGCTGATTGTACCTCGGACGGTCCGCCGTAATGCCCTTATTTTCTAGTTCGATCTCGAATATCTTAAACCAAACTTCTGGACTGTGTTCCATGAAACTTGGAACAGCCAAAGTAAGCATGTTTACGCTGTGAAACGACTCAGTTGCCACTCACGAAATGTAAGTCGAAAGATAAAGAATGAACAAGACACCATAAAAGTATTATAATTACGCAAGAAACAAATGAATACAGGTATATAATCGAGAAAAAGGAACGAACTCACCAAAAAAGTACAAACGAGAAAAAAATGTGGAATTCGTGCGTGCGAATCGGGGTCACCAATTTGTAGGACTAGTTAATACTAGTCCGAGACGGTGCGCGAATGTAAGCGCGGATATCAGAAGGCAATGGGAGTCGGACACAGCGGATTGTATTCGATGGGCTACAATAGAAAGCAGACGGATGAAGCGAGGCGAGAGCAAACACGTGAGCGCGGGAATTTACAAGGATATGGAGTGTCGAGCCGATTGTAAGGACGATTAAAACAAGAAGGAATAATGTACAATCGGTCAACAAGTACATTGTACATGAAAGATAAGAGTTATCGTTTTGGGCGCCACAAGGCTAGTCCGTCTCATTCCTGACTAGTTGAGAGCATATGAAGAGTACATGAATCAATAATGATTGACGTGCAGTACTTGTCCAGTAGTGCACCACATTAGTCAGCAGGTACGTGTTACAATGCCTCACGTGACATTGGTCAAGTCCTCAACTTCGATGGTCTGGAACGAATCTTGTGCGAACAGTTGGTGCAGTTCTTCGCCGTGCGCAGTATATCATTGTAGAGCTCCGGTCACCAACAGGTCAGTCTAGACAAAAGTCCGCTTTTTCTACACTCAGATGACCGAAAGACAAGTCTTTCAATAGAGCTGATGAAAGTGTAGGAGGGACAATAATAGAATCCTGGAAACGCCAAATGCCATCAGGTGTAGGAAAGTTCTTCGAGTGGCTTGTAAAACTTCGGAAATCGTTCTTTAACCAGAACTTCACCCTTTCTGGATTGATGACAAATCTGCGTGGTAATACTTTTCATAACACAGATCAGTTGGGGACGACCTACCCGAAATGACCAAGTTAAAAAGCACTCTACACTTCCAATTTCATCGGAATTAGCATATTGTGATAAGTAATCAACAGGCGTAATATGTTTATCCTTAAGGTGCTAGATATGACATGTGTATACCGCAAGAGCTATGCCCCGAAGTTGTACCATTGCTGCGGAGGATTTAGCCAAAGAAGTATGGGGAATGAAGATAAAAGTTAAACTTCACTGTCAGTCAGAATCGGGAAATGCGTGCCAAACAAATACTTGTGTAGACATGAGATCATCCAATGCACTACAGAACTTCTCCCGTTGTTTGTGCTAAACCACGATCAGCTGGAATAAGAAGTGTGCAAACACGCAATACGGGATGTCGTTCTTGTTCTAGCACAGCTCAGATTTCAGTAAGCGGTGCACGTTTAATCACAAGTGAAGGTAATTTCAGTGAAAAGGTACCTCGAACCTCATCAGGGGACAGAAGCTGAAGACCTTTAAGCGCAGTACTCTCATGAAGATAAATCCAAGCAAATAGTTGCTTAGATTGCAGTTCGAATGAGGACTCTGTCTGTGCAGCAAATTTGGGGATCAACCTGGAGTAATACTGAAAGCATCCCATCAATGAACGAAATTTATCTAAATTCTTCGGGGAAGTAGCCTTAGCGAACTGTGAAAAGCGAGTAGGATCTGGACGAAAACCACATTCTTCACACCGCACTGCAGAGCGATCACAACAGGGCCTATATGTGATCATCGGAAAACCGGCTCCATCTTAACGTGACAAATTGCAATGTTGGGAGCATACGCTATCAGCTTACCAGTGAATATCGACTTGAGGACCAACAGTGCAACGAGATTCCCATGAAGGTGACCCCAAGGTGATAGTGCAGCAAGTGCTTAACTGCTCGAGACAGGCTGAAATGGAATGGAAAAGAGCCAGTCAACAGCTTAGACTCTTACGGGGAGCTTTTGGAAATTTCGAGCCATCAATCTTTCCGCAACTGCCGAAAGCTTACACGAGACCCTATGTGGAATAAGTGATCCAGACCTGACGTCCTTGACGCAATTGCGACTTCGATGCACTTGAATCTCCCCAACGTAGATCGACCAGTCAGTCAGAAGGTTGCTTCACCTCCCCTACCGGCGCAGACTGAGAGTGCACAGTGGTAAATATCGACGTCAGCGAGTATACCTCATTATGGTTTACTTAGTACTGAAGAGCGCAATTCACCTATGTCGCAGCCTGTTGCAGCTGAGCCGAAATACCAAAATGCGAGGGCTCCAATTCAAACTGGCTACACCCTACAGTCGACTTGATAGTCGATAAAACGCTTTCTCTCTTAGGGTGTCCCAAACATGGAACGCTCTTCCAACTCACGTCATTCTTGCCCCTACATTAACGCATTTCAAAATACGCCTTGATGATACACTTTCCCAATTGGATTATTTGATATAGTCCGCTTCACTCTGAGGAAGAAATAACGCCAATCTGACTATGTGTTTAGCAGCCCTTACCGCAACGTCGCAGGGAGGATACATGTATAAGCTCCGATGTACCTAAACTACATTGGCCTTCACATCTGTCAAATGAAGCAGCACACGAGTGAGCGTTATTCATTTTCATTTTTTCTACTTTTTCACAGAATACGTGAACTATAACTGCTCTCCGTACTATTTGTGTGTGCACATTCCAATCCCATTTCGAACTATCGTTACAAAGCAGTGCAGTTTAATCGGTAAATCTTAAAACGATGATGTACTTATCCCGTGATCCTCTTAATTTTCAGTGCAACCTTCCTAGGATACATGTCAAACATTTGCAATACACCTGTGATTTTTCATTCTTTAAGAACAAGACATCGATATTGACAGCATAATTGCACATGTTACTCTAGGTAGAACCTCGGTGGTTTTGGGTTGCATTCACTCCCCACCGAATCCCAGTACGGATGACTTACGAACATTGGAACGCTTGTTTTGCTACTTAGCAGAATTACCAGTTAAATGTAAAGTATTAGGAGGAGATTTCAATATGCCTGATATTGACTGGAGATCGTGCGCCGCACCTACTAAATATTCGAGACTGATGTCTTCTTTACATATATATGGATGGACACATGTCTATTCACCCACCAGGGAAAACCACTCTCTCGATTTATTCCTTACACTAGGCCTATCCAACGTTTCTGCTGTTGTTCTAGACAATTTCCCTGGAAGCGATCACAAGATGGTCCAACTCACCTTCGATAAGCCATTTTCTGATCCTACCCCGACTAAACCTGCCGTCATCTACCTACCATACAATTTGTTACATATGGAATCGCTTTCCGCCCTTCTGAGATCCTTGCACTGGGAAAATTTCTTCTTAACCAATGATCCACAAGTGGCAGCCGATGAGTTCTACAAGAACATTGAGATGTGTCTAGATGCTCTAATACCACTGAATTATTGCCGTCATTCCAGAAAAATAAAGTTAGAGACCACCCCCGGAAATTTTTCACGCAAACTTACACGACTCCAAAATTACTACTTGAAAACAAATGACTTCTCCCTAGTATTGCTACAACCAAAATTCCTTGCTCAACTTGACAGAATTCGGCATATCAGCCTTATGGACGTAGAAAGACGGGCGCTAAATAGCATGAATAAAAACCTAGAACTCACCAAGCTGATTAAATATAGAAACAAGAATACGGAAACCCCATCTATCCTGATTTCTGGTAACCAAATAACTAACAATCCAGCTAAAATAAGCAGGGATTTCAATAACTATTTTTGTTCTACTTTTAACACCGCTGCTGCGGCTCCCTCGCACATTATCCCTCTGCTTACTGATGACAAGATCTGCACAGTTGATTTTGAACTTCGTGATATAAATCGGCTTATCACCTCTACGAAGTCATCATGGTATGCCGGACCTGATAAATTACCACCAACACTTATAAAATACGGTGGATCTGACTTCCCTGTACTACTTTTGAATCTTTTTTCTCTATCCATGAACACCGGTACCGTGCCATCACAGTGGAAGACGGCTGTAGTCATTCCTCGCTACAAGTCAGGCACTGTGCATGAAATGAGCAACTACCGCCCAATAAGCCATACTTCTATCCTCTCTAAAATGATGGAGCGTCACATAAAGTCCAAAACTGTGGACTTCATGATGTCGCGAAATCTTATCAGCACCTCACAACACGGCTTCCTAAGCACGCGATCCTGCATAACATGTCAGATAGACTTTCTCAGTCTCCTGACTACTTCGCTCGATGACGGTTCATCAGCGATAGTCATCTACCTAGATATGCACAAAGCATTTGATCGTGTCCCTCATAACCACCTCTTATCCAAACTAACTGCATATGGCATAGACAACCGTCTGCTTTCATGGTTTGATTCTTACCTAACTAATAGAACCCAGGTTGTTCAGATCGAGCACGAAACAAGCACGCCAAAGCCTGTCACCAGTGGTGTGATATAAGGTAGTGTTCTGGGACCCTTTTTATTCCTACTTTACGTAAATGATATTTTTGATGTCTTTGCTTCCGGCAAACCTTTCCTGTTTGCCGATGACATCAAAATTTCCTACACTTTTAATCCAATTGAGGTCAGTGATACGCTTAGCGTAATCCAGCATGACTTACGTACACTGGACTCATGGAGTTCCAAATGGATGATGACATTCTCTACTGATAAATGCCACGTGGTATCCTACAGATGTGACATCACACCAGGTTCGCTAACTATAGATGGTAAACCATTGTCTTACTGTCACACTATCCGTGACCTAGGGATCCACTACTCAAGCACCCTTAACTTTTCCGAACACGCAGGACACACCGCAGCTCAAGCCCGCCGAAGCATTGGGCTTTTGTTCAAAACATTTAACTTAAAAGAATCCATTAACACCATGTATAGAATAAAAACGCGCCCGCTGCTTGAATATGGCTCCATCACCTACTGTAATTCTAGAGTGAGTGATCATATGGCATTGGAACGTGTTCAACGATCATTTACTAAGCGTCTTCTAGGCTATTCCACCACCCTATCTTACATGGATCGTTGCGTTGCCTTAAAACTTGATCCACTGTGGCTGCGAAGAATGAAACTTAACCTTTTCATCTTCTTTGATACAATTACCCAAAAAATACATTCTTCACGCCCATCGGTACAACGAGCAGAATTATCAAATTATCGCACCCGAAATAACAATCACAATAAAGTAAAAGTGAAGAGATCACGAACGAAACTGTCTGACAACTTTTTCCTAGATCGATACTCCATATTGTGGAACAGGCTTCCATCTGAGATACCTGCAATCCAGTCTGGGATGAAGTTCCGACACGTGATACATTCCTTTCTAAACGTCGAAACAGCGATCGGTATATTGCAACCTACCTTGACAAGTGAATCCCCGTACGAAATAGGAGCAAGATGGATATAGTATCAATATCAGGGGATCTTTTCATTCTCCTGTTGCCCGATCTTACTGCCCTCCCCAACTTTATCAGTAGCAATAACGTATTTTCTAAAGGCAAAAATATCCTGATTAACAACAAAGTTCACACTCACCATGACGGAAATGTGCCCTAGAGTTCCTCTCGAGCAAATTATTTTGCGTTTGTTCTGCAATGCTAATTATTTTCTACTTATCTTGTCCCCTGGACCCCTCCCTTAGGTATGAGCTACTGTGTTACGTGCTCAGCGAAATCAATGTTGATTTAATCCTTCTGCTTTTGGACTGGATCCATTTGATAACACCTTCCGAAAACCTACCATGATCTTCCACGCTTACATTCACTCTGAACAAATCCCCTCAACGAAATCAGCTTCTCCTATTACCGCACACTGCTACACAGTTGGAACGACAGTTAACTTACTTTACTTTGCGTACAGTTTTCTCTCCCTCCCTGAAAAATACCATGCGTACATACAACATTTCTCAGTACCATACAAAATTATTTCGCATCACCAATTTTCCCATTTTGATCTCCGACAACTGCTGGAGCTATCTTACTATTTCCTCCGAAAATTCTTCTCCTTTTCTGTAAAAAGCATGTATATTCCTGAGGTTATCAGTTACCAGTGAAACTTGTACAATCTGAATCGAACAACGTCGGACGAAAATCTAGCATTTCACGTTACTGTACGTCCACCCACTTTTATTTGCTTATTTCTCTCCATCCAGTGTTGGCCAGGATTGGGCCGTTCTCCCGAGGCTATGGATAAATGCTTCCGAAAAAATGCAGCACACTCATGCAGTATGAGTTATCACAAACTCACTGGCACATATTACAAGTGCTTGATTCTAATCAGCCAAATGATGGCTGTGCGATGGGGAGAGCTTAATATGAAACACAGGCCCCCACAGTACAGTGCTGGAATTGAATCAGCTAAAAGATAGCTGTATGATGGGGACAGCTTTTCATTGAACACATGCCCCCAAAATACAGCGCTGGAAACAAATCAGATAAAAGATGGCTATACGATGGGGAGAGCTTAATATATATCACAGGACCCCACATAACTGTTTACATATAACGCCACAATAGCACATGGCCAGATGAGATGTGGAAGCGAAGTGTGGAAGCAGGTCTCCGGGAGACGGTTTCATGATGGGTCGTATTACTCCAATTAAACTGACAGTTTATATCCACTTTTATTCTTACTCTCAACTTCTACTACTCTTACTCCTTTACTATTTTTAATTGATTTAGCACTGAAACATTCCTATGTGAACACAATAGATCACTGAATATCCCTCTCCACTACCCGACTTTGTTGTACCACATGATCAGGCTCGTAGTCTACCTGTGTCCCGCATGTCGAGAAATATATCATTTATTTATTTATTTATTTAACCGGGACAATGGAATTTGGGTATCCTGAAAATGTACTTTGACGGATTATCTGCCACCTTAAATGAACACATCCTTTTAGAAGTGAATGAAGTTTCTTGTCGTGAAGTGTTTTGTTGGTACATGAAGAATAACGTTAATATACTGAAACACCAGTTAAGTTACGAGTCATAAAATTCATGGCATCTCGGAAAATAAATGGTGACACACTGAACTCAAATGACAAAACAATCGTTGCGAAATAGACTAAATGGTGTATTAATTGTAGTAAGTGCACTGAACTGATCATCGCCAGGCCTTTGCAAGTAAGCATCTTCAGACTGAGTTTCCTAAAACACTTGGCTCTGATTAGTTATAGTATAATTTCCTCTAGTTTAGGAGTAGTAAAACGTTTTTGGGATAGTCACTTGTTAAATGTAGTGACGTAGTCGCCATAAATTCTAGGAGTTCTGCTATCACGTTTGACTGGAGTAGCGGTATGGGTTGGGCAAACCAACACGGAAAGTAAGTCACCAGTGAGATTTGACGCAGCATCGGTATAGTCGCGAGGGACGAGCACCACGAAGCGAACACATAATCAGCAGACGGTCATTACAGCCGTAATATGCAGCGCATACCACAGCGAAAACGATCCCGCGTTGAACAAGCATGTTTATTCGGCAACCGCTAACACGGAAAAGTTCTACAACCGACTTTAGCTAAACAACGAATACGCAGTTCCAAAGAGTTCAAATTCGATCAGTGGAATAGAGCAGTTTAACAAATTTTCGGTCCATGCAGACCAGTACAGCAATACATATTAAAAACCACGGTTCACTTAAACGACTTCGTTCGGCTTCTGTTACGAGGTGGCATTCTCCAAATGAATCAGCGGAGTAGGGCGGTCTCAGTGACCTTGGAAATACTTCAAAGCATTCGTCAAAATGCTCCCACAAAGTTCCCATGAAAAGAGAGGCAGCCAATTAAAAACCTCCATCGTAACTTAAAGCACCATGGCTCAGAAACAAGCAACATGTGTTGAGCGGCTAGAATGTCGACGAGGTCGTTTCAGTGCACGGTTTTTAGTAAACTATGCAATCGTGTACAGTTTCCAGTGGGCTTTTTTATCGGGTCCATGCACCGACCGCCATCGGTTGGTCTTGCATTGATGTTACCCAGATAACGAGACTATGCCTGGTGCGTGGATAATTGTTTAGGGTTGAGGAGACACAAATATGCACCGACGACCACTGGAAGCAACCTGGGCAGTGTGTTGCAATACGAATCCACATGCGGACTCTCTTTATTGGTCAGCTCACTGACTTGCGAGTTCTACAAACTTTCGTGAATGCACACGGTGATACTGCGCGTAAAGTTTGCCACAATCATACGGTTAAGCAAAACAGTATTTAAAAAATGGTTGGATGACGCACTCATCCGCTTACACTTTGTTACTTAGCGTTACTCCTGGAGTGCATGTTGGATTTATTCACTTTATCTTTGGGTGCTGTGAACCTATGCGGATGACAGAACCACAGTGGAGCAAATGATAAGTTCTTTTCATATTTAAAGTACTGTGTTATTATTATTATTATTATCATTAAGATTATTCTTTTGACATCCCCACCAACTATCCAACGGGAAGTGTAAAGCAGCCTCTCCTAACCCGTATAAATTTATTGTTCCTTGTTCTAGTCATTCAGTGACTCCACTGTGTTTGCTGTCAAGGTAACGGTAAACGAGCAGCTGACATACAGCCTGGTCAACATGTGAATTGTCAGCACCTTAATGCCAGAAAAGGTCAGGTAATGACTCACGAGATGTTAGCGGCAGTGCCAACCTTAGCACTAAGGTGCATGTTTGAAAACATTGCTAAAATGAGGGCATTGGTGCATAGTAGCGCACAATCAGCAAAACAATCTCCAACGTTCGAAAAACACTAATTGCCAAACTTGTGGATCCAACTAGCTTATTCTGCCTGAAAATTGGGTTTCGTAACGCCTTTGCGCTAGGGTGTCAACGTAGCATAACCATTTGCAAGTACCCATCAGAGAATCACTTTCGCCTGAAATTCGAGCCAGGTGTCATATATTTGTGTCGGTACTTATCCTGGCCTCCAGCCTTGGGAAATTAAAGTGACACCATTGCAGGATAACGGCCCGCATTACACTATCGCTCAGTTGATCCACCCGCTGAGCTCGGAGCAAAACATATGTTGAGCAGACCAAATATGATATGATAAACACCTGGTGTCAGGGACAATTTCATTGGACCAATGTATCCTGCAAAACGCGCAACGGTTTTTGTAGCGATTAAAAAAGCCGCGAGTATTCGACGGACAATACCAGGAAGTAATCGACAGTGCCCCCATGGGCTGGCCAAGGTTGTAAAATTAGAAATAAAAAGGAGATGTACACGTCAAAGTTGTGCTCGACAAGGTCGTGTTATCAAGCTTGCATCCGTACAGTTTCTATATGTCAGTTCTTGAATATGCGCTCATAACGTCCGACACGTTTAGGTGCATTCAATATTGTTCATACAAGTACGTCCTCAGAATGCCCAGTATATCTTACAGGCAAAGGCTAAAACGATTGGTGGTATTCACCGGAGGATAACGCGAATTACGAAGAGGCCGGATAATGGCATACTTGATTTTACACGATCAAATCATGTGTGCCACTCTTTGCTACAAGAGAGCAACAATACGAACGTGATATCACTCACTGAAACCTGTAGATTAGTATATCCCTTCTGTAGTGCCGCAGAAATTTCGTTTCTATTTGCGGGTGTAACCAGCAAAATGCTCCAGCTGTATCAGTCGTCTATGCACCGACACTAACAATATGTAAAAAACGGTTGGATGACGCACTCATTCACTTACACTTTGTTACTTGGCAATAGGTCGGCATCCTACTTCTAGAATATGCCTTGGATTTATTTGCTGTTACGTTTGGGCGGCGCGAAACTACGCATATTGCAAAACTGGGGTATAATAATGATAGCACCTTCTTTTCATACTTACAGTACGAAATGTTTTATCATTAATTTTCGATATCCCCACCAAAACACCCAGCGAGAGTTGTAAGGCAGTGTTCCCCAATCCGTATAAATTTGCTGTTCATTGTTCATAGTTCATTTGATCCGTCTTGATTGGTTGTGTGACTGAGCGATTCGTTTAACTGGTAATTTACCTGTCGAAACAAGAAATTCCATGTCTGATTTCAGTTAAGAGACTCAAAAGAGGCAGGTTGGGAGTTGACGTCATCATTTGGTGTATTCTCATCAATCAAATTAATGAAACTATTGCTGGACACGAGAGAGACGCAAATACCTGAAATCGACCGGAATAAATTACCATCCATGAAGCACAAGTTCGAATCTCCAGAGTTATTCCCTAGACAAATCCACCGGTACATAATTATCGCAAATTTACTACAGCTGCTGAAGCAGAAAATTATGGAAGAAGATACCTACTATCAAGTTGTGGAAAATATTCTATTCAGTTGTTCTACTTTCCAGCATGACCAGGAGCGCAGCGATAAGCTATTAACCCGACTCTACTCGTCTCCAAATTCTCATTGGCCCGGCGTACTATCGTTTAGATTCATCCCAGTTGTATGTGTATCAAAAAAAATAAAATTAGAGTCCATCCCCCAAAATTTTTCACGCAAACTTGCACGACTCCGAAATTACTACTTGAAAACAAATGACTTCTCCCTACTATTGCTACAACAAAAGATCCTTGCTCAACTTGACAGACTTCGGCATATCAGCCTTATGGACGTAGAAAGACGGGCGCTAAATAGCATGAATAAAAACCTAGAACTCACCAAGCTGATTAAATTTAGAAACAAGAATACAGAAACCCCATCCATCCTGATTTCTGGTAACCAAATAACTAACAATCCAGCTAAAATAAGTAGGGATTTCAATAATTACTTTTGTTCTACTTTTAACACCGCTGCTGCGGCTCCCTCGCACATTATCCCTCTGCTTACTGATGACAAGATCTGCACAGTTGATTTTGAACTTCGTGATATAAATCGGCTTATCACCTCTACGAAGTCATCATGGTATGCCGGACCTGACAAATTACCACCAACACTTATAAAATACGGTGGATCTGACTTCCCTGTACTACTTTTGAATCTTTTTTCTCTATCCATGAACACCGGTACCGTGCCATCACAGTGGAAGACGGCTGTAGTCATTCCTCGCTACAAGTCAGGCACTGTGCATGAAATGAGCAACTACCGCCCAATAAGCCATACTTCTATCCTCTCTAAAATGATGGAGCGTCACATAAAGTCCAAAACTGTGGACTTCATGATGTCGCGAAATCTTATCAACACCTCACAACACGGCTTCCTAAGCACGCGATCCTGCATAACATGTCAGATTGACTTTCACAGTCTCCTGACTAATTCGTTCGATGGAGGTTCATCAGCGATAGTCATCTACCTAGATATGCACAAAGCATTTGATCGTGTCCCTCATAACCACCTCTTATCCAAACTAACTGCATATGGCATAGACAACCGTCTGCTTTCATGGTTTGATTCTTACCTAACTAATAGAACCCAGGTTGTTCAGATCGAGCACGAAACAAGCACGCCAAAGCCTGTCACCAGTGGAGTGATACAAGGTAGTGTTCTGGGACCCTTTTTATTCCTACTTTACGTAAATGATATTTTTGACGTCTTTGCTTCCGGCAAACCTTTCCTGTTTGCCGATGACATCAAAATTTCCTACACTTTTAATCCAATTGAGGTCAGTGATACGCTTAGCGAAATCCAGCGTGACTTACGTACACTGGACTCATGGAGTTCCAAATGGATGATGACATTCTCTACTGATAAATGCCACGTGGTATCCTACAGATGTGACATCACACCAGGTTCGCTAACTATAGATGGTAAACCATTGTCTCACTGCCACACCATCCGTGACCTAGGGATCCACTACTCGAGCACCCTTAACTTTTCCGAACACGCAGGACACACCGCAGCTCAAGCCCGCCGAAGCATTGGGCTTTTGTTCAAAACATTTAACTTAAAAGAATCCATTAACACCATGTATAGAATAAAAACGCGCCCGTTGCTTGAATATGGCTCCATCACCTACTGTAATTCTAGAGTGAGTGATCGTATGGCATCGGAACGTGTTCAACGATCATTTACTAAGCGTCTTCTAGGCTATTCCACCACCCTATCTTACATGGATCGTTGCGTTGCCTTAAAACTTGATCCACTGTGGCTGCGAAGAATGAAACTTAACCTTTTCATCTTCTTTGATACAACTACCCAAAAAATACATTCTTCACGCCCATCGGTACAACGAGCAGAATTATCAAATCATCGCACCCGAAATAACAATCACAATAAAGTAAAAGTGAAGAGATCACGAACGAAACTGTCTGACAACTTTTTCCTAGATCGATACTCCATATTGTGGAACAGGCTTCCATCTGAGATACCTGCAATCCAGTCTGGGATGAAGTTCCGACACGTGATACATTCCTTTCTAAACGTCGAAACAGCGATCGGTATATTGCAACCTACCTTGACAAGTGAATCCCCGTACGAAATAGGAGCAAGATGGATATAGTATCAATATCAGGGGATCTTTTCATTCTCCTGTTGCCCGATCTTACTGCCCTCCCCAAATTTATCAGTAGCAATAACGTGTTTTCTAAAGGCAAAAATATCCTGATTAACAATGAAGTTCACACTCACCATGACGGAAATGTGCCCTAGAGTTCCTCTCGAGCAAATTATTTTGCGTTTGTTCTGCAATGCTAATTATCTTCTACTTATCTTTTCCCCTGGACCCCTCCCCTAGGTACGAGCTGCTGTGTTACGTGCTCAGCGAAATCAATGTTGATTTAATCCTTCTGCTTTTGGACTGGATCCATTTGATAACACCTTCCGAAAACCTACCATGATCTTCCACGCTTACATTCACTCTGAACAAATCCCGTGAACGAAATCAGCTTCTCCTCTTACCGCACACAGCTGAACAGTTGGAACGACAGTTAACTTACTTTACTTTGCGTACAGTTTTCTCTCCCTCCCTGAAAAATACCATGCGTACATACAACATTTTCAGTACCATACAAAATTATTTCGCATCACCAATTTTCCCATTTTGATCTCCGACAACTGCTGGAGCTATCTTACTATTTCCTCCGAAAATTCTTCTCCTTTTCTGTAAAAAGCATGTATATTCCTGAGGTTATCAGTTACCAGTGAAACTTGTACAATCTGAATCGAACAACGTCGGACAAAAATCTAGCATTTCACGTTACTGTACGTCCACCCACTTTTATTTGTGCACTACCCGACTTTGTTGTACCACATGATCAGGCTCGTAGTCTGCCTGTGTCTCGCATGTCGAGAAATATATCATTTATTTATTTATTTATTTATTATTGGCGGTCCGTGGCCCAGTGAAACACAAGCCTTCTTGGTACTTTGAGGGCTCAGGTTCGAGCCTGCGTACGGGACCTGCCGACTCCCGCACTATCCTTACGACACACGCGACTGGCGATGGTTACGCACCAGCGCCGGTGATGCTTACTGCTCATACTCCGATGCGCATGTTACTAGTGAAAAAGCTACAGATGAACAACTAGCAAATGCAGATTCTATTCTACAGCTTTCATCTTAGCCATCCCACTTTAATATTAAACTAAACTGATTTAAGTGCTTACAGTGTGTCAGCGCAGCCTTTGTATCCACGGTAAATTGAGCACCCATATCCTTCGATCACTTCACCTCATCTTGGCACAGCAACATATTTTCTTCCATGACCAATTATGTGCTTGTATAACCACTGACACAATAATGGGTTGGACAACCAACTCCCATTTCTATCCGCTTTCATTATTTTATACATTAAATTTTAAGTATTAATCACTCACTTTGTCCGCATCCCACCAACCAGTGAAACCATTAACACGAAAAGTCTTAACTATGCAATTCGTTCATAAAATTATTGCACCTAAATGTGGCCCTAGTACCGAATTCCACATTACACCTGACTGAAACAGACAATATAGGGTAATGTAGGGCCAATGGAAGAACAGCTGCATGAGCACGCAGATGCTTTTCGGATCAGCTCTGATGGACCATGAAATCAAATTCTAACAGTTTCTGGGAAGAATGGGCATTTCATACTATTTTATTTTTTCTGCATATGTGTACACATTCTCACACTACTCGGCCACCGCAGTGGAAAACGTGAGAGCTCAAATGGAGTAACAGGGATGCGTCAGTGCTTGAGTAGTTTGATATTTCCTAGTCGTCCATTCGTTATTCGAATTGTAAGATTTTGATACTCACAGATTGCTCGTCGCGTAGTTTTCTGATTGGTCGCCTCTATCATCCTAGACATTTGTGTTTTTGGTTAACTCTTCTAATCGCTTCATTCTTTCCCCTAAATCAACCTTCATATGCAGTATTGGAACATAAGAGAACGAGGAGTAATTGGTAAAAATTTACAATGAAAGCTTCTAGCGAAGGTTTTTTCACCAAACCAGACTAGACGCTCATTACTGCTAACAGGCTGCTTGCTATTACACACTGAAGATGCCCCGTTGATTGGTGGCGAAACGTCTTCAATCAACTCACTCAGCTCGACGAACCAATCAGTTCAATCATCAACCTAAGCCACCGGTATTCAGGCTTATTGCAAACACTCCTATGATATCTCAACCCAAACCCCAACCATCAAGATGGGTGCATGCGTGAACATGTTGTGTCTATAACCATGATCCGACCTTTGTGGATACGATTTCTTGGGTCTACGAGTGGTTTACCGTTTCGAATTCGAGATGTTCGTACGAATATTGACATGCTGTTACCTACTTCACAGCATCCTATTTTCCCAGAGGCGTTGGACCACCTGGACGGTCGCATTTCACTGCAGAAACTCCAGAATTATGGAATCGGCGATACCATTCTGGGCTTGATTGGGGACCTCCTCGTTCGACGTCACCTGAATGTGAGGCTTCAAAGCACCATGTCGGAACCAAACGAAGTTCATGGTGGCGTACCTCAGGGCTCGGTACTCGAGCCACACCCATTCCTGGTTTTCATAAATGGTCTTGCAACTGTGCTGTCTTCAAAATGTCTGCAATTTGCAGATGATGATGATGATCGTGACGTTTCACGAGAAAATCTCTTATCCAGCTCAGAACAGGATCGCCTATTCCGTATTTCTGGAGTTTGTGGAGGAGAATACGATGTTATATACGGTCGAATTTCTTTGAGAAATCCAAGTAGTTAGCGTCGACTCCTACACCAGCGTCCACAGATTCCGTCCAGTTTGCACGAGCAATCAACAGATTAGTGGCATAGGAGAGATTTTGACGAAATCCGTGCTGCTCCGGAAGGCGAATATTGTTGTTCTCCAGGTATCCCATTAAAGCCTCAGCTGCCATGGACTCCATAACCTTGGAAATCACAGGAAGTAGTGTCATCGAGCGATAATTTGCTGGTTCAGCACGACTGCCACTTTAGTAGATAGGCGTGATGATCCCGTGCTTCCACATCGTGGGGACATGCATCGTTGAAAGCAAATTGCTAGTGGTCCTGCCGAACTCATGGCAGCAAATTTCAACGCCTTCGTGCGAATGCCGTCCGCACCGGTGAGCTGAACTCGCGCAGAGACATCAGCCTCTTCAGTACAGCTGCGGAGGTAAACGATATGTGATTAATCTCTAATAGCGGCGTTATCTGCTTAGGCAGGATATATGATGATTACACGCTTTGGAAGGTACGGCCAAATTGTTGTCCAACAACGTTGGCCGCGACTTGTGCGGTTTGGGCTAACCCACATGTTGTGTGCAGAGCAGGAATACCGCGCTTAACACGGCGCAAGTTGTTTACTTGTCTATATAGCTGTTTGGGATTGGAGCAAAACCTTTCCACTAGACCTCGTTGGTTCTTCAGTTTATCCTCCGGTCGAGTTTGATACAGTGGTTTCTTTGTATGGTGTAGGCGTCCCAGGTATCGTCGTTCGGGAAGGCTATGTTGGTGTGCCCTGCCAAGTCCCTTAATGCTATGCATTTACGTGTTCTGCTCCTTACGAAAGACTTCATCCTTTTAGGCCTGTAAAGTTTGGTTTCAGATGTCTTTGTCACGAGCTTGTTAAATATGTTGACAAATTCTCCGCAGGCCACCTCAGGGGTTAATTCAGCTAAGAACGACGAGCTTGTTAAATCAGTGAGGTCGGACAGGTAGTCATAGTTGGTTACGACACGATATTCTTCGGCATGCTCTTTAGGATAATCCGCGTAGCACATGTAATGAAACAATAGCGTCCCATGCTCACTGCGGCCCAAGGGATTACCGGGTATCACTCTCCCGATCATCAGTTCTTCATTGGTGAATACTTGGTCCAATATGGATGGCATGTCAGTTCCCCTGAACCTGGTGGGCGTAGTGACATGACCATATTGCGGGAAGTCTAAGACCAGATCTTGTAAGTCTGTTTTGAATTGCTCTCCTCGTGTGGCGTGGGATTCTAAAGCATGTAACTTGAAGTCACCGGTGACTAGAATATGACTGCACTTCCTGTTTATCACTTGTCTTAACGCAGCCATGAAGTTGCAGTCAATCTCAGGACTAGACGATGGTGGGCAGTAAACAACAAGCAATATTCCAATATCGTTTTCGCTGAGCCGGAAATTACACCAAATGGCATCAGGTATGTCAGTTTCCGAATCGTTTATGGGTTCGCATTGCATTTTGGTACGAAACTAGAGGGCTACCCTACCACCTTTACTGGTTCGATCCTTCCGGATAACGAACATGCGCGTTGATGCGATTTCAGCATTCGTTACCTCGCAGCGCAAGCACGTTTTGGTGATAGCGATGAGGTCCCAAGCTGTTGACGCGTGTCGAAGTCTTAATTCAGCTAATTTACTAACTAGACCTTGGGCATTTGTGTGCATGCATGAGAGCTTCTCGGGGACCAAAAGTGTGTTCGTTTGGATGGATGAAGCAAGTGAGTTTAGGCCTACCAATAAAGGGTCGGCGACTAATCGTTTTTTGCATGGGTTGCAGACTCTCGAGACGGCTGGCTAGCCGAACAACCTCCTCGTGGTGCCAGCTGGGTGGTTCGGGTTTGACCCGTTCCAGCAAATAGTTCGACGGCAGTGTTCCAGGACGTGGTGAGTTTTCGCCTGGCAAGCGTACTCCCTATAAAAAGCCACAAATATCTGCTTAACAACACTGTGACGTGGCGGTCGTGACTCGCCACAAAATAAAGTCACTGCCCCGTGGGTATCCGAATAATCCTTTCCAACACACGGACATCCATCTTCTACTCGAGCATTGCCGACGATATGAGAGTGAAAATTAGAGTAGCACAGTTACAAACACAAACCTCACAGTTACACACCCACACACACACAGCTACATAATTACATACCCCCTACATAAACATACACTGGTACGGCAAACATAACGTATTCTTGCACATTCTTGACCGCGCATTGTTGTCCTAATGATCATGCCTGTAAAGGCGTGCCTCGCCTTGTCGAGAATAAAAACTTTATTTATTTAACTTTATTTAATTTGGTATGTAGTCAAGTATCAGATGGCCCGGATCCCGGTGTTTGCTCGTGCTCTGCTGTGTCTCACTGGATATTATGGCTACTCTAGAAACTGTCCCGGTGTCGGGTCCTGCAGTTGGTATTTTGTTTAAGAGTTGTGCCTCTACTGTATTGTCATTAGTAGGTGCTGGTGTTCCCGCTGCTTGCAGACAAATTTCTGTTGGCAATCTGTAACGGCATATAGTCCAGTTATTTAGTAGGGTTTGTGCCGTTTATTTTGATTGTGACACAAGTTTTAACAGTCTGGGACCTCACCCCTTATAGTTTGATGATATGGGGATTCTTGTCAACGAGGTGGCCACGCCTATTTCAAGAGAATGAGCCTCCCGGATGTAGTGCCATTGCTCGCGGTTGTGAATCTGAGCTTCGTCGGAAGAAGAATCAGTAAGCTCAGCAACACCGTGAACAATCTCTGTTTTCTTATCTTGACATTTTCTGTACCTCTCTTTGTTAGCGGGATCCACTGAAGGTTCCTTCGACGGGATTTCAGGGAGTATGCGGACTCCACTTGAGTCGTTGCGGAGACGATTCGCAGAGGGCAGAACGGCCTCAGTCTCGTCCGCCGAGTTTAGTGTTACTCGAAGAAACCGGGGTTCGCCGTAGTGCAATACGTTTGGGTGACGCGAGATTCTTTTAATGTAGTGGAATTAGTATTTACACTGGCCGACCTACAGATGGAACCCCACTGATTTCGATCGTCCCTCAACTTACCCTTAATTGTACTGGATTTGGATTCGGGGACATTTGCGCACACAAGGTTTAGGGCACCATGGTTGCGCCTGGTGGCTACTGGTTTTGGATTTGGAGCCTTAGTATCCGGTGTTTTTGGTGCATTTGTGAACGGCACTGATGGGTGCCATCCGTGCAGCCACACTTTTGTTTTCTCTAGTCCGGGCACAAAGGTTACCGGTGCTTTTTCCGGTGTTTGCTTGGCGGCAATCGATGCGTACGTTGCCGGGTTGTTCACTATTGCTGGTTGACTGTAGCTTACGGTCTCAAGTGTAGCGAACAGACTAGTAGGTGCAGCACACAGTACAGAAGTTGAGATAGGCGCGCTGCAGGCAATGCTTTTGCTTATAGCAGGGAGAGAGAATGGAGTTGATACTGCTGGAGGCTGAGTCGTTGGGGTTAGGTTGGGACGCCTGGCTCGCTTCTTCGGCCTGATTAGGGAATTCGGGGTGCTTTTTCACTCAAAAATGCAGGTCCGTTTCCTCCCATGGGTGTAACTCTGGCGCTCACCAGTTGTTCGACCGCTACTGTTAGTCTTTCAGACCTCTTTATAAGCACAGCTAGCGAGCTAACAAATGGGATAGAATTGCATACTTGGCAGAACCAAAACGCCTCTGCCGTATTTGTTTGTGTCGACCCGTCCCAAGGCAGGTAGTGTGATAGGATTTCAAACACATGGTACACACGAGACGATTTGTTACAACTTTAGCACATGATTCGCATTTGCTCTTCATACGAGACATGTTCACGGTAGGCGTGCTGTTTTAATGGGTAGCAAGCGGACAGAGATACTGACGCACCGTGTTTGACTTCACTTCACTTTTCGTTGCGTGGATGTCGGCGCTGGTTTGAGGTCAGATGGGTCAGACGTGTCGCGTTCAGATGAGTCACACGTTCCTTAGGGTAGATAGGCGACGTGCGTGTTATTTATCCAGGCGGTAAGTGGGGATAGGCAGCTCTGCAGCATCTGGTTGATGCAAAGCAAAATGACTTGGAAAATATTGCCTAACGACGACAGTGGCTGCAAAATAAGCGGACCAAATTGACAACTATCGCTTTGCACAACGACTAGAAGGAATGGTAGTAAGCTAATCGGGTGACTCTCACAAAGCTCTTTAAATTAAGACTACAAGAGTGCTTGGGCAACGAGAGGAAAAATAACTTCTCCGATAAGATTCAAGCACGGTTGACTTAGAAACTGCAAAAGCACAGTTTGATGGTGATCCGAGAATGATAGATCTAACAGATGAACAGTAGTCGGAGGAGATCGCGGAGCCAAATCAAATGTTAGCAACTAGGTCTCTGTGAGAATAAATCCAAAGATTTAGAGCTGAATAACGCAGGAATACACCTTTTGTGCGACCGCTGGGGAGAGTGATAACCGAAGCGCTTTACCTCGTTCGTGTCAACATTGACTCCACCGTTATGCAACCGAATTAATCCTAAACCTCCACCTGTGAGTAAAGGTTGAAAGTAAAGCCACTGAGCCCAACCTGGCCATTAAATAACACAAAATAGATCTTGCTGAATCAGGTTATTCCAACAACAAGATTTAGCAAAGTTTAGGCACCTCCCCACTCTGTGCATACTCTCTTACATTATTCTGTCAACGCAGCTGAAGCTTTGAAGAATCATAGGCCACATTGACGTATTAAATCTAACCTTCTTTTATTGTACTAGTGCAATTTCCCCAAGCAACTGGTTTTGCTATTCAGGCTAAATTGACCTGTAATGCTTTAGTCCATTAAGGTAGTATTCATACACGACTCGTCCGATTTTGGTCGACCGCCCCAATTGTTTCTTATCCTTAAATAAACTCGCCGTCATCATGGTCCCTCCAATTTGCGCCGGAGCGAAACCTCGGAACATTCCCCTGCACTGGTAGCAAATGACAGTAAAAGCCTCAAATGAAGAAATTCACAAGAATTTCCTGTTACCTCCCTGTGTAAACTTCATGAATTGACAGCCCTACATGTGTGAGCCTGTTTTCCATCTACCTACAATTCGTCCCTTTGTAGGCCCGGTTTCTAGGTATCACAGGAAATATACACTTTTAATTTCATTCAATTTTCAACTCGATTTCAGGGGTAGAGCAAGAGACAGCAAATCTGAAAGCGGCTTCGAGCTATCACCTTGAGGAATTTTAACGTAGTTCTGTAGTACTTGTTCAAAAAACGACATTGTACGTTTATTGTTTCACTGCGCAACTGTGCTTAGTGTAATTCCGAATCAATTGAATAAGATTCTTGCGTACCTTTGCGGTTCGTTATTACTCCATTTTCGAGGCATGTTCTGGGTTTGAGACTAGTCCGTCTCAATCCCGATTACTTGAGAGAACATGAAGGGTACAGGAATCAATAATGATTGACGTGCAGTACTTGTCCAGTAGTGGACCACATTAGTCAGCAGATACGAGTTGCAATACCTCACATGACACTGGTCAAGGTGTCCACTTTGATGGTCTGGAACGAATCTTGTGCGAACAGTTGGTGCAGTTCTTCTCCGTGCGCAGTATATCATCATGGAGCTCCGGACACAAACAAGTCAATCTAGACGAAAGTCCGTTTTTTCTACCCTGAGATGACCGAAAGACAAGTCTTTAAATAGAGCAGATGGAAGTGTAGGAAGGACAAAATTAGAATCCTGGAAACACAAAGTGTCATCAGGTGTAAGAAAGTTCATCGAGCTGCTTGTAAACCTAGGGAACTCGCTCTTCAACCAGACTTTCTCCCTCTCCAGTTTGATGACAAAACAGCGTCGTAATACTTTTCGTCACACAGATCAGTTGGGAACAACCTACCAGAAATGGCTAAGTTAAATAGCATTCTGAACTTCCAATTTCATCGGAATTAGCATAGTGTGATAAGTAATAAACAGGCGTAATATGCTTATAATTACAGTGCTGGATTTGACACGCATGTACCTGCAGAGGATTTA
Source organism: Dicrocoelium dendriticum (assembly GCA_944474145.2). Lineage (NCBI taxonomy): Eukaryota > Metazoa > Platyhelminthes > Trematoda > Plagiorchiida > Dicrocoeliidae > Dicrocoelium > Dicrocoelium dendriticum. Next base: position 10,871,684 of record OX104059.1, read on the forward strand.
GCCAAAGAAGTATGGGGAACGAAGATAAAAGTTAAACTTCACTGTCAGTCAGAATCGGGAAATGCATGCCAAACAAATACTTGTGTAGACATGAGATGGTCCAATGCACTACAGAACTTCTCCCGTTGTTTGTGCTAAACCACGATCAGCTGGAATAAGAATTCTGCAAACACGCAATACAGGATGTCGTTCTTGTTCTAGCACAGCTCCGATTCCAGTAGGCGGTGCATCTTTAATCACAAGTGAAGGTAATTCCGGTGAAAATGTATATAGAACCGCATCAGGGGACTGCAGCCGAAGATCTTTACGCACCGTACTCTCATGAAGATAAATCTACGCAAATGATTTCTTAGATTGCAGTTCGAATGAGGACTCTGTCTGTGCAGCAAAGTTGGGAATCAACCTGGAGTAATACTGAAAGCATCCTATCAGTGAACGAAGTTTATCTAAATTCTTCGGGGAATTAGCCTTAGCGAACTGTGAAAAGCGAGTAGGATCTGGACGAAAACCACATTCTTCACACCGCACTGCAGAGCGATCACAACAGGGCCTATGTGTGATCATCGGAAAACCGGCTCCATCGTAACGTGACAAATTGCAATGTTGGGAGCATACGCTATCAGCTTACCAGTGAATATCGACTTGAGGACCAACAGTGAAACGAGATTCCCATGAAGGTGACCGCAAGATGATAGTGCAGCAAGTGTTTAACTGCTCGAGACAGGCTGAAAGGGAATGGAAAAGAGCCAGGCAACATCTTAGAGTCTTACGGGGGGCTTTTGGGAAGTTCGAGACATTAATCTTTCCGCAGGTGTCGAACGCCTACACGAGGCCCCACGTGGAATACGTGATCCAGACCTGACGTCCTTGGGGCGATTGCGACTTCGATGCACTTGAAGTTCCTCAACATAGATCGACCAGTCAGTCAGAAGGTTGCTTCACCTCCCCTACCAGTGCAGACTTAGATTGCACAGTGGTAAATATCGACGTCAGCGAGTATACCTCATTTTGGTTTACAAACTACTGAAGGACCCAATTCACCTTCGTCGCAACCCGCTGCAGCTGAGCCAAAATACCAAACTGAGAGACTACCAACTCAAACTGGCTACACCTTACAATCAACTTGATCGTAGACAAAACGCTTTCTCGCTCTGCGTGTCGCGAAGTTGGAACGCCTTTTTAACTCACTTCCTTCTTATCCCTACATTAACACTTTTCAAAATACGCCTTGATAATACACTTTCCCAATTGGATTATTTGATATAGTCCGCATCCCTCTGAGGACGAAATAACGTCAATCGGACTAGGTGCATGGCAACTCTTACCGCAACATCACGGGGAGGGTACATGTATAAGTGTCCTTAGAAATAGCTAGTTGTACTTGAATTAGCTTAACTTATCACATTGGTCAACTGAAACCTTACACAATCTAGAGTTGTCATTTCCATAGTTTTAAGTTCTCACGGAGTAAGTGAACACTGACGGTACTCCATGCAATCTTTTTTGTGCACATTCCATTCCCATTTAAACTATCGTTATGCAACAGTGCAGTTAAATCGGTAGACGCTTAAAATGACTATTTTCAAATCGTTTGATCCTTTTACTTTTACTTTTCCCTCCAGCTATACTACCGGACTCTTCAAGCATATGCTTTTGTTTACCCGTGATAAATGATTGTTCATTGTTCACTGATGTCGCGCTGGATTATCGCTTGGTCGTCTATTCGCTTGATCGCCCCCCAATCCTCCACTTATTCCTCAGGCAATAAAACGTTTGTGTTAAATGTCTCTCTAGGTCACTGATGAAAATTAAGAACAGGCGAGGTCCAATGGCTGAACCCTGGGATAAGCCGCGCTGCACTCGAATCTGGTCGGACACAGAAGTTCGGACTCTAACCTTCACTTGCCGTTCACGGAGAAAGTAACCAATCCATCCTAATATTGGATCGCTGATGTCGTAGTGCAGCATTTTGTGAAGCAGGATTCGAGGATCCAAGTGACCGAAGGCTTTTGAAAAGTCGATGTAGATGACATCATTTCCTGTCCCCTTGTCAATTGTCTTGGTCCAGTTGTCACCTGTTAGCAACAGATTCGTGGTATATGACCGATGATTACGAAATCCACGCTACTGCGGCGCTATAGTGCTTGTGTTTTCCAAGTAGCCCATCAGTACATATGTGATGATCGCTTCCATGATGTTGGCGAGAACAGGGAGAAGCGTTACCGGACGGTAATTTGCAGGGGCAGCCCGACTTCTTTCCTTGTTAACGGGGTTATAATACCTCATTTTCACGTTGAGGGAACCATGTTTTCATGTAAACAACATTGAAAAAATCCGGCAACTGGTTGGGCTAAATACATGGCTGTCACCTGCAGTGATTTAGAGGGAATGTTATCCACTCCGGGAAGGCTATGTGAACGCAAGTATAGTGGCTTTTTCAGCACCATTTCTACTGTGAATGTGACATTGGATAAGATGGCTTGGTGACAGAAGCATAATGTTCGAGAGTTGAACCCCGTGGCATATTTGTCAATAATGAGCCCGTTAGGGGTTGGCCGCTTCTTTCGCGTGGAGGGATTCCGCACTGCACGTTACAAAGTCTATTCACCTTTATGTAAAAAAGCTTGTGATTCGAACAGCAACGTTTTGTTAGCTCCTGTTGATGCGTTACCTTGTCCTCACAAAGCAACTGCACAGAGTAATCTCGCTGAACTACGTATGCTGTCCAATTTTCTGCCCTGTGCTTGCTTTTGTAAAGGCGCCATATCCGATTCCACAAGGCCATAACTTTTCGTGTCCGACATCTAAGGAAGGATTATGGTTTGATGGGACGATGAAAATCTTTAGGCTCTGATGCTTTAGTGACTAGTAACGTGGAGGTTTTCAAAAATTTTTCCAGGTTATTTCTGGGTGCCCTCAGTCATGAATATCCAACTAGCGGTTTCATCGAATGCAGACAAAAGGTGCTGATGCGCAACTTGGTTTCCAACCTCGTTAGTTGTTAGGCTACTGGCCGTCCTGAATGGTGGTATTCCCGGCGTAACCTTTCTTTTGACATTCACAACTCTGTATAGTAGTTTAGTGTTATAGATTTTAGCATCATGTTCTCCTGCCATTCGTGCTTATCCACTCTAATAAGCGACTTGTAGTAGTTTCTGGTTTCTTTGTAATGCTTCTTTGTGGTATTACATGGGATTAGTGAATGTTGCCTCCAGATCTCATTTCTTCCGTTGATCCATTTACGTGTTCTGCTTCGGATCCACCAATGGGTCTGGCGCGATGCTCGTAATGGTACAACCTTCGATGCTGATTGTATGATCCAGATACTTGTATCCGTTTGTTCATTCCACACATCATTCGTTGAGCTGTGCGTCTGTAGGTCCCAGTAACCGGTGGCTGCCAAGTTTTGCAGCTTAAAATAATCCGTAATAGTTCGTTTAGTCGCTCTTTCTTTATCAACAATACTGTGATAACACACATAACCAAATGTTAGGACTGAATGGTCACTACGGCCCAATGGAGGATTGTATGCTCCTGACTCAATGATCAACTCTGCATTAGTCAGGAATAAGTCCAGGAGTGCTGGCTTGTTTGAATCGCAGTATCTGACTGGTCGATGTTATATCCTGCTATATCCGTGAATTCAAGGAGCTCCGACTTACATGATGGCCAATCAGGAGACGTTGACGCTATTTAAGGAAAAGTAAAGTCACCCATTATAAGCTAGTGAGAGTACTTTTGTGAAACAGCATAGCGGAGGGTGTTTAACAGAAGGTTATCGCTGTCTGTTGACAAGTTCGGAGGCCTATATATAACTGCTAAGTGGCAAGTAATACTCGTCTTCTGTGAACCCACATCTCGACCTGCTAGATGCAGTCGGAAAAATAATGCATCGGGAATAACAAGGGAATTTCAAGGTAAGGACCTCACATTTAAAGCAATCTCGTTATGGGCGATCATTTCGAATAACTGACCTCTCACTGAGTTCAACCTCTGAAACAAGTATGTTCTTTAAAAGCCAAGTTTCAGTAACTGCTATAAGGTCTAAAGTTGTTGTTTCATGTCGATGGTGTAGTTTCGAGAGTTTAGAATACAACCCCTGAGTGTTGGTGTAGCAGCATTGTATTTGTTGACGCATCAGGAGCTCGGTTCGCTGTGAGTGACCGGCACAAATAGTGCCGGTCTGCTGAAGTTTTTGGAACGGTCGTTTGCACGGTTGGCTGATCTGAGATAGGTACAATTGAGGCTGGCTCATTTGTATCCGTGGTCTGTACTAATGGATGGAATGGTCTTAACCGCAATTCTGGTGGCTCAATTTTCCTGTTGTCACGCCACGCTTGTATCCCCACTGATACCAATTCGGACGCAGCCAAGGAAACTTACAAAATTAGTGGCCCGCTGCCTGGGTACTTTGGGGAGGCAGTTAGACGGGTGACGTCAAAATCCACGACATTTTGAATGTCCTAGAGCTCTGGGACTTATCTCCATTCTTCTCTCTGGAGCTCCTGTTGTTCAGGGCAATCGTCATGCTTCAATTCTGGCATACCATGAACCAATACCATTTAATTCATCTTCTAGGGTTTGGTTTCTTCCTCTGTCTTTCCTCCCGTGGCCTGTCAAGAAAAATGCTGGCACCGACAGAACGGTTCACCAGAATGTGGCTTGCTAAGAGAACATCTTCCAACTCGCGTGTGTTGTCAAACGTTACTCACAGTAACCGAGGTTCCCCTACATGTAGAGATGATGGATTTCGAGAAAGGCGTGTATGACTAGTTGGGAGAAGTTCCCACCGAGTGCACAAGTTAGTTCAGCCCAGCAATTTTGCTCATCGGCATGTCTACCTTATATCCATTCGCTAGTGTGCTCTGGGACGTTTGAACATATCATTGTCATCGCCGTTTGGTTGCGTAGTAATTGCTTCTTCTGCAATTCCTTATGAGCGTAGGTTGGTCAAGTGGGCGTGTCTGGCTCGTCTTCCGTGGACGACTGACCAAGGTTACAGCAAGAATATTTTTATGTGCAACGCCGTTAGTTGCACTAACTGTAAGAGTCACCTGTTGTTGCCCAGCTACTGGTGGAGATGATCGTGCACTTGGTGCGTAAGTGTATGCTTTGGAGCATTAGGTGAGACTTGGGAGACCGTTCAACGAGCCTGTTTTCATTGCTGTTTTTTATTGACGGTGTTTGCCTTTCGCTGAACTGGGTAGCATTGTTGCTAGAGAGCTTTTGCCTTTTATCAGGTCTGGGACTCGGGCTACGTAATGCATTAATCTGCAACTCGAGTTCTGAGATTGTAACTCTTCACACCGCAATCCGTTTTGCTCTGCCGACGTACAGCCATCTCACCCGTTCTCGTAAGCGTTTGAACAATCATCAAAAGTCACAGAAGCACAACCTATCTGTCGATACTCTGTTAGCTCCGTTACGCGTAATGTTTACGTTTGTTGCGTCGTAGGTATTGGCACAGAACGACCACGTGATTTTCGAGAGGATCTGTTCCCTGTTTCTCTGACCTACAATTGACCTTGGGTTTGTTGCTTACTGGATTCCCGGTCGACACTTCTCCGGTCCATGGATCAATGGTCGGTATGCACTTTTAGCTTGCGCTGGCCACGCCGTTTGGACGGCCTCAGTTGTCTGCTCCGGCCAGCTGGTTTGGTAGTGGTGCGTCATGGCGCACGGGTAAGTAAAATCCCATCTGCCGTGAAATGCACGTAAGTATGGTAACGTGAGATAGCAAAAAATGTGTAGCTCATACAGTGGTGGTTATATATTGTCTGACAGCCTTAAAAAGCTTTATCGAAGGGTATCCCAACGATAGTGATGAAACTCAAATAAAGTTATTCACCTTGGCCTTAGTGAATAGACTTCCGAAGACTTTGTTTGTGGTGTACCAACTTGCCGTTGGACTTACTTCAAAAATATAAACCCCGATGGATGGAGCTCTGTGATCCGAATTGGTTGAGCGTACTTCCGAAGACGGGGCACAAGAATGGGAGGGGATAAGCCCAATGTGCGTGCTGACAAGGTCACACTAAAATTTGTGGCCCTAAGCGGTATTTGTGAGTTATCTGATGGTATCCGATCAGATTTTTGCACTTGATGATGTTGAACTGCAGCAGGTTCTCGATACAACATGGGTATGCCTTGTCCAGTTCATCCTGCAGGGCTGTGTGAGCCTTCACTGAAACGATAGCACGCCAAAACTTTAGATCATCTGTAACTTGCAGACATTTTGAAGACAGCACATTTACAAGGCCATTTATGAAAACCAGGAACAGGCGTGGCTTGAGTACCGAGCCCTGAGGTACGCCACAATGAACTTCGTTTGGTTCCGACAGGGTGCTGCGAAGCCTCATATTCAGGTGACGTCGAACGACGAAGTCCCCAATCCAGCTCAGAATGGTATCACCGATTCCATAACTCTGGAGTTTCTGCAGTGGAATGCGATGGTCCAGGCGGTGAAATGCCTCTGGGAAATCCAGGTAGGCTGCATCTACTCATGTACTAGCATCCACAGATTCCATCCAGCGTGCGCGAACTACCAACAAGTTGGTAGTGCAGGATCGATTTTAGCTATATACATACTGCTCCGGAACGGGAATTTTGTTGCTCTCCACATGCCCCATGAGCACCTCAGCTGCATAAACTCCAGACTCTTCGCGATCACCGGTAAGGGTTGTATCGGACGCTAATTCGTTGGTTCTGCAAAGCTACCACTTTTATAGACTGGAATGAGATTTGAAATCAGCACATCAAATATATCTTGAAATAAGTCTATTGTTAAAAAGAAGCTAAAATTTTTAAGGCAGTGTAATCCAGCATTTGTGTAGCCAAATGAATACATGGCTAGCTTGAGATTAAAAAATGCTAGCATGTAATGGAGATCTCCCAGAGATGGATTTCATCTAGACTCCACAAGCTTTTAGGATTTCTATTTAAGTAGTGGCTTCGCTTCACCATCATAATACTTCGGACTAGAAATTTTTGACAACTTTACACCACAGACCAATATTTATCACATGACAAAACATGAGAAGAGTTTTGATACAGCACCTACCGAAATGCAAGTGATTTTTGGTGGCTCAATTGCGATAGTTCATGTTGGCTTGCCAAGGATCGTCATGTCTTGGCAAAGGACCGCAGGAGTCAATACAGTTAAAGGTATTATGCCTTGAAACTCTATTTGCAAATCCAAAATATCATCCGCATCCATGCCGAGCAAAATTCGCCTCAAGGGACAGATATATTCTAGAAAGTTGAGCTTCTCATCACAGCCGCGCGTGGTCATTGTCTAGAGCTGGCCGAAATAGAACTCAATTCAGTTGATGAACAAATGATAATATTTACTGGAAGAATTCCAGTTAACAAATTCATTGTACGCAAACCGAACCCCATGTAAGTGAAGAACTTTCTCATAAGTGACAAGTCAAGAAGAGCAATGGATCTTGAACTTTCTCAGGAACACACACGAAAACCAGCTGAAGTTTGTTCCGTCGGATATCTTGCGATTGCTGGAAGACATCTACCGAAAGAGGAACTACAGACTTTGTTTTGACAATCATTTCACTAAGATTAGTCTCATGTGGGAAGTGAAAGTGCTCTGTATTCATTCCGTAGGTGTTATGATACGTAATAGCTTAATGGAGTCGATTGTAGCTTAAAAAGACCATAGTAGGGGTGATGTAAGAGCTTCAGACCTCAAAGCATCCACAGAAGGAGATATCATTGCGGTCAGGTGGGTGAACAACGGGGCTGTCGCCGTTGCATCCAGCTTTATAGCCTATAGAAGAGATGGACAGTGTACTACGTTGGAGTAATAGCATAAAAGTCTTTATTCAAGTGAACCGACACAAATGTGTAAAAATGTACTATAAAAACATGTGAGGGGTAAGTAAGGCGAACTTTCTTATTTGGTTGCATAGAATTAAGGCTGAAATAAAAAAATAGGATTTACGAATAATGTTGCAACTTGTGGATTTCGCACTTTGAAATTCATGGCTGGATTCTAGAGACAATGGAATAGTAAGTGGTACATGAAGGAACAACATATCGGTTCCCCTCCAGTTCAGAGGTGTAGTTCCTTATACCTTCGTTAAAGCACATTTGGCCACATAAAATCCATACAGAACTGTGGAAATACAAACAACATGCAGAACCCCAATCACAGATTCCAGTGATGCTTAACAACAACTGCCATGGCTGTTACTTCCCTCTTTGGAAAGTGTGTAATCTTGCAGACAGACCAGTTGCTGAAAGCACATATGATAGATTAGACCATTTGCTCGTTTGCATTGATGAATTAAGACAGCGCTGCAAGGCTGAGGCTTGCAAAGGACGCAGAAAGTTCAAGTGAACTAAATGCAACCTGTTTCTCAGGTGTACAAGCGCCAAAAGCTGTCGCAAAACATTTCACAGCAAGTAACAACAAAAACAAGCATATAAAAATAAACTGCTGCCTAAATTTAGGTAACCTTTTTGGTGGCATGGTTCACAGTGTGCACACGAAAATACCCTCTGATTTATATAATTGACAATTACCCAATGAACTCTTTTTGTTATCAGTGATAGGAGATCAAATACATCACCATCAACACAAAAGATAACATTCTGTGATTAAAAGTAGTTGTTGATGCACGATGCAAGCGGATATCACTACATTTCCTTTTACTTTCGATAAACTGAGTTCTTATCACTTGAGAGCCAAGTGCATTCCAAACGATAGAAGAATATCAACAGAGTTGTTGACATAGTACGGTTAAACCAGACTGTGTTTAATACGCCAAATAGGATGGTCGGGATGGACGGTTCATCAGTACATCTGAGTGCTCAGACAGTGTGAATAAACTTGGCTCGAATTTAGGAAAACGCCGTTTGTTTGCGTCACTAGGCATGCTGGCGAACACTTGTTATATACAGAAGTGTAAATGTCACATCATGTTATCACGTTAATTTTAACATAGTTAACTGAGGATGGAAACATTGTACGTAGGAACGGTGTTCCACTAATGGCTCCCACGGAGATGATAATTTGTTTCCCGAATTATGCATCCTTTCGTCCTATGAACGTGGCAAGCATGCGCTTCCCCCCGCATAAACCAAAGTATTCATTGTGCTAAAGGTATAGAGTGTGGTCACCAGTATCAGTGGCTAGCTAAACAATGTGAACCGGTTCGCTGTTGGGAGGCGATTTTGACGTATTCCCACTCCGTTTCTTCACTTGAATTAAGCCACCTTGATCCGACGTTCGGAAAATAGTATGCTATGAAGTACGTACTAGCATGTCAATAATCGTACGGACATCTCGAATTCGAAACGGTAAATCTCTTGTAGACCCAAGAAATCGTATGCACAAAGGTCGGATCATGGTTACAGACACAACATGTGCACGCATGCACTAATCTTGATGGTTGGGGTTTGTGTTGAGATACATTAGGAGTGTTTGCAATAAGCCTGAATACTGGTGGCTTAGGTTGGTGATTGAATTGATTCGTTCACCGAGCTGAGTGATTTGATTGAAGACGTTTCGCCACCCATCAACGGGGGATCTTCAGTGTGGAATAGCAAGTAGCCTGTTAGCAGTAAGGATCGTCTAGTCTCTGGTTTGGTGAAAAAAACCTTCCCCCGGAGCATTGTCAATTTTTACCAATTACCCCGCGTTCTCATATGTTTCCATACGGCATATGAAGGTTGGCTTATAATAAAGAATGCAGCGATTAGGAGAGTCAACCAAAAACACAAATGTCTAGGAAGATAGAGGCGAACAATCAAAAAAGTACGAGGCGAGCAATCTGTGAGTATCAAAACCCTACAATTCGAATAACGAATGTACTACAAGAATTTATCAAAACTCTCAAGCACTGACGCATCCCTGTTGCTCCATTGGAGCTCTCACGTTTTCCACTGCAGTGGCCGAGTAGTGTGAGAAAGTGTGCACACATGTGGAAAATTTAAAGTAGGATGAAATGCCTATTCCTCTCCGAAACTGTATGTTAGAATTTGATTTCATGGTCCATCAGAGCTGATCCGAAAAGCATCTACGTGTTCATGCAGGTGCTCTTCCAGTGGCCCTACATTACCCTATATTATACGTTTCAGTCAGGTGTAATGTGGAATTCGGTACTAGGGCCACCTTTAGGTGCAATAATTTTATGAACAAATTGCATAGTTAAGACTTTTCGAGTTGATGGTTTCACTGTTTGGTGGGATGCTGACACTGTACATAAAGTGTGTGATTAATACTTAAAATTTAATGTATAAAACAATGAAAGCGGATAGAAATGGGAGTTGGTTGTCCAACTCAGCATTGTGGCAGTGGTTATACAAACACATAGTGGATCATGGAAGACAAAATATTGATGGGGTGAAGTGATCGAAGGATATGGGTGCTCATTTTACTGTGGTTACAGAGGCTGCGCTGACACACTGTAAGTAATTAAATCAGTTTACTTTAATATTAAAGTGGGATGGCTAAGATGACAGTAAGAGCTGCAGAATGGAATCTGCATTTCCTAGTTGTTCATCTGTAGTTTTTTCACTAGCAACTGATGCACATCAGGGTAGGAACAGTAGACATTGCCAGCGCTTCGCTGCTGCGTAACCATCGCCAGTCACGTGTGTCGTAAGGATATTGCGAGGGTCGGCATGTCCTGTACGCAAGTTCGAACCTGAGACCTCAAAGTACAAGGAGGGCTTGTGATTCTCTGGGCCACGGACCGTCATTGATGCACCTATAATCTGGATAAAACGAAACGATAGTACGTAGGGTCAATGGGAATTTAAAACCAAATAGGGTCGGGGTAATAGCTTATCGCTGCACTCCTGGTCATGTTGGAAAGTAGAACAACTAAATTGAATATTTTCTACAACCTGATAGTATGTACCTTCTTCCGTAATGTTCTACTTCATCAGCTGTAGTAGATTTGTGATAATTATGTACCGGTGGAATTTTCTACGGAATAACTGGAGATTTGAACTTGTGCTTCGTGGATGGTAATTTATTCCGGTCGATTTCAGGTATTTGCGTCTCTCTCGTGTCCAGCAATAGTTTCATTAATTTGATTGATGAGAATGCACCAAATGACGACGTCAACTCCCAACCTGCCACTTTCGAGTCCCTTAATTGAAATCAGACATGGAATTTCTTGTTTCGACAGGTAAATTACCAGTTAAACGAATCGTTCAGTCACACAACCAATCAAGAAGGATCAAATGAACTGTGAACAATGAACGGCGAATTTATACGGGTTAGGGAACACTGCCTTACATTTCTCGCTGGGTGTTTTGGTGGGGATATCGAAAATTAATGATAAAACAGTTCGTACTGTAAGTATGAAAAGAAGGTGCATCATTATTATACCCCAGTTTTGCAATATGCGTAGTTTCGCGCCATCCAAATGTAACAGCAAATAAATCCAAGGCATATTTTAGAAGTAGGATGCAGACCTATTGCTAAGTAAAAGTGTAAAGTAATGAGTGCGTCATCCATTCGTTTTTTACATATTGCTAGTGCCGGTGCATAGACGACTGATACAGCTGGAGCATTTTTCTGGTTACACCCGCAAATGGAAATGAAATTTCTGCGGCACTACAGACCGCGATACTGATCTACAAGTTTCAGTGAGTGATATCATGTTTGGGTTGCTGCTGTCTTGTAGCACAGAGTGGCACACATAATTTGGATCGTGTAAAATCAAGTATGCCATTATCCGGCCTTTTCGTTATTCGCGTTATCCTCCGCTGAATATCGTTAATCGTTTTAGCCTTTGCCTGTATGATATACTGGGCATTCTGAGGACGTACTTGTATGACCGATGTTGGATGTACCTAAACGTGTCGGACGTTATGAGCGCATATTCAAGAACTGGCATATAGAAACTGTACGGATGCAAGCTTGATAACAAGACCGTGTCGAGAACAACTTTGAAGTGTACAGCTCCTTTTGGCTTCTAATTTTACTACCTTGGCCTGACCATGAGGGCACTGTCGATTACTTTCTGGCATTGTCCATGGAATTTTTATCGGAATTTTTTATCGCAACACAAGCCTCTGCGCGTTTTGCAGAATACATTGGTCCACTGAAATTGCCCGTGACACTAGGTGTTTATCATGTCCTATTTGGTCTGCTCAACATATGTTTTACTCCGAGCTCAGTGGGAGGATCAACTGAGCGATAGTGTAATGCGGGCCGTTATCCTGCAATGGTCGAACTTGAATTACCCAAGGCTGGAAGCCAGGACAAATACCGACACAAATATATGACACCTGGGTCGAATTACATGTGAAAATGATTCCCTGATTGGTACTTGCAAATGGTTATGCTAGGTTGACACCCTAGCGCAAAGGCATTCCGAAACCCAATTTGCAGGCAGAATAAGCCAGTTGGATCCACAAGTCTGGCAATTAGTGTTTTCTGAACGTTGGAGATTGTTTTGCTGATTGTGCGCTACTATGCACCAATGCCCTCAATTTAGCAATATCTTCAAACATGCACCTTAGTGCTAAGGTTGGCACTGCTGCCAACATCTCATGAGTCATTACCTGACCTTTCCTGGCATTAAGGTGCTGACAATTCACATGTTGACCAGGCTGTATGTCAGCTGCTCGTTTACCGTTACCTTGACAGCAAACCCAGTGGAGTCACTGAACGGCTTGAAGAAGCAACAATAAACTTATACGGGTTAGGAGGGGCTGCCTTACACTTCCCGTTGGATAGTTGATGGGGATGTCAAAAGAATAATGTTAATGATAATAAGAATAAAACAGTACTTTAAATATGAAAAGTACTTATGGTTTGCTCCGCTGTAGTTCTGCAATCCGCGTAGATTCACAGTACCCACAGATAAAATAAATAAGTCCAACATACACTCCAGGAGTAACGCTAAGTAACAAAGTGTAAGCGGATGAGTGTGTCATCCAACCATTTTTTAAATACTGTTTTGCTTAACCGTATTATTGTGGTAAACTTTACGTGCAGTATCACCGTGCGCATTCACGAAAGTTTGCGGAACTCGCAAGTCAGTGAGCTGACCAATAAAGAGAGTCCGCATGTGGATTCGTATTGCAACACACTGCCCAGGTTACTTCCAGGGGTCGTCGGTGCACATTTGTGTCTCCTCAACCCTAAATTATTATTCACGCCTCAGGCATAGTTTCTTTATCTGGGTAACATCAATGCAAGACCAACCGATGGCGGTCGGTGCATGGACACGATAAAAAAGCCCACTGGAAACTGTACACGATGGCATAGTTTACTGAAAACCATGCACTGAAGCGACCTCGTTGACATTCTAGCCGCCCAACACATGCTGCTTGTTTCTGAGCCATGGCGCTTTAAGTTACGGTGGAGGTTTTTATTTGGCTACCTCCCTTTTCATGAGAAATTTGTGGCAGCATTTTGACGAATGCTTTGAAGTATTTGCAAGGTTATTGATACCGCCCTACTCCACTGATTCGTTGTGAGAATGCCACCACGTATCAGAAACCGAACGAAGTCGTTTAGGTGAACCGTGGTTTTTAATATCTATTGCTGTACTGATCTGGATGGACCGAAAATTTGTTAAACTGCTCTATTCCACTGATCAACGTTGAACTCCTCGGAACTGCATATTCGTTGTTTAGCTAAAGTCGGTTGTAGAACTTTTCCGTGTTAGCGGTTTTCGAATAAACGTGCTTGTTCAACGCGGGATCGTTTTCGCTGTGGTATGCGTTGCATATTACGGCTGTAATGACCGCCTGCTGATTATGTGTTCGCTTCGTGCAAATCCGTTTCTTTCGTTAGGAGCAGAACCCGAAAATGGATGACAGTACGCAACGCAGCATGGCGAGTGTACAGAGAAGCTCCAGCACCAGAAACGTGGGACAACTACGTAGCCCAACGTAACCACTGCACTCAACTGTTAAGAGAAGACAAAGCCGCCTATCAGCAGAACATCGCAAAAACCTTCAGTGCCAACCACAAACTGCTGTACAAGCACGTTAATAGCCTACGAAAGTGAGGCAAGGATTTCCTCCACTCAAGACGGCTGATGGCCCAACAAGTACGTCTATGGAAGCTGCAAACGCGCTGCAGATGCAATACGCCCCCACGTTTCAAAGGGTCTTGCCACCAAGCGATCTACCAAGCTTTGTATTCTGCTCACCAAGGCTAACCCACATCAATTTTACCGCAGAGGCTGTATTGCAAAAGCTGACTTCTCTACGCAAACACAGCTCGCCGGGTGTCGACGCCATTCGTCCTGAGGCATTGGGAGCAGCAGCAAACCAACTGGCAGGACATTTAGCTCAGTTTTTCCAGCACTGCTTAGACCAAAACCAAGTTCCCGCCATGTGGAAGCTTGGAATAATAAGCCCGATTCACAAAGGTGGAAGCAGATCTGATCCCTCCAACTACCGCCCAGTAACCCTTCTCCCTATACTCTCCAAGGTCATGGAATCCATAGTTGCCGATGCACTAGTGTGCTATCTGGAAAACTGCAACCTCATCACTCCTGAACAGCACGGTTTCCGTCGACAGCGGTCATGTACAACTAATTTACTAATTGCACGCAGTAGTTGGACCGAGGCAGCCGACGCTGGAGAAGGTGCTGATGTGATATACCTGGATTTTTCCAAGGCTTTCGATCGTCTAGACCATCGGATACTACTATCCAAGCTGCAGCATTACGGGATCGGAGACCCTCTTTTAAGCTGGATCGCCAACTTTCTATTTCAAAGGCAATTAGTGGTCAGAGTTCGGAGCTCTTTATCGGACTCCATACAAGTCGAGTGTGGTGTGCCGCATGGCTCGGTTCTAGGTCCACGTTTGTTTCAGGTGTTTAGTAATGACCTTGCACAGGGAATCGCTTCAAACTTCCTAATGTTTGCCGACGATATCAAGATCTGGCGCAGGATCCAGGCGAACACCGACCAACTTGTGCTCCAAAGTGACTTAGATACAGTGTATCAATGGTCGATCCAAAACTTATTGCATTTCAATGTCAGTAAATGCAAGGTGCTTTCCATCCGAAATCAGGGCAGCTATTTACACCGACTCGGAACGGATGTACTGCAACAATCAACTCTCGAACGTGACTTGGGTGTCCTGGTTCAAGATGACTTGGGTTGCTCCAGGCAATCCGAAATGGCCTCCAAGACCGGGAATCAACACGTTGGGCTGTTGAGGCGGGCGTTTGGACAAATAAACAGCTCCATATTTCGACAAGTGCTCAGTGCATATGTTCGGCCCCATGTCGAATACGCAATTCAAGCCTGCCATCCATGGCTGAAACACGACCTTTATGCACTGGAGCAGCCTCAACGCCGGGCATCTAAGAACGTCATTGGAATGCGCAATCGATCCTACCAGGAGAGGCTGCGACGACTAGGATTGTTCAGTGGAAGCTATCGCAGGCTACGAGGCGACCTTATTATGACATACTTGATCCTGCGAGACCCACATCATGTGTGCCGCCCTTTACTGCAACTCAGCAGCAATACAAACCTGAGGGGCCACTCATTAAAACTCGCAGAACAATACAGTCGTCTGGAGTGCCGCAGAAATTTCTTTTCCATCCGTGTCTGTCACCCGTGGAATGCTCTCCCAGAATCGGTCGTCTCTGCACCGACACTAACAATATTTAAAAGACGGTTGGACGATGCACTCATCCATTTACACTTTGTTACTTAACACTATGTCTCCATCCTACACCTGGAGTTTACCCTGGAATTATTTGTTGTTAACTGTGGGTGTTGTGAATCTAAGTGGATCGCAGGGCTGCAGCGAAGCAAACGATAAGTCCTTATTTTCGTATTTAAAGTGTTAACTATTTTACTATCCTTTTCATCATAATTATTATGTTGATATCCCCTGCAACTATCCAACGGGGCTTGTAAAGCAACGCTTCTTAACCCGTATAAATTCATTGTTCATTGTTCGTGGTGCTCGTCCCTCGCGACTATACCGATGCTGCGTCAAATCTCACTGGTGACTTACTTTCCGTGTTGGTTTGCCCAACCCATACCGCTACTCCAGTCAAACGTGATAGTAGAATTCCTAGAACTTATGGCGACTACGTCACTACATTTAACAAGTGACTATCCCAAAAACGTTTTACTACTCCTAAACTAGAGGAAATTATACTATAACTAATCAGAGCCAAGTGTTTTACGAAACTCAGTCTGAAGATGCTTACTTGCAAAGGCCTGGCGATGGTCAGTTCAGTGCACTTACTACAATTAATACACCATTTAGTCTATTTCGCAACGATTGTTTTGTCATTTGAGTTCAGTGTGTCACCATTTATGTTCCGAGATGCCATGAATTTTATGACTCGTAACTTAACTGGTGTTTCAGTATATTAACGTTATTCTTCATGTACCAACAAAACACTTCACGACAAGAAACTTCATTCACTTCTGAGAGGATGTGTTCATTTAATGTGGCAGATAATCCGTCAAAGTACATTTTCAGGATACCCAAATTCCATTGTCCCGGTTAACTAAATAAATAAATAAATGATATATTTCTCGACATGCGGGACACAGGTAGACTACGAGCCTGATCATGTGATACAACAAAGTCGGGTAGTGGAGAGGGATATTCAGTGATCTATTGTGTTCACATAGGAATGTTTCAGTGCTAAATCAATTAAAAATAGTAAAGGAATAGGAGTAGTAGAAGTTGAGAGTAAGAATAAAAGTGGATATAAACTGTCAGTTTAATTGGAATAATACGACCCATCATGAAACCGTCTCCCGGAGACCTGCTTCCACACTTCTCTTCCACATCTCATCTGGCCATGTGCTATTGTGGCGTTATATGTAAACAGTTATGTGGGGGCCTGTGATATATATTAAGCTCTCCCCATCGTATAGCCATCTTTTATCTGATTTGTTTCCAGCGCTGTATTTT
Source organism: Dicrocoelium dendriticum (assembly GCA_944474145.2). NCBI lineage: Eukaryota > Metazoa > Platyhelminthes > Trematoda > Plagiorchiida > Dicrocoeliidae > Dicrocoelium > Dicrocoelium dendriticum. The sequence goes on from OX104059.1 coordinate 10,888,575, forward strand.
GGGGGCCTGTGTTCAATGAAAAGCTCTCCCAGTCATACAGCTATCTTTTAGCTGATTCAATTTCAGCACTGTACTGTGGGGGCCTGTGTTTCATATTAAGCTCTCCCCATCGCACAGCCATCATTTGGCTGATTAGAATCAAGCACTTGTAATATGTGCCAGTGAGTTTGTGATAACTCATGCTGCATGAGTGTGCTGCATTTTTTCGGAAGCATTTATCCATAGCCTCGGGAGAACGGCCCAATCCTGGCCAACACTGGATGGAGAGAAATAAGCAAATAAAAGTGGGTGGACGTACAGTAACGTGAAATGCTAGATTTTCGTCCGACGTTGTTCGATGCAGATTGTACAAGTTTCACTGGTAACTGATAACCTCAGGAATATACATGCTTTTTACAGAAAAAGAGAAGAATTTTCGGAGGAAATAGTAAGATAGCTCCAGCAGTTGTCGGAGATCAAAATGGGAAAATTGGTGATGCGAAATAATTTTGTATGGTACTGAGAAATGTTGTATGTACGCATGGTATTTTTCAGGGAGGGAGAGAAGACTGTACGCAAAGTAAAGTAAGTTAACTGTCGTTCCAACTGTGTAGCAGTGTGCGGTAATAGGAGAAGCTGATTTCGTTGAGGGGATTTGTTCAGAGTGAATGTAAGCGTGGAAGATCATGGTAGGTTTTCGGAAGGTGTTATCAAATTGATCCAGTCCAAAAGCAGAAGGATTAAATCAACATTGATTTCGCTGAGCACGTAACACAGCAGCTCATACCTAAGGGAGGGGTCCAGGGGAAAAGATAAGTAGAAAATAATTAGCGTTGCAGAACAAATGCGAAATAATTTGCTCGAGAGGAATTCTAGGGCACATTTCCGTCTTGGTGAGTGTGAACTTCATTGTTAATCAGGATATTTTTGCCTTTAGAAAACACGTTATTGCTACTGATAAATTTGGGGAGGGCAGTAAGATCGGGCAACAGGAGAATGAAAAGATCCCCTGATATTGATACTATATCCATCTTGCTCCTATTTCGTACGGGGATTCACTTGTCAAGGTAGGTTGCAATATACCGATCGCTGTTTCGACGTTTAGAAAGGAATGTATAACGTGTCCGAACTTCATCCCAGACTGGATTGCAGGTATCTCAGATGGAAACCTGTTCCACAATATGGAGTATCGATTTAGGAAAAAGTTGTCAGATAGTTTCATTCGTGATCTTTTCACTTTTATTTTATTGTGATTGTTATTTCGGGTGCGATAATTTGATAATTTTGCTCGTTGTACCGATGGGCGTGAAGAATGTATTTTTTGGGTAATTGTATCAAAGAAGATGAAAAGGTTAAGTTTCATTCTTCGCAGCCACAGTGGGTCAAGTTTTAAGGCAACGCAATGATCCATGTAAGATAGGGTAGTGGAATAGCCTAGAAGACGCTTAGTAAATGATCGTTGAACACGTTCCAATGCCATACGATCACTCACTCTAGAATTACAGTAGGTGATGGAGCCATATTCAAGCAGCGGGCGCGTTTTTATTCTATACATGGTGTTAATGGATTCTTTTAAGTTAAATGTTTTGAACAAAAGCCCAATGCTTCGGCGGGCTTGAGCTGCGGTGTGTCCTGCGTGTTCGGAAAAGTTAAGGGTGCTCGAGTAGTGGATCCCTAGGTCACGGATAGTGTGGCAGTGAGACAATGGTTTACCATCTATAGTTAGCGAACCTGGTGTGATGTCACATCTGTAGGATACCACGTGGCATTTATCAGTAGAGAATGTCATCATCCATTTGGAACTCCATGAGTCCAGTGTACGTAAGTCATGCTGGATTTCGCTAAGCGTATCACTGACCTCAGTTGGATTAAAAGTGTAAACAATTTTGATGTCATCGGCAAACAGGAAAGGTTTGCCGGAGGCAAAGACATCAAAAATATCATTTACGTAAAGTAGGAATAAAAAGGGTCCCAGAACACTACATTGTATCACACCACTGGTGACAGGCTTTGGCGTGCTTGTTTCGTGCTCGATCTGAACAACCTGGGTTCTATTAGTTAGGTAAGAATCAAACCATGAAAGCAGAGGGTTGTCTATGCCATATGCAGTTAGTTTGGATAAGAGGTGGTTATGAGGGACACGATCAAATGCTTTGTGCATATCGAGGTAGATGACTATCGCTGATGAACCGTCATCGAGCGAAGTAGTCAGGAGACTGAGAAAGTCTATCTGACATGTTATGCAGGATCGCGTGCTTAGGAAGCCGTGTTGTGAGGTGTTGATAAGATTTCGCGACATCATGAAGTCCACAGTTTTGGACTTTATGTGACGCTCCATCATTTTAGAGAGGATAGAAGTATGGCTTATTGGGCGGTAGTTGCTCATTTCATGCACAGTGCCTGACTTGTAGCGAGGAATGACTACAGCCGTCTTCCACTGTGATGGCACGGTACCGGTGTTCATGGATAGAGAAAAAAGATTCAAAAGTAGTACAGGGAAGTCAGATCCACCGTATTTTATAAGCGTTGGTGGTAATTTGTCAGGTCCGGCATACCATGATGACTTCGTAGAGGTGATAAGTCGATTTATATCACGAAGTTCAAAATCAACTGTGCAGATCTTGTCATCAGTAAGCAGAGGGATAATGTGCGAGGGAGCCGCAGCAGCGGTGTTAAAAGTAGAACAAAAGTAATTATTGAAATCCCTGCTTATTTTAGCTGGATTGTTAGTTATTTGGTTACCAGAAATCAGGATAGATGGGGTTTCCGTATTCTTGTTTCTATATTTAATCAGCTTGGTGAGTTCTAGGTTTTTATTCATACTATTTAGCGCCCGTCTTTCTACGTCCATAAGGCTGATATGCCGAATTCTGTCAAGTTGAGCAAGGAATTTTGGTTGTAGCAATACTAGGGAGAAGTCATTTGTTTTCAAGTAGTAATTTCGGAGTCGTGCAAGTTTGCGTGAAAAATTTCCGGGGGTGGTCTCTAACTTTATTTTTCTGGAATGACGGCAATAATTCAGTGGTATTAGAGCATCTAGACACATCTCAATGTTCTTGTAGAACTCATCGGCTGCCACTTGTGGATCATTGGTTAAGAAGAAATTTTCCCAGTGCAAGGATCTCAGAAGGGCGGAAAGCGATTCCATATGTAACAAATTGTATGGTAGGTAGATGACGGCAGGTTTAGTCGGGGTAGGATCAGAAAATGGCTTATCGAAGGTGAGTTGGACCATCTTGTGATCGCTTCCAGGGAAATTGTCTAGAACAACAGAAGAAACGTTGGATAGGCCTAGTGTAAGGAATAAATCGAGAGTGAGGTTTCCCGTGGGTGGTGGATAGACAAAATGTGTCCATCCATATATATGTAAAGATGACATCAGTCTCCGAATATTTAGTAGGTGCGGCGCACGATCTCCAGTCAATATCAGGCATATTGAAATCTCCTCCTAATACTTTCCATTTAACTGGTATTTCTGCTAAGTTGCAAACAAGCGTTCCAATGTTCGTAAGTCATCCGTACTGGGATTCGGATGGGAGTGAATGCAACCCAAAACCACCGAGGTTCTAACTAGAGTAACATGTGCAATTATGCTGTCAATATCGATGTCTTGTTCTTAAGAATGAAAAATCACAGGTGTATTGCAAATGTTTTGACATGTATCTAGGAAGGTTGCACTGAAAATTAAGAGGATCACGGGATAAGTACATCATCGTTTTAAGATTTACCGATTAAACTGCACCTGCTTGTAACGATAGTTCGAAATGGGATTGGAAAGTGCACACACACCAAATAGTACGGAGAGCAGTTTAACTTCACAAATTCTGTGAAAAAGTAGAAAAAATGAAATTGAATAACGCTCACCTCGTGTGCTGCTTCATTTGACAGATGTGAAGGTCAAGGTAGGTTTAGGTACATCGGAGCTTATACATGTATCCTCCCTGCGACGTTGCGGTAAGGGCTGCTAAAACATAGTCAGAGTGGCGTAATTTCTTCCTCAGAGTGAAGCGGACTATATCAAATAATCCAATTGGGAAAGTGTATCATCAAGGCGTATTTTGAAATGCGGTTAATGTAGGGGCAAGAATGACGTGAATTGGAAGAGCGTTCCATGTTTGTGACCACCCTGAGAGAGAAAGCGTTTTATCGACTATCAAGTCGGACTGTAGGGTGTAGCCAGTTTGAATTGGAACCCTGCCATTTTGGTATTTCGGCTCAGCTGCACAAGCTGCCCGACATAGGTGAATTGCGCTCTGGCAGTACTAAGTAAACCATCATGAGGTATACTCGCTGACGTCGATATTTACCACTGTGCACTTTCAGTCTGCGCCCGTAGGGGAGGTGAAGCAACCTTCTGACCTGACTGGTCGATCTACCGTTAGGGAGATTCAAGTGCAATCGAAGTCGCAATTGCGTCATGGACGTCCAGGTCTGGATCCACTTATTCCACATGGGTCCTCGTGTAAGCTTTCGGCAGTTGCGCAAAGAATGATGACTCAAAATTTCAAAGCTCCCGTAAGAGCTAAGCTGTTGACTGGTTCTTTTCATTCCTTTCAGCGTGTCTCGAGCAGTTTAAACACTTGCCTGCACTATCATCTTGCGGTCAACCTTCCATGGAATCTCGTTTCACTGTGGTCCTCAAGTCGATATTCATTGGTAAGCTGATAGCGTATGCTCCCAACATTGCAATTTGTCACGTACGATGGAGCCGGTTTTCCGATGATCACACATAGGCCCTGTTGTGATCCCCTCTGCAGTGCGGTGTGAAGAATGCGGTTTTCGTCCAGATCCTACTCGCTTTTCCACAGTCGCTAAGGCTAATTCCCCCGAAGAATTTAGATAAACTTCGTTCATTGATGGGATGCTTTCAGTATTACTCCAGGTTGATTCCCAAATTTGCTGCACAGACAGAGTCCTCATACGAACTGCAATCTAAGAAACCCTTTGCTTGGATTTATCTTCATGAGAGTACTGTGCGTAAAGGTCTTCAGCTTCTGTCCCCTGATGAGGTTCGAGGTACCTTTTCACTGAAATTACCTTCACTTGTGATTAAACGTGCACCGCCTATCGAATCAGAGCAGTGCTAGAACAAGAACGACATCCCGTATTGCGTGTTTGCAGACTTCTTATTCCAGCTGATCGTGGTTTAGCACAAACAACGGGAGAAGTTCTGTAGTGCATTGGATGATCTCATGTCTACACAAGTATTTGTTTGGCATGCATTTCCCGATTCTGACTGACAGTGAAGTTTAAGTTTTATCTTCATTCCCCATACTTATTTGGCTAAATCCTCTGCAGCAATGGTACAAGTTTGGGGCATAGCTCTTGCGGTATATACGTGTCATATCTAGCACCGTAATGATAAACATATTACTCCTGTTGATTACTTATCACAATATACTAATTCCGATGAAATTGGAAGTTCAGAATGCTATTTAACTTAGCCATTTCGGGTAGGTCGTCCCCAACTGATCAGTGTTACGAAAAGTATTACCACGCAGATTTGTCATCAATCCAGAAAGGGTGAAGTTCTGGTTAAAGAACGATTTCCGTAGTTTTACAAGCTGCTCGATGAACTTTCCTACACCTGATGGCATTTGGCGTTTCCAGGATTCTATTATTGTCCCTCCTACACTTCCATATGCTCTATTGAAAGACTTGTCTTTCGGTCATCTGAGTGTAGAAAAAAAGGACTTTTTGTCTAGATTGACCAGTTGGTGACCGGAGCTCCATGATGATATACTGCGCACGGCGAGGAACTGCACCAACTGTTCGCACAAGATTCGTTCCAGACCATCGAAGTGGACGCCTTGACCAATGTCATGTGAGGCATTGCAACGCGTACCTGCTGACTAATGGGGTCCACTACTGGACAATTACTTCACGTCAATCATTATTGATTCATGTACTCTTCATATGCTCTCAACTAGTCAGGAATGAGACGGACTAGCCTTGTGGCGCCCAAAACGATAACTCATCTTTCATGTACAATTTACTTGTTGACCGATTGTACATTATTCCTTCTTGTTTTAATCGTCCTTACAACCGGCTCGACCACTCATATCCTTGTACAATTCCGCGCTCACGTGTTTGCTCTCGCCTCGCTTCATCCGTCTGCTTTCTATTTTGTAACCCATCGAATACAATCCGCTGTGTCGACTCATTGCCCTTCTGATATCCGCGCTTACATTCACGCACCGTCTCGGACTAGTATCAACTAGTCCTACAAATTGGTGACCCCGATTCGCACGCACGAATTCCACATTTTTTCTCGTTTGTATTTTTGGTGAGTTCGTTCCTTTTTCTCGATTATATACCAGTATTCATTTGTTTCTTGCGTACTTATAATACTTTTATGGTGTCTTGTTCATTCTTTATCTTTCGACTTACATTTCGTGAGTGGCAACTGAGTCGTTTTCACAGCGTAAACATGCTTACTTTGGCTGTTCCAAGTTTCATGGAACACAGTCCAGAAGTTTGGTTTAAGATATTCGAGATCGAACTG
>OX104059.1:10895556-11312917 GCA_944474145.2 Dicrocoelium dendriticum
ATAGAGGCTGTGCCATCACTAAGCGTTTTCACTGGCATCTGTGATTAAGCGCAAGCGTTTAATTCAATCGTATTGAGCCGATTGCCATTCTGTGTGACACCATTCGATACAGAATTCTCGAGGCAGGCCGAAAAGCCTAAGCTTACTCCGATCCAGTGTTTCTCAACACAGCTGTGAAAGAATCAGTGTTCAGCGCTCTGTTCAGGTTGCAGTCACTCGCCATTCCTTGTGACCTTGTCAGCCAGTGCGGCTGCATTACCCATCACACGGACCGCGCGACCACGCCGACCGCTCATTTGACCTTGCAACCACCACGCTCGCCTGACCGATGTGCGCCGCTCTCAAAGCTGTAAAAGTACAGAACGCTAACCAACCACTGGGTCAGGTAACGACACCAAATTGAATGGCAGAAAGGCGAAACCGAAGAGACTCCCATCGAAAGGCATTTGCGGGTTAGGAGAATGTCATCGGGTAGTAAAAGTCGGTCTAGATTGTTCGCACTGTTTGGAATGGTAACCATACGAAATGTGCAAATGTGTCCCAACAACAGTTACGGGAGCGGAATAGCTCCCAAGATGCATTTTGGTTCTGTACTGTGTGTTCCACCATCCCCCTCGTTAAGTGCATTCTTATCCTAGCTGAGAAATGCGACCGGTTAATCGCAGAAGCAGAGCAGAGGATAAACAATGAGATTACTTCATGGAGCGAGTATGGACCACAGAAGCGTAGCGGCTGCTAAGCAACGGAATGCTGAACAATCCGCTTCCCTGCAACGCAATCAGCCATGTCTACATCTCCGTTGTCTTCTCCAACTTTGGTAGAACGACGGGCGAAAACAGACTGTACCTACGTGAATCAACAGTACGCACAGCAAAGAAAATCAGGCACCAGTCAAAACGACTGGTTAAGCAAATTCCACTAGACCTGACATCTAGTATTAACAAGATGAAGCAGCCAAACACCAACCCTTGGTACCTGTAGAACCAATATCACTTGTCGAGACTAAGCCACCCAGAACATCGGTTACATATGCAGAGATCGCTGCAAGGGTCCACCGCGAAGGTCCGCCCGTGCGTCCTCTTCCATTGTAAACACCGTTAACCGCAAACGGACAGAAAAGCAGCAAACAATCACTTGTCAACAAGTCAAGACCAATGAGTACAATACCTTGTAGATCGATTGAAGAAGGAGATCCAACAACAGTGCCCGGACTGCAGTCTGCCCAAATGACCCTGAAACTACCGCCAATCACATTGCGGGATAAGTTATCAGACGACCAAGACCCACTGGAACACATTGGGAATGCAGATGCGTATCAAAGCCAAGCCCATAAACATATTACGAATTACTCGTCAACCGAACTCGCCACACTATGGTGAACCCAGACTTATTCGAGTAACTCTAGAATCCTCCACCGACGTGGAAAATGTTTTGCTCTCCGCAAGCGCGCTAAAACACGAATCCTGTGCGATACGTATCTATCCTGATGTCCCTTGGAGCGCGCGACAACCAAAACGAAACACCGAAGAGGGGCACAGCAAGCAAGACCGCCTAAACACAATCTTCATACATGGCGTGCCAGAACATCCTTCTAACCATGTTCAAGAGACCGGAAAGCACGATTTAGAACAGTGGCGGTTCATTCGTGAAACACTTTCTTTGGATGATGTTGTGGCACTATCGCTCACCAGGATACCTCTCTCATCGAATTATAGAGGATGCGGCCCTAGAATCCTAAAACTTGTGGTTCAGTCAGAGCAACAAGCAAAGGATGTTTTGGATCGATGGCGGAGAAATCGGAAACATCTTCCTTCCGAAATTCGGTTAAAGGTCGCAAACAATTCGCACAGCTCAAGTATTAAAGCAACTGAAGCAGCAAGCATCCTGACGAATGTACAGAAGTGTAACTTGACTGCTGCTTTAATTGACTCTGAAGTAGGTCTAAACGAAGGCTGGGACGCACCTTGGCCGAATCAAGTTGCAAACGAGGTATCATTGACCCATCAAAAAAACGAATAACTGCCGACCTCCCATCGGTCGGCATTCTCCCACACTTGACAGCTTCACCTCTCTGCGGGCTCCTAGAGACCGAGAAACTGGCCTGCTTGTATACAAATGCTCAGGGACTTTCTAACAAACTGGCTGAACTGAAAGATCGCCAAGCTTCCGGCTCGTATGATGTCATTGGTATCACCGAGACATGGTTGCACACGGGAATGACGGACGCTGAAGTGTCGCTACCCGGCATGTCGCTGATCCGGAACGATAGGCTCACAAAAGGAGGAGGGGTAATCCTGTACTACCGAAACGACTTACAGTGCGAAGCCGTGGAGGATTCAGATCTCGCAGTTTCCCGACTCTCTTTGGTGTCCGGTTGCACGGTTTAAAAGTGCAGTGACGCTTGCCTTATTAACATGGTGTACCGCGTCCCCCTAACCTCAACACCACTGAACACCGACTACCACCTAAATGGCTGCTTTAAAGAGTGCAGTTACACGACCAAAGTACACTCACATTCTTGTCAGGGAGATTTTCAACGTATAGCATTGTTTAGAAGCCCCAGCCACGAGGGGAGGGGGAAGGGGCGACCGAGAGCAATTCCCAAAACCGATTTACAAGATCTAGTAACTACTGCTCCTCTGTACCCAACCACACCAACTTTGCCCACATCGGTCAGAACTGGGTAACAGGCCCTCAGTGCTGGGATCTTGGTGCTTAGCCAACGAGGAGGCATATGATTGATGGCGATGGTCTTTAGACGGCCCGTTTGGGGTCCGCATGTGATCACGCAGTCATCAGTTGTCAACATCCCGTCCTGCTATGCAGCATAATCTGTACTGAGAGCGATGAGAACTGTGCTGAACCATCACAAGGTACGACCGACTCGCCCAGCTCGTCAGCGCCACAACATGGTCTTTCCTCGAAGAAGAACGCCCCGGAAGTCCGCCTGGCTCGAGTTCTGTCAACACAAATTCCCCCCAGTCAGCTGATTGCAGAGCGCTTCAGAGATAAAAGGTAGCCAATACGTGCGGAATCCCGTTTGCTTCTCGTTAGGCAGCAGAAACCCGTAAAATTGGATGACAGTACGCAACGCAGCATGGCGAGTGTACAGAGAAGCTCCAGCACCAGAAACGTGGGACAACTACGTAGCCCAACGTAACCACTGCACTCAACTGTTAAGAGAAGACAAAGCCGCCTATCAGCAGAACATCGCAAAAACCTTCAGTGCTAACCACAAACTGCTGTACAAGCACGTTAATAGCCTACGAAAGGTGAGGCAAGGATTTCCTCCACTCAAGACGGCTGATGGCCCAACAAGAACGTCTATGGAAGCTGCAAACGCGCTGCAGATGCAATACGCCCCCACGTTTCAAAGGGTCTTGCCACCAAGCGATCTACCAAGCTTTGTATTCTGCTCACCAGGACTAACCCACATCAATTTACCGCAGAGGCTGTATTGCAAAAGCTGACTTCTCTACGCAAACACAGCTCGCCGGGTGTCGACGCCATTCGTCCTGAGGCATTGGGAGCAGCAGCAAACCAACTGGCAGGACATTTAGCTCAGTTTTTTCAGCACTGCTTAGACCAGAACCAAGTTCCCGCCATGTGGAAGCTTGGAATAATAAGCCCGATTCACAAAGGTGGAAGCAGATCTGATCCCTCCAACTACCGCCCAGTAACCCTTCTTCCTATACTCTCCAAGGTCATGGAATCCATAGTTGCCGATGCACTGGTGTGCTATCTGGAAAACTGCAACCTCATCACTCCTGAACAGCACGGTTTCCGTCGACAGCGGTCATGTACAACTAATTTACTCATTGCACGCAGTAGTTGGACCGAGGCAGCCGACGCTGGAGAAGGTGTTGATGTGATCTACCTGGATTTTTCCAAGGCTTTCGATCGTCTAGACCATCGGATACTACTATCCAAGCTGCAGCATTACGGGATCGGCGACCCTCTTTTAAGCTGGATCGCCAACTTTCTATTTCAAAGGCAATTAGTGGTCAGAGTTCGGAGCTCTTTATCGGACCCCATACAAGTCGAGTGTGGTGTGCCGCAAGGCTCGTTCTAGGTCCACGTTTGTTTCTGGTGTTTATTAATGACCTTGCACAGGAATCGCTTCAAACTTCCTAATGTTTGCCGACGATATCAAGATCTGGCGCAGGATCCAGGCGAACGCCGACCAACATGTGCTCCAAAGTGACTTAGATACAGTGTATCAATGGTCGATCCAAAACTTATTGCATTTCAACGTCAGTAAATGCAAGGTGCTTTCCATCCGACATCAGAGCAGCTACTCATACCGACTCGGAACGGATGTACTGCAACAATCAACTCTCGAACGTGACTTGGGTGTCCTGGTTCAAGATGACTTGGGTTGCTCCAGGCAATCCGAAAAGGCCTCGAAGACCGGGAACCAACACGTTGGGCTGTTGAGGCGGGCGTTTGGACAAATAAACAGCTCCATATTTCGACAAATGCTCAGTGCGTATGTTCGCCCCCATGTCGAATACGCAATTCAAGCCTGGCATCCATGGCTGAAACACGACCTTAATGCACTGGAGCAGCCTCAACGCCGGGCATCTAAGAACGTAACTGGAATGCGCAATCTGTCCTACCAGGAGAGGCTGCGACGACTAGGATTGTTCAGTGGAAGCTATCGCAGGCTACGAGGCGACCTGATTATGACATACTTGATTCTGCGAGACCCACATCATGTGTGCCGCCCTTTACTGCAACTCAGCAGCAATACAAACCTGAGGGGCCACTCATTAAAACTCGCAGAACAATACAGTCGTCTGGAGTGCCGCAGAAATTTCTTTTCCATCCGTGTCTGTCACCCGTGGAATGCTCTCCCAGAATCGGTCCGTTTCAGGCACCCGACACTAACAAAATTTAAAAGAACGTTGGACAGATGCACTCAACCACTCTACACTTTGTTACTTAACACTATGTCCCTCCATCCTAAACACCTGGAGTTTACCCTGGGAATTATTGTGTTGTTCAACCTGTGAGTGTGTTGTGAATTCTAAGTGGATCGCAGGACCTGCAGACGAAGCAAACGATACGTCCTTATTTTCGATTGTGTGTTCGCTTCGATGCGCTCGTCCCTCACGAATAGACCGGTGCCGCATCAAGTCTCACCGGTGACTTACTTTCCGTGTTGGTTTGCCCAACCCATACCGCTACTCCAGTCAAACATGATGGTAAAACGCCCAGAATTTGTGACGACTACCGAACTACATGAACAAGTGACTATCATAAAAGCGTTTTACTACTGTTAAACCAGAGGATATGATACAATACTTGAGCAGAGCCAAGTGTTTTACCAAACGCAATCTAAAAGACGCTTAGTTGCAGACTCCTGTCGATGATCAGTTCAGTGCAGTTACTACAATTAATACACCATTTGGTCTATTTCGCAACAAATCTGTTGTCCTTTGAATTCTGTGTCACCAACCATTTTCAAAGATGACATGAATTCTGTGACTCGCAACTTAACTAGTGTTTCATTATATTAAGCTAACGTTATTCTTCATGTACCAACAAAACACTTCACCACGAGAAACTTCATTCACTTCTGGAGAGGATTTGTACATTTAATTTCGCAGATAATCCGTCAAAGTGCATTTTCAATATACCCAAATTCCATTGTCCCGATTAACTTATCGTAAAGAACGAAAAATCACAGGTAAAACGCAAGTGCTTGACAAGTCTCGGAGGACGGTTGCAGTGAAAATTAAAATTAAAAGCATCAAGGGAGAAGTACATGGTCGTTTTGAGATCTATCAATTTAACTGCACTGCTTTATAACGATAGTTTGAAATGGGATTTGAATGTGCACACACAAAATAGTACGGAGAGCAGTTATAATTCGCGCACTCCGTGAGAAAGTGAAAAAGAAACGGAAACGAATAGCGCTCACTCATGTGGACGATTATCTGATTTGGAAACTGGCTGCGACGAACCTCGCTTAATCGCTCATGTGCCGCTTCATTTGACAGATGAGATACGTCAATCCCGTTTAGGTACATCGAAGCAACTCACAAGGACACTTATGCATGTATCCTCCCCGCGACGTCGCGGTAAGAAGTGCTAAGCACCTAGTCCGATTGGCGTTATTTCGTCCTCAGAGGGATGCGGACTACATCAAATAATCCAATTGAGAAAGTGTATCATCAAGACGTATTTTGAAAAGTGTTAATGCAGGGGTAAGAAGGAGGTGAGTTGCAAAGGCGTTCCAACTTCGGGACGGGCGGAGGGAGAAAGCGTTTTGTCGACAATCAATTTGATTGTAAGGTGTAGCCAGTTTGTGTTGTTGGCCACTCAGTTTGGTAATTCGTCTCAGCTGCAGCGGGTTGCGACAAAGGGGAATTGGGTTCTTCAGTAGTAGGTAAACCAAAATAAGGCCTACACGCTGACGCAGATTTTAAACACCTTACAATCACAAGACCTGCAGCATGCGCTTGTAGGGGAGATGAAACCATCCTCTAACGAGTTTGGTCGCTGTATGTTGGGGACCCACAAGTGCATCGACTTCTCGATTGCGCCAGGGACGATTGGCCTGGATCACATATTCCACGTGGGGCCTCGTGTGGGCGTTCGGCATTTACGAAAGATTGATGGCTCGAACTTTCCAAAATCCCCCGTAAAAGTCCAAGATGTTGCCTGGCGATTGTTTTTCAGCCTGTCTCCAGCAGCCATGGTCATGCTGCACGATTACCCCGTGGTCGCATTCCTAGGAAGCACGTTGCAACCGCTGAGTCCCAAGTCCATATTCATGGGTAAGCTGATGGCGTACGCTCAGAACTTTGCATTTCGTCACTATGAACTGGGGCCGGTTTTCGGATGACCACTTATAGGCCCTGTTGAAATCGCTCTGCAGTGTCATGTGATCGTCCACTGTCTGGATGTCATGCCAGATTTTGACATGGTCTGTAAATAGCAAGAAGTTGCACTGCAGTACACTGACAAGTTCGTTACCAAATACTAGAAATAAACGCGGTCCTAGTACCCATCCTTGGGGTACGCCACAATTAACGTCATTGGGGTCAGAAATGGAGCTGCGGACGCTCACATTTAGCTAACGTTGAGTGAGGAATTGGCTAATCCAACTCAGCAGTGGGTCATCGATTCGATAGGTTCAAAGTTTGTGAAGGAGAATGCGGTGGTCCAAAAGTTCCAACACTTTGGCGAAGTCTAGGTGGATGACGTCGACTCGTAATCTAGCATAGACTGATTTTGACCAGGGGTCTCTGGCTAGAAACAAAGTGAAAGACTAATTTCGGCGGAATTCGTGCTGCTCTGGCCTTATGATGTAGTTGCTCTCCAGGTATTGCATGAGCGCCTCTACGATTAGACCCTCTATTACTTTGGATAACACTGGAAGGAGGGTGATGGGACGGTACGGAACGCATTGGCATTCAATGTGGACAGTTTTGGCGTTGTCAACACAACTACATCTACAAACTTGGGACGGACGATCTGCAGACTAGCTCTCAGAAAGTTGCTGGTAAAGTGCAACCTCAGTGCTTCCAGACAGCCAGAGTCTGCATCTAAATGAGGGAACCAGCATGTTGGTCTCTTACGAGGGGCATTCGGGAGTCTGGATTTATCCATTTTCTCTCTGATGCTCAACGCCTACGTGCGTCTCCACGCCGAATACACAATCCGATTTTGAAATCTTTGGCTAAAGCGTGACCTTGCAGTACTCGTAACCTCCCAAGGTCGAGCAACGAAATTTGTCAGTGTATTTCGTCACCTTCCGTGCTAGTACCGACTGAAGTCATTCGGAGTGTTTAGTGGACTCTACCGGAAGATACGTGGAGACCTCATATTAGTTTACCAAATAATGAGCGACTTCAGGCATTTATGCCGCCACCTGTTCAAACTCAGCCCGAACACAAACCTTAAGTGGTAATGACCTGAAACGGATTCAGCGACCCAATACTCTAGTTTGTTCCCGAAAGTATTTCTCCCTCCGGGTCTGCTAATCCTGAGACGTTCTTCCAGACCCAGTTGTCTGTGCCCCCACCCTAGCCATTTGCAACAAAATGATTGGATATCGAACGGAATGCTCTACACTTTGTTAAAGGATTTGTGATTTACAGTGTCGCACATACTTCGGTGCAGAGGAGTGAACAATCTAATTGTTAGTTGCAATGATTATTAACCATAAGCATCTGTTATTTCGTTTTACGTGGTACAATCGCACTCCCCCAACCCACTTTCTATAGCCTCACCGATGCGCAATTTTTGCTCTACGTAATTCAATTCCATTTCAATTTTTTCTATTACCAAACTGCGGGACTCGTTAAGCCTATGCTATCTTATCCGTTGTAAACGATTGTTCCATTGAATCATCCAAACGTTTCATCACACCATTCACAGTCAACTATACACCTGTGTTACCTGGAATGTAATTAAATAAGACATTGCTTTTTTGCTCCTACATCAGAAGATTAAGTGACAGGAGCGGTGATCAGTAAACAAACTTACACAATTGAACATTATTCAACAAATAGGTATCAAAAATCAGAAACAACCGATATACTACACCTTACTGCCACGCAGAGGTATTTAGATTTTTACGCTAACGGGTCACAATGTGAATATTTGTGTACAGCAAAGAAGAATTTGTTCGCCGAACACTACTCCCCTCCTCGAAATGATAAAGTACACAGAAAAAGTAAATGCAGTTTACGCATCATATGAAATGAGTATTTCATCTATAGTTAACGTCAGCAACCTAGACGAAAAAGATACTATGTGTTGCCATTTTCTCCCGAGACTCCGTGTTGAAAAGCGAAACGCCGTGGAGGTATGGAAACGCAATGAAATATTTTTAAACTAGACTATTACGCCTGTTTGTATACGACGTGGATGGAAATCATTCGGGTGTGCGTGTATACATTTGTTCCCATCGTGTAAGAATGGAATAGGAAGGACAAAAGAAATAGATTTACATTGCTCAACCACGCGTTCACAGCAAAACAACGAAAGGACAGATTCGCTGTTTCCTAATGTTAGCCGTAAGTCATCAATTTATACGATTCACTCAAGGGTAGCCACGTGATTATGCGTATCTAACCTACTGATCAAGTAGGAAGAAAGTTCAACTGAGCAATCTGACTGGTAGTGGTAAGTTGACGTCCAGTCAAAAAGGGCAAAATAGCGTAATGTAACTATATGAGTGCATGGTCAAGATGTCTTTTGAACATTGTTAATGTGGGGAAAGAAACAACGTAAGTGGGTCAGACATTCCAAGGTTGGCATACACGAGGAGAAAATAAATTTCGGCGTCATTCCCAACAGCCATAAGGTGTAGACACTTTTCGCTGGTGATCTTTCAGATTAGTATTGTAATTCAGCTTCAAAATATAACGCCAAGCATTGCTTGGATTCCTCAGGAGCAACTATGTGATTATCAAACCGCCACGTAGGCGCCGATGTTGTCCAGTGCATATCCCAAGGGTTTTCAGCAACAGTTGACAAGGAAGATGAAACAGACCCTTTACGTTCTTGGTCGCGTTTCCTTGTGACATTTCAAGTGCCGCAAGTCTGTGCTTGTACCAGGACCACCAAGGGTAGATAGCAGTTTCCGAATGGGGCGTTATCTAGGCCTTGAGCATCTGAGAGATAATGGGAAAGTCGAATCTCTCGAATGCTCTCTGCAGAAGTCCAAGACGTTGGTTGGTTTTTTGCATGCTTTCTGGATGAATAGTAAAAGAGGAACCTAGTACATTTCAAGGTGACTGCATGAGGAGGTTCATTTATGCCATAAGCTCGAAAAGGTATATGAGCTTGGAAATTACATCTTGCATAAATCCTCCCTGGAACACTATTCCCGGACTATCTCGACTGTACCAAAGATTCCGAAGGACCCATCGATAAAATTCAATTACTGTGTCGACTTTTTGCGCTGAGCGTTTGGGCAGTCGGACATCTTAATGTTTCAACAAATTCTCAAGGTTTACGTACGGTCCCAACTTCGAAATGCCATCCAGGCGTGACATGCCTGGTATATGCGGACGGTATCGGCGATTGCGAGGGGACCTCATTTGGGTGTACCAAATTTTGAGAGATCCCAACCACACGTGCCCTTTCTTACTTGAGCTCAATCACAACAGAGTTCAAATACAGGGTTGACCGTGAACTTATTTCCCTGCATCATCTTACATGGTACATTACCCATGGATAAACGCAAGTGACTGTAAGCGATTTCACTGGCGGTCACAGCACAGATTTCGTTCTACGTTTTTCACGTCCTCTTTGTGTACACCCGAAGCAGACATGCTTTTTACCAACATCTCATTTGCCGTCATTTCTTATGGATTTACCTTGGATTTACAGTCAACACTACGTGTACTTCAGTGAGTTAACTGGTGTAAACCCAACTTTGCCAACAATTTTTTCTATATTTTGTATTTTTACCATAACCTTCCCACGGGACCTGTTAAGCATTAGCGTTTTTATCCGTATAAAACCATTGTTCCATCTCCATGTTCTCGTGACTCCACAACGAACGGCGTTCAAATGTATTTGGGGCCTTTTCCATCCGCCTTATCAACTTGGAATAAAACCCACAGAATGTACGGCGCTGGCTACCTGCGTCTCCGAAGGAACCTAATAATGGCTTACCAGATCCTAAGGAACCCAGACAACGTTTGCTGCTCAGTCCTGGCAATCGAGTGTAGCTTCGACCAGAGCGATAATCAATTAAATCTTAACACTTAGCATAGACGGCTGGAAGGCCAGCCATGAAACGTGCTTCCAAGTACTTTGTTTTTGCCACAAACTTAAATATGTTAAAAAGAACTTGACAGAAAATTGTACAGTTTAGATTTCTCTAGGTACTTTGTGTTCTCCAGGAAGGTACATAACTCAAGCAGACGTGTATTCGCAGCATGTAGCCATGCGGGCTTAGAATTCTTATACTGAAATGATTTCGGTGTGTCCACCTGCGCTGCATGTTTGCCCTACATGGAATTTCATTCCAGTGGATCTTAGTTTGCCTCTACATTTGGTGTTTTCGAAGATCTTATCTATAACGAGATAACCGCATTACACCACACCATATGACATATGAGCCATAAGCACATTCAGAAAACTAAACTACATCAAGCTACATCCGCTTTTCTGGGAAAGCCAAAGGCAGTAACTTTTCAGACTGCACAAAGGTATATGTGCACAAGTCGCATGAGCAAAGTTTTGTTCACTATTTTTGACTACTTGCTATGTATAGTTCTTTATCTTTCTCCAGGAATCCCTCACTAACTATTCTGCGAGACATGTTAAGCTTCGGCCTTTCTATCCGAAGTGTACCGCTGACCCCTGGTAATGCAACATCACTAACACGCTTTTTGCCAACTGTTCTTTTCATCTCAACCATCCTGCTGGACCTGTTAATCATTAGCTTTTTACTCCGTCCATAGCAATATTCCATTTTTTTCTGTTACAAGCCCGAGCGCCATGTAAACGTATGTACATGAGTATAGGTCTTTTAAGATATTTGAAGACGCCTGGCAAATTCGTTTCATCCGAAAAGCAAACCAATGGGAGCGGTGGACCAGTGCACTTGCCACGGAAACGGTGGATCGATGGGCAGGCAATACGGATATCAGGACACGCCCAACGAAATGTTGAATTTATGAGAATTCCAGACAAAAGCTGTAAGGTCTCGTAAGTGGAACGAGGTTACAAGTACCATAACTAAATAAATGTCGGACAGTTGCGTAAAACATCGACGTGCGCACTGCATATCATCCGGTTAAATTAGCAAGGGATAAATGCAAAAATACTAAGTATTATCGAGTTTTTGATGCCAGCCTGTATGAGAGGGGTAGAGGGAAGATGAAGTGGAAGTTTGAGGAAGGTGGAACTATACTGCATTCCGGCGGTTGCCCAGGTTACCGCATTTAATGAATGTACACGATGTTTAAATTTGCTATTTCCAAAGCAACCGTTCATGTCACAAAATTCGAGCGAACAAATGTCATATCCGGTCGTTTTTGAGAACAGTTAGCGTGTGACAGGCGAATCGTTTAAGCCGGTTCACAACTAACGGATACAACCGACTAATGTCGTTTCAGGGCTTAGCATGCGAAAGAGACAAGGAGATGGAACTGCCTGAACTGGAAGTGCTGCAACACGATCAGTCAGTTTGTGTGTTCTGATTTTTACGTATATTTTACGGCTAGATGGCAAGAAGCGCAAGGCATTCGTAATCAGTGCCGTTCGGGATAGGCAGTAACTGTGTGTGACGGATCTTTATCACACAGGCATGCTGCGTTCGTACACAGAGACCACTGAGGTAAGCAAGAATGTCACAGCAAACGTGGTTACGTAACTAGGCGCGTTATTTCGCATTGTTTTTGAGAGTGATTACATTCTAGGGCACTTGTTTCCTGTGGAGTTCAAAGCAATCACGAGTAACCGATCAATATTCACAGTTTCAATGTGTAACTATAATGTTCACTCGCTGGAACATGAACTTGTTCTTGCTGGGTACTGGCGAGTACTTGTGTATCTAGAATTACCCTGGGATCTGTGCTAGTATTCAGGAGCTCATGTAGTCCTTCAGTCAACGGAACATGCAGTCAGCACATCGATTGCACACTGCATCCCCGAATAGCCATAGAGCATTCACTGTGGCCTGGTTGCAATTTCCGTCAGGTGATTCCCAAAATCAGCATCACCACCGGGATCACAAAACATATGCTACCCAATTCACCGTTCTTTGTAAAACCGTCATGCTCACTGCACTTGCTCATTATAGACCCCGTTAAGTGATAAATGTCTAGGTTGGCCTCCATCTTGGATTAAAGCATCATTCTCAGTAACCAGCGTACCAATGTACAAATGGATGCCACTCACTCAGCTACAGTAAAACTTCAAACTATCGACACTTCTGCATTACGTTATTATCTGCCAAGTTTTGCTGACCTGCATTAGTACGCCCATCAAACAACGAGGCTCACACCCTATGCATGTTGACACAGTCCGCAGTCACGGAGATACATGCCTACTAGCAAACCCTCGGACGTGACGCAGACAGCGACGCCAACGATCAACTAACGGCTTTCAACCGGAACTTGTCTCACCTTGAATCTGCATGCGGAATCACGTTTCTGGTCCAACTACTGTCGCACTCGTGCGTGAATGCTCTTGTTGACATTGAGTACAGACAATGCTTGTGCCGTCTGGAGGCCAGCGTCCTTCCTCAGGAATAGATGTTTATGGGTAGAAATTCGTCACACCTAGACTCACTCAGACAGCCATCACACGCCCGAAAAAACACCGTACACGCGTTTCATTCTTTCGAGAATCGTCAACAGTACGCATTCCATCGGACCCTTGTAGGGTTCGAACCCTCAACTCGACTGTTGCCAGTCCGTGGTTGAGACCACTGAGTCCGGGGGCCAGTAACGACCATGGTGAATTAATTACTAGATGCATGTGTTTACTGTCCGCACTCTGGCACATGGTCAGTTGACACACCGATCTGCCATCACCTTCCTGAGGATGACAGTGAATCATGCAGTAACATCCGCAGTTCGTTTGCGTTAGTGGCCTAATAGCTACGAACGTGTTGTGAAGTGCTCAGTCTAAGTAGATTTGGTAAAGCAATTTTGTATCAGTGTTTGATTAAGGAGCTGAAAATACTACCATCCCAATCGGTGCTGAAAAGTGAAATGGAAAGGAGTACATAACTCTGTTGAACATTTTGGATTGATGCCCCAAATGGTAATGTAAGATTCCTTTACAGTACGGAACAGTAGAATAAGGGTAGCGAAAAGCGAATCCCTAACAGGTTCAGTGTAGCAGGAAAAGCGAAATTGTGAAAAAGGCAATGCTTGTCGAGCTACTCAGGGCAAGTTTCAACTTTGCAACCAATGGGGACTCTGAAATTTCTTTTAGTACCCTTTTGCCCATGGATAATTCAAGCAATAATATGTTTTCAGCTGTCCCACAGTACAATTTGATCGTATGATCCGTAGATACTCCTTACACTGATGTTAGCATGCCAGTTGTTTATTTATTAAATTTATTATTCCTATTATTAATTTTTACTTTTTTATTTTATCTTCTCCAGTGTGTCATTTTTAGCCACGACTGGGCTGATCTCTTGAGCGATGGATTAAAGTTTCCAAGTAAAAAGTATACACATATAACGCGTATTTCCACCGACTCAACGGCGTAACACAATTACCTGCCGTGCTCGAAAGAGCCGCATAAATAAACCGGCTAAAAGCTTCATTGCCTATACCGTGTGCGTAAAAATATTCCTAAACTGTTGTTAGACAGGTGATGGCTTACTAGCTGATTTGCCACACCGGCAAGTAGCACATTGGGCGTGGAACCGCAGGTGCAACTTTTAATGAAGTAATGAAGTAGGTCGCCTGCAGGCGGCTCCGTGATTGAAATTATTATTTTGCTCGAACATCTGACCATATTTGCACTTATTGTTGTTCGTGATTTTCGCAACATTCTAATATCTTCAATTTGTCACCCACTCCGAAAATTCGAACAATTGCCTGTTTTATACGATGCTGCTGTACATATTGATTGGACCATTCGGTTGGACCATGCCTCGCACTGTTGAGAAACGTGCTGCCTATTTATGTATTTTACTTACTGGTTTACGCTATATCGCATCGCATCCCACGAAAATAATTATGTTCCAGTGGTGTTCCAATCTACTAAACTGTGCGGCCAAGTGCATATGCTGGCCTCTAGGCACGATGTTGTTCCCGAGTATCAACAAGTGACGCTTGCGTCGTTACAGTCGCTCAGGACCTGGTGCACCAACATAGGATCACTCCGCAGACGATGGTGTTGTTTGCCATAACCAAAGACCTCAGTTTTCCGCAGTTGGTAAAACATTTTTACTGTGAGCAAAATCAAAATTTCCGCTAAGTTTCTGCGGCGCTAACATAAAATTCCATGATTTCTCCCAGAAGACTAAAATAAAATGAAATCAAGACAACCTCATCCAGCAGTTACATTTCATTCACGATTCAAAACAGAGGCATCAAAATAAAACAACGTGCTTCGTACTACTGTCTGAAAAATTGTGACGCTTAGCAGACATCATCTTTGTAAGCGCTGAAGCTCCGTACAGATCTACTAATTCGTCGGAATGCAGAGATAATGGACGGCAATGTCTACCAGTTGTGGAGTTCTTCAATGCATAACACACCAGAGGGCCATTCTGTATGAACATGCATCTCCATGCGGTTCTTCCAGCTGTTCGGCTGCTAGAGCTGGAAAGTCGATCATTTCTGGAACCTCGGCATAACTACATGGATATTTGGGTAAGGCAATGCGCTGGTTGTGGTCCAGCAACATAATGGCTTACAAATCGGCTAGCTAGCCTTTGAGGGCAGCAACTCTTTGGCAGATTGGGAGAAGCCGAGTTCCACGTCAGTTTAAATGTTGCTAGAAGCATAAAAAGTCTGTCATTCTGCCTTCAAATGCCCCAGCTAGTTTTCCTCAGTGGCAGTTATCAGAGACACGGATAAATCGGAGCGGGATGTAAATCTTATGGGTTACCAGACACGATGATAAGGCTAGTTTCTAGTGACGAACAACGTTCTTGACAACGGTCGCATTGCAACAGTCGCCACTACATAGCTTTCCGTGTTGTTTCGTTGCTTAAACTATCCACAAGTTCCCAATACCAGCTGAGTCCCAAATCTCATGTTATAAAGCTTGCAAACATAGCTGGGTAATGATGGGATTAATGGTCGTGATGTGCAACAACTTCCAGCCTGGAGTTCCAGGGGAGGGGGGGTCGAGTTATCCACGCCTTCCTGAGTTAGATACTCAATGTGGACTCCTATCTTTCTCTACGAAAAATGTAACTTTTTATTTTTGCAACTAGTCCGTCGACTTCAGGAGAGAATTTGCGAACAGCCTGTAATCAAATGGATGCAATAAGCAACACATGTAATGTAAATTGTATCCTCAGAAGCAGGATTAACGACATCTCGATAGCATTCAGTCAAATATCATGCGTTATCGGACACGAAAGCCGATACACGTCTGAAGTAGATAGTCATCATTTTTAAGCTGCACAGAATGGCTCCTCCAACTGAGAAATAATTGACTCACTCCAAGTTGACCATATGAATAAGGTATGCTCGCAGACTGTCCTTGTTGGACTTCAATGATGGGCATTACAGGATGTGCAGCTCCATCTTCCTGAGACCATCAATTGTTTCGTTAGTTATAACGCCGTTAACGGTATTACGAAACATCTCTTCTATTTTCCGTGGAGCTGGGGAATTTCCAGACCCAGAGCGTTAGATGCAGCAATGCTTCCACCATTTTTTACGTCTAGGAAGAAATTTCTTCAACTGGAGGTTGTCAGTCTTCTGTGGAGGGATATTCGCGAATAATATAGCAGCTAAACAGCCACCACTGTGGCACGGGTTTCTTGGGCAACATTTGCTACGGCGGTGGAATTAACGATACTGGCTCGTCAATCTTTCTTCGAAGCTGGTTCACTCTTTAGCTGATTGCGCTTCCTTGTGAGCTTTCTTCTGAAGATGCTTCTGGCTGTGAAGATGGTCAAACACCGTTGCTTTTCTATATATGGATCCAAGGCCACCTCCGAGGATGGACAGTAATTTTTTATCCGCGTCATCAACGTATTATTCGCCAGGAAACTCCTTCACTAAATCCAAGGCTGTTGCTCATCCTAACCGCCGTTAACTTTTCTGAGATGACATATGCAAAAGATAGATAGATAGATAGAAAGATAGACAGACAGACAGACAGACAGACAGACAGACAGACAGACAGACAGACAGACAGACAGATAGATAGATAGATAGATAGATAGATAGATAGATAGATAGATAGATAGATAGATAGATAGATAGATAGATAGATAGATAGATAGATAGATAGATAGATTTAGGTTAAACAGCGAGAGAGCTACGCACGAGGATAGCAGAATACAAGAGGTACGTTTCGCGTCCACCGAGAAATGAGCCTGAATACATGGCCCTACTAAAAGATTCATCGGTAGCCGTACATGCGCTAGAGGCAGGACAAGCGATTGATTGGGACAATGTCGAGATACTTAGGAGGGGATTACCAGCAACAAGCCAAAGGTTGATTGCCGAAGCAATCGAGATTACTAAGACAAATAACTGTGTGAAAAGAATAGACGGGGTGGAGTTATCGAACGCGTGGCGGGCTGTGTTAACCCGGTCAGTCAGAAAAGGTGTCGGTGGCCGAGCTCAGGTCGGAGCGTGAATCAGCAGCTGCAAGAAAGTAATGCCTCACATGGGAACGACCGATGACGTGGATCAATGAGAAATGCTCGATACTTGTTGTTTCACTAGCATGGCCACTTAACCTATTACCCTGTAACACTATTATCCGATGGTTCATGTTATTTCTTGCAACCTTCACCTTTCGTTCTCGTAAAAAGCTAAACCAATTTTGTACCGATTCATCTGGCTTGAAGAAGCGCTTGTGTCAAGAGCGAAACGTTGCCATAATGAAACTACCAAAACCGATTTGTATCCAAATCCTTCTGAAATCATGAAATTCCAGTCGGTTCCAAACATATTCCGAGATAAATGATGGTAATTATTGTAAGCGATAAGCTTGTTTATTTCCCAAATAACCGGGATGTTAGAGAGACGCAGGTCATGCTACTCCAAAGAAATGTTCCAATAACCAGCTGGTTGCAATGGTATCGTTGTCGTATACAAGTACATTGATCACAGCAAAAAGGAATTCAAAGTAGCTTTCTTTATGTTGTTTTTACTTTTCCGCGACATTTGCTAAATTCTGCGACATTTATCCGTTTCGCAGAATGGCGGAAAATTAAGTCTTTACCTATAACCACTGAGGGCAGTTAGTCTAGGCTGGTAAGGGAGATGGGTGCAACCAGACAAGCTTAAGGTGAAGAACGAATGATGCAAGTTCACACCTACGTCCAAGGCAGCTTTAGGCTGATAAATAATTGTTCCTGAACACACAAGACTGGCTTAATCCGGCTTATAGCCACAGCCTCAGCAAACCCACTGTTAGCTATATCTATGCATATCGGTTATTGTTAATGGTACTGAGGAGACAATACGAAATACATGCATCTGCCAGCCTTCGTCTTCTTCAAGTGCTTTTCAAATTCTTGAAGGGAACTAACTGCTTTAAATATTCTGAATCACCAAAGAATAGCAAAACGTTTGAGATGGCCACTTTTTGGAGTTAGTTTAGGAAACTAGGAATAATTAACGCCACAGTACCTGGTCTGGTAGTACAGGTCAATGCAATTCTTTTGACACAGACAAGGCGCTAGTTGCTCTCAGATTCAGATGAGATTAAAAGAAGAAGGTAATGACCCAACCCCAAAGTCCATTACTAATCACAGTACCCTGTAATTTCTGAAGAAGAACCCGATGAGTCGGGGGATTCAAACCTTGGAGAGACCAACGTAGGCAAAGTCAACTCTTTCAGTAGCATTGACGGATTACTTCTAACTGTACAGGCTATGAAAAGGCTCCTGATACATCATCATGGTTTCAGAGGAAGCATCGTTGTTCTAACACAATAACGTCCCACCCTTCCAAAGACCATGAGGACTTCTGTGCTGATGCTTCCCACACTTTTAGAACGCGTCGGAGTTGCCAGCATCAACAAGCTTGCCATCTTGTAAATGAGAGTTACTTATATGCTTTCGCATGGTGGGAATGTGTAGCGCGTCATGATCTCGCTAGAAACAGAAACAACAGTTTAATCAGGTTTAGACAACCGACTATACTGATTTTGGACTAATACTGTCTGTATCAGAACAGCGGTACCGGCGCGAAGGACATCAGTCTCTTCAACACATCCACGGCCGTAAAACCGACGTGGCTAACTCCGTGCGGTTTCCTGGTCTGCGTGAAAGTAAAATCAGACCTCGGTGAAATCTGGAAAGTAGATGTCGCAAAGCTCGGTACTTAAGGGACAAACGGTTTATTCAACAAAGGAAGCGCAGCAAAAATGACAACATAACACGATTGAAAATCCTCGATGTAACCAACTGGATCATTTCCATAACTAACGACGCTACTGCATTTATGGGATTCTTCCTTTGAATCAGTTAAGCAAACCGGCTCCAGCGCAGCCAAATAAGAACCAATTAGTGCATAGGCTAAATATGCTTAGGCGTCCAATTAACTGTTCTGTTCGATTGCAGCAAGCCAGCTGCCTTCTTCACCATGTAAATCCGTGTCGTTTTTGTGCTTACACATTCCTATCACAGTAGAGACGAATTGTAGTCGAGTATTGTTGGGCGCCCACTGAGCAATTTGCGCTAGCCCAGTTGGGGAAGTGCAACGACAGAATACCTTGAGTAGCAGCGTACTTGGTAACTCCGCCACCAAGTAAAACCTTTGGTGTTCTAAAATTGATTGTCCATCTCTGTCCCATACTGTTTCAATTTGCAGATGCTCTGACTGCCACTGAGTTTATCGGGAAACGTGACTAAATTTCTGCCTAAACTACGTTTAAGTCCCTAAAAATTGCAGTAGATAAAACCACACTACAAAGAGAACTCTGGCAAAGACAGACAGTTTCTCCAGTACACCGAGAAACGACATTCAACAGCCCTTTTACCTGTTCATCAGCTACTGTGGCTGGGCTGTCAGAAACTGCATATCTTTTCGACGATAACATTGGCTCTGATAATGTCAATGCCTTACTACGCAACGTTCACACCACTTACCCACCTCCATCTAATAAAGCAAGTATTCTTGAAGATCCGTCGGCAGTGGTGAGTACAACTTTCGGTGGAAAGAAGACATAGTCAGTCAACTGTGTCCTAAAGTGGCCGCTGGAGGAAAAAAACAGTAGAATGTTTTCACTCAGGGGTGAAATTGACTTAGATATTCCCAGACACTCGTCGAGTGCTCAAGAGTCTATCTATAGTGATAGTTGGTTAGACTTATCTAAAAAGAATTAACAGCTCAACAACCAATCGAAAGGCACCACCAATCATCACCTGCCGAATTCTGATCAAATGGTGAGTCGGTATCGCATGCCCAATATAAACTAGGCAAAAGTCACCACTATGACAGCTTCACCACACTTGGGTCTAGTAGCTTTTCAAATATGCACATGAAAACTAACACCCAAATGGCTTGTACGAGAATTCTCCACCAAAATGTCATCCACAGTGTTCTAGTCTTCAACATTCCAGACTCTGTAGACATTCTTGGGGCAGCGGATGTTATTTGCACTGCATCCGGCATACAACCGCTAGGTCAAAGTCATTAGAGTGCCCAAGAGGATCCGTGCTTTTCCAGCACCAGTTAGGCTGTGTTGGACAGACCAACTTACTTTAAATACAATGCTTCGTAAGGTAGCTATTATACGAACAATGTCAAAGCTAACGAATGTTTTCTTTGGTAAACACCTGTCTCGCCCACTGGCACCTACCCGCATGAACGGGGATTCACCAAATAACAACGCAGTGTCATACTAAAATTGACAAGACACCATACTGATCTATTCTAGGCGCCCCTCGCGAAGCAGTATCTCACAACTAATTGAAACCACTTACTGAACCAGCTGGTAGCGTTGATTCAAAAATAGGATCAAAACGAGTAAAGTCATGTATACACACACTACTGGCACTCAACTTTCCCGATTCCATGAGCACAGACCAATTTAGTAGCATCTTAGAACTAGTACTTAAGAAGAGTAACCTTTGCCTATGCGCGCAGAGACTAAGCCGCAGTTGCGCTATGCAATCTTGTCCAATAGTAGTGCCTTTGAACAATTACAATGATGTGAACCGGCTGTTAAACGAACAGCACAATCTACGTCAACGCAGTGGACTCTAGGACATTATCATCCAGAAAAAGTGGTGTTCAGAAACATGCCAGACACTCTAACACAGCATCTTTACACAGATGCAGTACCTTTCGCCAAGCTTCTGTTATGCGCAAACAGAATTCCATCTCCAGGTGTAGGTAACACCAACTCCGAGGGTTCTAACGGGGTATTTTCGGTTAACCACAACCCTTTTTTGTGATATCCGATCGCGTCCACTACACCAGTCAACAGGTTTCCGGCGATGGTTCTCGAGCAAGGGACAACCCAACTGTTTCAACTGTTTCTGAAGTGACTAGGCCACCAAAGAGCACCTTTAGCCTCCAACTAATGTAATTAAATTCACCCAAACCCACGGTTCACTGTGGACAACATCAACTTTTCAGGAACAGATTAGAATCCCCTAGACAGCGAAATAATATTGCACACTTTCTTATCAAGTCTCCTTCTCTTCTTAACAAAATGCACATGTTTCAACCCATGGCTGCATTTGTTTACCCTCTCCTGCTGCTCATTACTGAAACTTGGTATAGTGACGAAACACCAAATACGCTTATTCAACTAACGTGCTATCAACTAATTCGCAAAAGTCGTCTAACGGGTGGAGGTGGGTGTTGTTCTATTTACGTTCGACATGACCTCTGGGTGGATGAATTGACTGACTCTCCTCTGTGTTCAGATGCTGACCATTTGGATAAAGACATACTTTAACAACTTAGACTTCTTGGTGGGCTGCGTCTATAACCCAGCACCTTGCAACGTTTCCGCACTTGTTATACTTAAGAAGGCCTTCCAGTTCACAGCAAGAGATTACTCCACAGCGAAGATTATTATTGGGGACTTCAACATACCAGAGGTGTCGTACTCACAAATTACGCAGACTTCCTAGCAAGTATAGGTATAACAAGTTGGGCACAACAAGTTACCTCTGCCACATGTATGAACAACAGCCTGAATCTAGTATTCACTCGTAACCTCTCATGTGTTGACGTAACTGTCCTGGGTAAATTCCCGGGCAGTGCACATAACATTATTAAGCGCTGTATTACCTCTACCTGAAACCATGACAACTCTACAATATGATTTCTTTCCATCCAATCTGTCGATTGGAGTGAATTCACGAAACCTCCGGTCTCTCAACTGGGATAATTTTTCTTGATTAGAAATATCGAAGACTCTGTATCAGAGATTCTGACAAACTTTTTAACACGTATTGACATACTGGCGCAATTGAAACGAATACTAGTTCCAGTGAATAAACCGACCTGCAAATTCGCACCAAGAGTATGTTGCAAGCTCCGCAAAGTTTGATCTAGGTATAACAAAGCTGGTGACCTCTCCATAATCATACGTATAAATAGCCTTTGCAATAAAATCGCTACAGAAAACAGGCTGCGACATATAGCTAAAGAGCGTCCGGCAATTTCCGATTGCCGTAAGACACCTACGCTTACACAACTGCTACAGTCAATAAATCCTAAACGTACCGACCAAATCCCCATCTCAATCCGACACAACGAGGTAAATATCGCGGACCCAACTCACTGAAGTGTTCAGTGAATAGTTTTCTTCCTCACTTATTAACGAACTCGAGCCTGTAGATTTCAACCAGAGGAATTACACTTATCGCATACAGTCGGATATAAGTATAAATATCTCAAAGGCCGCCCTAAAATCAGTACGACCCTCTACCGTTGAGGGACCGGACGGCAATCCCTCATTTTACTCACGCATGGCGGCGGACATCCTATTTACATTGTAAAATCTTCAGCCTTTCTCTAACATATAGCCATTTCCATCTTAATGGAAACATTCTATCATCCTTCCACAACACAAAGCGGTGCACGAAAAGAAGTGGGTAACTATCGACCCATTAATCACACTTCCATCATTTCTAGAGTATTTGAAAGAGTAATCAAAAGTATCTCGTTTACTGACTTATGACACACAGACTCCTAAGTGACCAACAACGTGGATTTATGAATAAACTCTCATGTAACACCTGCCAGTTACACTTCTAGACTACCTTAAGTTAGCTGTAAATGCGGAAATGTCGCTACTGGTCATCTTCCTTGATATGCACAAAGCCTTCGATTATGTTCCGCATAAGCGACTTTGGTTAAAGCTTAGGTCATTCGGAGTCCATGACCCACTCCTGGTTTGGTTTACTTCCTTCTTAGAGGGCCGCACTCAGACTGTTTTACCAAATAACCTGGAATCACAACTACGTGCAATAACGAGTGGCGAACTGCAAGATAAAGTACTTGGTCCCACTCTGTTCTTCATCTATATCAATGATGTTTTTTGATAAAATCAAATCTGCTAAACCGTTTCTATTTGCGGATGACATGAAAATCATCTGCACATTTCCTCCAAAACAAATGCAGATAATCATTTAAACTATTCATACGGAACTTAACTCTCTTGAACTCTGGTCAAATGAATGGTTAATTAAACTCTGTGGTCACAACTTCCGCGTACTCTGTAATAGATGTCGCATCCCACCAGGAACTTTAAGTTTAAATAGGGAACCAACCACTATCACTCCTTCTGTCCGTGACCTAGGCTTAAGCTACAATAACTAAATAAATAAATGAATTGTATATTCCTCGATGATTCGCGAAGCTGTTCCCTAAAAGGAACAGATCAAATAATGGTACAACCTTTCCACGACGTTGTGGTAATACATTTTCAGAAACAAACTCGGGCGCAATTGCAAATTAGATAACACAGAGTAATCAGAATCGTTCTGCTAATTTCTCCCTGCCACTGAATCAGGATTCTTCACAATCACATGACAGATGTTTGGGCCCAGAAAAAAATGTAATGAAAGGTGCTATTGTCCGAAATGGTATAAGTGTTACGAAAATTTATTCAAACACCATGGATACCGTTTCCGAATGCGTTATCTAAGAACTGTGATGTCCCGAACATATTAACCACTTTTTGGACGGTTGAATGCTTACTAGTAGAAAGCCGAAAGTTGCAAAGTGTATAGCATGTTCTGATATCACTTGGAAGTTTGTTCCAAATTTTAGAGTATTGGCTTGGAAAGAAACGCTCTCTGATTCTAGTTGTAAATTTTGGAATCATGACTTTTACCTCTTTGTTACATATTGGATATCTACTGTTCAAATATAGGTGAACACCGTTATCAAGAATGCGAGTTTGACAGGTTATGATGCTGTAAAGAAAACGTAGGTTCAGCTTCATTATTCAAAGCTAAACTGGGTCAAATCCCAGTTTATCACATCGCTCTCTGTGTGTCAACTTGAGAAATATCACGTAGCTTTCCGTAAAGCGTCTCTGTACCCTATCAAGAGTATGCGGGTCAGAATTCCTCAGATTAGACTAGAACACTGAACAGTATTCCATACACGGCATTACATATGTTTAGTAAAGCGACATGAGAGATTCCGTGAGGTAAAACTGCTGGCAGATATAACCGATGGTCTTCATGGCTTTCGAAACTTGAAAGTCACAGTATTCGTAAAGTTAAACGTGACTAAATAGCGTATGCCCAAGTCACGAACTGTCCTGCATTGCGAGATATAGGCACCGTGTAGTAATATACTGTCTGCCGGTACTTGGCTTTTTTAAGACAAAATATTACACTTGTCCGCGGCAAATGACATCTTCACAGTTGGCACCAGGGGTCAAGGGCAGATAGGTCATCCTGAATGAGACTCACAGCTTCCTGAGTATTTGCATGTGATTATGAGTAGACAACTTCTATGTCATCAGCAAAGATAAATGTAACACCATTTCTTATTCTCTGGAATATATGGTTAATACAAATTAGAAAAAAGCGGACCAAGAACACTCCCTTGAATCACTCCACTAGTAACTGTTTTCGGTTTCGAGAAATGGTTGTCTATGCGCAGCACCTGCTATCTACCAATTATATATGAAGACAGCCAAGAAAACATCGGTTCTCTAATGCCTATAGCCTTTAGTTTGTTTAGTAACCTTCTGTGAGGCACTCTATCAAAGGTTTTACATGGTGTCAATGGCAGCCGTTGTGTGGTTTATAAAGTCAGTCTGGCATGTTGCACAGGATCGACATTGCATGAAACCGTGCTGCGAATTGCTGATGATGTTAGCGTGGTTTAAGAATACAAACAGTTCATCTTTCACTATCCTTTCCGTTATTCTAGATACGATGGGTGTGTGATTGATGGGACGAAAGTTTTTAACCTCGTGGACAGCGCCATTTTTATGTCGCGGGATAACGACGGAAGTTTTCCATTGAGTAGGGTACACTCCGTTGTTAAACGAGAGTGTAAAGATGTTGATCAAAGGCAGAAGGAAGTCACTACCACTTAATTTTATTAAACAAAAAGGGGTCCGATCAGGGCCTGCGCACGTTGAGGAGCATAAGCGAGAGACTTGACCAGTGATTTTCGCCGTAGTGAATTCCACTGTGCATAGACTTTCATTGTTGTGCTGCATGATAAGTGTTTATGTGTTTGATGATTGATTGAGCATTGATTCGGCAAAATAAGCATTGAAAGCTTCGCAGATATCACCTGGTGCGTCGTAGTATGTCCCATCAGGTGTGGTGATAAAATTGAAATTGCCTTTGCAACGCGAACCCGGGCACGGAATATGTGGCTAGCTCAGCTGTTTTGCTAGGGCCGTTCAGAGCTTTATACTCTTCTAGAGTAAGAGTTTTCTCCCCTTGATGCCTCTGTTCTCCGACTAGCTTCGACTGTTGTAATAATAGCGCAAAGTAAGCAGTTGACCTGAATTTCTTCCGAAGCTTATGAAGCTTTCGTGCTGCCCTCAACGCCTTGCGATCGGATTTATTTTTAGTTTGGTAAGCACATTTTAGTGGTATTGCTGAATCGATGCAGAAGCCGATTATACTATAAAACAGGTCCGTCGCATGTTGAGGACACGAAGAGAGAAAGAAGTTATCCCAATTCATCGAACGAACCAGGTTCTTGAAAGTCCTAGTTGACAAAATTGAACAGACGATAATGCATTGTGTTCTGTGTATCGGCCATGCGTAGTCTTAGGCGGCATTTGACGACGCGATGATCGCACCCTGGAAATTTACCAAGCACGTTAATACTGATTGTAGTTATGCCCAATGAACAAATGAGACCCAGAGTGCTTTCGCCTCTCGCAGGTCAGGAAACTTGTTGCTGCCAACCATTCATTTGAATACAGGAGATAAGCTTGTGGTATTTCAAAGGAGCGGTTCCTATGCACCATGAAATCGAAAGCAGATTGAAATAATCTCCAATAATCTTATGTAAAAATGGTAGGCCAGCGGGACATTCAGATGCAAGCGTCAAAGTCCTAGGTTTTTTCGGCTGCCGTTTGGCGCGTTGTATATACATACCACAAGCAGCCGTTGCTGAGGGACAGATATCGTCAGCCAGAGTGATTCCTGAACATTGTTCAGCACTGGGTTCTCGAAGGGTGCTACTGCGAGCGACTATTTCAGATAAATTGCACAGCCACCACCTCGATGACCAGACCGATTTCTCATAAACTTTTTATATCCGAAAATAATTAACTGAGTGTCAAGTTCAAGTTCAAGTGGGACTGGAACGATAGGATGAATCCCGTAAGTGTTCCTTCTTGAGCGGGTCGTCGATCCAGGAGTTGATAGGGGTGCTCCGACTTCTTGAAGGGTCTAAAAGGAAAACACCCTGGTCCACCAAGTTAATGCCCACGTTCCTTACATTAGCTGTCCCAGCTATGTCAGTTACGTGAAGTAAGTAAGAGAGGAAGAAAAATCGAAGGTAAGAGAGTAAGGGAAATCAGTTAAAAGAAGAGAATAATACCAATGGCGAGGAAAAGTAAAGAAAATAGAATCGAAGTATGAAGATGGGAATTAGTCAGGAAAAAGGAAAGGTTTCGTGTTGCCACCCAAGAGCGTCTAGTTGACGCTCAAACCCCTTAACCGTAGCTTCCTTGACAACCTTTTCTGGAAGCAGGTTCCAGCGCTCGATGACTCGACGCGATAACCGTGTCTCCGCTCTAACTCGATCGGACCGCGGTTTGTCCAGCTTCATACAATGCCCGCGGAGACCAGACAACCTAGCAGGACTAAATAGCCAGGACAAATCAGGGCCAACCTTCCCAGTCAAAATACGGTAGGTTAGGATTAGGTCCCCTCTAATCCTTCGATAGTGCATTGACTGCATCCCCAAACTAAGTAGGCGTTCGGGGTACGTTTGTCCTCGTAATCCCTTGACCAACCTAGTACCGACACGCAACACCCTTTCTAGTGCCATTTTGTCCCGGACAAGGCATGGTGGACAGGCCTGGACGCAATATTCTAGGTGGGGTCGCACAAACGCTGAGAAGAGCTTCACAAACACATCAGCGGTTAGGGTCCCGAAAGAACGACGGATAAACCACAACATCCGGAACCCTTTACTAGCCGCCTTCTTCCAGTTGTCTCCAGAGTGTAGTGTGGAACAGTGGACGACACCTAGATCAACCTGATGAGTCACGTGAGGAAGTTCACTCCCATCGAGCACATAACTTGTGGAGGAAGCAGACGCTCCGATACGCAGCACTGAACACTTGCCCGGTTTATGGGCAGCAACCACAAGACAGACCATTCCCAGAGTCTATCCAGAGCCCGTTGAAGAGCCACAGGACCTCCAGGGATATCAACAATATTCCAGAGCTTTAGGTCATCAGCAAATAAGAGCGATGGCACCTCAAGCTCCTCCGGCAAGTCATTCACGTAGACTGAGAAAAGCAGCGGACCTAGGACAGAGCCTTGCGGAACGCCGCTAAGTACAGCTTGTCGAAACGAAAGACTGCTTCCAACACGAATACACTGTTCCCGTCCATCCAGAAAAGCTGACACCCACTGGAGAGCGCGACCAGATATTCCATACGACCTCAACTTCAGTGAGAGTCGCGAATGGGGGACAGTGTCAAAGGCCTTGGCGAAGTCAATGAACACCACATCCACCGCATGTCCACTGTCTACGGCTTCAGCCCAGCACTCACGAGCTACCAGCAAGTTCGTCTGACACGAAAATCCTTTGCGAAAACCATGTTGCTCGACGCTAAGCAGGTTAAACATATTTAAATGGTTCTCCACTATATCTCGTACTAATTTTTCAAGTAACTTAACGACCACGCTAGTCAAGCTGACAGGCCTGTAATTAGCCGGTAGGTCTTTGTCACCGCACTTGAAAATCGGGCAGACAACAGCCTCCTTCCATTCGGTAGGTAAAACACAGCTGTTGAGTGACTTCTGAAACACACAAGTCAGGGGTCCACTGAGTTCCACTGCCAATTCGTGCAACAATTTTGGATGAACAGAATCTGGCCCGGAAGCCTTAGTTGGGTTTACCTCTCTTAGCAACCGGAGAACTTGGGACTCAGTTACAGGAATTTCATCCAGACAACAGTCCTCAGAGACTCTTGAAGCTAACTCTTTGCATGGCGTATTTGTTTCGCGGACAAAGACGCTTGAGTACTGCTCACCAAGCACGCATGCCTTGTCATAGTCGCTATAGGCATGGGTCCCATCTCCTCGAAGCAATGGTGGTATGGGCGAGTTTGCACCACAGCGTCGTTTAACGTAAGCGAAGAATTTCTTGGGATTTTTCGAGGCAGTATCAGCTAAGCCCTTTTCATACTGAAGCCGGGCCAACCTAAGATGTAGCTTGCACTCATTTCGAACCAACCGATACTTGTCAAACATGCTGTTCGACGGAGCTGTTCGGTACGCTCGCCAGCATCTAGACCGCTTCTTTAGCAGGCCCTTCCCCGCGGAATCTATCCACGGAGGCTGCGCTCTCGATTCCCTTCTTTTTACCAGTGGGATGTGAGGTGCAGAAATGTCGACGAGGTGAGCCTTAAGTTTTTCCCAGGCTATGTGAACAGTGTCGGTCTCAGATATCACACAAGGCGATGACCTAGCTTTATCCCGCATCGCTTGGAAGTCCGCGGCCCAAATGTTCGGATACCAACTGGTAGTAGCTTGGCAAGGCCTGATAAGGGTACACTGGAAAGACAAGCAAACGTGATCGCTAGCGCCAAGAGGCGAGTCGTATTTAATGTCATTTACAAAGTCAAGTGACTTAGCAAAAACAAGATCTAGGATGGACGGCTGCTGATTGCTCATGTACCTAGTGGGGAGGTCCACGAACTGGTGTAGTGGTACCTGCAGCGTTAATTCCAGCAGTTCTGTACCGAACGATTCCAGAGCCGAACTGCAAGATAGATCATCCCAACAAACCTCTGGGAGGTTGAAGTCTCCCAGCACCAGACACTTGTTTGCAGAGTGAGTGCGTATAAACTCAATGATTCCATTTGAGGTGCTCATAGGGCTTCTATACACTAACACGACCGTAAGCTGAACCGAGGAAGCGCAAATCAAGACTGCGAGAGCCTCAACAGATTTGTCGAGAGACTGAAAAACCCTGGTCCTCAATACGTCATGCCTTCATGGCACCAGGGTTCAAGTATAAATATTATATCAAGCTTATTCACCTAAATACACGAGCCTAGTGTGTAGATCTTAGAGTAAAGACAGCGAAATGTATCAAAAATACTGAGATATATGTGAGGTATGAGGAAGATTGTTTAGGTTGTGTTATAAACACTGGGGTTTTAAGCCATGTGCCTGGACCCAGACTAGAAATTCTTGAAACAGAGCGTGTATTGCTAACGATGGAAAATGATTTGGAGGTGGTCAGATCGGAGGGGTTGAGACTGAGTATGGCTCTCTAGAAAATGGTTCTAAGGAAAGAGTCCATATTTGTTGTAATAGCCTGTGGGAGGTGGAGAGTTAGGTTGCGTCCTCTGCATCATGGCCCTGATAGGCTGTTGATTGCGTAACGCATTGATAGGAGTCAGTGGGTTGCTGTCATTTCCATCCACGGGTAAAATCCGCTTACTTGAGCTTGATATGCAAGGCTTCTCTATACTCGGTGGAGGCACACTGGTGTCAATCCATACCCCACCATCAGAGTACTCCGCGTGGTTCGTTGATGGAATCGGAAAGTCGTGGTACCCAATTACACCGTTTATAAGGTCAAAGATGGTAGCACGTCTTCCATAACTTTATGACCAGTGGATGTACGTCTATCCAAACAAAAAGAACGATATAGCGTCGCGTAATGATGCTTGCGATAAATCTAAGTCAATCGTCCTTTTACTATCGATCAATTGGCCCGGATCCATCGATATCCTCTATGTGCTTGGACACTGGCCATAGTAGACTTTAGGCGGGACATGACAGTTCGAGGCTTGAGGTAACGGTTTTGCATGCAACATTTATCAAAGCAAGACGTTATTTAAGCTTAGTCAACAACTCTATAGTCTTACCTGAATTTGAGCTAACACTTTATTTGATTTGTGTATGCCCACTTTTATAGTACTGCCCGATAATATATAGTCACATGCGCAAAGGTAATATCTTATCCCTGCAATGTCTGCAGCAGACACTCAGTAAAATCTTTATGCGTGAATAGTAGCAAGAACATATCACGATAGAAGTAAATTATTAAATATCCATCCTCCAGGATTAAGAAGACTGAAGCAAAATAAGATTTATTCTACACGCTGATACACAACCTCAGATTCAACTCAAACACATAGTTGAAGTGTAGGGACGATGCTGAGGCTCGTTTTGAAGTGCACGTTGTATGGACGGATTGCGACGCTCAATCTCAATGTTGACCCCGAATCCCGCTGAAGTGAACCTTGGTCTTTCGATCATGAGGACCGTAGCTGATGCAAGTAGAACTTGGGTGTCGCCCGTCTGAAAACGCTGCACTACTATGGCGTATTTCGATATTATTGCATCACATCAGATAAAGTCAGCAAGCATCGAACCCTGGACCTGTCGTAGCCATCGCACTATTCCTCTGAGAACTCTCCATTAAATGAATAGATCGGGTATTTATTTATTTTCTATGATCTTGTCGTACCTCATAAATTGAATCACTATCTGTCGCTCCTTTATCGTTTCTGTTATTTCTTCTCAGCTCTAGTTCTTTTCCAGTTTGCCTTTCGCCTTTTTGATTGTTGGCCACTCCTGGGCTGATCACCTGAGGTGACACACTGAAGCTTCTTACCTATCTAGTACACGCACTCAAGGCGAGTTGCCGTATATTCACTGGCGCATTTTAAAACTGCTGGGCTCGAAATAGCTGCACGCGAGAATGAGATGTGTCGGAATTGCCTTGTAATATACAGCTGTCGAAAAATGATCGAGCAAAGGTGATGACAACACAATTGCACACTACAGAGGCAAAAATGGTCTTTACTAATGGTCTATTTGGTCGTAATAGTGGCCAAAAAATCAAGCGGCAATCGGATGAGAGTCTTGTACTTATATCTGCAGCCAAAAAACAAAAGTGACCAAAATTAAACGCGTCCAAATAGTGCGACTTATCTGCTTTAAACCCTAACATCACATGGCCAGATAAGAAGTGGAAGTGCGGGTGAAACCTCTCGAGGGACTATCCCGCAAGGAAGCAGGGAACGGTTCCAATGAAGACGGCATTACTTTACTTGAATTGATGACGATTCTTACAACTATTCTTATTATCAACTCCTTCTTGCACCAGTTTTAACTGATAGCAAACTCCAAACTCTTTAGATGAAAGATAGTTACACGTATACAATTTTCTTCACTATGTGATAACGTTGTACAATATGATCAGACCACATAATCGGTCTGTGTCTCGCAATGTTAATCAATACACCATTTATTTAGTTAGTTACTTAACTTCATTCCCTTGTATATTTGCGCATCCAACGGCACGTCGCCACCTGAACCGAAAACAATAAAGAACAACTGACCCAATAGTTATTGTAGCCCAACATACCTGTAGTAAGGAACAGGTAGCTAACTTTAATAGTAATAATAATAATAAGGTATACTTTTTCTGGTACCGAGAAACCGAGCTAACCAAGGGATGGATCATATTTACATTGCAACATGCTCAGGCATGCGATGCAGTCAATTGTTTGTGTTTTTACTGGATTACAATAGGGATGCTTTTGTGAATAATTTCATTTGGACTTTTGACGCCGTATGCTACCAATTCGCGGGAATTCTCATTTAGTGGTTTTCGGTTCAGGTTGGTGGTGCCATGATGACGGCAGTTTGATGTGGGAGGAGTATGCACAGGATGAAACCGTTAGATTCAGCAATCGAAACCAGATGAGTAATACACAATCTTACTTAATGGACTTGAGTAATAAAGTTGGCGCTATTTGTGAGTAGCAAGTTTTTGAGTTGCGTAAACAAGGAAAAGACTATATTAAGGTCACTTCAATGAATCATCACACTCATTGCTTTATCAAAATAACACAGACAGTACTCACATCGTAGGGATTTAAGACATAGCGTATTCCCACGACATTCCTTGGTAGAATTATGAAGTTGACCTAATCAAGATTTATCTTGAGGTGCCAGATAGTTGAGCAACTGGATGAGCTCAGTTGCTTTCATTTCAGTCTTCACTTGCAGGTGGATATAGGTGGATATAGGGTGTGCGTGACTATGCACGATAAAGCTAATGTTGAAAATAGAGAATTAAAAAGAGTAGTAGACAAAGACAGGGTGAATAGGAAAGTGTGCAATAGTCATCCGATTCTTGGTGTAGCGATATAGAAAAAATGCACCACAACTAAGAGCGAGGCTATGGTCTAAGAAATAAGTCAATGCGCAATATTGCTAAGGTAGTAGGAAGGTATAGATGAAGTAGCTAGGAACCAGGAGCACAACAGATTCAGTGCAAAATGAAATATGGTACGAAAGAACAAGTGAAGTAATCCGGTCAATGGTGGAACCGTCTCCCAGGTACCTGCTTCCATGCGGGCTAGTCACTCGAAAGGTTTCACCTGTACCTCCACGTCCCATCTGGTCATGTACCGGTGTGGTTTGAAAGCACGCTGGACACTACCGATTTTATTCATCATTTGAGCAATTGTTTTTTTGGTGAGCTAGTTATTCAAGCCATCCAGCTCTTTTGTCATTCATAGATTTTTTTGCGTACATGAAGACCGGGATTACCGGTTGGCGTTATATGCTATTAAGTGGGAGTTCAGCAGTTCAGATTGGACTGTTTCTTAAATTCTGCACACTTTTTATATTTACCAGTGGGTCTTTTGTCGTGGGTATACATGTTGCTTAGAAGCTTCAAACCATCGCCTCAGGAGATTGGCCCACTCATGACCAACAGGACAACAGGAGAATAAAATGAAATAGCTAAAGTAAGGGTTAGAAATATCAACGAAATAAGCAGCCAAGTAACATGTCTCGTGACATTGTGGGATGCCATATTAATGAGTGTAATAAAATATTGCAAAGTTTAGAACAGGTAGCAGAATTAATGAGTTGACTTCTTTCAATACGCACTAGGTGATGCAAATTATCCGGATGCCATAGCACGGTGGAATATTTAACATGTACGACGGAGAGGTAAAGCAAGAGATACACACTCTTTGTTTCTCCACCTACAAATGGAGCTTTACCGGTGGCAATTTCGAGCAAAGTTAAGCCATTCTAGAGTGTGGTAAACCTGCATTATTGGTCATATATTGTTTGGACCTAATGAAAGTAAAACATCTGTAGACACCTGAAGACCAAATGTTTGCATTATGCTCTGCACGGTGAGAAAAGTTCCCAAGTTCATTTTAAATGTGTTTATGTTCTCATTTGCCCGTACTTTCAATGGCAACTTGTTAGTGTGTTATCATTACACCATATATCACTACCATCTGCGATCATTCCAAGTTCGCTGCCCCATTACTAACCGTGACCACAGATATCAGTAGAATTAGTACACTCTAAACTAGTGGAAAAGTAGATAAGTGAGACACCTACAACCTAGATTCTGAACTATCCTTTTCTATCTAATTCCTTCTAAAATTGGTGCAAGTCACATTGACAAAGTGCACGCCCTTAACGGACGTGGACCATTCAAACGTCAATTGTGACCTATGTGTAAAAACCTTTAAGTCCGATCCACTTTGCTTTAACTGTCAAAAATCGTACCATTCTAAGAGCTTATGGATGAGTGCACTCGAAACTAGACAATACAGCAGCAAAACTGACGCATTTTGGTTCTGTCAGGTGTGCAAATCCATCCCTGTTGTTAGTTGTCTAATCTTCCTTATGAAAAGTGTGAAAAGTTGGCAGAAACCGTTGAGCAACTGGTAAACGCTAGCAATGCATCTGTGAAAGTAAACAATGTTACACTTGCATCTGAACGAACACCTACAAACTCCCCGTTTAGGCCGAAGAAAAGGGCCAGGCGTCCCAACCTCACCCCGGCGTCTCAGTCTCCAACGGCTCCTGGCCACGTGACTCCACTAAATGAAAAAGTCGTTTACAACCCACTTGCTTCTACGTTCTCCAAGGATGTGATAACTAGTGATTCAGTTGACGCACTAGAAACACAACACTCCAGCAAGCCCACAGTAACGAATAACTGGACATTCTACGCAGCCGTTGCTTCTAGGAAAACGCCGTCAAAGACACCTGTGACTCAAATTAGCGGAGAGCGCAAAACCTCGCCTCAACATGGATCGCTATCGCCAGTGCGATCCGCAATTCCACTAACAACAAAAGATCCTAGTGCTCTTAAGTCGCGAACCACAAGGCGGAATCATGGTGCCTTAAGTCATGTGTACACTAACGTTCCTGTATCCAAATCCAACACAATAAGGGGTAAGTTGATAGACGGTCGTAATCCGTGGGATTCCATCTGTAGTGCAACCAGCATACGCGCTGAACCCACTACGTTGAGACGCATCGCACGAAACCCAAACTCCTTACACTATGGTGAGCATTGACTACTTCGAGTAACACTACATTCCACGAACGAAACGAAATCCATTCT
This sequence comes from Dicrocoelium dendriticum, assembly GCA_944474145.2. Classification (NCBI taxonomy): domain Eukaryota; kingdom Metazoa; phylum Platyhelminthes; class Trematoda; order Plagiorchiida; family Dicrocoeliidae; genus Dicrocoelium; species Dicrocoelium dendriticum. The sequence continues at coordinate 10,930,245 of OX104059.1, forward strand.
GCTCGCTATGAATCGACACCACAGAGCATCAAAGGTAATACGTATCTTACCGGATATTCCGTGAAAAGAACGTCCAATGGATATGAACGATCAACAGGGAAGTAGAAAACACGGCTGAAAAGCATCACTATTCATGACGTCCCCGAGTCTCAAACTTCATCTCCTGCAGAAGCTCAGGCACATGACCTGGAGAATTGGCGATACATTCGTGAGGAGCTATCTTTAGAATAGGTCATTTCTACCTCCCTGGCAAGGATTTCCGTGTCACCAAGTTATAAATGGTGTGGTGCTAGGTTGCTTAAGTTGGTCTTAGCGTCTGAGCTAACTTTACAGACAGTTCTAGAGAAATGGGGTACGTTTCAGAACATGCTTTTAAGAGAAATTCGACTAAAGGTAGCAGGTTTACGACCAGAGACTGCTGGTTACTAAATGGAGAGAACCAGCTCAATGGGAACACCCGTTGTTGCAGAGTCCACCACAGTGACTGATCTGACAGCCGTCATAGCATCTGGAGAGACACCGCAGGAGGTGAGTGACCATCAGGATCATCATGAACCCGATTGCATTGTGCAGAGAGTTATTCCAATTTATTCTCGCAAGCCGAAGACTAATCAAAAAACGAGTAGCAGCCGACCTCACGAGGGTCGGCCAAGTCTCAAACCTGTTGTTTACATCCACCAACAACCTTCTAACATAATAATCACTCTCCTGTTTTTATACCAACGCATGAGGTCTTTTAAGCAAACTGATGGAGCTTCGCTTGCGTCAGGCCACGAAGTCAAGGGACCTCGTTTTAGTAACAGACCTGGTTGAGTGAAGCGTTCACTGATGCAGAAATCGCACTATCTGGGAGGTCTGTTCTGGGCACCGATGGACCGAGTAGAGGAGGTGGAGCAGCGAACTACACCTTAACCTCATCGATGACCCAGAGGTTCAGATTGTCGACGCGCCTTGGTACCGTCTTCACCTAAACCGTGGGAACGCATGTTTGTTGGGTGTCGTGTATCGCCCTCCGTCGGCTACTTTGGAAATGGACAACCGCCTAGCCTCCACAATGAAGACCATTCTCTCACAGTCGTACAGCCACATTCTCCTGGTTGGTGACTTCAATATTCACACCATAAAAACCACAGCCTGTATCAACGGACACTTCAAAATGGAAGTACAGGAGATAATTAGTGGACTACCACTCTACAATCGCATCACATATCCCACAAGATTCAGAACGGGGAACAAACTGGGTGTTCTGGATCTCGTATTCACCAATGAAGAGCTTATGATCGAAACGGTATCGATAGAGAGTCTTTTGGGACGTAGCGACCATGCAACGCTCATGTTCAATTACATCTGTTATGCAGGATATTCCTTAGAAAACACAGCGAAGTGTCAGCTCATTACGGATTACGGCGGTCTAATCAAGTTTATAACTGCTACAAACTGGGCATTTCTAGCAGAACGATCCCCCGATGTCGCCTGGTCTGATTTTGCTTACCAATTCAACGCGTTAATAACTAGTGCTTCTAGGAATAGACCTTCGCGAGCGAAGACAGTAAAATTATTCATACGCAGCATGACACGAAAAGGTATGGAACAATGGAACAATGGAACAATGGTATATGACAGGTAAAAAAGCATACACTTAACGAGTCCCGCAGGTTGGCAATAGAAATACTAACAAATTGGCAAACCACATAAGTGGTTGAAGTAAGGAGTGTCAGTGAGATAAAAGGTAGAAGTATAACAGTTTTAGGGGGATAAAGTGGTACGACGCAAAACTGGCTAAGAAACTGGTATCGTTGGTGATGGTAGCAAATAAAAATGGAGTACTCACCGGTTCGCACAGATTTACGACCGTGAATTTGGGGTATAAATCCAAAGAGGCTGGTCAGCCTAAATATACACAAGCGTTTTCGTTCATAAAACAAAGCGCAGGGTGCTCAGTGCGACGTCCAATCGTTTTTTAAACGTATCTAGTGTGGGGGCACAAACTACTGAGTTTGGAAGGGCGTTCCAGGGCCCGCAGACCCGGAGGGAGAAACAGGTTCTCCGACAGTCTAGACGACTGTACTGTTGGCTCAGCTTTAAACTGTTACCGCGAAGGTTAGTGTTCGGGCTGAGCTTCAAGTGGTGGCGGCATACGTGACTGGGATCGCTCAATATCTGGTACACTAGTATGAGGTCTCCACGAAGTCGCCGGTACCGTCCGCTGAACACTCCGAGTATCTCCAGTCGTCACGAGGAATTTACTCTAGCGAAGATACAAGGAGTCATCGAGTGCCGAAACATGGCAAGCCTACAATATCCAAAGAAATAACTGCGTAAAACTGGTACGCGAAGATAAAATACAGCACCAACAGAATCTAGCTGAGAAATTCCTTTCAAAGCCCAAACTCCTTTACAGACACGTAAACAAGCTTCGCAAAGTGGACTCGCACAAACCACAACCGAGGCGGTCAAGGACCTATGTCAACAATTCACCCCGAACTTACAGTGAACGACATCACCGCACGCACTGTTCCCGATCGTTGTACCACCACCAGGACTTAGCCACATGGTGTTTAGGAGTGTGGATGGTATGAAAAGGTTAATTGCTCTGCGCGGGCGTACCTCTCCCGGACTTGATAATATTCGTCCAAATCTTTGAAATTAACTGCAGTAAACCTGGCGGAGCCACTCTCCAAGTTCTTCCAACGATGCCTCCATGAGATGCACGTGCCAACAATGTGGAAGCAGGGAAGTGTCACTCTCATCCATAAGTGAGGAAGTCGTGCAGATCCGGCCAACTATCGCCCGATAACACTACTTCCGGTGCTCTCCAAAATCATGAAAGCGATTGTCGCCCAAGCGCTCATGAACTGCTTGGAAGAACGTAGTATCATAGTACAAGAAAGGTATGAATTCCACAAGAACCGATCTTGCACTTCAAACTTGCTGCTTGCTGGATGCAGTTGGACTGAGACCACTGACAGCGGCGTAGATGTTGATGCAGTATATCTGGACTACTCAAAGACTTTTGACCGTCTGAACCACCGCATCCTCCTTCACAAGCTGCAGTGTTGTGGAATTGGTGCTCCAATCCTCGGTTGGATAGGTAACTTCTCGCTTCAACGATATCTGAATGTAAGAGTACGCGGCGTCATCTCTGACCCAATCGACGTTAAGTGCTGAGTGCCCCAGGGCTCAGTAATTGGTCCACAAATATTCCTGACTTACATAAACGATCTCGCGACGGTAATCACCTCCAACTTCTTACTCTTCGCTGATGATCCCAAGATATGGCGAGCCATTAGAACAACCAGCGACAATGCAGCACTTCAGGATGATCTTGACAGGGTCTACGAATGGTCGACTCAGAACCTGCTTCAGTTCAACGCTACAAAGTGCAAAGTGTTGAGCATACGCCATAAAGCCACTTGCGAATACAGACTTGGGGATCAAATACTGCAACGCACTTCAATGGAATGCGATCTACGCGTGATGGTGCAGGAAGATCTGGGCTGTTCCCGTCAGGCCGAGAAAGCCTCCAAAAAATCTAACCAGAACCTTGGGCTTTTACGGAGGGCATTCGGGCACTTTGATCCTTCCATCTTTCTCAGGCGCTCAACACCTACATTCAGCCTCATCCTGAGTACGCCATCCACGCATGGCAGCCATTGCAAAAGCAAGACCTTACCGCTCCTGAACTGCCACAATGAAGGGCGACCAAGAACTAAACGGCCTGTTTCATCTCCCTTACCGATTGAGGCTGAAAACCCTCGGGGTCTACACTGGACAACATCGACTCCTGCGTGGTGAGTTGATAATGACTTATATGATCCTGAGGAATCCAAACCATTCTTTTCTTCACTTACTAAAACTGAATCGCAGTACCACACTCAGAGGACACCATCTAAAGCTGGCCACACAATACAGCCGGTTGGAATTCCGCCGGAATTTTTTCCCTTCGTGTGTGCCAACACTGGGACGCTCTTTCCACATACGTTGTTTCTTCCCCACGCTAACTGTATTCAAAAGACGTCTGAATGATTCGCTCACCTACTTACATATGCTATATAATCAGAGATTACGTCAATCAAACGCAACCAAACGGTGCTTATTCTCAGCATTTGTGCTTTACTACTTACACACTGCTATTGTGAAATATCCTTCGGATATACTACAACTGCATTCATCAATCACATCAGTCCAAGAAAGCGGCGCACGGGCAAGTATTATGGTTTGTTTTGTTCGTAAGACATACCTTCCCCATGTTACTCTACAGTTATGATTCAATTCGCATTTTAAAATGGTTATATGAAGAAGGGGCACTTGAACTGCTAGACGCTTAGATTGACGATTTACACGTATGTTTGCTTTCACTTCAACCATCCTACGGGACTTGTAAAGCAATCGTTTTTACCTGTAATATATCATTGTTCCTTGTTCAAGCTCTCTGACGAAGCAAATACCGAATAGATCCTCCGTTCTCAAAGTTTTATAGCCGCAAGACCAATGGATAATTCTTAAAAACCATGAGACACCACTCCAGAGGGAAGGGCTTCGGAGCACACCATCTGTGACAGACCCGAAAGGACGTACTCCTGTAAATATGCACTGCCACGTAGGCCTAGATGCCGAAGTGGACCTTGACAATAGCCACTCCAATGTACCACCCAACATGGGTGTTGCATCGATAAAATCAGCACCATCTATTCCGTCCAAAACAGCTTCCACAGAAATGGGCAGTATGTTTGACACTGACCAAGTTTAGCCTTTGGGTGACGTCTCTCCTAATAGTCCTCAGAAGCATATTAAATTTGTCCCCACTAACAATGTCAGTTCAGGATCCAAGATGTTTGCTTAACTACTGGGTGGACAGTATAGAGACAATGAGCCGGTGGATGCCATACCTATAAAAGGTAAAATCTTTGTCGGGCGTAAATTAGTGCAAACTAGACCACAAGCGTCACAATACAACACGCCGCTTGCTTCCAAAATAGATAGTAAAACTAATGGCCCACCACGCGGTAAGCGCTACATGTCCAAGACTGCGGCCAGGGTTGTTGGATCGAAAGTAAAATCTCAAGAGATTCATGCGAAAAATGGCTATAGTCAGCTTTATCAAAGAAAACAGTTTTCAACAACCTTCCGAAAGACGCCAGACGCAAACCAAAGGGCACCTCTTCCCAACTCATTTGCAAATGGTTCCACTGCTTCTCCCAAGATCAGGGCTATCCCAATTCGCACAGAGGTGCTTGATCCCCCAACTCATGGGGCACCACTACTTTTCCCCTCCTTCTGTTCTCCATGGGCACAGATGCTCATCTTTGCCACGCTGGTAACTACAGTAGCAAGTTCGCACCCTCTCATGGAATCTCTCTCTCAAGACGTACAACATTTTGAGTATCCACTCAATCATGTAATCGACCATCGCAATATCTGTCTATCTCTAGAGAACTACTGCGAACATGTGGCTGACATGCACATATCCATTTTGGGAACCCGCCGCCTCACCCGGCGCCATCCGTACTTCGCCTCCTCTCGACGCATACCAACCAGTTATCGGGGATGCAGAATCCACTATACGATTCTTCAAGCCCTGTACACTGCCACAAACCTCCTTACACATGTATAATAAGCCCAGTTCCCACTCCTGCCACGCATCAACAAATTATGTATCATCATCCGTGGCCTGCACCACGGTCTCTGTAAATCTCAGAAATAGAGTTACTCAAGATCCCATAGGTCTTTGCAACAGGCAACGATGAATACAACCAAAATGAGCGTGATCTTGCCTCTCAAAAAACGTCAACAAACACAAAATTAAAATGAACCAAGGGAGGCAGAATTTGAGTAACGAATTATTTTCGGCTGATGCCTGTCCAAACGCCTGAGAGACGCTGTTGAAAAGACCTACTTCGCGGCTCGCCTACGTACAGTATTTTACAACAAGCCTTTATTCACAAAAACTTTGAAAGACAGGCTGCCTCCGGTGACTCGATCAATGCTTGTTTATCTTTACTCCTGCTCCTGTGGGGCACGATACGTGGGTCGTACCACGAGGCGCTTATCTCATAGGATTCCTGAACACATCCCAAAGTGGTTTTACAAAGGCGAAGCGAGGTCCAGTAACAGTTCCATCTTTTCTCACCTTCTAGACTGCAGTCACGCAGGGACGGAAAATGATTTTAGAGTCATCTATACTGTTCCTGAACGTTTCACGCGCGGATTCCGGATGCATCTGCTGTCTATTGCGGAAGCTATCAATATCCGCCACCTCAAGCCAGAATTGTGCGTACAAAAACAGTTTGTACGTCCTTTGCTTCTACCGTGGCCTACAACTTCGGCTATGATTTCCCCTGTACATACTTGCCACTCCCAATGACCCCGTGATTTATTAATTTGTACCCATGGAATTAAACATTCTGCTCAATACGCAGCCCAATCCGGCACATTTAGCACTTTTCCTCATTATGTAATGTTTGAGTCTGATGGGAATTGCCGAAAAGAATTCTTCACTCAAATTCTGCTTCCCTTGATCCATTCTAATAAATGGGAATTTTCGGATTGCTGAGGACCAACATTCCCCGTGATTCAGTCAAGCTTTTGCATGAGTATCTGAAGTTCGGTGCTCGGTATGAGGAGGCTGAGGTTGAATTGAAATTCTCACTCTCAACTATATGGGTAACATTCGCACGAAATTATCGGAGCTGGAAAGATTCCTCTCACAACGAATGCATGCCGTCATGGGCTTATCGGAAGAGTTACGAAAACCTTTTGAAGCATACGTAGAACAGGTTAAAAAGCAAAGGGGTGCACAGAAAAGAAAGAAGTTGCTTAGCTCGCTAAATAGTCGAGTGCCGCAACTGAACTTTCCGAGTAACCCGAGGCGGTACGTGTTTAACCTTTCTAGTGTCGTGCTTAACCCAACACAACTAAATGTGTTGTCATTATGCCCTAAGTTTTGCAGCCCTTGTAAAAAAGTTGATCAGGCTGCATTAGAGGTGCAATTTGAGAGCTTAATAGCGCAGGCGCGCAACCTGTCATCAAATTCGCAAGGGGACGTTGAAAACATGTTATCTAGTTTAGTAAACATCTGTCATAATTACATTAAGGCTAGACCAGTCAGTAGTGGTTTTCTTACAAGTGAACATATGCAGTCACTTAGAGAGTTATGGTTAAACAGAGTTAATTATCAAGAACACCAGTCTGAGGCAAACAATTGTTTTCAATGATTCATCTACAGGCCGGTACAATCATATAAGGTTAAATTACAAAGGGATGGATAGTGATTGGTTCGGGGGTTTGTTCTGAACTGACTCGGTCAATGATTAGACAGCGAATGGTTCGCCGCTGTCTCATGCACACAGATCGATTGAGGGTTACGTAATCACAAGGCCTGACCCGATGTCGGGGTGACGGCTAGGCTGATGGTTGTTCTGCCAGGGCAGGTATAGAGATTGAACAAACTTTTTCTGCGAGCACAGCGGGGGTTGGAATATGCGGATCGCAATGGCCTCTGCAGTGGCGAGCATCCTTAACCGCGTACCTTTCGATTTGTTCGTTGGAACCTGATAAATCACAGTGAAAGAGTTAATTATCTCTAAGCCGGATAAAGGTTCTGGTATAGTTCTAATGAATAGAACTGATTATGTTAGTGAGATGCAACATATTCTTAGTGATGAACGTAAGTTTCAAAAGCTAACATTAGGAAAGGATAATACAGAAGAGTTAGAAAAACAACTGACCGATTTGCTCCGACGAATGATGAAAGAGAATGTTATCACAAAGTGCGAATTCGAAAAGCTGAGACCTTCAGGCGGACATCGACCACGGTTGTACGGCCTCCCTAAAGTACACAAGGAGGGCGCTCCAATGCGTCCCATATTGGATATGGTTAGCTCTCCGCAACATTTGATAGCTCAATGGATGGTTGAGAAGCTGGAACCGCTGCGTAAAACCGTCTGCACTTACTGCGTGAAAGACACTTTCGAATTCATTGAGAAGATAAGGGATATGAACCTTAACAACAAATGGATGTCGTCATTTGATGCGCAGTCGTTGTTTACGAATATTCCGTTGTTGGAAACAGTAGAATATGTCTGCGAACTAGTACGGCAACTAATGTACCTATAAATACCCCGGAAAACCTCCTGAGGGAATTGTTACTCAGATGCACTTTAAACGTGCAATTCACCTTCAAGGGGGAGACGTATCGTCAAATAGATGGAGTTGCCATGGGCTCACAATTGGGACCCTTTCTAGCAGATGTCTTTATGGCAAAATTGGAGCATAACGTATTAAGAACGCACATCAACGAGGTCGAGATGTATATACGTTATGTAGACGATACATTTATACTCTGCAAATCGAAAGCGCAGACTGTGAAACTGTTGGAAGCTTTTAATGATGCGCATCAGAATCTACATTTCACATGTGAGCACGAATCCAGAAACCGACTACCGTTTCTGGATGGTGATATCATCAGAAAAGCCGATGGATCATGCAGCAGAGGGGTGTATAGAAAACCAACTTGGACTGGACAGTTCATCAACTTTTATAGTGCGGTACCCTAGACATTGATGTCTGCTGCCTTTCAGAAACCCGATTGCAAGATCCCAGCACTGTGCTCACACTGACATCCCCCACTGACCACGAAGCCAGATATCACCTACTTCTTTCTGGAGATCCAGAAGCAGCCTCAGCGGGTCTGGCTGGTGTAGGTATAGCACTAAGTGACAAGGCCGAGGCGGCACTATTGGACTGGTTCCCTATTAACAGCCGATTATGTGCAGTTCGGCTTCGGGGTTCGTGTAGAATCAACAGGCACCGCGAAGAGAGACACAACTTGTTTGTGGTCTCAGTGTACGCTCCAACTGACTGCAGTGGAGACTCGGTCAAGGACGAATTCTATCGGGATCTACAACAACTCTTGACTAATGCTAAAAAGTCGGATGTCGTTATCCTTGCTGGGGATTTTAATGCACGGGTTGGCCGCCTGTTACCATACGAACGCCACCTTGGTGGTCATCACGCGCTCGATGAGAACCGCTCTGATAACGGAGAGAGACTTCTCACATTGCGCGAAGACAACCGTCTGTTTCTTTCGAGCACTAACTTCAGGCGTACGAAGAAGCGTTCCGCAACGTGGCGTCCCCCTTCTTCAACACAACCGTGGTCTCAAATTGATCACATTACAATTAGCTTCAGAAGGCGCGGCAGCGTACTAGACTGCAGGTCCTTTTGGTCCACATTCGTTGACTCAGATCATGCTCTGGTATGCGCGAAAATCTGTATGTGTTTTGGAGGATCCCGAAACACGAAGCACCGCAAGATTGATGTAAACAGATTAACTGATTCCTCTGTCCAGACGAGCTATCAGTCTTCATTGGCATATGCACTCAGTTGCAATCCACCTCAAGAAGTGGAACAACACTGGACTTGTATACGGAAGGCAATGACCATTTCCGGACAGTCATGCTGCGGCCTAACCCGACGCCCATTGAAGGCTTGAATCTCTGCTCGTTCTCTGGAGCTGTTCGAACGCCGCAAAGATATACCCGCGGAATCAGATTGCAACGAGCGGCGCCGTTCTGCCAACCGGCTGCTCAAGCAAAGCCTCCGCAAGGATCGCGAGACGTGGTGGTCTGAACGTGCTTTAGAGATGGAGACCGCTGCCCTCTCTGGCAACACTCGCAGGCTTTTCCAACTCATTCGGTCCACTGGCCTCAGGAAACCTGGTGTCAGTGAGGTCATTTGTGAGGTGGATGAGTCTCCGATCACCAACCAACAGAGGCGTATGGACCGTTGGGCCGAGCACTTTCACTCGCAGTTCAACTGGCCTCCACCATCCATCAGTACATGCAGTACACGTTGTTGTCCACTCTGGCTCGTCCCTCTGAATCCACCCAGCGAAGCGGAGGTCGGCCTTGAGATTCGACGCTTGAAGCGCTTCAAGGCTGCCGGCTTAGACGGACTTCCTCCGGAGCTATTCAAGTACAGTGGTGTGGCGATCATTAACCAGCTGACCGCGCTGTTCGCAAAAATTTGGCATGAAGAGAAAGTGCCTTCCTCTTGGGGAGGATCAGTCATTATCCCGATTTTCAAGAAAGGCGCTCGCACTTCATGTGCAAATCATCGCGGGATTAGTCTTATTTCGGTTGCCTCTAAACTATTGGCATCCATTCTGCTTCGCAGGCTATCCCCAGTACGTGAATCATACTACCGTGAAGAACAAGCTGGTTTCCGTCCTGGCCGCGGATGCGTGGATCAAATCTTCACGCTCCGCCAGCTCCTCGAACATCGCCACATTTATCACAGGCCCACTATCGTTGCATTTCTAGACATACGTGCCGCTTTTGACTTCATTGACCGACCTGCTTTATGGCGTTGCTTACTAAAGAACGGGGTGCCAGAGAAATATACCGCCATCTTACGAGCACTTTACCTTCATACATGCGGCAGAGTGAGGGTCTATGGCAAGCTTTCCTCGCAATTCACTGTCAATAGCGGTGTGCGACAGGGCTGCCCTATGTCCCCATTCCTCTTCAACTTCGCAATCGAAGACGTTCTGTCGAATGCTCTAGAAGGTTTCCAACATTTTGGCCTAGAGCTTCTACCGGGTGGGCGCGCGACCGACTTAGATTATGCTGATGATATCGCCTTACTTGGTGACGATCCTCAGAGTATGCAACTCATTCTGGATCGTTTGGCGGTTGAGGCATCTAAGTATGGCATGAGCTTCGCCCCATCGAAGTGTAAAATACTGCTCAAAGATTGGCATTTGCCTGCTCCCGTACTCACTCTCGATGGTGCACAACTTGAACAGGTAGATAGTTTCGTCTACCTTGGGAGCTGTATTTCTGCTGATGGCACTATCAACAAAGAAGTTTCTCTTCGTATCGCTAAAGCTCGATCGGCATTTGTCAATTTGAGGCACTTGTGGCGTCGTCGCGACGTCTCATTCTCACTAAAGGGCCGAGTTTACAGTGCATCAGTTCGCTCAATATTGTTGTATGGGTGCGAGTCCTGGCCGCTTCGCGTGGAAGACATGCGTCGTCTTTCTGCGTTCGATAACGGTTGCTTAAGGAGGATCGCTCGTGTTCGGTGGCAACATCGAGTTAATAGTAATGACGTTCGACGTCGCATCTTGGGGAATGCGAGTATTCCCTTCAACAAACTGGTTTTGTTGCGGCAGTTGAGGTGGCTCGGTCATGTTATAATAATAATAATAATAATAGGTATATTTCTCAGAAAGGTGAGACACGTTCCAGAGACCCTGGACCGATCAGTATGTACAAGTTTTCTCTGAAGCTGAAATTGTTTATCGGATGCGAGGAGATTCGAATTGAGTGGGATTGGATTCAAGTTGTAATTTATTCTTATGCAGCTCCAACTTTCTTCGGTAGCAAGTATCTCATCGTACCGTTGAACGAGTCGTGGTCCGGATCAACGTAAATAGAAGGGAAACAGCAAGTATTAGTGCGATGGAGGTTGAAAACTTCCTAGGGAATTATGTACATGTGTGGAATCGAGAATAATATAGTGTGGGGAGGGTCTCGCAACCAAATTTCTGGACACAGCATAAGGAACAGCAGTATGGGTCTGGCTAACAGGGAAAAATAAGTTCACATTACTGCACAGTATAAAAGGGAAATATTTAAGCAACTACCTTATTATTGTATTGTAGATGTTGTTTACAATTAGGAGGCGCAATACGGATTTCGGATTACTTAAGATGTGTGGGTTGTGGGCTGTGAACAAGAATGCCGAACCTTTAGTAGTTTGGCTAACTGCGCTAGGAGTTTGATTATGCAGGGAATTGGTCCAACAGAACGCCAGTGATATGTTTACGAGGTTACAGTAGTCCTGAGTGGCAAACATATTGTTGTTGACAATGTGTCGGTTGATTCACCAGCAAGATATGGTCAAGTGAAAACCGAAGCTAAGTGTTGGGGAGCAAGGTGGGTTGAAGATGTAAAGAAAGGATCCGGGTGCTTTACCTACCAAAGCGTCAGTGCTTTCACAAACGAATGGTAGGTGTGCCAGCGGGTGAAACGGAAGTGAAGTTACGATTGGAGAGATAGTTAACCGGACTTGGGAGTCCAGCTAACCAAGTTGCCAGTGATTCAACTGACACATGGTTGCAGTGGAGCCAAGTAAAATCAATGGGAAGTATAGTGAGCCAAGATGGGATGAAGAGGATAACAGAAGCCTGGACCTCCAACCCATCGATGTATCAGTGGAGCCACTAATCAGCGGTGAGCTTTCGGGCAGGCAGATCCGGAGTGAGCAATAAAAGAGAAGGATAAGCAGGGAATCAACGGGTGTTTGTTGATCTGACTGATACATTCAATTGCAACTTGCAGCTATATGTTGTCTGGACCTTGTTCATACGTTTGTTGAATAGTTGTAGGGCAGCGCAGGAGCATAATCACATTGCTGACTGTAAGATATTCGTCAAGCTTTCTACGAAAGTTATACTCAGATGTGCTAGTACGAATATCGGTCGGCAATTTGTTCCAAATACGGGAGTACCGATTGAGGAAAAAGTTTGCTGATATGTTTGTCTTTGACCTTCTTACCATCACAGAATTTTCACTATTGCGTGTATTGTATCTATTTGGTTTCATGAGTGATAGATCAATGCTAGGGGTGTGAACATTTTTGTGCAGGATATTGAAAAAAAGTGCTAAGTTTACTTTTAGGCGTCGAAGCCATATTGGGTCAAGCTTAAGTAAGTCGCATCGCTCAGAATAGGGTAACACTAAGCTCGTACCAATAAGGCGCTTTGTAAACGCTCTTTGTACCTTTTCTATAGCGATACGATCATGCTTCCTGGAATTGCTATACACCATTGAGCAATATTCAAGTAAAGGGCGGGCGAATGATTCATACATTGAACAAATTGAATCTCGTAGAGTAAGATTTTTGAATAGTAATGCAATGCGTTGTTTAGCTCTGGCTGTTGCATAAAATGCTTGTTCTGAGAAGTTAAGGGAATATGAGTAGCGAAGCCCTAGGTCACAGATGGTCTGACAGATAGTAAGTGGTTTGCTATCTAGGGTCAGAGCATTGTGCTTAACATTGCACCTGTATAACATCGCGCTACATTTGTCAGTGTTGAAAGACATTTTCCATGTGTTACACCAAGCCTCAAGCGCATGGAGGTCCAGTTGGATTTCCATTAGAGTATTTATGAGGTTGGTAGGATGGAAGGAGTACACTATTTTGATGTCATCGGCGAAAAGATAAGGTGTGCCGCATTTAACTACGCTGAAGACGTCGTTAACGCAAAGTAGAAATAGCAATGGACCAAGAACACTGCCTTGTATCACCCCACTGGTAACAGCCTTGGGTTGAGATTTATGTTGTTGGATTTGTACTATCTGGGAGCGATCTGAGAGATATGAGCTAAACCAAGCCAGTAATGGGTCCTTTATACCGTAGGTTTGGAGCTTAGCTAGTAGGCGACTATGAGGTACGCGATCGAAAGCTTTTTGCATGTCGAGATAGATGACGATTGCCGATAAGCCACGATCGTGTGAACTGACGAGGTGATTTAAAAATTCTAAGTGACAAGTGATGCAGGACCTGGAGTTCAGGAATCCATGCTGTGAATTGTTTACTAAGTTTCGAGTTAATAGGAATTCAAGCGTTTTCGACTTTACATGTCGCTCCATCATTTTAGACAATACTGATGTAGCAGCAAGGGGATGTCATCTCCCCCGAATTTTATGACAGCAGATGGGAGATTTTCCGGACCTGTGAAATAGGAGGTTTTAGTGGACTTTATGAGCTTTTGGATATCGCACAGATTGAATGTGATGTTGCTGAGTTGATCATTCGTGTGATGTTGCAGATCTACGCATGGCACCTGAGCGTCTACCGCGTCGCGCTTTTTTCGCTCGTCAAGGACCTGGCTGGAGGCGACTGCGTGGTGGTCAGCCTTCCACTTGGCGGCAGCACATGAAATCGCTGACGTCGTGTCTAGCCGCTGTAGGATCCGTACGTCTTCCAGGATGGGGACCCAAAGATGAGGAGTGCCAATGGCTTAGCACCCTTGAAGATATGGCCCGCAACCGGAATCAGTGGAAGAATTGTGTATATTATTGTATTGATTCACATGTTTAATTCTACAAACATTAAAATGACAAAAAAGAACAAAAGCGGCGTGTGAAAAACAAACTAAAAATGTTTTGTTCTGCTTTTTATCAAACTGTTCCATTCTTCCTACGGCATATTAGTTGAAGTGTGTTGCTCAACTTCAACTAGCATGCCACGATGATTATGACGTTTTGAATCTTGTTTATCCCCTTATCTCCATGGTTTTAGGCTGGCTCTTTGTCTAGCTAATAGACTGTTGAGAATACACACATACATATACATACATACAGTACAAACGAAACCTAGTCCGCACTCTTTCGTTCTGGGCACATAGAATTTGCACCCCGGACACAATCACCAAGGAATTGCAGAGAATCGGCGACGCGCTAAAAGAGGATGCGTATCCAGATAAATTCATCCTCAAACATTTGAAAGAACGCAAGACAAAACCACCGAGGATGAACGTACCCAAAAAAGAACTAATTGTGCATATTCCTTTCAAAGGCGACAGTGCGGCTGATGCCCTGTCCAAACGCCTGAGAGACGCTGTTGAAAAGACCTACTTCGCGGCTCGCCTACGTACAGTATTTTACAACAAGCCTTTATTCACAAAAACTTTGAAAGACAGGCTGCCTCCGGTGACTCGATCAATGCTTGTTTATCTTTACTCCTGCTCCTGTGGGGCACGATACGTGGGTCGTACCACGAGGCGCTTATCTCATAGGATTCCTGAACACATCCCAAAGTGGTTTTACAAAGGCGAAGCGAGGTCCAGTAACAGTTCCATCTTTTCTCACCTTCTAGACTGCAGTCACGCAGGGACGGAAAATGATTTTAGAGTCATCTATACTGTTCCTGAACGTTTCACGCGCGGATTCCGGATGCATCTTCTGTCTATTGCGGAAGCTATCAATATCCGCCACCTCAAGCCAGAATTGTGCGTACAAAAACAGTTTGTACGTCCTTTGCTTCTACCGTGGCCTACAACTTCGGCTATGATTTCCCCTGTACATACTTGCCACTCCCAATGACCCCGTGATTTATTAATTTGTACCCATGGAATTAAACATTCTGCTCAATACGCAGCCCAATCCGGCACATTTAGCACTTTTCCTCATTATGTAATGTTTGAGTCTGATGAGAATTGCCGAAAAGAATTCTTCACTCAAATTCTGCTTCCCTTGATCCATTCTAATAAATGGGAATTTTCGGATTGCTGAGGACCAGCATTCCCCGTGATTCAATCAAATACGTTATTAGATAATTCTCGTCCCGGCAAGCTGTTGTTAGATGCAGCAAGCCTTCTATCCCAAGATGATATAGTTAACTTTTTCCTAACGATGCTCGATCGCTGGCGAACATGATGCCTCTCCTACGGCCCTTAGTATCCTTCTTTCGTCTACATGTGCTTTTAATGACTATGGTTTGGCTACAGTGCACAGAGATACTTGTTCCTGCCTACATGACTTTTGCCAGTGGCTGTCTTACTGATCGAGGTGACGACTGCCTTGTATACGTTAATGATGCTTTAGAGGCGAGTATATTGGATGATGCTTCGTCAGGCAGCTTCGAGGTCTCGGTCTGGATACTGGTTAAGATGAAATCCTGTCGTTTTCTTGTTGGTTACATTCATTTGCCACCCGGCGCTACTAAGGCATCTGAGATACCGTTCTTTCAAAACATTATAGTTATCGACCTCAACATGCCCGATGTTTCGTGGCAGAAACGAACAGCACTCGCTAAGTGTCGGAATTAGCTTTCGTCAATAGTCACTCGTGGATGGACACAGCAAGTATGTTCTCCTACTGGAGGCAGTAACATTCGAGACTTCTAGTTTGCCTTTGGTACCTCCACAAACACAGACTCTTAGTAATCTCCTTGGGAGCGATCATAAAGTTATCCAACTAATCACCAAGATTGCTCAAATAGCGGCGACGAACCCTGTCTACGCCCACCAATATCGACCATATCGCAACTTGGACTGGAACAGCTTCTGTCTGACTATTATTTCCCTTGACTCGGATGGCTTTTTCCAGATATCGCCCCTGATCAGTGCTACCAAAATCTGACTTATTGCGCTGACCTGCCTGCACCACTGCAATATAGAAAGCAGCCATTGCCTCGTCCTCGAAGTCCCATTCCTGAAGCTGTTGCGGTGCGTCAAAAAAGCTTGCCCTTTAGGTTCAAGAAAATGAATAATATATTTGCGATCATACAAAATGATAAAATTCTCAAGGACTTGCAAGACCAACATGAAAGAAAGCTTATGCCACAAGAGGCACAAGCGATAGCCGCTCTCAGCTGCAAACACCTGTTACATCGCATAATAAGAGTCAACTACGAAGCACAAGGTCATCAACCTATAACCACGGCTTCATCAGGCGGCAGTCTCACTACCGATCCCGATGAGCTCTGTGTTATGTAATAATCATTTTCCATTGTTTAATACAAGCGCCTGTATTGCACTAGAAAGATTACCTCTACTTACCAGTGAAACAATAGATACAGCTGAGTTCAACCTGTACAGCATTAGCAGGTAAATAAGCGCCCTAACGTATTGTTTTCACCCTGGATCTGACACCATACCACCAGCATTGCTTAAACTCGCCGGGCCCGATATTCCCCGGTTCCTGCTAAACATATTCAGCTTGTCAATTCAGAAAAGTGTATACCCTGCTTGGCCCCACGCTAAGGCTGATGTCGCATTCATGATGCTTCTTCACCACCGTTGGGCTAAACCAACTTACACTTAAACTAGGTCTTTTTAAGGTGGACAAAATTCATTACATTTTATTTTATTTTTGTTCTGCCTACTTGATAATCTCCAAACTTACACACGTCGCTCTTGCAAATTGTGTTAAACTTGCGTAATTTTATTGCGCGGTATTTTTTAAATGACTTTAGGACATGTTGTACTTATCGCATATTCATATTTATCCAATTTCTTCCATATGCTCATTTAGCGAGTATTTATGTCGTCATATGCATTTACTTTATTCGATATCGGCATTTCGAATGATTGGCTGTTGTTTGACATCCCAGGTGTGGCTGCACTTGATGTGCATGTTGACAAGGTGCCTACCTGTCTATTATCCACTACCTCGTCCATCTGGCTCCAGGAGACAGTTGGTCGTTGCTGGAGGGGACGGGGTGCACGGTCCTTGTGGCCGTGTTAGACTCGAAGAGTGGTTCCATGCACTCAGTGTGGAGCGGACTACGGTCCAACCACCACCTTGTGTGCGCTTGAATCCCCAAATACATAAATAAATAAATAAATGATATATTTCTCGACATGCGAGACACAGGCAGACTACGAGCCTGATCATGTGGTACAACAAAGTCGGGTAGTGGAGAGGGACATTCAGTGATCTATTGTGTTCACATAGGAATGATTCAGTGCTAAATCAATTAAAAATAGTAAAGGAGTGAGAGTAGTAGAAGTTGAGAGTAAGAATAAAAGTCGATATAAACTGTCAGTTTAATTGGAGTAATACGACCCATCATGAAACCGTCTCCCGGAGATCTGCTTCCACACTTCTCTTCCACATCTCATCTGGCCATGTGCTATTGTGGCGTTATATGTATACAGTTATGTGGGGGGCTGTGTTATATATTAAGCTCTCCCCATCGTATAGCCATCTTTTATCTGATTTGTTTCCAGTACTGTGTTGTGGGGGCCTGTGTTCAATGAAAAGCTCTCCCCATCATACAGCTATCTTTTAGCTGATTCAATTCCAGCACTATACTGTGGGGGCCTGTGTTTCATATTAAGCTCTCCCCATCGCACAGCCATCATTTGGCTGATTCGAATCAAGCACTTGTAATATGTGCCAGTGAGTTTGTGATAACTCATACTGCATGAGTGTGCTGCATTTTTTCGGAAGCGTTTATCCATAGCCTCGGCAGATCGGCCCAATCCTGGCCAACACAGGAAGGAGAGAAATAAGCAAGTAAAAGTGGGTGGACGTACAGTAACGTGAAACGCTAGATTTTCGTCCGACGTTGTTCGATTCAGATTGTACAAATTTCACTGGTAACTGATAACCTCAGGAATATACATGCTTTTTACAGAAAAGGAGAAGAATTTTCGGAGGAAATAGTAAGATAGCTCCAGCAGTTGTCGGAAATCAAAATGGGAAAATTGGTGATGCGAAATAATTTGGTATGGTACTGAGAAATGTTGTATGTACGTATGGTATTTTTCAGGGAGGGAGAGAAAACTGTACGCAAAGTAAAGTAAGTTAACCGTCGTTACAACTGTTCAGCTGTGTGCGGTAAGAGGAGAAGCTGATTTCGTTGAGGGGATTTGTTCAGAGTGAACGTAAGCGTGGAAGATCATGGTAGGTTTTCGGAAGGTGTTATCAACTGGATTCAGTCCAAAAGCAGAAGGATTAAATCAACATTGATTTCGCTGAGCACGTAACACAGCAGCTCGTACCTAAGGGAGGGGTCCAGGGGAAAAGATAAGTAGAAGATAATTGGCGTTGCAGAACAAATGCGAAATAATTTGCTCGAGAGGAACTCTAGGGCACATTTCCGTCTTGGTGAGTGTGAACTTCATTGTTAATCAGGATATTTTTGCCTTTAGAAAATACGTTATTGCTACTGCTAAATTTGGGGAGGGCAGTAAGATCGGGCAACTGGAGAATAAAAAGATCCCCTGATATTGATACTATATCCATCTTGCTCCTATTTCGTATGGGGATTCACTTGTCAAGGTAGGTTTGCTGTGAAAGAGTTTGGGCCGGCTCCGTTGATGAAACGTCGCTCCCATCCACATGTCTCCCGGTCTTATTCCTTCGGGTTTACACTGGATATGGGGTGTGTGGATGGAGCTGTGGGTGGTGCAGCGCAAGCCATCCATGGTCCCTCTGTAGGTGCAGGCGTCCTGTGGCTGACCACAGTGACAGGCAAATCCGAAACCGGATGCCGCCTACCATACCCTGCTTGGTGAAAGCAGGCTACCGTCCTACCTCGACACAAAGTGGACTCATGTCACAAGCTAGTAAAGTACCGCCCCATTAGCCACAAATGCTTATTGATTCGT
Source organism: Dicrocoelium dendriticum (assembly GCA_944474145.2). NCBI lineage: Eukaryota > Metazoa > Platyhelminthes > Trematoda > Plagiorchiida > Dicrocoeliidae > Dicrocoelium > Dicrocoelium dendriticum. Next base: position 10,949,377 of record OX104059.1, read on the forward strand.
ATTATGGAAAGAATAATCAAAAAAGAGTCATTGTGTTTCTCAATTCACAAATTCTGCTCGACAGCTCGCAAACGTGGATTCCTCCGTGGTCTTTCATGTCAAACTTGTCAATTAGAATTTCTGGACTACATAACCATGTCGGCTGACTCCGGACAGTCGATGGTTATTCTGTTCTTAGACTTTGAAAAACATTCGACCGCGTACCCCAAAGTTACACTTTTATAGGATTGCTAACCCATCACTATCACGGCTGTCATCTTTCTTGTCTACACGCACCCAATGTGTCAGCGTGGGAAGCTGCGTATCTTCACCTATACCAGTAACCAGCGGCGTCCCAAATGGAAGCGTTTTAGACCCACTGCTATTCCTACTATACTTAAAGGACATTTTCGGAATCTTTCGACATGGCAGATCCTTTTCTTTTCGGTCATGTACTACCAACCTACTGTTTGCCCGTGGCAGTTGCACCTAGATAGCTGACAGTGGGACAGGCAATGATGTCATCTACATACAATTTTCCAAAACATTCGAACGCATAGACCACCGCATCGTTCTCCAAAAGCTGCAAGCATACGGAGATAGCAACCCTATCCTTGGATGGATGGGAAACTGCCTCTTTCAGCGACGTCTTCCGGTTCGAGTTCCAGGTTCATTTTTGATCCAATTGGTATGGACTGCGGTGTCCCACAAGTGTTGGGTTTGGGGCCGCCATTATTATTCTTCTTCTTCTTCCGTAACGACGTTGCGGGTGTCATCGTCAAATTTCCTGGTTTTGCCGATGACATCCAGATCTGGCGGGCAAACGAATATCAGGATGATCACGATATGTTGCAACGAGATTTAGACCACGCCTTTGAATATTCGAAGGTAAATCTACTTCCGTTTAACACGGACAAGTGCAAAACCTTGCATGTCCGCCACAAGCCCACCTATGCATATAAGCTTGGAGACGACATTCTGAAAACCGCCTCACAGGTGCGAGACCATGGTTGGTGATGCAAGACGAACTCGGCTGTGCGGCGCAGTCTTTAAAGGCGTCCAAAACCGCGAACCAACATGTCGGCCTGTTACGGAGGGCCTTCGTGAGTTTATATCCATCCATCTCCCTCCACATGCTCAATGGGTATGTGAGGCCCCATGTAAAGTAGGTGATCCATATTTGGTAATACTGGTTAAAACTCGATCTGATTGCACTGAAGACCGCACAGCGACGGGTAACGTAAAATGTGAAGGGGTTGCCCCAGCCGCAATGCTATAGGCGACTGAAAGCCCTGGGAGTGTACAGCGGAAGACATCGCCGTCTACGGGGTGACCTCATCGTGGCGTTCCAGATTTTGAACAACCCGGGTCACGCTTGCCGACACCACCTTAAGTCTAGCTGCAACACATAACTTGCAACTTGCCACCCAATACAGTCGGCTTGAGTTCCGCGGGAATTATTCCCTACGAGTTTGTCAACCATGTAAAGCTTTTTTGACTTTTCCCATTTAAGCGCTCACACTACCAATTTTAAAAAGCGACTCGATGACGCTTTACACCATTTACATTACTTGATCTGATTTCTATTCATTGAGTGACGACAAGACGCAGACAAACATTGTGCTCACCAACCCCACAAAATCGGGTTGGACGGATATACCTTTGGGAATCTGGATAATATGGTGACTCCACAGATGTGTTTTTCACTTGTGTGTAACTTAACTGAATTAACGTTATTCCCACAAACTATCCCACGTGACTTGTCAAGCCTTGGCTTTTTTTATCCGTATTAGACCATTGTTCCATTTTTCCATTTCGGAAGCAGCAACGCGCGAGATTCTACCAACTACCGATTAGCATCCACCATTGATCATGGAATGACAAAACGGATTAACTAGAGTGCGAACACTAGAATCAATGGTTTATCATTGGTAAAAGTAGCTAACGCTTGACAGGTCCCATGGATTCGCGGATAATTCGGAAAAAGTGTTGTCAACATAGCAAAACAAGCTTTGGTGTGCTCACTAGCAAGTTCAACTGAGCACGACGATTTTTTGTGCTATATTTACACGCAGTCAAAAAGGATATTGTCGCTTATGTATCTGTTCTATTGTTCCATCTCCAGGAGTTTTATGGACGCTGGTAATGTGGGAGAACTAGCAACCTAAATGGGTAGGGAGGTCCTTGTTTAACACACATATAGCGCGAAGCAATTTCGACGTCATTCCAAGCGGCTGTACTGGGTCACCAACTTCGGATGATGGACCCTCGATAAGGTCATGTTGTTGAGTTTCAGTGGGCAGCGATCAACATGGCCAGGCTTCCTCAGGACCTCAGACGTCATTATCAACTGAATGGCCCCGAAAGAATCGATATTGTTCACTGTAGACTCACAAGACGTTCAGCCTCAGCTGCTGAGAGATAGAACGGCCCCTTACCATTTTGCCGCCTTTCGTTTTGGAATCGCGACTGCAGCAATAGCATACTTTGCCAAGCTTCCCCAGTGTGGATAGAGTATTCCGAATGTGTTCTGATCTAGGTGTCAAGCCTATGGAAACTGTAAGAAGGAAACTTCCCGAATCCCTTCCTCAACCAGCCAAGGGCTTGACTGACTTTTCTTGCGTCTCTCTAGCTTCTTAGCCTAAGTAGTTTAAAGTGCTGGACTGTGCAACCCGTAGTTTGTTACCCTAGATATTTCGGACTCGCTGCAGGCTAATAGTGCAGAATAGAAGCGAAAATTGGTGGCTCAGGCTGTTCTGCTGGAAGTCGAAATACACGCCGAGCTTGGCAAATTTGTTGCAGACATCTCGTCACCAATCGAGGTGACATCCTCAGTGCGTCGTTTAGCAGCGTATAGTAAGCGACAATGAACAATGAATTTATACCCGTTAATAAGCACTGCTTTACAAGTCCCGTTGAGTAGTTTGGTGGGATTATCGAACGAATAGTAATACAACCGTGCTATGGGGTTGAAGGGAAGGACTTATCGTTACTTCAGCTGTAGTCCTGCAATTCCATGGGTAACAGCAACTAAATCTTAGGTATCTTCCAGGCGTAGGATGGAGACAGTGCTAAGTAACAAGATTTACGTGAAAAAAATGCGTCATCTGGCCGTCTTTTAAATATTGTTAGTGTGGACGCGGAGACGACCGATTCAGGGGGAGCATTCCAGGGGTGGCGTACAAGAAAGGAAAAGAAATTACTGCAGCACTCCAGACGACAGTATTGTTCTGCGAGTTTCGCATTACTTCTGCGTTGCGATAAAGAGTGGCACACATGATGGGGTCGTGCATAATCAAGTTTGCCATAATAAGGTCGCCTCGTTATCTGTGATATCATCCGTTTCAGCCTTTGTCCGTATGGGAGATAGTGGATTCTAATGAAGTACTTGGATGCCGGACCTTGAGGCTGAGCCAGTGCATTAAGGTCGTGTTTCAGCCATGGATACCAGACTTGAATTGCGTATTCGACATGGAGGCGCACATACGTACTGAGGAACTGTCGAAAAATAGAGGCGTCCACTTATCCGAACACTAGTCGCAACAATCCGGCGTGTTGGTTACCAGATTTTGAGACCTTTTCGGATTGCTGCGACCAAGCTAAGTCATCCTGAACCAGCACACTCAGATCACGCACATACTTTCCGAGCCTGTATGAGCAGTTGAACTGGTATCGTATGTGGAGTACCTTGCATCGACTCTCATTAACGTGCAGTAACTTGATTGACCATTGGCGTGCTGCGTCTAGGTCACTCTAAAGCAGGATGTTGCGTAGCGTAGGGAAGCCTCGAGGTTAAGTGAAGAATAGTTTTAAACTAGCACCACACGTAAAATGAAATAGGTTTCAAACGACCATACACAAGATTACGGGACATATATTGTCGTTAGAACGAAAACGTCACTCTTACATGTGGTCGCCGAACTACTGTCAGTGGTTCAATGCATCTAAGCATAAACCGAGTTTGGTCAGTTTCGTCGAAGCTGAAGTGTAATCATTCCAGTCAACATCAAGATGAGGTGTGTGTTACACCAGATGGCTTATTTGCCATAGCTACCGTTCTACGTCGCTGGCATATCGCCAAGTAATGGCGGTATTGGCAAGTTCGATGTCTGCGTTGGTGGCTTGAGCTGAGTATTAACGGCGACTTTCGACTTTTCAGTTGTAAACAAAACATGACAAAATTCACCCGGCAGATGATGTCTTGATCGCGGTTGATGGGGGGGGGGGGGGGGGGGGGGAGGGCGTAGAACCGTCAGAACAAGTTCACTGCACCGGCCAGTGTATTTACTATAACGTCATGTGATTTACTAACCGCGTGCTTACATGCTAAGTCTCTTTACTTCAGGTGGTGGGTTTTTCAATTTTGTCCTAATGCTCTTCTTATATAAATGTCTACCTGTACTCTATTCCATTAACTTGCACACCTCACTTAAGCCAGTTGTATTCAATTTCCATAACATTTTCGTGTTCGCGGCATTTAAGTAAAGTACACTTTCTGACCTCGTGAACATATCTAGGATTCGTTTGTAAACAACTTATTTCATATGCTCATTAATTTGGGATTTATGTAACCGTTTCCTTATGCATTAATCGAGTTACTTTCTTTGTATCTCTCAAGTGATTGGCTGTTGCTTGATATCTCCCATGTGGCTGCGCTTGATGTGCATGTTGACAAGGTGCCTACCTGTCTATTACCCACTACCTCGTCCATCTGGCTCCAGGAGACAGTTGGTCGTTGCTGGAGGGGACGGGGTGCACGGTTCTTGTGGCCGTGTTAGGATCAAAGAGTGGTTCCATGCACTCAGGGTGGAGCGCCTTGTGTGCGCTTGATTCCCAAATAAAGCGTGCTTGTGTTTGCCTGTGAAAGAGTGTGGGCCGGCTCCGTTGATGAAACGTCGTTCCCATCCACATGCCTCTCGGTCTTATTCGGGTTTACACTGGATGTGAGGTGTGTGGTTGGAGCTGTTGGTGGTGCAGCGCAAGCCACCCATGGTCCCTCTGTAGGCGCAGGCGTCCTGTGGCTTGCCACAGTGACAGGCAACTCCGAAACCGGATGCCTCCAACTATATGATGTAGGCAAGTCAGTCGACCGTAGAAAGAGGATGTCAGACCGTGTCACGTGATCGGTGACCTCGTGCACATGAACCACAGTATGGCAGTGAGTGAAGTTCATGGCACGGTGTGGATGATGTTGTACTTTTAAGGCACCGGCTCCCCGAGCCTAGACAGTCCCGCAACGTGTTGGGCTGATTTCAGTCATTTGCAACCTAACTGCCCGAGACCAAACGTAAGCAGTACTGTTAAAGTGAATAATTGCTTCTTCAGTACTGCGCGCTTTTGGTACGCGGCTCGGGTTCAAATGACTAGATGTAATTCTGACGGACCAGCTGGGCATTACTTTTACTGTCGGTGCAACGCGAGGTATACAGTCAAACCTGCATTATTGCCCACCATCAGAATATTTCGAAAGTGAGCAATAAAACAGGGAGGGTAATTAACCGATATTGCTATTTTCCTAAAGGGAAACAACTATTGAATTATTGTACAGTATATCCCTTATATTGTAACGTTATACGAAGGAGAAATTAGGTACTTGTAACTAAAGCCTACAAAACTCATTTATTCAGAAGAGCATGACCTATAATTTAGTTATAACATTTGACATCTTACCTGGATAGCTATAGAAACTGGCGCTACGGTATTTGCTGAGAAAACAACGTCAGTTTACATTATTTTGAGCTGATACTCCAGTCACATTTTCACTGATGAAGTCCAATTTGGACAAGAAATCGTTGCCTAGCCAATGCACAATTCCGTAGATATACAGATGATTCACACAATTGTTTGCTCATGAATGCGACACGCTCTGATTGCTGTTACTCACGGAGGCATCAGGCAAGTCTTCTTCTGCGTCGCTGCCTTGCTTCTGTTACAGTCGGTCCTCTAAAATTTTATTGAGCATTTCATCAACAGCTGTCAGCTCTGAGCTACATTCCACATTGTCCTCAATGGCGACGAACTACTCTGCATTGAAGACTGGAATTGTGCAAGCGCTGATGTCGTCCGCAGCGATCACGGCGTCTTCAGAAAGTGCATCAGATGCCAGTCGACTGAAGCCAAAATGCCGAAAGAAGGCTTTTATTGTTGCACGGGTAAGTTGTCTAACTTTTCGAAACAAACTAAATTTCATCCAGCACATAAATGTTGGTGCTGACATCCACCGCCGACGATGAGCCAGGTAACACGTCGGTTTCGATGTGATAAAGAATTCGGTCCACAATTTCCTATCTGGAACAGATTTTCAGATTTATGCTCACACATTGGTCCATGGGTTAAAGTATGCTGGTCGTGTTTGTCGGCAAAAATTACATTTGAATGTTTCTCAGGTGTTCTGCCCGTGGATGCGCTGTGCCATTATCCAAGAACAACATAAGTTTTCGGCCACGTTGGCCTAGCTCCTTGTCGTATTCGAGGACCCACTAGGTGAAAAGTTCATTCGTCATCCGGGTATTTTCGTTAGCTCTTTAAATAAAGAGAAGTGTGTCCATGTTGCCGCTATTAAAACATAATGTTTCTTACTTTTTCCAAGCAAAACCGGTTTTCTTTTATCCGTGCCTAACATATTCGCACAGCACAGGAGAGTGATCTCATCCACGGCCTTTTAGATCTGCTGAGCTGGTCGGTAGTAAAACACAATGAGTCCTCTACAATTATTCGGTACAAAAAGCCCATTTCGTCTGCCTGTACTCGTTGTTATCATCAAGTGCGTTCAAAAGTTCAGGCAGTCTATAATTCAGCCGCAGAACCCTTCGCCATGCGCAGGTTTGTACACAATTTGATTTCTATTCTTCCATCTTTGCAACCATCATTCTATGACAGAAAAGCATTTCCAAGTCTTCTTCCGGATTCTTCTGCCTTTTTTCAAAAGGGGGCCTGTGAGTAATTGGTTGTCTTCACGAACCGATTTCATCCAGTCTTTCAATGCAGTTTCAACTTCTTCACCCTTTCTATATCGATTCTTTTGCTGAGAGCTTGCAGGGCCATGCGACAAATTCTGCTGAAGTTCCTTTTCGCTGGCAATCAACCTGGCTAGGGTATGACGAGAAATGTGTACATCACGCTGCAACATGGAATGTAACCTCCCTCTTGGATAAACTTTAATTTGGTACAAAACGTCCAACTTTTCTGTCAGAGACAAGTCCTTTCTGTTATTTGACATACTTGTGTGTAACCAATAGAGTACTGACAAATTTGGAGAGGAAAGATTACCCGACTCTGTTCAGTCTTCGAGCTCTGAATAAGTCCGAGGGTTTGCCCACAGCCGTCTGTACACTTAGCTTGCTCGTGTACTGAATGACCTAGGCAATCATTTTGATCTACCAATAACGTTGCCGACATCTTTTCGTACTTGACTAGATCGGACTAGTTAGCTGGGATGTAATCGTAATAAAAGATAGTCCGAGCGTAGGCGTAAAATTGACAAAGTGACAAGAGCACAGCCCACGCAGCTGAGCAACTGATCGGTGGGACGGTATCGGCAAAGAGCAATTCGAAGGTGAACATTGAGCATATTTATGAAAATGAAATTGTATTTTTAAAACTGGATACTAACTCTCAGTGGGTTTTAAACGGGGTGGCAAGAAAAGCAGGACCGACTGTATTTGTGGATGTCTACCGTCAGTTGTTATAAGCGACAGAGCCTCACATCACACACTGTAGCCTATGGTGCCAAAAGATTAGGGGACCCTGAACTTTTTCACTTTATTCTCTGAGCCCCGACATATGTTCTGGTAGACTTACTGAAAGTTCATCGGTACTTTAAAAGGGAAAACCATCTCATCTAACCAGCTATCACACGGTATACTGCATCAAGCTTTTGATAACGGCTGCTTCAGCTTCGTGATTGTGTGCACTCTTCCATCTAAGATGTCCAGCTATAGATCAATTAACTCCATTGGCTTCCACTTATATCTTGCCGAAGTCTCTTATTTCAAAGGTCAGGCTTCAGGCAAACTGCGGGGATTGCCATGAATATGTTTGGAGCCATTATGACCCGAATCTTGAACCTTGAATGCAGGTTTACTCGTAAAAGTCACGTAGATCAGTTACAGTTCCAGGACGTGGATCAGTGGATAGAAATCCCATAGCAATAAAAGTTATACGGAAGATCCCACTTCAAGCTTAGCTGCTTTATGTGTCTTTCCGTGAATCCAAAACCAAAGTCTGGGCATCGATCAGAAATCCACTGTTCATAGAATAAATGCTTATTTTAAATCTCGCCTCCATTAGAACCACTCACAAATATGGAACACACCTCCTTGCTATTGCATACTCGGCCAGCCTTCTGACTTCGTTCATCTAAATCTAAATCGATTGCGTACTATCATTCAGTTCGCCACTTGCAGCGATCGATCGTTCGATATATAAAAGGCATACTCACCAACTCCTTCCTTTTTTTGTCTTTTAGTATGGCATCACAATATGTTCCGTATTGCCTTTCACTGTGTGTGCGTTCAATGTCTTGGGCTTGGGTAGCGGTCTTCCTCTCCGGTTGTTGTTGCTGACCCTCTCTCTGCAGTGTTCACTTATGACGCACTCTTCTCAGTTGCACCCGATTCCGTCGAGGGATTTTGCCCCAACCTTTACTTCATGGCTCCTCTCTCACTTCCGGTCTTCGATCACTCCTTTCCGCCAGCATCCACGGGATTCCGGTAATGGCTGCACCCATTCTTCTTCTCCTGTAGCTAGTGGTGGGAGGCTTTTCGATCCGCGATCATAGTACGATTTTTGCGTTAGCATTCTGTTCCACAGTCGGTCGTGGAGAACACCGCCCAGCACTATCTCGGGCTGTAGTAGAGTAGTAGCGGTCGGTATTAGCGCCCTTGTTCGGCGACTGAATATACACTGTGCAGGACTTGCTCTGATATCAGTAGATGGCGGGTTTCTTCGATCCAGTAACATTATGTAAGCATCTTTCTAGATCTTCTTGGCTTCTGTAAACACTTTCTTCAACTCCTTCAATGCGGACTCAGTCTTTCCGTTTGATTGGCTATGCTACTGGCTGGTTAGCCGGTGACGAAAATCCCACTTCTTGCTGAAAACACGAAACTCTGCGCTATTAACTTACGGCCCGTTATCGGAAATCAATGGAACAATGGTTCATACGGGTAAAAATGTTGCAGCTTAACTGGTCCCACAAGATGATCAGATTGAATATTAGCAATATACGAAAAATTGTCAGCAACTTTAGGTACACACCGGTGGACTCACCGCTGTATTCGTACATATAAATGCATTGTAAGTCAGGTTCGATAACACACATATATATCCGCCTACACCGATTTCCTGAGGGCAGGGAAGCACAATATTTGTCTGCGTCCTGTTGTCACTAAGTGAACCGAAATCAAACCAGATGATGCAGGTGTTGTTGTGCATCATCGAGTCGCATTTTTAAAAACAGCTGGCGTGGGCACCAAAATTACAAAAGTCGAAAGAGCTTTCCAGCGGCGACGAATTCAAAGAGAAAAATAGTTCCGGTGGCATTCTAGCCGACTGTATTGCGTAGCCAGTTTCAGCTGGTGACCCCACAATTTTGTGTTGCGGTTTACTTTCAGGACGTGGCAGCAAGCATGATCGGAATTTTTCAAGATCTGGAATGCCAAAATGAGGTCTTCTCGTAGACGGTGATAACTTTCGCTGTACTCTCTTAAAGTGTTCGCTCGCAGTTGGTGCTGTAGGTAGAGCATTTGCTTAACATTCTTAGTCGCCCTTTGCTGGGCGGTATCCAGCGCAACCAAGTCGCGCTTTAACCAGGGTTGCCAGGTCTGAATCGCATACTTCCCATAGGGCCTCACATACGCATTGAGCATTGGGGGAAGATGAGGGATCGAACCACCGGACCCTCCGTAAGAGAACCAAGTGTTGTTAGCGGTTTGGAGGCCTTCAAAGACTGCGCCGAACACACGAAGTCGTCTTGCACCACCACCAAAATGTCGCACTCTTGTGAGGCGGTTTTTAGTATGTGGTCTCCAAGCTTAAATACGCAAATGGGCTTGTGGCGTACATGTACAGTCTTGCACTTGTCCGTGTTAAACGAAGTAGATTTGCCTTTGACCATTCAAAGGCACGGTCTAAGTCTCTTTGCAGCACATCGTGAGCGTCCTGATAACTGACCACCTGCCATATGTTGATCTTATCGGCAAAAAGCAGGAACTTCGACTCGATGACACCCGCGAGGTTGTTGATTAAGAGCAGGAATAGGCGCGGCCCTAACACCGATACCTTTGGGACACCGCAGTCTACGTCGATAGGATCAGAAAATGAACCCCTAAACCGAACCTGAAGACGCCGCTGAAGCAGGAAATTTCCAATTTATCCAAGGACCGGGTTTCCAATTCCGTAAGTACGCAGCTTTTAAAGAAGAATTCGGTGATCTAAGCATTTGTAGGCTACAGAAAAGTCAAGTAGATGACATCAGTGCCGGTTTCACTGTCGGCAAGTGCGATCCAACTCCACGTGCAGTCAGAAGTTTTGTAATACATGACCGATACCGACGGAATCCGTTTTGCTTCTGTGCCGTGATGTAAGAAGTTTCAAAGGAGCACATTAGAACCTCAGCTGTGATTGACTCCATCAACTTTGAGAGCACCGGAAGGAGAATCACTGGGCGATAGTTAACGAGCTCCGAACAACTGCCACCCTTGAAAATTGGGGTGATGATGCCCTGCTTCCACATATTGGAGACCTGTTGTTAATGCATACATGTTTTGAAAAATCGAGATGCTGGTTCAGCTATTCCCGTAGCTGCCACGTGAAGCGCTTCTGGGGGAATGTTGTCAACACCGGGGGAACTATGGGTGTACAACGATATCAGCTTCCTCAAACCGGTCGCTGAACTAAAGGTGACGTGTGTAACTAGTGGAGTGTGGGGGAAAGAGACAAGTATGTGGCATATGCTGGTGGCACATCGAAATATCGAAGCATATTGCAGCCGTGGAACGTTGGTTGCATCCTCAGAAGATTGAGCACATCCATGTGCTAAGATAAGTGGGGGAACACCACGCTTCACACTTCGGAGGCTGTTCACATGTCTGTACAGGTTTGTTTTCGGCACAAAAGCCTTCTGCTAGGCTTCGCTTGTGAACCAATTTGTCCTCGCTTACAAGTGTGACACAGTGCTTACGATGCACTACATAATAGCTCTAGTTTTTATGGTTAGGGTTGGCCCTATACACGTGCCACGCATTGTCTCTTAACGCCATGCGTTTTAGGGTTTAGTTCCTAATGATTGATGGTGCTCATGTACAACGAATTGGTCTGTTAGCAGATGCAGATTTAAGCAGATCGCTGAACATGTCAGCAAACCTTTCATGCTTTATCAATGGAGCAATAGTTCGAAAAATCCCAGATGATATCCTCAGCAATTTCTGTGAGTGCGTCGTAGTGTGTGATTGTTCTTGCAGATATTCCGCACTTATTCATAGAGTATTTTTACATGATCACTTCGCCTCAGAGGGGCTCTCTATCTTTAGTTTCCGATCATGAACACTTCGTTCGGGATTACTTGATTAAGCACAGATGGCTTATTTCCCGTGCCGAATCTGGTGGGCGAACAGACATGGCTAAAGAGCGGAATGCCTGCGATAGGCTCTTGCAGGTCATTCTTGAATTGTTCGGTGAGCGTAGCCGAAACTTCCAAATCGTGGACATTGAAGTCGCCGGAGGTGAGAACATGGCTGTATCACTATCGAAGTACCCTCCCCAATACATTCGTCTGGTAGGAGTCCACCTCTGGGGTGGACATTGGTGGACGATAAATAACTGTCAAAAGGCAGGTGTCGTTGCACCTTAGTGGCTGACTGCACCAGAGCGAGTCACTGAGCAGCGTTTTCAGATCGTCCACCGGTTCGCGCTACAAGTCGTTACAGTGGTATAAAATTACCCCACCGCCTTTACAGGGGCGATGGTTTCGAATGAGGAACATACCGTGTATCACGACTTAGGCGTGGGTGATTTCTGAATGCAGCTAAGTCTTGGTTACGAATATGAGATCCCAGGCGTATGATGTATTACGTAGCCGCAGCTCAGCAAGCTTGCTCAGTAGACCTTGTGCTTTGGTGTACATGCAGGAAACTTTCTCTGTTTTTAGCAATGAATGGCTAGATGTGGACTTTGCGTATGATGTTGTACTGACCGGTGAAAGGTCGGCAACTAATCGTTTTTTGGGTTTGGTGATGACGAACTCATCTGTGTCAGCTCCAGAGATCCCGCCATTACATCAGTGCTCTTCTCTTTATATGTAGTGTATGGAGTGTGTTTGCCAGTTGCATTTGCTATCTGGGTGAAGTTATCCGAATTGTTATCTAGAGGTGGTCCGACTAAGTGGCTGCTTTCACTGCCACGCGTCATAATCAGCCATTACTCCGCAGATAACTCAGCACCAAACACACTTTAAACAGGCAGCCCGATTAAGAGATGGCAGCAGACGCGTCACTGGTGTCGGTTGCGAGGCTTGTCATGTAAAGTCTCGAGCCAAGCACAAGGCGAGTCACGTGGACTCCAGCCCGGAAGCCGAGACGGACCAATGGCACCCAGTTCGGTCATCAGTGACTTCATTTCCCGCTGCCAAGTCAACTTCTGTCCACCTTGAGCCTTGCACCACCCTACACCTCGTAGGTATAAACAAGACCCTCTTAGGTAAGCGGTGACCAGGCATACGTAGCACGTGCCCGAGCCAACGCAACTTATTCAGTGCTATCTGTTGGTCTAGGCAGTTAGCATGCTTATCACTACCTAGTGCTCGCCTACGAACATCATCGTTGCGGACACGCTGGTTCCATCTGACACCAGCAATGCTTCGCAGACAAAGATGATCAAAGACTTGAAGATGCCTCAGATCTTCAGATCGAAGGGGCCAAGTCTCACTACCATAGAGCAGAACTGTCCTCATTGTGGCCTTGTATACACGGCCTTTCAGAGGAAGGGAAATTCCCTTCTGTCGCCAAAGATGCCGCAAGTTCAAGAAGGCAGCTTTGGCCATTGCAGTGCGTGATCTGACGTCAGTTTCTACGCGCCCATCGTTGCTGATGCAGTTGCCAAGATAAGTGAATTGATCACCCACCTTGAGTTCCTGCTTAGCAAGGGTCAAGGGGTCATCAAGTGGCTGGTGTTTATGCAGCTACACTTTGCACTTTGAAAGTGTGAAGTGCATACGAAATACAGGAGGACGCCAAGTAGCACTTTGGCGCCCACTGTGTCTAAAAACAGTGCTACTAAGAAACAACTGATGCTGCACACCCTGTTGCAGCAGACGCTCACCGCTGGCAGTTCGTTCGGCGTTAAGCCCATAATTACCACTCAGCTGAGCTTCTGCAGAGCTCAGACGCCCTACTTGTGCGTTCATATCCCCTGCAAGTACTATAATATCTGAAATAGTAGCACTGCGTAATAGCGTGTTCAGTTAGTCATAGAATGTGTGCTTGACAGCATTTGAACTGCAGTCAGTGGGAGCATGAACGGAAATCACAAACAAACAGCGTTTTGTATTATTTCGTGAATCCACCTTAGCTGATGTTGCCAAACGGGCTGCACATAGACGGCTGTTCACCGGAATCCAATCAACCAACGATGGCTCAGCCTTGGAGCTTAGAATGATACCTACATCAGCTTGACCCGTGAGTGCTGCATCAGCGTCTCCAGATGCGTGCAACCAACAACGAGAGGATAAGTAGGGTGCAGTTAATTCAACAACCCCGTTAGGGTCATTGATCCTAGTTTCGGACACACAACACACATCAATATCCAGTGTGTCCAAGGTGCGTGGGAGTACAGTCTGTTGAGCTCTTTGTCATAGAGTGCAAACGTTGAACGCCGCCATGGAAACTGCACAGCGTGACCTTATAAGGGACTTTTGCCGGTAGGCGTCCGAGAGGTGCTGTGGAATGGTGGCTGCAGACGGTTCTACTCCACTGGCACTTCGGTTGCTGTCAATTAAGCTGGGAAGTATAGAAGGAAGGTTAGTAATGGGGGTCGGGATGAGAGTAAGAGAAACAGGAAGAAAGGAAAGGAGGTGCCAGAGTAGCATGTTTCGCTTATCCGCCCCGTTGTATGTAGCAGATAAGGCGACCCTTGATAATCCGCGAGACGGCCGATGCAGGATGAAGTTTATGTTTGAAGAAAATGTCATGGTTGTATGTGGGTTGAGATACTGCCAGGGCGCCCAGACCTAGACAAGAGGACGATTAGGGTCCTCATCCAAAGCCTTTGGCTCAAAAGCCTGCCCGCAAGGCAGCGAGGAGGTGGCTATGGTTTAGATTTACAGAAATGGACGCCATCCCATTTCAAACCCCCAACTTGGAGGATCAGGGGACTGAGTTTGTCTGACCTCTCACCATTGACCAAGCTGGTAGGAGTAGCTCTCAAGGTGCTCAGAGGCACCACCCCGTATAGCTCAATGGGTCAGCGAGGTACGCAAACCGTCGCACCACGTTAAGGTCCAGTCTGCTTGCTACGGATCCACATCAGCGGCGGACCTTGGCTTCTTCGGTCGCGCTGCGCATTATTCGTGGACGACTTGAAGGTTTGTATGATTATTAATTCTCCCAGCGACTGTGACGTCCTTCAGCAGGACCTCGTCCGCCTATCCCGGTGGTCTGCAGCAATTGCCCTACAGGTCAACCCGGCCAAGTCATCATTTATGAGCCTGGGGAGACGTGGTAATGGGCACACGTACACCCAGACCGGCCACCCGCAGCATCCCACCAGTTCTGTAAAGGATCTAGTCACGCTCTCAAGCAGTGATTTGAAGTCTGTCGACAACACGAACAGACTATGCAAACGGCCTACGCCTGCTTTGGGCACCACAACGCAGCTTCTACACTTGGTCTGAGGAGATTGCCACCCGTTTGATCTCTTCCATAATAAGACCAGTGCTTGAGTACAGCTTACCCGCCTATTGTCTGATCATAATATGTGAGGCGCAGAGACTGGAACGGGTCCAGCATGTAACTACGCAGCTGCTTCCCAGTTTACGAGGTAGCCAAACGAGGACCGATGCAGGAGACTAGGGCTTTATACCCTTTCATATCGTCGGCTCCGAGTTGCTCTCATTATGACGCACCGGATACTGCAGTTTGGCCCCTTCTCTATGTTGAAGCCACTGCTGCACGTTCATACAACAAGCAGCACACGCGGATACAGTGATACCTGATTTAAAGCGCTTCGCTTAACCTCTATGCTTCAAGCGTCGAGTGGTGAAATATTGGAACAAATTAACGGCGGCGCTAGTCGAGGCAAAATCGGAATGTAAGCGATTCTTTAACGCTCACTTTGCGGACTACAGGTACAGGGAGAGTATCGCACGCAGATAAGATGTTGTGCAGCTCCAAGCTGCTGCCACCGCGCCGGAAGCAGCGACGTACTTCTACGCATGTGCCCGATCCACCTACAATGGAACAACAAAGATTTTTAGCTTTTCGTTCTTTATTTGCAGTAGTCAGTATTCATAACCCATCCTGCACATCTGTCCGGTAGAGAAATGATCAATTCGGGATTTGGGCTCAGTTCTGTAATAGCCTCTCTGTGTCTCTTAAACAGAATCTTGGACTTGCGCTTCAAAAATGTCTGCAATTCTTCAAGACACTAGAAAGTCATGCGCGGTACAGTACAAAAAGGTGGGAACACAGGATGAGACCAAAATCACAAGGTTGTTGAAGGAGCTGAGGAATTCGAATGTCATATGTGCCGTACTGTTTGAGCGGCTAACTCCAGTCGGATCACATCCATCCCGACTCTATGCTTCCGATGGTTGAACTGTCTGCCTCCGCCTTCCATTCGGTCGATAAATGTATTGGAGAACTATCAGGACCGGTGCGTAAAACACCGTACATTTATGCTTCAAAAGATTCTTTTGCTTTTGTTACATTGGCGGAATATCTGACAGTAAGTGGGGAACTGATGCCATCGTCCGTTTACAAAGGGAGTGGCCCGAGGATACTGAAACTAATGGTGCAGTCACAACAGATGGCCGTGAACTTAATCTGTAGCTGGCTATTACCACGCAACACACTTCCTTCGGAACCACGACTGAAAACTGCAGTTACAGAGCCACAGACACTCGCTGTTCTCGCGGAAATGACACCACCAGAAACTCAATGCAACCACAACAGCGATTCAGAAACCCGTGCGCGAAGATCTATAGCTATCGAGAAGGCTGCCGATGGACTACATACTGCAGGTACAAGTGAGACCAAAAATAGATCGCATTCATGTCGAGCTCTGGCAACTCACCCAAAAAACAATTAGGTGCCAGCCTCTCATCGTTCGACACAAATCCACATCATTCAAGTGCTCCTAGACAACAGCTTTTGACATCTGAGAAGCTCCTCAGAATGTACACCAAGGCTCAAGACTCATTGAGTAAACTTTCCGAAATGCGGCTGCGTCAAGGAGCGAAATCCTGCGACCTCCTCTCTATAACCGAGACATTGTTACGCCCTAAGTGGCATGGAGATCGCATTGCCATACATGTTCGTGGATTCTGCACTACCGACCCAGCAAAGATGGAGGCGTGGCTCTGTACTTTCTCAACGACCTCCAATGTGAGCTCATAGAGGATCCGGTCAGCACGGTAGCAGATTCTTTTTGGTGCTATCTACGTTTACAAAGCGACCGCACTTGCTTAGTGGCGGTCATCTATCGCCAGCTTTTATTCATTTCAGACTGAAACGGCGTCTAGGAGGGTCATCCAACACATGGGCCTCCTAAAAAGTGCATTCGGATGATGCGACCCTTCGATGTTTACACAACTTCTCGGATCATATATACGGCCACATGTGGAATACGTAATACAGGTTTGGCAGCTATGGCTAAAGAGAGATCTCACCGCCTTGCAGCTACCCCGACGCCGAGCAACCCCAAATGTCAAGGGTCTGTATAATTTGCCGTATGAAAGAGGACTTTAAGTGATCGGGGTCTTCAGCGGATCGTATCGGCGATTGCGTATGGACCTCAGTTTGACTTACTAGATTTTGTGAGATCCCAACCACACATGCTGCCATTTGCCAGTGCTGTCACAACAGCAGTTTCAGAGACCACCATCACAAACTGGCACAACGGCAAAGTTCTTTGGAATGCCGTCGGAATTTCTTTTCCGTGCGCTTTTTCAGAATGTGAAATACCCTACTAGAATCTATTTGTACTCCCACACTGACAGAGTTCAAAGCTCGAGTTGACCGTGCACTTATTTCGTTGCACCATCTTACAAAACTCATTACCTATGTATAAACACGTGTCTGTAAGAGATTTCACTGACTGTCAAATCCTAGATTTTGTTCCAGGTTTTTCCCCTCCTGCATGTGTACACCCGAAGCAGACACGATTTTTACAAACGTCCCATTTGCACTCATTCCTTACAAATTTAGCTCGGATTTACAGTCTATACTGCGTATACTTTAGTGCATTCACCGGTGTAAACGCAATTTTGCTAATTTTTGTTATTTTTGAAGTTTCACCATAACCATTCTACAGGACCTGTTAAGTGGTAGCATTTTTACCCGTATAAAACCATTGTTTCATTGACTTCGGGTCACTTTTCACAAGCGTTCCGTTGCTGGCAACTGTCAATCTCATCCGCGATTACACGACAGTAAACTATTTACATATTGACATCGCAGTGCTTGAATTAAAGGAAATGATCTTATGATGCACTTTCGACTAGAAATTCGTGTTTGAAGTATGTTATTATAGACAGATAAGTGGTTGCGATGAGGTCGCCTCTAGGGCCATTGCTTACCACTATCTTTTGCCAGGCTTGAACTTGGACCCCTTCGACAAACTGTCCCGTGATTTAATTCCTACCGGAGGAACATGGATGAAAGGTTTATACTTGTTGATGCATATGCTGACATAGCCCCTTTGTTAGGTCAGCTCAATAGCTAGCACCCCTCTTGAAGTTCACAAATGGAGTTGCAAGCTATGGAAAGATAGATTTTCTGGACATGCTGCTAAGCAGACGAGAGTATAGCTCACTCCAGAAGGGTCTATCGATTGTCTGCTGGGATAAGCTAATATGCACAATTTCGCAGCTTTGTGCAGTTAAAGTGCCATTGAAACTTAGTTCGTTGCTTGTATTATCGCGCCAACAAAATTTTTCGTCCCGAAACTTTAGAAAGTAAGAAGATTGCGTCCTTAGAACGCTACAAGATGATGCTTACACCGCTCCTTTTATTCGGAGGCACTCTGTGAGCCGTGACCGAGGAGAAACAACTGTGATGGCGCCGAGAAAGAGTGTTTAGGTTTCCGTCCCTTTTAAAGAAGATGTCATCTTCGAATTACTGCACAGAAGACTCCTAGAAGCAGTAGTCAGGTCGTTCCCTGTTGCCTACCAGCAACTTGTTACAGAAATTGTCCCATTTATTACCCAACCTCTTAAGAATGGATTCCCGGTCCTCTCCGAATCGTTTATCCTAAGTTAATTTACTTGCATCTGTGGTATAAGATACCTGGGACACACGACCAGACGCTTGGCCACACGGATAGCGGAACATCGGTCATCAGCATTATGGGAGCGCACAGAAACATCAACAGCTCTATTTTGGAACACTTACTCCAAGGCGGGCATCAAGTTGCGAGCTCGGAACTTTTACAGTTTTCTGGGCAGCACCAAACACTATCCAAACGGAATTAGATAGCGCCTTCTAATGACAGCTGAGGCCTATGCGCTCCGACTAATGCAACCTGAACTGTGCAGACAGAGGACACTAGTACAGACGCTACATTTGCTCTGGCTCTGTTCTCACCGAGAGCGCCGCTTATTTTGATCTTAGGCGGTGACCCAGTGACCCCATCGGACGACCGAACCGTCTTGTATTGTGAGCTTGCGCGTATGTGCATGTGCGTTAACATCACCATTGACTGGAGAGCCGGATCAATAAATAATACAGCGTGTTTAGACTGAATCAAGTTTAGCCCTGCTATCTTAACCTATCGCGATTTTAACCACTTAGCCTGATAAGAATTAACCATAAAAGCCATTTCTTCACTAGTTTGAATTCTTACATCCCTATGGGCTTGTTTCACGAACTCCAGATCTATGGCATTGTTGACCCACTCCTGTGTTTGATAGGTAAGTTCCTGCACGAAAGTCGGTTGGGGTTGCGAGTACGAGTATCGTTGTCCGACGCAATTATGGTGGAGTGCGCTTTATCCCAAACCTCGGTGCTAGGGCCTCGTCTATTCTTAGATTTCCTAAATGATCTAGCGAGGTTAATTACTTCCGATTTACTCCGCTTTACTGATGCTATCAGGATATGATGAGCGATCAGGGAATCGGACGACCACGAAAAGCTGAAGCACGATTTCGAACTGGTCGGTTCAAAATACCCTACCATATAATGTGGAAAAATGTCACGCTGTTCAAGTACGCCATAGGCATGACCACGTGCATTGGCTTGGGTACATATTTTGCAATCTACTTCCTGAGAACTCGACCTTAGTGTCCTCAACTGTACAAAACAGGCTGAGGCAGCTGCGAAAGTGACAACCAGCACGTCGGCCCGTTGCGGAGGGCATTCGGGAGTTTTGACCCATCAGTCTGTCCCATGATGCGCAATTCCTACGGGCGTCCTCACGTTGAATAAGCCATCCACGCTTGGCACCCATGGTGGATGCGCGACCTGAAGGTGCTAGAGGCACCACAACACAGCGCCAACAAGAACATCAAATGTCTGCGCAAGCTGTCCTACTAGCAAAGGCTGAAGCCACTGGGGGTTTTCAGAGGACGCTACCAAAGGCTGTGCGGTGCTCATATTAGTGTACCAACTACTGAGTGACCTTCAACAAATATGCCGCCATTTAGTAAAAGAGCCATAACACTAACCTCAGAGGTAACTGCATGAAACTGAGGGAACACTACAGCCGTCTGGAATGCCGACAGAACTATTTTCCGCTTCATATTTTCCAACCCGGAACTCTCACCCAAACTAAATTCTTTCCTCCTTCACCATGGATTTTTCAAGAAATGACTGGATTCTGCCACTGGTCCCCATGCACTTTCTTGCCCAAGATGAACAATGAAAAATGATTTATAACGGGTAAAAAAGCATATGCTTGACAGGTCCCGTAGGGTGGTTGGAGCAATAGATAAAATAGAAGGATAATCGAACAAGTAAATCGTTTTTTAAGCCTCTACAGATTTCAATACACCACTTCATAATGATAGTTTGAAGTATGGACTGGATGTCTGCACCCAAAGTAGAGCTGTTATATTACAGCAAATGTGGGAAAAAGAAATCAAGGGAACGGATAACGCTCACTCGTGTGTTGCTTCCGTTGAGAGATGTGGTACGTTACTCCAGTTTGTATACGTCCATGTCGCTCATTGGGACACTTCTGTATATAACATCACCGCCACTTTGCGGGGAGGGTCAGTAACTTCATGGTTTGGGTTTCGTTATTTCGTCCTCCGAATAGGACGTGCTATGCCAAATAATGCAAGTTGGAAAGTGTGTCATCTAGGCGTTTTTAAATGGTGCCAATGTGGGGGCAAGGACGACGTGAGTGGGGAGCGCATTCCAAGCACAGGACACACGTAGTGAGAAAGAGTTTCGTCGACAATCAACTCGGCTGTAGTGTGTAGCCAGTTTGAGCTGATTACCTCTCAGGTTGGTATTTTGGCTCAGCTGCAAGAGACTGCGACATGGGTGATTTGGATTCATCAGTATTAAGTAGACCATGATGAGGTCTCCTCGGTGACGACGATATTCACCACTGTACAATCCCAGAGACTGCAGTCTGCGTTGGTAGGGGATGTGAAACAGGCCTCTGACGAGCTTCGTTGCTCTACGCTGTGGAGCTTCAAGTGCACTGATGTCGCGCTTGCGCCAGGGACGCCAGGCCTGGATCGCATACTCCACGTGGGGTCTCACGTAAGCGCTCAGCATTTGCGGAAATACAGATGGCTCGAAATTTCCGAAAGCCCTCCGTAAGAGTCCGAGATGTTGACTGGCCCTTTTCGATGCCTTTTCAGCTTGTCTGGAGCAGACAAGATCGTCCTGCACGATCACTTCGAGGTCGCATTCCTGGGAAGCATGTTGCAACGGCTGGTCCCCGAGTAAGTATTCATGAATGAGCTGATGGCGTAAGCTCACGACTTTGCACTTGGCGACATTGAAGTGGAGCATGTTTTCGGATGACCAAGTCCTACTTTGGAATATATTAATCATGCCTTCTAAACGGATTGATGTTTCACATAAACTTAAGGTGGCAGTACATGAGTGTGTATCCTTGAGTTTACTTTGCTCACTGAGTACATTATCCATAATTGCCCCCGTGTGGTCGTATTGTTAGCATACAATTCTCATTGGACAATACTAGTATTCAGCGACGTATTTGCTCGATAGACGCTGAAACAGACAACGTACACATCTTTTTATCTTGAAGTTTTACCCCTGCCATCCTACGGGACTTGTCAAGCAACTGCTCTTTTACCCGTGACGAATCATTGTTCATTGTTCAACACAGCCGTAGTACAAAACGGAGAGGTCACCCAATGAACCTCGCAGAACCGCATAGCCATCTGGAGTGCCGCAGGATTTTCTTTTCCATTCGTGTGTATCACCCGTGAAATGCTCTTCCAGAATCGGTCGTCTCTGCAATAGGGCTAGCAATATTTACAAGACGGTTGGATGACAAACTCATCCACGTATACTTTGTTACTTAGCACTATTTCTCCATCTTACTCCTTGAATATACCTTGCATTTATTTGCTGTTACATGTGGGTGCTGGAAAACCAGGCGGAGTACAGGACTAAATCACAGCAAACGATGTTTTCTCTTTTAAAGTACCAATGGCCTTGTTAGTATTTTTCGATAACCTCACTAAACTACTCAACGGCACTTGTAATGAAGTGCTCCATAAATCTCAAATCAAATCTGAATCCGACTCAAATGAGGCGTACTTTCGTGTATCTGCCTAGCCGTGGAGTATGCGAATGCATCGGGAAGAACCCTCTCAAAACTCACTACGGTAACATCTGATGCTCAATTACAAGAATGTAGAAATATCCAACAAAATCAGGCCTTTGTGTACAAAAACTGAACTACATATGAAAGTAATAAGCAGAAGACCGTCCTCAAGCTGGCAAAATCTCAGCATGTGCAGCACCGCGAATACCTGCAACACACCCACAGACTGCAAGTCAAAATTCGATCGACCATCTTCTTAGTGAGATGTATAAATCTATTAAACCAACTGCTAATGCATTTACGCGTAAGTGTAAGTCCAGTTACTGGTACCTACGTGTATTCCTAATCCCTGTATGGACCCGTAGTCCGTTTAGACGTAGGAAAAACATCAACGCCGAATAGTACGCGTGAAACTGTAATCCGCTCTTAACCGCAGCCAAGTAAAAACGTGTAGGACCAAACGAACCAATGAGAAACCGAGACCAATCAGCGAATGCACTATGGTCATGTGATTGGGCGCGTGTACTTGATGGGTGTAGCATGAAGCATCGGTTGTGGACGTCCGTAACAGTTACATTTCCAGTATTTATAGCAATTTCTCACTATACCGAACCTGTTAAAAGGACTTGCTCCACAACAATCTCAAGAAACATTAACGGAATCTGGCTTAAACGACACATTTTGTAATGGCGTGGAAGGTAACGATCATGGGAAAGAATGGGAAGCCACTAGAAAGAGCGAGGACCTTTGGACTTAATGGACGAGATCACACGACGCAACGTAAACCCCACATAAGGCGAGGAAAGCGAAGCGCCTGCCAATAACGGGAACGGGTCTGACCCAAGGAGGACAAGGAGTGGATTTGTCCAAAGGGCTATAAATCAGACAGAAGAGATTTAGTCCGAGCATCCAGAAGTTAGATCAAGCTAGATTTCGCAATTGCGATTAAGCAACTTAAGAGGCTTAGAACAACTCCGGGATGGTCAGACTACGGAAGCGAGGATACGGTATCCGATAGGCATCCAAACTCTCCACAGCTGAGGAGAAATGATGCACGAGTGTGACATACGGTGATTTCACATGTACCTTGGGTTATGAGAAGGAAACATGAGCGATATTTGCGCACTTGCGCAACAATTTGGTTAACTGAGGTCACTTGAAATAAAAATTGTGCTTTCTTGCCACTTTGTTCTCGTTAGAATATAGTGGCGCGCGTATAGAGCAGAATCCCAACCCACTACGCACCGCGCATTGCCTTTCGCTCGACGTCACATCTCTGCTCCGATGTCCGTCGATCCACGAGGTTCTTCCGACCTTTTTGCCCTTGTAGTTTCGCTTCCGCTCGTCATATTCCGATCAGGCTGGATTCGTTCTAATGCTCTCGATTAAGCTAATCGGTGTTGTGTCACTGTGTTTGGGGTTATTCCTGGCGGCGTAACCAAAGGCGCATCTCTCAGGAAAATTGTGCTCCTCACTAATACGTTCCCTGCTCTTCTCTGTCTGAGACAGATGTCATTTGTTGCTCGTTGACCATTTCCGGTTTGTTCCGTGGGCATTCGAGTTTCTTTGTCGACTTTTGTCCCCGGTGCTGTCTTCAGTTATCCTCTCCCTTAGTTTCGGCGTTGGTTCTTGCTTTCTGAGCCACTGCACCCGTCCCCTCTCGAAGATGTGGTTCGCTTATGTGTCATGGCCGTAGGAGGGGTGTATTCACCCACCGTTTCGCCGCCCCGCCGTCATTTCTGAATTTCACTCTTTTCCGACCCCTTATTGTGTAGGAACCCTTCCAACATTGATTGAACTTGTTCGCACCTGGTCCTCCATATGTGCCAGTGGATCATTATTGCGCAGCCTTACTTGGTCTCCTTGTTTAAATGATATCCATTTCTGCGTTGTGTGTCTTGTGTCATAGTTTCGCTTGTTCCGTAATCGTTGAGCTTTTGTTCCTCTACTGGCTTTGGTTTGCAGACCTGCTAGCTGTGCTTCTGGATGTTCGTACTCGCGATCCATTTTCAACCAAGTATCCAGAGCAATTCTGGACTCTCTCACAAACTGTAATTCAAAAAGCAAAATCTTTATGTTTGACTTTATGATGGTTCGATAAGCGAGTAGTACTTCGGACAGTGTTTCGTCCCATGCCAACTTCGTGCAATTCATCCATGTCTTCATAGTCCGGTTAAACCGTTCTGTCACCCCACTGGTTTACAAAGGGTACGGTAAAGTGTGCCAATGCTCTTCGGGACACTTCTGACTCCAAACACAGAACACGGTCAGTGAAAATGTAATGTGGTATTCCATACCTCACCGGTACGGTAAATGTGAACACATGTGTCCCGGTCCCGCCTGTCTGGTCTTTACTAGGTATGGCTTCGATCCAACGGGCGAAATGATCAATACTCACAAGTCTGGCTAGCCGAACAATCTCCTCGTAGTGCCAGCTGGGTGGTTGGGATGTATCCCGTTCCAACAAATGGTTCGCGGGCAGCGCTTCAGGACGTAGTGGATTTACGCCTGGCGAACTTTATCCATAGAAAAACCACCACTGTTGCATAACAAAACTGTGATATAATAAAGTCACTGTTCCACTTTCCGGAAGATCTTACGCACTTCACGAAAGTCATCCACTTCAAAATGTTGCTAACTTGGCCAACACATAGGACAAAATCCTAAAATCGGACACAAAAATCAAATAACAAGGGCTACTTAGACAAAAACCTACCTAAACAAACCCACCCAGATCCCATAAGTACATAAATTAAGAGAGGTTTGGGAACAATTGGGTGGTATAGTAGTTTGGTAACGTCTCGGCTTGACGCAAGAGCTTCGTCAGACCAGGCGAAGCAGTGTGCCATTGGAGTGGGATTTTATGGCGAACAGGAGTGATAACCGCGTTACCCCAGACTGGAGCCTAGGTGTCATTACAGTAACAGTTCGGGATGTCACCTCAAGTGTTTCAAGCACAGTGGGAATAGTCCAGATTTCCTTTGTGCGTTATAGCATTGACGGATAACTCGATTGCGTTGATCATGGGAGTCGGATTGCACTTTCCGATCTGATCCACGCACCGATGCTCGTCAGACTGATCGACTTAAGATAACTCGCCACGCATTAGATAGTTCTACCCCCCCCCCCATTCTATTCACGCAGTCGTCAGATTTGGTAATTTCCGCTGCCTGTAATCAGCCGCTGAGGTGCTAATCGTATACCCCTTCTAATTACCTCTAAGTTTTCCAAGTCTAACTGATGACCCCATGTCTAATGCACGCACAGCCACGGCCGAGTCTCTTACTATTGCCTGGTATTCAAACTCGGTTCTTTGTGGTCTTGAAATGCGCCTCCTGTGCTCTGAAATTCCTGTGCGTAATTCTCTCGCTGTTTGGCCTATGTACACATTGGCACAGTCCTTACATTTAATTATAAAAAACGCAGTTTGTCATCCTATCCTTAGGAATGGGGTACTTCAGGTGTACCAGCCCAGAAAGTAGTGTTCGACCTTGCTGAAAGATCACCCTTATATTTTCCTTGTCTAGTACCCGCCGAATCGCCTCCGAAGCGGATGCTATGTTTCACTGTTCGAACGCTAGTGTTACTTTTCTAGGGTTTAGTCTCCTTGGAGGCTTGTCAGCCGGAATTTTGATGAAGAGCGGCTATTGCGCCGGTTTTAATGGTAATGCTTACTAAAGGCAGGAGGATGCAGTCGAGGTTAAAATACAGGCGTATTTTTAGACATCGTTCAACTTACCTATCGGTGTCAATGCGCCTGCTCTCGGATCATCAATTTTGGTGGTAGAACTCTCTAATGCGTGATGCTTCAATGGACGACATTGGCGGTCCGGGCGCATCCATCTCCCAGCCAGTTTGACAGTTGAGGCACTCTCGATTATGTACCGCCAAGTCTCTCCTCATGGTTAACCAAAATATTCATATCCATAGCAAGTTAAAAACGCTCTCAAATCCCATGTGTGCTCTAGCATAACCATTTGAATCACACGTTTCCGTTGGCCTTGTGAGATAAACAGCACTCGTTACATAGGTTTCCACCAGCAAATTACTGTTTACTGTGCGCAACCTGTCCCAGATATTGACGAGTTCCTTCGCCTTCCCTTACAATGTATCCGGCTTGGCGCCCATTTGTAAGTGACTACACAGCGAATTCACCTTTTTATCTTGCCTTTGTATTTCGAATATCGTACTATACTCTAAGGTGACTGTACAAGGATGGATCAAATAGTTCGCAACCCGCCCAAGTAGTAAATGAATTGAACGAAAAATAAGATTTTTTATTATAAAAGCAGCATATCGTTTAAGAATCGAGGTCAAATCTCAAGTTTCTAGATTTATTTGCTTGTAAGTGATGATCCATTGAACTGACATTGGTTGCTCGGTTTCTACAGCTGAAAGTGGAGCTGTGATTAAGCACCTGCAGAAAAGTGTATGACACCAAAGGAAATCCATACTGGTATGGTTGAGACACTTGGCGAGGACTCTGCTTCTTATTTTTCTGTCAAAAGATGGGCTGCGAACCTAAAGCCAGTCAGTGAAGATGAGCCAAGAACTGGTTACGCCAAATCTTCGAGGTACGGTGAGCAAGTGGATGCGATCCACCGAACAATTTTGGATGATAGATGGTAATCTATTTACCAAATATCTAGGACTACGGATATGGGTTACGAGTCACTGCATTCTGTTTAAACGAACATCCTGAGGATGATAAAGCTGATTGCAAGGTGGATGCCAAGAATGTTGACACCCGATCATAAATTGAATAGATTGGAAAATTCGAGGCAACTTTCGACCCGTTTCGCGGCGAATCCCGCAAGTTTTTCAAAAGGTTTGTTACCCTGAAGGAAACTTGGGTTCATCACTCTGAACCGGAGTCAAAGATTCAAAGTAAACAGAGGAAGCATTCTGATTCTCCGTTTTCAATATATTCCGTCAGGGGACGTACGCTCGAAAGGTGACGGCCTCTGGCTTCTGAGACAGTGAAGGTGTCATCTGGATAGACATCTTACTGGGAGGTCAGACCATCACAGGTGAGCACTACGCTATAAAATTACGCCCACTGAAACAACCAATCTGAAGAACGGAGGGGGAACTCGCGTCAGGAGTACTTCTTTTGCATGACAACCCATGTGTTCACATTGATCACGTGGCCATGTCAGAACAATGAAACAATGGTATTATACGGATAAAATAGCCAAGGCTTGACAAGTCCCGTGGGATGGTTTGCGGGAATAACGTTAGTTCAATGAAGTAACACATGAGAGAAAAACATATCTGTGGAGTCACCATATTATACACTCAGGTTTCAGGGGGTTGGTGAGCACAATGTTTGTCTGTGACTTGGCTTCACTCAATGAATAGAACACAGATCAAGCAATGTAAATGGTGTAAAGCATCGTAGTCGTTTTTAAAAATGGATAGCGTGGTCGAAAGAACGTTCCACAGTTGGCAAAGTCGAAGAGAAAAATAATTCCTGCGGAACTCAAGCCGACAGTATTGGGTGGTAAGTTGCAAATTATGATCCTTCAATTCCGAGTTGCAGCTAAGCTTCAGGTTGTGTCGGCAAACGTGACCGGGGTTGTTCAAAATGTGGAACGCTAGGATGAGGTCCCCCCGTAGACAGCGATATGTTCCGCTGTACACTCCCAGGACTTTCAGTCACCTATGGTATTACAGGTGAGACAACCCCCACACATTTTGCGTTGCCCGTCGCTGTGCGGTCTTCATTGCAACCAGGTCGCGTTATAACCAGGATTGTCAAGTCTGGATCGCGTACTCTACATGGGGCCTCACATACGCATTGAGCATCTGGAGGGAGATGAAGTGATGTAAACTCACGAACGTGCTCCGTAACAGACCAACCTGTTGGTTCGCGGTTTTGGACACCTTAGAAGACTGCGCCGAACAGCCGAGGTCGTCTTGCATCACCACCCAAGGTCTCGCTCCTATGAGGCGGTCTTCAGAATGTTGTCTAAGGCTTATGTGCTTACGTGGGCTTGTGGCGGACATGCACGGTTCTGCACCGGTCCGTGTTAAACGGAAGTAGATTTACCTTCGACTATACAAAGGTGTGGTCTGAATCTCTTTGCAGCCCATCGCGATCTTCCTGATATTCGATTGTCCGCCATATCTTAATATCGTCGGCAACACCAGGATATTTGACTTGCTGACACCCGCAAGGTCGTTACGGAAGAAGAAGAAGAATAGGAAGAAAAACGGCGTCCCCAACCCCTGTCCTTGTGGGACACCCCAGTCCATGCCAATTGAAACGGAAATTTAATTTCGAACTCGAACCGGGAGGAGCAGCTGAAAGAGTAAGTTTCCGATCCATCCAAGGACAGGATTTACAACTCCTTATGCTTGCAGCTTTTGGAGAAGGATGCGGTGGTATATGTGGTCGAATGCTCTGGAAAGGTGGAGGTAAATGACATCAATGCCGGTCCCACTGTCGACTATCTCGGTGCAACTGCCACGAGCAATATGTAGGTCGGTAGTACCTGTCCGATGCTGACGGAATCTGTGTTGCTCCGGTGCCATGATGTTAGACCTTTCAAAGTCACGCATTACAGTCTCAGCTATGATCGATTCCATCACGTTTTGAGAGCACCAGGAGGAGAGTCACTGAGCGATAGTTGGCTGGTTCTGAACGGCTACCACTTTGAAAAGCAGGGTAATGACGTCTTGCTTCCACATGCTGGAGACCTGCTGTTCTTCCAAGCATAGTTGGAAAAAGCTCGTTAATGTTTCAGCTATCTTCGTAACTGCCACCTGCAATGCTTTCGAGGGAAGGTTGTCGAATACAGGGGAACTATATGTGCGCAACGATAGCAGCTTTCTCATAATGGTCGCTGAACTAAACGGGACGTGTATAAATAAGGGGAACCTTGGACAATGGGATAGGTATGTTACGAATACTGGTAGCATATCGGAAATTAGGGACATATTATAGCCATAGAACGATGGCTGCATCCTCGGTGGTTTGAGCACATCCATCCGCTGATATTCGTGGAGGAATACCAAGTTTCACATTCCGGAGGCTGTTTACATGTCTGTACAGAAGGCTTTTGTTAGCACAAAACTTTTCCGCTTGACTCTGCTGGTCTGCTAATTTATCCTCGTGCATAAGTGTGGTACAGTGGTTACGATGCGCAAGTTAGTTACTCTAGTTGTCATGGCTAGGGTTCGCGCTATACATATTCCACGCAGCGTCTCTTACTGTCATATGTTTTCGGGTTCTACCCGAATGAATGATTTTGCCCTTGCAGCACGGAGAGGCTTGTTGACCAATGCGGGTTTAATCAGATCACTGAACTTGTCAGTAAAATCCAACAAAGCACTTTCAATGGGACAGTCGTCCGGAAACCCAGCTGGCATCTCCCACAAAATCTGCCAATATGTCGTAATGGCCTATTGTTCAAAACAAGTTGCTCATTCATTCATGCAGTATACACGTTAGCTGCAAGTGGAAAACACTTCAGCTATTGTGCCGCAATACAAAAGACAGGAAGACAAAACGGTGACACGCCGGCTGAGTCCCCAGTAACGGATGGATATGGTTCCGGAGAGCTAACAGCCGGCTATTGTGCCGCAAAAAGAGTCATATTATGCCGGACAGATGAAAACGTGATTGGAGGGGAGGTTAAGTAGGAGGGGGATGGACAGAAGAACTCAGAACACAAACGCCACTTTGTCCAGCTCTTAGCAATATCAACCAATCTGTGCAACCAAACGTGTTCGTCCTCCTTAGGACCCCAGCCAGGCAGTCAGGATGCACCAGCTGACGCTAACTTCGAAGTGAGGGTTTCCTTTTCTCTCGACCAAGTCATCGTATGGTCTTCCTTCTCCTCTTCCAACTGCACCCTCCGGCGCGCAAACAATGCAGGTCGCGGGAGTCGGTGTGCTGACAGGCGCAACATGTGGCCTAGCCATCGGAGCCTGAAGCGTGATATAATGGTGCCGAGCGGTTCACTAGCTCTTCCTGCACCAAATACTCGTCGCCGAACACGCTCATTGTTCACGAATTGCTCCCATCGGACATAAGCTAACCAGCAGAGGCAGCGATGATCGAAAGTGTCTAGCCTTTTTATATCTGTCGACTTGATGGGCCCGGTTTCATAACCGTATAGGAGGGTTAGACGGACGGCTGCATTACAAATTCTGCCCTTCAGGGGCAGAGTGATGTCACGCTGCGCCCCAGGTGGCAGAGATTGGCAAAAATACCTAGAGTTTTTGCCATACAGTTGGTAATCTTAGCTTCGATCCCACGGGCACTAATATAGCTGCCCAGGTACTTGAATTCCTGTACGACTTCTAGCTGATCACCACCAAGGGTTGGCGCAGGGGTGGGTCCTTGCCAACCTTGGAGAAGTTTGCATTTCGACGGAGCAAAGCATAGTCCAAAGCGACTGACTGCCAGTGATAATCGGTCCAATGCAGCCTGGCACGTTTGGACGCTGTCACCTATCACGGCCATGTCGTCCGCATACTCCAAGTCAAGAAGTCACCCAACAGGAAGTAGCTCCACACTTTCTAGGTCACGTCCAGCGAACGCTGTTTCTATAACTCCATCAACAGCAAAAGTAAAGAGGAAAGGTGACAGCGGGCAACCTTGTCTCACACCATTGGAGATATTGAAGGGCGGCGACAGTTTGCCATAAATCCTCACTCTGCCCGAACTATGCTGGTACAGCGCTTTGATAATATTTACATATTTATCGGGCACAACATTTTTAGCGGACAGTCCCAAATGGACACATCGATCAACCGAATCAGAGGCACATTTGACGTCAAGAAACATGACAACAGTGGGTCGCCAATAAATATGGCTGTGCTCCAACAATTGACGCAGTATGAAGATGTGGTCGATGGAGCCTCGATTTCGACAAAACCAGGCTTGCTCTTCGCGGTTCTGGTCTTCACGAGCGCCAGTCAATCTGTGGAGGACGACCGAGGCACTTGAGATCAGACTGAGCCCTCTATGGTTGCGGCATTCCGAAAGGGCGTTTCCGTTGAAAATTAGGACAATGATGAAAAATGAGCAATGAATTTATACGGGTTAAGAAGCTTTGCTTCACAAGTCCCGTTGGATGGTTGGTGGGGATATCAACATAACAATTATGATGATAAGGATAGTAAAATTGTTAACAATTTAAATACGAAAATAAGGACTTATCGTTTGCTCCGCTGTAGTCCTGCAATCATCTTAGATTCACAGCACCCACAGTTAACAACAAATAAGTCCATGGTATACTCCAGTTGTAGAATGGAGACGTAGTGTTAAGTGACAAAGTGTAAGTGGATGAGTGCATCGTTCAACCGTCTTTTAAATATTGTTAGTGTCGGTGCAGAAACGACCGATTCTGGGAGAGCATTCCACGGGTGACAGACACGGATGGAAAAGAAATTTCTGCGGCACTCCAGACGACTGTATTGTTCTGCGAGTTTTAATGAGTGGCCCCTCAGGTTTGTATTGCTGCTGAGTTGCAGTAAAGGGCAGCACACATGATGCGGGTCTCGCAGAATCAAGCATGTCATAATAAGGTCGCCTCGTAGTCTGTGATAGCTTCCACTGAACACCCCAATAGTTGCGGCCTCTCCTGGTAGGAAAGATTGCGCATTCCAATTACGTTCTTAGATGCCCGGCGTTGTGGCTGCTCCCGTGCATTAAGGTTGTGCTTCAGCCATGGATGCCAGGCTTGAATTGCGTATTCGACAGGGGAGGGGGGGGAACATACGCACTGAGCATTTGTCGAAATATGGAACTGTTGATTCGTCCAAACACCCGCCTCAACAGCCCGACGTGTTGGTTCCCGGTCTTCGAGGCATTTTCGGATTGCCTGGAGCAACTCAAGTCATCTTGAACCAGGACACCCAAGCCACGTCCGAGAGTTGATTATTGTAGTATATTCGTTCCGAGCCGGTATGAGTAGCTGCTTTGATGTCGGATGGAAAGCACCTTGCATTTACTGACGTTGAAATTCAATAAGTTTTGGGTCCATCATTGATACACTGTTGCTAGGTCACTCTGAAGCACATGTTGGTCGGCGTTCGCCTGGATCCTGCGCCAGATCTTGATATCCTCGGCTCCAGTTTGTCGGGACAGTTTCCTGCTCCCCAAGTTCCATTAGAGACTCATATAAATCATCTACAAGAGTAGATCCCCCAACTTTGTAGACAGTTGGAGGAATTCTATCTGCACCAGCGGCCTTATGCAATTTTAACAGTCTAATCTCACGGTCGATTTCTGTGCCTGATTTCGGATCTAAGGAGACGGCTCATGGAGAAGCGCCCTCAATGTTCGAAAGAGAAAGCGATAACTCCGATTGGTTAGACTGCCTTGCAAAATAATGGGCCCAACACTGCAAGCGTTTTGACAGGCTGTAGATCGGCTGTCTACACCCGTCGCGTATTATCTCGCTAACACCAGGTACCTTGCTGCCCATTTCCTGTATCAGAGGAAATAGCTTACGATCATTACCTACGGCAACGAATGTTTTTATTTCCGATGCACGACGAGACCACCAGGCTTCGTTCTATTCAGGCTAGCACCCACTTTTGCCCTGAGATTTTTATGAATCTCATTGTATTCGCTTCCAGCCGGAATAAGTCGGCGAGCATCCATACTTTCTAGACAATGTAGAGACCCAATGTATAGGTTGTCAATTTGATTTGCCACATGAATACGTGGCTGCTGATAGTAACATTTGACGAATATGTGACCAGTGATCTTCGATGGTGTTCAGTTAACGCTTACCCAGCCCAGATGCCAGCGTAGTTTGATACGCATTCCGAACATCTGGCCTCGCCAGCTGGCTGGTGTCAATGCGCTCAGAGCCACGTTGCGGGCGTCCGCCGAAACGCACCCGCAGATCAGCACACACAAGAGCGTGATCGGAGTCCACGTTGGTACTCCAAATCGAGCGACAGTTTTGGACACGGTCTCTCCAGCGGTAACTACTCACGATATGATCAATTCGCGTCCATGACTGGCCCGAGGCTGGTTGGCGCCAAATCACTGGTGGATACTCTGCATAACATACGAAGTCTTAAATTGTGGTCGCGAGATCGTTCCAACCGAGGGCTCTCCAGCCTTTTTTTCTTAATCATGAGCTCTTCATTCGTGAGCACTAAGGCAAGCACAGATGGCCTATTTCCGGCTCTGAATCGGATTGGTGAACTGACATTGCTGGATAGCGGAATACTTGCAATATACTCTTGCAAGTCAGTCTTAAATTGTTGGTAGGGGATGCTGAAACTTCTAAACCATGAATATTTTAGTCGATCGAGATGTGAACATGACTGTATCGTCATCGTAGGACCTTTCCCAAAGATACTGCCAAGCGGGAGTCTATCTCTGGGGTGGACATCAAGGGATCATAAACAACGGTCCTTGCGTCTCAGTCGCAGACTGTACCACAGTGAGTTTATGGGCAGCATTTCCGGATTGGCCACCGGCTCGTACTGCAGGTCATTACGGTAGTATAGCATTACCCTCCCACCGCCTTTGCTAGGTCGATCGTTTCGTAGAAGGGACATACCATTTATCGGGAGTTCGGCATCGGTAATTTCTGAGTGCAACCAGGTTTCCGTAAAGAATATGAGGTCCCAGACACGTGATGCTTGACGTAGCCAAAGTTCGGCAAGCTTGTTCAGGAGAGCTTGTGCATTGGTGTACATGCAGGAAAGTTTCTCCATTTTTTACAATCAATCGTGGAATGAGTGCTTTGGATAAAATGTTGCGCCGACCAGGGAAATGTCAGCAACCAATGGATTTTTGGGTGGGGGAATGATGAACTCATCTGTGTCCGATTCATGGATCCTACCATTGCCTCATTGCTTCTCTCTTTGTATGCGATATATATAGAGTGTGTTTGCCAGTTTCATTGACTAGTTGTTTGAACTTATCGGAACTCTTGTCAGTAAGTGGTCTGACTAAGTGGCTGCTCTCGTATGTTCGATTAGCAAAGGCTGCTTTGATCCGGAGCTCGGAAGGAAGGCTGCTGCGGCCCGCAGCCATATGTGGCTTTGGATTGCTGCCATATCTCGCTTATTCGCCAGATGTGGCCCCATCAGACTTTTATCTGTTCCAGAAACTGAAATCTCACCTCTGAGGTTGCCGATTAGCCGACGAATAGGCGTTGATAAGTGCTGTGGAGCTATTTTTAGAGGGACAGTCTTCGACTTTCGTCGACAGAACGATGGCAATGCTTGAACACTGCTGGACTAAGTGTATTCAACTTGTGAGAGATTATGTTGAATAGTAATAAAGGAAGATCTGGAGATCTGGCTTCTTTCTATTTCGCGCCGAGAAACTTTTGATCCTCCCCTATACGCATGGGTATCGCCGTGTCTAATATAATGTCGTCCACAGCCGGTCGCAACAGCATGTAAGGTAGCATGTTCTTCTTCCCATCCATATGTCCGATGATGAAGGTAAATTCTTGGGGTTTAAATGCCCAACGTGCCAGCCGTTATCGCGGATCTTTTGGTGTCAATAACGATGACAGCGGTTTGTGGGTCCGCCATCACGTGAAACTAGTTCTCCAAGAAGTATGTTCTCGACTTTTCCAAGGCCCAGACGATCGCAAGGCTTTCTTACTCCATCGTACAGTATTGCTGCTCGGCCCCCGTCAACTCTCTACTGGCATATTCTACTACACTCCATGGTTGGGACCGCACTGCGCTGATTGCGATGTCGCTTGCATCGACTGTCCCCGTAAACTTTTTCCTCGGATTGCGTATCCTAAACATATTTGGGATTCTGCTATGCATGCTTTTATGTGGTCGAACGCTTCCTCTGATTCGGTTATCTACACGAACTACTGGTCGTTGTGCAGCGGCCTCAATAATGGACTGACGCTATATGCAAAATGAGGGACGAATTTCCAATCGTATGCCACTACTCCCAAGAAGTAACGAAACCGAAGTTTGGACCTCGAGACCACAACCTTTTTGATGGTTTCACGTCTCCTTGGAAGCGGTTGTAAGTAAATAAATAAACAGAAATCTACACTCAACTTATAGTTTGTCATTGCCCATTCGACGAAACTTGTGCCTGTGCCCAGTACTCCCTCGTCTCCACCCTGCCAATGGCTGTACCAGAGTTTCTCTACAAAGTAAATTTGAAAACAGTGGTACGCGCACCTGTACTGAATGAGTGTATTGTGAACGATCGGATCGCTGATCTGTGGGAGAATTCATTATCTGAAATCTTTTACTTACTCTGCGTTAGTGCAAGGAAACGATAACATAACTTCTGTGTACAAATGATCACTCCTACCTAGGGGTTGTACACGGCTTATGGGCAAATATATAAATTTATTCATCTGTTTCTCTGACAACACAAATGTTTAAAATTATGAAGGGAACACAATGTGTCAAAGTCCTTGGATCCTACAATCGATATCAGCAACTCAGGTCGGCTCGGTGTCATGAGGCCTAATGTGGAATATGCCATTCAAGGCTGTCAAGTCTGGCTCAAAAGCTGTCTTGATTTGCTTGATGCTCCACAACGTCGGCCGACCGAAATCACTAGTGGCTTGTTTCATGTTTCCTATCAACTGAGGTCGCAAGCCCTTGTATTGTGCTGCGGTGGATATCAGCGTCTTCGAAATCGTATCATCATGGGCCAAATACTTGCGAACCCCATT
Source organism: Dicrocoelium dendriticum (assembly GCA_944474145.2). Taxonomy (NCBI): domain Eukaryota; kingdom Metazoa; phylum Platyhelminthes; class Trematoda; order Plagiorchiida; family Dicrocoeliidae; genus Dicrocoelium; species Dicrocoelium dendriticum. The sequence goes on from OX104059.1 coordinate 10,984,968, forward strand.
ATGTCAGCAGCGATCTGTGCAATTCCGTCACAATACTAAACTGAGAGGACATCAGCGCAAATTAGCAACACAATACAGTCGAGTTGCTTACGGACAAAATGTTGCTCCCTTTGGGCGTCCCGAACAAGGACCGCTGTGCATAATCATAACATTTTTGTCCATTCACTGACTCTTTTCAAAGCCAATTTGAAACGCGTTATCCCGTTACAATCGGTAACGCGGGTCAAACAGTGTGTTAGCCGGTCCTCTGCGTGATGAATTGATGGTATCCACGTCCGGATTTGCCTGTCACTGGGGCCTCCACGGGGACAGCCACAGGATCATGGGTGGCTTTCGCTGCATCACGCACACTTCCACCCACACACCCCATATTCAGTGTAAACCCGAAGGAATAAGGCCGAGAGGCGTGTGGTTGGAAGCCACGTTTCATCAGCGGAGCCGGTCGGCAGTTCTTTAACAACCAGAACCAAAGCATACATGCCTAATTGGGAAATCATGCGCACCAGACGTACACAAGGCGGTGGCTGGGTCGCAGCTCGTTCCAGACAAGATGGAACCACTCTTTGAACCTAACACCGTCACGAGGACGGTGCACTCCGTCCCCTCCAGCGACGACCAACTGTCTTCTGGAGACAGTATTGACGCGGTGGTGGGTAGTAGACAGGTAGGCACCTTGTCATCATTCACATTGGGACCAGTCACACCGCGGAGCTCAATCAATATTTAACTCCTGAAATTCAAGAATACTCATCACGCAGGTAAGCCTACCACATTCACCGCCTTAATAGCCTGGATTAATAAATCGAATAAGTACGGAAGCATCGCCCTCCTCATCCGCGTGCAATAGTGTCTTCGCCTGCACCTGGGTAACCGCCCACTTGATCAGCCAACGGAACTCTCACCAAACAACTCTGCCTTTCAATAGTTCAATCGTGTATGATGGGATAAAAAGAATAACTTTACAAGACCCACAAAATGGATACGGAAAAGCAAATAAAAAACAACATGTTCCAAAGTGGAATGTAAGTATCAGTGGTTAAACGATTGCACTTTACCAAACTTTTGTGTTGCGTTTAGCACTAACATGGAAGTCTAAGAGTCGTTCGAATGTTGTCATATCTTTTACTTTCACTACATAGCTTGTTAATGCATTCCAGTGGGAACAGATTCTAAGTGAGGAAAAATACTTTCTACAATTCAAACGGGAGTGTTGCGTCATTAGTTTCAGGTGGTTGCCTCGGCATTGTTTGTAAGGGGCTAGGGTCAGTAGTGATGTATATGGATGCTCGCTTTCAGTTAGTATCCGGTATGTGAGAATAAGATCTCCGCGAAGCCGTCGGTATTCTGAGGAGATCACACCGAGTACACGAAGACGCAGTTCGTAACTCAGACCGGATAGTCTACACTTTGCTTTGCTTTGCTTTGTAGCTCTCTTTTGGAGTTGTTCCAATAGATGAATGTCTCGTTTTAACCATGGATACCAGGCCTGAAATGCATATTCAACATGTGGACGAATATAGGTTACTCAGTCTTGCTACTAGCCGTCGTTCAAAAGGGCTGAGAGCTCGCCTCAAAAGCCTCAAGTTCAAGTTCGTTACATTTGCTGTTTTCGAACTTTGGAGCGAATTGCCAAGACTCTCTTGCACAATTACACCTAAGTCGTGTTCACTAGTCACGTATTGCAAGCCGTGTTGAATCCCAACACCTGAAATCAACATTAGTTCGTGATACAATCACCTTCTTCATGTCCTGGCTATGTAATTCGGCTTTGCCCCCGTGCCGCTTCGCTGCATTAAGTTGGCCGTCCGAAAGCTGTACGAGTATCTACCTCAAATTCACTCGGTATACATACAGACATAAATTGGCGTCATCCTTGGTCAACGGCAGTTCGAATGCCACGTATGCACATGCGTTTGACCAAACTGAAGTATGTACTACCACAAAGTGAATAGATACACATTAAACCTCATGAACCATAGTACTACACACATGTATTGGTTTCGTTTGGAGGTCAGTCTAACAGCCCTTCTTCGCCAAATGACGGGAAATCATACGTACGTGAATAAGTACCCAATACCCAATGGTCGACGTTTGCTTTAACATTTAGACATGACCAGAGATGACAGTCTTAAATCTTGGGCATCAATATTTGTGCGACACTGATATAGGAATAGTGAAACAACTGCCATCAGTATGGTTAACAGGTATAGGAATAAGTAAACAATAGGTTCAGTAAAATAGTGTGTATTGAAGTCTTGCATCCTATTTGTAACGTCGGGCTTGCGGATCTGATGGATGAGATCGCACAGGGTGCGAATGCCATAGGGTGTTCATTTCAGGCTCTCCGTGTTGCCAACCGTCTATTAAGACCGGACCGGTCCAATCAACGGCTATCCGAGGTTCGTGCAGATTCTCAAAGAACGTATCTTGCGCAACCTTAAGATTTGATAGGTAGTAATATCATATATGCATAACTTAGGGTGTCTTAAGCACGGCAACAACCGCAGTACTACATAAAGGAAGTTCCGCTGTTGTCCACTGTCAAACATTCGGCTTTCCAAACAGTGTTCACACTGCTTAGTAACTTTCCAACAAGTAAGATGGCTGTAATCCAACTACTCAACCGTTGGCACATACAGCTGTGTATTCTGTTGTGGCCATAAGCTAGTTGTTAACCCTCTGCACCCTACGTCTCAGGTTCAGCTATTCGGGACTCCTAAGCAGTTGTCGCTATGCGCCGATTTCTTTGCGATCTAAATACCGAGACACTGACTTACTATTATCATTGACATCACCCTTTTCTTAGTCCACCCAGAAGAGTAGCCATGCTCACTTTAAGTTCTGGTAGGCGTCTCTACGCTTCCGCCTTCAATCCGCATAATACCCCCGTTTTCATAAGCGCAGGTAAATTCACTACGGCTGATGAACAACGGGCAATATAGCTATGTTCACTCTCATCAATAACCTGTGGAACAGAACATGAACTGTTGACATCATGGTAACCGCTAGCCAGTTAATTGTCAGGATTGTTCATTTGCCATGGTTTTTCCAGAGCGAATTCGCTTCGGAAGCACGGTCCAATGTGAGCACACGACGGAAACTCGTTGAACATTGTGTTCCAAATGTCAAACTTTACACTTTATGCGTACTGTGAGTGGCCAAGCGCCGGTAACCTTTGGATTCACGCGTTCCCAAGGAACTGGAAACACAATACTTTGCCACCATAGCGTTACTCAGTATCAAAAACTTAATTCGCTCGGAAACTACGCTTGCACACCAAATGCGAATGAGATTATGAATGGACTGCACCCTTATCCTGCGATGCACCGGCTCTCTAAGCGGGCTGCTAGTTACTATCGGGTAGCTGATCGAGCTAGGGTCATGTAAGCTACCAACCAATTTAAAGGAGCAGGATGTAGATAGCAAAAGTAATAGCGGCAGCCTGGCATGGTTTGGTGAGCAATGTCATGGAGCTTACATAGTGATGTGAATCTCGGACGAATAATAATAAGGAGGAAGATGCCGGAGCTCTTCGTCTCGGTGTGTCACCGTACTGGAATCCACTTGAGAAGGTAGCTAGGGTATCATAGGGCACGAAGGGTAGAAAACTGTAGTGGGCAACACGTGAAGTACTCGCGAAATACAACCGAGTTAAGTAAGCTCACTAAAAGATAGGTTACACGTAGCTCTTCTGTCTTAGACAAGTACAATAAATGAACAATGAACAATGATTTATAACGGGCAAAAATGCAGGTGCTTGACATGTCCCGTAGGGTGTATAGCGTTATAACAAAGATAGCGAAGGGATAATGCAGTCTTCAGTTCGGGCGCTTACAGATGTAACTGCACTGTCGTATAGAAGGAGTTTGAAATGCGAATGTACGCACACAAAGCAACAGAGGAGTGGTTATTGTTCACATCATAGGCGAGAAAAATAAAAAAGATAGCAAGGACAACGCTTACTCGTGTGCAACAATCTTGGGTCGACAGGATCCAGTAATCCAGTTTCTGTAGTAGTAGCGTTTATCAAATTTCGTGCAAGGAGTTTGGAATGACTCATTCTCGAGTAGGGTTATGGCACTATCCCCTGTCTGTTGTGCATTAGTGCCAGCATCTGGTGGTCATGAGCTATAGCACGTAGTGTAAATGTGACAGGGTATCGTCAAGTAGCTAATCATTGCAGTGTGAAACGGTACCAAAGCAAGACTTAAATTGACGATAGAATAAGAATGAGATGATGAAATGGAGTAGGCAACTTTGCAAGTTTGCTGGGAAATAACGCGCTTAAGTTAACTGATTTTCATAAGCTCAGGTAAGTTAATGTTAATGAAGAACGGGAATTATAGCCCTAATCACTCTAACGAATAACATGTGGAACAGAGCATGAAACATCAACATCATCATGTTAATCGCTAGTCGGTTACTTGCCGGGACTGTTCATTTTCCACAGATGTTCCGGAGCGATTTATCTTTGGATGCATGGTCAAAGTTAGACATGTCCCCCAAAATTGCAAGTTTTCCACCAAAGCGAGGAAGCGTTGCTTTTGGATATTGTAATCGGTAAGGTGTCGGGAGGCTTTGGTACTGGTAAAATGAGGTAAGGTAAGGTAACCCACCCAGCACTGCGCCACGAAAAATCGTGTTTATTCATGGCAAAATCATGCTTCATTCACGAATTCCCGTTAAGGAATGCATAACTCGTCTGGATGAAATATTTTATACACAACCTTTACATGCTTTTGCTTAAAGTGTGGCAAAAACCCTAAATTAATTTCACTATTATTGATGGCAAATGATGTACCTGCAATCATTTTTTATACTGCGTGTCTGTTTGCCATTGTAGCAGGTTCTTGAGCGACTTTGTAGTGATTCTGTAACCGGTCCGCGGGCGTCACAGTAGGAGGTTAACAAACGAGAGTGACAAATTGTTGTCTTCTCTAAAGCTCACCCACTTATCCCTCTCCAACACACTTTCCTTCTTTCTTCTGTGTCTTGTTATCTGCTTCCCTTACCTCGGCCTCTCACTAGGCGATTGCGAGTCCGGCGGTCTACGAAGTAATTATTTTGTGTTGCAGCTCTAAGCGTCTATTACGGCCCGTCGTATTATTTGGACACGGAAGATCTTGGAACGTCGGAACGGACTAATATTACTATTCCTAAGATAAGGAGATCGTTGTACCTCAGGCGGCCATTAATGTTTCCACTTCTCTATAAAGAAGGAATACCCATGGGTATTTCCTTCCATTACTGTATAAATTAAACTTGTACAAATCGGACACGGAAGCCCCCTTATCCCTTACCGGACGCTTACTACACCACGGTTTAGAGCGTTTGGTTTATGGTCAAAGCGATACATCATGGCTGCTCCTTGTAACCAAATTTGGAGTTTTGTCTCCGTTCCTTTAGAGGTAAGTTACTCTTTGGAAGCGTTTTGTGTGACATTATTCATAATTGCTACCCGAAATTAGGAGAAATGTTCGACAGTGCTCATGGATTCTACGTATAATTCCATTGACAATACGCTAAGTCAAGCTATGCTGCTAGCTCCAGCTGGCCTGCCCATCCCTTTTGCCACACTGGAATATATATATATATATATATATATATATATATATATATATATGCAATAGTCTACAAATCGACATAAAGCCATCAGAAACCATAGAACTCAAAAGAAGGTACAGAAATAGTAAAAGAAAACACAACACAACACATTAAAGTCCATGGTTTCGTCAGAGGGCGAGATACTACCCTGTTGCCCAAGCCGAAGTAGGGTGTTGACTTAGGGGACACCACCCCGAGCCTTTGGCTGAATAGCCTGCCCGCAAGGCGGCGGAGCGAATTCAGGGAATCGCGCCCATTGGGAGCCGGTGACTGATTGCTCAGTTCATACGCCTTTCGTTTGTTCCTTTGTCAATCAGGGGCCCAAGGTTCCCCAGAATTACAGCATAAATTTGCTGGAATACAATGCTTCGCCGGGATGAAGCAAGGGCAGTGACTTTATTTAGTGGCGAGTCACGTCCGTCATGTCACAGTGTTGTTAAACGGACATATGTGGCTTTTTATAGGGGAACGCTTGCCAGGCGAAAACTCACCACGTCCTGGAACACTGCCGCCGAACCATTTGCTGGAACGGGAAAATCCCGAACAACCCAGCTGGCACCAGGATGAGGTTGTTCGGCAAGTCAGCTGGAAAGCATGTACGGCTTTAGAAATCCTCTGTCAGACCGAGACACATGGCAAATTCGTAAGTTACCTCACATTAGCACACACGTGGGAAAACGTGAGGAATGTCTATCAGGTGACACCATTTTATTCCGTAACCGTACTGTCCGGAGTATCACAGCAGTGGCATCACGCCCTGCAATGGGGCGAAATAAATCAAAACTGGCTGCACAACGTGCGGCATCAATCAGCAGTTCGTAGGATACAGAACCAGGTACTCAATCAGCTCCAGCTAACTTGACACATTATCTAGAAGCCACACTATGATTACATTGCAGCTGCAGACCAATACCGACGTATAAATTGTAGAATAGGATATTTAAATCATGCACAGTATTGGCCAAATTAGTAGAAACTTTTTTAATCAGCAATTTTTTTCATCTTTCATCACATATCTCGTAAGAAGCAAAGGATGTAACTGGAAAATGGTTATATTTACCAAGAATAACATATATCGAAGAGAAAATTATCAAGGTTAGTATTTCGTAAATGATGCTTTGTCAAGTTTCAAGGAGTTAACACGCAAACGCATAGTATGTGAGATTTTTTGTAAATGATAACAAATTGGTTGATGTGACGTGTACAGTAGTTATGTAAACGGACTGTTACATTTTTACCATGCTTCGTTATTTACAGCTGTAGTCTACATTTCAGGATTACATTTGTCTAGTTTTTGATTAATTTATAGGTATGTTTAATTACTTTTAATGTTATTTTTCAAGGTGTCTTCTCAAGTAACGACACAACCATATTGATCGCCAGTTTTTAGATGGTGTTGGCATATTCATGGGTAAATTACGTGACCTAACCCCTCGAAAGCGTGCACAAATTGAAATTTTGTTGAAAGAACATGTTAAAGGAGCAGAAGTTGCAACCAAGGTCAGTGTCAGCCCAGCCTCTGTATGTCGACTTCGAAAGAAATGGCAAAAACATTTACCCCTGTCTCCTAAACGTTCCGGTAAATGTGATCGCAGAAGAGAAACAACAGCTCGAGACGACTCACTTCTACTAAGGGAATGCCTAAAGAATCGCAATCTAGGAGACAACTACATGGGATGTTGGAACAGCATGGTGTTGCAGTTAGTTCGAGAACGGTAAGAAGACGACTTTTGGATTCTGGGCTTCGAGCTTGCAGGCCTCTGGAGAAGCAAAATTTGACCAAACAAATGAAAGAAAAACGACAGAAATGGTCCAAACAGTTTGACAAATGGTCAAAAGAAGACTGGGAGCGGGTAAGAAGCAAAAGCTTTATTTTTTGTAAGGAATTTTGAGAAAAATTGTGCTTACATAGTTTTTCCAACAGCTTTTCTGTGTTTTATGTTAGGTGGCTTTCAGCAATGAGTGTATCGTCCGGTGCTCTGACCAGCAATCTCTATATATCCGGCGATTACCTGGAGAACAGTTGAGGAGAGACTGTATCGTTCAACGAGTCAAGCATCCCACTCAGGTCATGATATGGGGCGTAATGAGCATCTACGGAACTAGTCGGCTCTACATCCTCCGGGGTAACATGAACCAGCAGCAGTTAAAAAACACTACTAAGCACCAACTGATCCCTCAGCTATGTGAATGGGCAAAGATAAAAGGATTTGCAGGGACAGGAGACTTCCTTTTTATGCATGACAGTGCCCCATGTCACAAGGGGCGTAAAGTAACCCATCTTCTTGAGGGTTGTGGTATTGAAGTGTTACCATGACTTGGTAATAACTCAATGGAGAATTTATGGGCAATTCCAAAGTCAGAGATGAAGAAAAAATTTATTACAAACAAGCAACTGCTCACTGAACAAATTGTAGCAACCTGGGCTCGCAGTGAAGGCATGACTGAACTTTGCAACAAACTCATTCACTCCATGCTTTTGCGTGTTAAATCCTTGAAAATTGCCAAAGGATTATTTACGAAATACTAACCTTGATAATTTTCTATATGATATATGTTATTCTCGGTAAATATAACCATTTTACAGTTACATCACTTGATTCTTATGAGATATGTGATGAAATATAAAAAAATTTGTTGATTGAAAAAAAATTCTAATAATTTGGCCAATACTGTACACGTAATACTTTTGTACAAATATAGCCCTGTTTCTTAAGCCCAGTGTATCTTCTGCTCCGCTAAGGAAACGCATGGTTAGGAGCTGTGTCACTAGCATGTGCCTTCCCAATTTCGTTGCACCGGCAATTACTTACGGTGGGGCGTGCGGTCAGTATCAGATAAGTAGGATATCGCAATAGGTTACGTGTTTCGTGGGGTGGACGCGTACATACGGTCCCGTGCTGTGGTCTACGGTAGAGGTACATCTTGATTAGTTAAAGTTATCAGCTGATTCAAGGTCGCGCGTGGGTGGCGTTGGACGCTGATTAATCCGAAAAATCGTCGCATTTGCTCGGGCCACGGTTTGTTCAACGTATACGAATTCGCCACCGCTCACTCCGGAGTCCTAATCGTGCCTGATCATGGTTAATTCATGGTGAAAACGGTTCACTGTGCTGGGTGGGAAGTCACTGTATCCCAACTGCAGTAAAGAAGCATGGTATATGCAACATCAAGTCTCAGCATAGGGGCAGTCGTATGTGGGCGTCAGTGTTCGGAGTACCAGTAGCGTAAGTACAGAGTGGCTGCGTCTTTGCAGAAACTATGGGTGGTTGTCGCTGCGCTGCAACACTCACCATGGATTAGTGTAGTATCAGCGCAAAGGTTCTCGCCTCCGACATTGCGACAAAACTGGAACATAGGAGGGCTTCTTAGGTGCGGATTTCGGAATTAATGTCCCATCCTTCTCGGATGCCAAAAAAGTGAAAGCATGTATTCCCATTGTTGTATTTCAATGCTCCCACAAATTAAGTCCGCAAGAACAGAGGAAGCCTAGTAGTGCTGTTGCTCCTTAGATGGTAGACTGTTCAAAATTCAATGATCGATGGTATGTTGGATGGAGCTTTTAAATGATGGTCAATATAGCTGGTAGATCGTCAGTTGATTAGAAATGTTCTAGCAAAGCTTATGTGACACAGTATAAAAAGGTGTCCTACTTACCTTCCCACCTGTGCGCTAGCTGCACGATGTTCAAGCGACCAGGAGTAAAAGCCCAGTGGAAAGAGCTGGTAAAAACTGACCTCTCCTTGATACAGTGTCACAAGAAATGCCCAAGACTGAGGCATGGGAGGCATGCAGGCCAAAGTCCTGTGTCTAAGGTACAATAAAATATTTGGAAGCAACATAAAGATGGCGGGTGCAATGATAGTAGTATTGGTAATAGTAGGCATACCGACTGCAAGAATTTGACTTCACCACTGAGCACGTAGTCGGAACGCAGAACATAGCGCGCGATATGTTGTCACGCCCGTCATTAGACGACCTCATACCGGATACTGCCATACCGGTGCGTGCGGTCACAGTAGAGGATAGGAATCTGATGGGCACTCAAAGGACAGATGAATTCGTGAAGGTACTGTGCTCTAACTTACAGGCTGGCCCTAAGCCGGAGGCCACATCAGGAGAGATGGAGGAACTCCTTAGCATCTGGGACAGGCTGGGGGTAGAAAACTATAATGTGGTGGTTGTGGCAGACGAAAGGAAACTATCTTTTGTTCCACCGAATCTGCGAGAGCGAGTGATGCGAATAACTCATGATAGCGCCCATATGGGATTCGAAATAGTCTTTGAATTGCTACGGAGGGGAGTGTCTTGGCCTACCATGAGGAAGGACGTCGCGGCATATATCCGGGGATACCCAAACTGCCAAACGAGTCGCGAGATGGATGCATCGCGACCACCAATGCGATCAATGGAGTCAATGAGCCATTTCAATGTTGTGATCACGAGCTGCATCTGGTAACGAGCCTGGGCCCAGAACCACGGAGAAGGTATTTGTCGAGAACGCCGCTAGCGAAGCCCACAAGACTGAAAGTGGGCCGAGTGATGCAGACACGGGAGAGCAAATCGCGAGCTTGCGAACGACTTGTGGCTGGCCAACATTGGCTAGAGCGAAGCAGCGATACGGGATGAAAACCTGGAGGGATTGCTTCAAAGCTGAAACGCGTAGGTGCATGGAATAACCCGTCTCACAACTCCTCATCCGCGGTGCGTCGTGGGAAGGAAACACGGTCCATATCTTTACAGGTTTATGAGTTGTCAATTGCTCATTGTTTGACAATACTCGCTCTGCCCCCACCTCCCACTTTATTCTAGCTACAATGTATTGATTTCCGTCCGGGATAAGGAATCTGATACGGCGTTATTCGCACCGGACAATTGCCGTATGTCAGAGGTAAATTGGGAAAGGTAATCCAGTTGTCTAGTTTCTCGTGAGGAAAGAAGATCAGGAGCGGAACGCAGTGCATATCTCAACGGCTTTTTTCGATGTATATTGTGAACCTACGTCCCTCCAAGTAATGTCGTAAATGACGCTGATTGAGGCAAATATCTAGGTATTGTCTGCTGAACCTACTATAGGGTCGTACGGCAGGCTAAAGTTTCCGTTCTGAATCACCTTGCTCCATAATGTTTGGCTGTTGTTACCTGCCCCATCTGCTTATGCTAACTGACACGTGAGTTATGGTATCCCTTCTCAGTTGTGTCCCATCAGGGGCCACATGTCAGTCCGTGTTGCTTGGTCTCACAGTTGGTCTGTTCGGTCTATTCCACTCGTGGACTCACTGGTGGCTGGCCAGACCGGTTGGGCTAAGGCACACACGGCCCCATGCACCACGGCTCCATGTGCGAGCAACCAAAGAATTGTAGTCCGTCGGCAGCTGATGCTTGCGGGCTGCAGGTTTAATTTCCAGATACACCAACTTTCTTTCTTGCGCTTGAGCAACGGTTCGTGTGCGGTGATTCGTTGCCATCTCCTCCCAACCCCTTAGGTCAATACTTCCTCAGGACAAACTAACCTTGTTATTACTCGTAAGTAGCAGGATTTTACTTGCAATATTTGTAAGGTCTTCATCCCGATCATTCACAAGCTACATAGCACAGTCTAGTAAGGAAAAGCACCATACGCGTTTCGCCCTATTGGGGCTCGTCAGTGGTGCACATTCCTTTGGTCCATCGGTCCCAGTTAGCTTGCAAAATACGCAGCCCAGCCAACATCCCCCATGGATCAGTGGCTTAAGCTGCTGGCTAGTTGGCACCTGTCTCTAGCGGTTTTGGGTTCGATCCTCATTAGAAGACCAAGGGAATGCGCACCACTGATGAGCCCTAATAGGGCGAAAGGCGTCTGGTGCTTTTCCGATACTCATTCAAAATCTTCAACGAATCACGGGCAATGCTGATTTTCAACAAAGCAAATATTCCCATTGCATTCAGAGGAATCGAGACCAGAAATCAGTTCAGGGTTAAGAATTCTTTTCGGTCAACCTTTTTCAGACTCAAACGTTTACATAACACTGCTTGTGTGGGGGAAGCGTTTTGTATTCTATGTAAGAAAATAGATCAGGCAGCTTTAGAACTGCAGTTTGAAAGCCTAATGGTACAAACTAGAGACCTGGTTCCAACGTCCTTTTGTGACGTCGAGAACCTAAAATCTAATCTAGTGAATAGTTGTCATATATATGTTAAGGCTAAATCATCTAGTAATGGTAGTATTTCAAGGGAGCAAATTCAGACAATTAAACAGTTACGGTTAAACAACGAATTAATTATCTCTAGACAAGACAAGGGATCCGGCATAGTGTTACTTGATAGGGTGGATTATATCTGTAAACCGCAGCACATCCTCAGTGACGAACGTAAGTTCCAGAAGCTTATGGCCGGAAAGAACAACACAGGGAAGTTGGAGAAACAGTTGACCAGCTGCCTCAGGCGGATGATGCAAGCCAAGCTTATCACAAAGAGCGAATTCGAAAAGTTGAAGCCTTCAGATGAACACCTACCGAGATTACATGGCCTTCCTAAAGTTCATAAGGAAGGCGCCCCAATGTGTCCAAACTTGGACATGGTGGGTTCTCTCCAGCATTTGTTGGCCCAATGGATGGTGGAAAAATTGCAACCGTTACGGGATATGGTTTGCACTTACTGCGCGAGAAACTTCTTCGAATGCATTGAGGGGATATCTGGACTCAACTTTTATAACCAAAGGACGATATCTTTTGATACCCAGTCGCTGTTTACAAATATTCCACTGCTCGAAACGGGGGATTACGTGTGCGAGTTGACCTGATAACTACGCTACTTTTCCGGAGGATTTGCTAAAGGTGATACTATTTCGCTGCACGTTAAATGTTCTATTTACCTTCAATGGTGTGGTGTACCGTCAGCTTGATGGACTGGCCATGGGATCTCCTTTGGGGCCGTTGTTGGCTGACATCTTTATGGCGAAATTAGAACATAGCCCACTCAGGACACACATCTGTGGAACTGAAATGTATTTACGGTATCTCCATGACACCTTCGTGATTTGCGAATCCGAAAAGCTTGCAGAACAGTTGCTGAAGGCGTTTAATGACGCACATGAGAATCTACGCTTCAAATGTAAGCACGAAAATGGAAACCGTTTACCTTTCTTGGATGTAGAAGTCATCCACAACTCGGAGGGCACATGTAGCAGAAAGGTACACAGTAAGCATACGTAGACAGGTCAGAACACTAACTTTCACAGCTCAGTGCCTTTACAGCACAAGAGGAGTTTAATCCGATCTCTTGCCTTCAGGGCGAGCAGTATTTGCACTCCGGATACCGTCAACGAAGAGCTATAGAGAATCAGCGATGTCCCTCGTGAAAATGGTTACCCCGATAAGTTTATCATGAAGCGTTTGAAAGAACGAAAGGGAAAACCACCTAGGAGCATTGCTGCCAAGAAAGAGCTGTTCATACATTTGCCATTTAAGGGCGATATTGCGGCTGAATCTTATCGACGTCCGAAAGATGCCGTTGAGAAAACTTATATCGCAGCCCACTTGAGAGTTGTTTACTACAAAAAGCCATTGTTTGTAAAACCCTTGAAAGATAGTCTGCCATCGTTGACCCGTTCAAGGCTCGTTTATCAGTACTCGTGCTCATGTGATGCACAATATGTGGGTCGCACAATGAGACGTCTATCCTAGAGGATTCGAGAGCACATCCCGACGTCGTTATACAGAGGCGAAATGAGGTCCTCAGACAGCTCAATCATGTCGCACCTCCTCGAAAGTGGCCATACTGCATCTGAGAATGAGTTTAAAGTCATCTACTCACTACCCGAACGCTTCTCGCAAGGCTTCCGAAAGCAAATCTTGTCTACTGCCGAGGCTATTTACATCCACCATCTGAAGCCGGAATTATGTGTACATAAACGATTCATACGGCCGATACTACTACCGTGGCCGACTGACATGGTTACTTAATTCCCTTCGTGACATTACCTATTTACTTTAGGCTGCTGAGGCTTGTGTATTAAGTTTCCTTCGGTGCACTTTTCTTACCATCTGTAGCAGCATTTAGTCATCGACCTTGATCGTTCAAACACCTTAGAAATCAATCCCAGCCTGATTTGACGCTTACGCCACACAGTCAGTGTTACGGAAACGTTTGGGTCTGAAGAGAGTTCACCGAAAAGAAAGCTTAATCCTGAACTGATTTCTGATCTTCACTTTTCCGATTAAACACTTTGTCCCTGAAAGACTGAGTTCTGTGACGTGGTGTCAGAGACAACGTAGATCAGTTGCTGATTGTGGCAGAACCACCTGCCCCACTAAACATGGAAGAACGGAAGTTGACCCGTAATTAGAGAATCCGGAAAAGCAAGTGGGTCAATTTCTGTGTACTGGTGCGACTGAATCAACAACCGATGGCGTATCGGTTGGCGGTGTTTTGACATGCGATCGGAGATGAAGGACGAGGACCCAGCTGATCTGGAAACTGTCGTCCATAAATTCGGTGATTTTGAGAAGGCCAGACTAACGAGACGTATCAACGGTATCTCTTTTTTACCCGAAACCAGCGCCCAAACGAATCTACCTAGGACCATGTTACGGAGCTGAGGATCCTGGCTCGTTCCTGTAATTTTTCCAATTGTGTGGCTGATAGTCTCATCCGCGATAGGATAGTGCTGGAGATCAATGATGAAAACCTCACCTAGCGGCTTTTGCGGCAACGGCAGTTATCACTCAGACAATGTCTTGCTATATGCAACAGGGAATCGTCAACTGCACACCACATCCATCTAATGCGGTTGCTGACTGAAGCAGAGCCATGTGCAGTATCCAGTTTATTTGACAAAACTGCAAAGCCTGTTATCAAGACACACGAAACTTGCAAATTCTTCGTCTCGAGACACCCGAAGGATCGCGTTCAATGTCCGGCGTGGGACCGAATTTGCGCCACATGCGACAGACGGACTCATTTCGCTCGATGTTGTCAGTCTTCGAAGGTGAAGGAACTCAATCGTGGCACAACGCCCTCCGACTCTGAACAGTCAATCAGCGACGTGTCGCGCATGGGACCAAAGAAGTGCGTCTATGCAAGCTTATTGGTTGGTGACGAAATGGTGCGTTTCCAGTTGGACTCGGGTGCCATCATAAAATAATTTCAGCGAAGCGGTGCCCAGAAATTCATGTGCGACCTGATCAGTGAGTCCTGCGCATGTGGAATGGGTCCAAGCTGCAGCCGAAAAGTTTGGCCGCAATCGAAAGGGTCAATCTCAAAGACGGATCTTCACATCAGTTGGAATTCTTGGTAGTGGAGGAAGAGTTCACGCCGATTCTTGGCATTGATTCCATCCATTGTCTTGGCTTTGTTCATTGTAACCATGACCGTTTTGTTCATGTATGTGAAGCGGAGACAGATGTTAGTGAACAGTATCTGTTCATGTTTACTCAGGTTGGGAGAGGTTTGAAGGTTCCGATCATTTGTCAATAGATCCGTCAATACGACCGACTGTGCTGCCAGAAGGGTTCCGTTTGCATTACGTGATAAGGTCGCCACCGAATTAAGCAACTTGACGCAACTGGATATAATCTCTAGTGTCAACGATCTGACAGACTGGATTAGCCAAGTCGCGATTATTACGAAAAAGAACGGTAAATTGCTTCTGTGCATAGATCCTAAGCTGTTGAATGAAGCTTTGCGTAGTGAACACTACACACTGCCAACGTTAGAAGATCTCCTGTCGCGTTTGGTTAAGGCAAAATACTTCACGACGGTCGATCTCTCATCAGCGTTCTGGCACGTGGTCCTAGATGGGGAATCCAGTTTCCTGACGACATTCGACACACCCTTCGGGGGTTTTCGCTGGCTACGTTTACCGGATGGTTTAAAGGTTTCGAGCGAAATTTTCCAAAGGCGGTTACTGTAAGCTGTTGGCAACCTAGACAGTGCAACGTGTGTAGCAGCCGATGTACTGATTTACAGCAAAACCAATCTGCACCACTTTTTGCAGCGATGTGTGCAAAAGAACATAAAGCTCAAACGCGAGAAAATTGAGCTTCGGTAACCGGAAGTGATTTTTCACGGACATATGCTGACAACCGAGGGAATGATGCTGGATCCCGGTAAATTCAAAGTAGTGCAGGAGATGCCACAACCCAAGGAGTCAAGGCTGTTAGTCGTTTAAATGGCATGGTGAATTATTTGAGCGCTTCTTACCAATAATTGCTGAAATCATGAAGCCCATCCGGAGACTGACACAAAGATGCAAAGTGGAGTTGGGGAGAAAGGCAGGAGGCCAACATTGTAACCATCAAACATCTCATCAGCTGTGCCCCTGTATTGATTACTGTGATCCAGCTCTACCTTTGGTAGTGCAGTGTGCCAGCAGCCAAAGCGGAAGAAACGCCGTTCTCCAGTAAGATGGTAAACCCTTGGATTTTCGTAGTCGGGCACTCACAGTAGGGAAACATTGCTATACGCAGATCGAGAAAGAGATCCCCGCTGTCGTCTACGCAATGGAGCGATTCAACTCAATCGTCCCAAATTACCACAGCATTCCTTTTGCATTCCCCCACCCATTCCCCCACTCCTCTCATCCCGATAGGACTGACGAATCTCACGGTAAGGGATTTGCTGCGGAAGGCTCTAGAACTAATGTGATTGGAAGAGTAAATACTGGGTGGAATGATGAACAGCGCCAGGACTTTTAAAACTGATGATACTTAATATCCGTTCTCTGTTGAATGAGCTTCATTTACTCCACACCTACATATGTCTGAATAAACCAGGTATGATTTTACTCACCGAAACCTGGTGTCATGATTCTATGCCCAGGCAGCTGCTTTCCATCAAAGCTTACAAGCTTAGTAGAAGTGATCGAAAGCAAGGAAGAGGACGTGGTTACATTATTTACTACTCATAAAACCAATTTGTCTCTGAATTCACACTATCAATTATATGCCCCACTATTGATTCCGCTTGGTTACTCTTGGTTGTATATACCGCTCACCCGGGACCAGCTTCAGTGATGAGAACAGTTGGTTGACATCTTCAACTACATATCGGAAATTGGTTCTTTTGAGAAAGTCATAGGTGGAGATTTCAACCTACCAGATATATACTGGTCAAATTTAGTAACAAACGCGAAACATGCTGAGTTCATAATCACCGTCACCACTGGTGGTTGGGCGCAACATGCTGTCGTGGCTAACAGGGGTAAAAATATACTAGACCTATTTGTACCTCAGACAACTCCCCGACAGCAACTGATGTAGTTGACGATATCTCTGGACGTGACCACAAAACAGTCGGCTGTAAAAGTTTGGCTGAGTCGTCGAATGTGAGGTCAGCGGTGGTTCCACACTTCCTAATACATGGATATTTGGTAGATTACTCCGCTCTGCTTAGCGTCAAAAATTGAGACCATTTCTTTCTTTCGTCTGATATTAAGGGAGCCTATGATATTTTTTATGACAATCTGACTATGTGCTTAAGCAAATTTGCCTCCCGTGAAAATACGAGAACCTTTTCTAATTACGCTAACAACGCAAAGGACAAGTGGAAACTGCGAGTGCTAACTCGAACATATGAACGTACTCACGACTTCAGGATATTTCTGAGACTCCAACGGCTGTTCATGGAGACGGCTATGAAACAACACACCCGTATCATGCAGGAAGGACCACGTATTCTAAATAGTAGAAATACTAGTCAACTGTTGACAGCATCACAAAAAAGAAAGACGGCAAAAAAAACCTACAATCCCATATCCTCATGCCTGGAGGCGAAAGTAGTGATTCACAAATTGCTACGGCAAAAGCCTTTCTCTCATATTTCGCTTAATCATCTAATCATAAAAAGAAACCTTAAAATATGAAACAATTTGCTACCTTCATTAATCTGAAAAGCGCAGTAAGAAGACGAAGACTGGCAAATGCACGCATTTCGTATTGTCTCATCAGTGCCTTTAACAATAACTGACAATAATATTTATTCAGTGAAGGGTGCGACCAAATATACATGCAAACAGACAAACAGATCAACACACGATAAGCGAGACAGGGTTATCACCCCTATCCCCAGGCCAGTCTAATGCTGACCGATAATTGTTTCTGAACACAAAGCAGCGGCTTAATCCGGTTAATTGCAATCGCCTCTGCGAAACGGAGGAGGCGAGAGTTGGTGTGCTGTAATAGGATTGTGAACACCGAATTGACCTCGACTCGGTGACCTGTGGTCAATAAGTGTCGGCCGATCGAAGTGGTTGGTGGCTTACGCAGACAAGCAGGTTGAATCTGGCCAGTTTCTTGCGCGATCGAATGTCGAACCCACTTAGGTACATGCTCCTTCATTCGGGAACTCAATGTTCTATCGGTCCTGCCTATGTAACTGGCGCTGCAGTCACAAATGAATTGGTAAATGCAATGCGATTTGGCCCAGATAGGCTGAGTCTCCTTTACAGAAGGAAGTGGCAGTTTTTGGGCTTTGTTAATGGCGATGACCTTGGCGGCATAGTAACTTGTCTGCATGGCACAGATCAGATGCCTTGTGGTCCTCAACGAGGAGACGTCACTTTTGAATGGCAGTTCAATGATTACAGGCTTCTTAGGTACCGTGTGAACTAGGTCCCTTGGTCCTACTTGACTATGTTTCTCGATGAACCTTCGGGGTAGCCGTTTTCGATGAGCGCGTTGGTAATCAACTGCAGTTCGTCAGCCAGGCAATCAGCAGAGCAGCTTCGTCTGGCACGACTAATCAGGGTTCTCACGAGCGTCCGCTTGTATCGCATTGGTGTGAAGCTGGTGAAATGCAGATACCGCCCGGACCATGTTGGTTTCCTGTAGACAGATCTCTTAATCTGCCCGTTTTCTCTGCGGCTGATAAGGATGTCTAAGTACGGAAGGCACTTTTGCTTCTCTATCTCACAGGAGACCCACAATTTATAATGCGCAGAATTTAGTTGCGTTACCAACTGCTCCATCTGATGTTCCGATGAACAAATTGCCAAAATATCATCCACGTAGCGTTTGTAGTATGGAAATCGAGACATTTCCCCAGACATACCTAGCTCTACCATTAACATAAAGAAATACGCAAATACCGGGCCCAATGCATTGCCCATCGCTACTCCATCAATCTGACAGTACGGTGTGTTTCTGAAGTGAAAATTGACATTCTCCGTACACAACAACAATGAATCTCTTAGTAGCTCAACTGGCATCGGTAGGGGACACCGCGAACTTTCTGTTAGTTCACAAATGTAATTAACAGTTCAGTGCAGAGAAACATTGGCTGGCTAGCCGAACAACCTCCTCGTGGTGCCAGCTGGGTGGTTCGGGTTTTACCCGTTCCAGCTAATAGTTCGGCGGCAGTGTTCCAGGACGTGGTGGGTTTTCGCCTGGCAAACGTTCTCCCTATAAAAAGACACAAATATTTGCTTAACAACACTGTGACGTGGCGGTCGTGGCTCGCCACAAAATAAAGGCACTGCCCCGTGGATATCTGGATAATCCTTTCCAACCCACGGACACCAATCTTCCAATCGCACCTTGCAGACAATGGCAAACATTCAAGAATGGAGCAGCACAATTACCAGCGCAAGTTACCCAACTACATAAACGCACACACAATTACATACTTACATTCCCCTACACGATTGAAAGATTGGTGTCCGTGGGTTGGAAAGGATTATCCAGAAATCCACGGGGCAGTGCCTTTATTTTGTGGCGAGCCACGACCGCCACGTCACAGTTGTTAAGCATATATTTGTGTCTTTTTATAGGGAGAACGTTTGCCAGGCGAAAACCCACCACGTCCTGGAACACTGCCGCCGAACTATTAGCTGGAACGGATAAAACCCGAACCACCCAGCTGGCACCACGAGGAGGTTGTTCGGCTAGCCAGCCAATGTTTCTCTGCACTGAACTGTTAATTACATTTGTGAACTAACAGAAAGTTCGCGGTGTCCCCTACCGATGCCAGTTGAGCTACTAAGAGATTCATTGTTGTTGTGTACGGAGAATGTCAATTTTCACTTCAGAAACACACCGTACTGTCAGATTGATGGAGTAGCGATGGGCAATTCATTGGGCCCGGTATTTGCGTATTTCTTTATGTTAATGGTAGAGCTAGGTATGTCTAGAGAAATATCTCGATTTCCATACTACAAACGCTACGTGGATGATATTTTGGCAATTTGTTCATCGGAGCATCAGATGGAGCAGTTGGTAACGCAACTAAATTCTGCGCATTATAAATTGCGGGTCTCCTGTGAGGTAGAGAAGCAAAATTGCTTTCCGTACTTAGATATCCTCATCAGCCGCAGAGAAAACGGGCAGATTAAGAGGTCTGTCTACAGGAAATCAATATGGTCCGGACAGTATCTGCATTTCACTAGCTTCCCACCAATGCGATACAGGCGGACGCTCGTGAGAACCCTGATTAGCCGTGCCAGACGAATCTGCTTCGCTGATTGCCTGGCTGACGAACTGCAGTTGATTACCAACACGCTCATCGAAAACGGCTACCCCCGAAGGTTCATCGAGAAGCATACTCAAGTGCGACCAAGGGACCTAGTTCACACGGTACCTAAGAAGCCTGTAATCATTGAACTGCCATTCAAAAGTGACGTCTCCTCGTTGAGGACCACAAGGCATCTGATCTGTGCCATGCAGACAAGTTACTATGCCGCCAAGGTCATCGTCATTAACAAAACCCAAAAACTGCCACTTCCTTCTGTAAAGGAGGCTCAGCCTATCTGGGCCAAATCGCATTGCATTTACCAATTCATTTGTGACTGCAGCGCCAGTTACATAGGCAGGACCGATAGAACATTGAGTTCCCGAATGAAGGAGCATGTACCTAAGTGGGTTCGACATTCGATCGCGCAAGAAACTGGCCAGATTCAACCTGCTTGTCTGCGTAAGCCACCAACCACTTCGATCGGTCACCGAGTAGAGGTCAATTCGGTGTTCACAATCCTATTACAGCACACCAACTCTCGCCTCCTCCGTTTCGCAGAAGCGATTGCAATTAACCGGATTAAGCCGCTGCTTTGTGTTCAGAAACAATTATCTGTCAGCATTAGACTGGCCTGGGGATAGGGGTGGTAACCCTGTCTCGCTTATCGTGTGTTGATCTGTTTGTCAGTTTGCATGTATATTTGGTCGCACCCTTCACTGAATAAATATTATTGTCAGTTATTGTTAAAGGCACTGATGAGACAATACGAAATGCGTGCATTTGTCACTCTTCGTCTTCTTACTGCGCTTTGCAAATCATGGAATTTTCGACCTCGTTTAACTTCTCTGAGCAAGTCTCAGCCATTGATCTTAGTGTCGCTACGATAAACGGATTCTTAACTGTTTTCGACCATCCTACGGACCTGGCCGTATGGGATCTCTTCTGCTTTAATCAAACACGATGGAAATGATATCCCTTTTATATTATTGAATATCTTGTCTTTTTCTCTCCAATCTGGTCAATATCGCGAGCGTTGGAAGACGGTTACAGTATTACCGAGACTTAAGTCCGGATCGGAAACTGGCATCCGGGAGTACCGCTTCATTAGCCACACTGCCATTCTTTCACGCATGCTAGACAGAATTGTCAAGGAATATTTGGTTTCGTTCCTAATATCGCACAAACTTCTCTCACCTTCACAACATGGCTTTCTGAAGTCCCGCTCATGTGTTACTTGTCAAGTTGACTTCCTTAACCATCTAACTGAAGCAATTGACTGAGGTCTTCAGTGCATTGTCATTTTCCTCGACATGCAAAAGGCTTTTGACAGAGTCCCACACAAAAAGCTGCTATATAAATTTAGTAAGTTCGGTGTTACAAATCCGCTTAACTCTTGGATCCAATCTTACCTTGTAGGACGGTCACAAGTTGTGGATATCAATGGTTACATCTCTTCACCTCGTCCGGTTACCAGTGGAGTGGTACAGGGCAGTGTCTGAGGCCCGTTACTCTTCCTACTGTATATAAATGACCTGATTTCCGTTATACAATTTGGGAAGCCTAATTTGTTTGCTGATGATTTAAAGGTGGTTTACACGTTCCCAGGCTCTCAGCATACCGCTGAAGTTAACAATATCCAAAGTGACTTGAAAGCCATTGAGAGATGGGCTGATATGTGGCAGATGACATTTGCAACATCGAAGTGTAGTATTCTATCGTACGGATGTCAGATAGCAGCAGAAGTGTTCAGGCTTCATGATGAAGTCATTCCCGTCAGCCAGTCTGTTCGTGACTTAGGCTTAAGATATTCTAGTTCGTTAAACTTTAGCGAACATACAAATCATATCGTGAAAAAGGCTAAGCAGTCGGTCGGGCTCATATGTCACCTGCTAACCTTGAAAGTAACCAGACTAATAGCATTCAAAATCAGTATCTGGCCTTTGCTTGAATATTGCTGTGTTCCTTTCAGTAATTTGCGAAAGGGTGACTTGAGAGCCATTGAAAACGTCCAACACGCCTTTACGATGCGTATATTTGGCTATTCAACCGCTCTTTCATTCAGAGATATGTGCAAGCAATTGAATCTTGAACCTCTGTGGTTAAGAAGAATGTAATTAAATCTGTGCTACCTCCAAAAACTGGCGTGACGAAAAGCAAATGCTGGAAAGCAACAATTGCACTTTCGGTAAAATACCAGTTATGAACTGAGATATAGTGAATGCATATTCTCTTTACCTAAATTCCAGACCAGCCTAAGGTGAAATTTCTACCTTCTTAAGTATGGCTCCATATGGAATAAGCTGCCAAAATAGCTTAGATGTATGGAACATTTTTGCATGTTTACGAAAATGATAAAGGTTTATCTGTCAACTGACAGAGTGAAATGGATCTTAAAAATTCAACTTGATGATGAAAAGCTGTATGAAGAAGGGCCGGATCATGTATGATACCGGAGAACATCGACTCGAAACATATCTAACAAATGCGCCAGAGAAAACATGATCATCTAGGATGAGCTGTTACAAACCGCTTCTTATGCTATTCTTTAATACAACCTCCTATGCGGTTTACTCCTTTAAAACTTAATTCATGCCAACTGTCTTTTGATCTAAAACCGGGAGTAAAATTATTTACTTGTATGGGACCAGGAACCACCTTCGTATTCCTCCCCTCAAATTGACTAATTCATTAGATTTGTTCTGCTATTCCCTTCACTACATTTGTTCTGTAATGCTAACCATTTCCTCTTCTTTTCTGGAGTTAACAGTCCAGAAACATATACTGGAATTCAGTGATGTCAATAACGGATTCACTATTTGACTTTTTGCCTATGGACACCTCGTACAATTATCTGTCTCCGGCTGTCACGCCGCACAATTCCATCGGATGATCGGCTCGATCCATTTTTACGCTGATGTAAACACACCTGCTTATTTTTGGCATTAACGATATAATACCTCTTTCACACAATTGTGCTTCTTTTACATTCTTCCTTATTTCATTGTTGGCCACGACTGGGCTGATCTCCTGAGGTGACGGATTATAGCTTCCAGATTATAAAAGACTTTACCTATGCAAGGCATATTGTCATCAACTGACTGGCGTATAAAAGATGTGCCATAATTGATCCGCATGGCGGACCGGACTGAGGCTCCATCGCCCATAATACATGTATAAAAGCAGCCCTAAAAAGAACACAACATATGATAAACAGGTGATGGCTCATATGCTACTATGCCACACTGGCACGCGGCCAGGTATAGCATGGAAGTGCGGGCGAAACCTTTCGAGGGAATACCTTGCATGGAAGCAGGTCCCCTGGGGACGGTTCCACGAGTGGCCGTATTACTTTACCTGAACATTTGTTTAAATCTGCATTTGTTATTGTTCTTAGCGTTTTAATTTCCTTGATGCCTTAAACCAGTCAACAACTTTAATACCCGTTTTAAATTCATTGTATAAAGCGTGAACAATTGATTATTTTGTGCGATCCTGCTGTACACATTGATCATGAACAATGAACAATGAACAATGGTTTATAACGGGTAAAAAAACATATGCTTGACAGGTCCCGTAGGGTGGTTGGAGCAATAGATAAAATGGAAGGATAATCGAACAAGTAAATCGTTTTTTAAGCCTCTACAGATTTAAACGTACCACTTCATAATGATAGTTTGAAGTATTGACTGGATGTCTGCACCCAAAGTAGAGCTGTTATATTACAGCAAATGTGGGAAAAGAAATCAAAGGAACGGATAACGCTCACTCGTGTGTTGCTTCCGTTGAGAGATGTGGTACGTTACTCCAGTTTGTATACATCCATGTCGCTCATTGGGACACTTCTGTATGCAACATCACCGCCACTTTGCGGGGAGGGTTAGTAACCTCATGGTTTGGGTCCCGTTATTTCGTCCTCCGAATAGGACGTGCTATGCCAAATAATGCAAGTTGGAAAGTGTGTCATCTAGGCGTTTTTTAAATAGTGCCAATGGGGGGGCAAGGACGACGTGAGTGGGGAGCGCATTCCAAGCACGGGACACACGTAGTGAGAAAGAGTTTCGTCGACAATCATAGTTGGACTGAACCTCGAATCACCGAGGAATATACCATTTATTTATTTATTTAAGACCACAGTGTATGCTGACCATAAACCGCTCGTGTCAATAGCTAGTAAACCGTTACACAGTGTCCCGCGACGTCTTCAACGGATTCTTATCCGGCTCCAAAAATACGATAGGGATCTGGTGTACACTCTGGGGACCTAAATATCCATCGCAGATGCTGTCGAGAGCTCATCTTCCGATAGTCAAGCACCAACTGGAAGAACTCGAGGCAGTCAGTCTCGTACAACATCTGGCAGTAACAAAAAATCGGCTGAAAGTGATCAGGCGTCATACGGAGGCAGACGTGCGTGGCGTTGCGCGACGGGATTTTGAGGGGATGGCCAGATATAAAGGATATGCTTCCGAAGGAATTAACGCCCGTTCTTCAACTTTCGAGATGAAATAACGGTGTATGAAGGTTTGTTGTTTAATGGAAATCGCATTTTGAGCCTACCGTCGTTCATCGAACCCACTTGGGTGTCAACTACAGTATTAGTAGAGCACGCGAACTGATGTTCTAGCCCGGGATGACAAGTTAAATCGGAGACCATGCATAAAGCTGTTCAGCCTGCCGGTCTCACGTGGCTCGCCAAGCCAAGGGACCAATGATGTTGCGTGAGATTCCAGATCGACCATGAAGACCCATATGTAACGTGGCTGGAGATTCGCAATACGTCATTACCGAACATCGGTCTCAGTCCAGTGCAAAGATTGTACAACCGAAGGACAAGAACCCTAATGCCTGCGTCTGCTGATCTCTTACACCCTGTCTCACCTTCGCATGAGCAACTGCAAACGGGCTTAAGAAAACGGATGGTAGATCAGAAATGGGATTACGACCGCGGGACCTGGGCGCTACCGGAGCTATCAGTGAATGATGAAGTGCGGATCTAACCAATACCGGGTGTCAGCGAAAAACGGAAGGAAGGTGTGGTGATTGCGAAGGTTGTAGAAAGATCTTATGAAGTCAGTACCGGAGGGAAAGTAATCAGAAGGGACCGAGCGCATCTGAGGAGACACCGAGAACGAGAAGGTGAACCTGCTGCAAAGTACTTGACGCCTTGCGGAAAGGTCACAACGCCAGAGACAACAAAGACCAGGCGGATCCAAGAGTGTACGGAGTCTTCGACGACACCGAAGCAACTGAAGCCGAAAAAGGGAAGGATGTGATAGAATTGTACAAACCAGCGGCTAGCTACCACAAGCAAACCGAGCAGTTGTTTGGACGTCTACGCATATTTCGTTTACGTGCTGATTGGTTCACTGGAGCTGGTCTGGTTCAAAGGAAGCCTCTCATGAATCCAGCAGCGTCGTCAGCTTTGGAACTGACTTCGTTATTTGTATCGAGGTTCCTACTTGCTTATCAGGCTGTCACTTTGCTGATCTTCGTTTTACCGAATAAACTGTTTTCCCTGAAAGACCGAGTTCTGCGACACAAGTCACCTGAGATGTTGCAGCAGTTACATGCCCTCCATGGGGTACACGTGGCTCCGTCGGATCACATCAGTGTCAGGCACACTGTCCCACCAATGGATGTGCAGAATCCGGCGAAGGCATTGTTGATGGAATCTTTGCGGAAAACTAATATCCTTTCTGTACAGTATGCACGTTTCCGATCTATAGATAAGAACCGAGAAAACCATGGATTTGGATACCATCACCTTGGTTCTAACAGTGAGATGATGATTCTTCCGCACGCGATGTTCCAGTTTCCCAAAAGCCGCAATCGCCTTCGCTACACGAGCGCGCCCCGTTCGTCGGATATCCACAGGTCGGTTGGCAAGTTGCTCCCGAGGAAGCAGAATGCTGACCTGTTCTGTACTACTTCATCTGCAATCCCCAGTTCTGCCCTGAACATGGGCTTCACTCCCGGTGCCGACTGAAATAGGCATGTTGCCTTGCCTGTGTTTACGCTGAGTTCAAACTTGGTCGCCGTGGAGGCCAATGCAGTTGTCATGCATTGCAGTTCTTCCTCGGTATGTGCAAACAGCGCACGGTCGCCAGGAAACAGCAGTATACGGATGGTTGTCTCATGCACTAGACTTCTTGCCCCAAAGCAGCGGACGTTAAGCAAACCCCCATTCATGCTGTGCTCGATGCACACCGTATTCACACA
The DNA here is from genome assembly GCA_944474145.2 of Dicrocoelium dendriticum. Classification (NCBI taxonomy): domain Eukaryota; kingdom Metazoa; phylum Platyhelminthes; class Trematoda; order Plagiorchiida; family Dicrocoeliidae; genus Dicrocoelium; species Dicrocoelium dendriticum. The sequence continues at coordinate 11,011,218 of OX104059.1, forward strand.
TGTTACGTGCGTACGTCATCACAGCAGTCAGATGGATAGTGAACAGTGTGGGGACTATGACGCATTCTTGCTTCACACCGGAGATAACGGTAAAGTCAGCTGAAGTCTGTCCACTCAGCTGCACCTTTGCTCGCATGCCAGTATGCAGGTATTCAATCAGACGAATGAACTTTGCAGGGCATCCAAGCTTTGAGAGAATCAGCCATAACGCCTCACGGTTCACTATATCGAACGCTTTGGTAAAGTTGACGAAGAGAGAATACAACGGCTCATTGCGTTCACGACATTTTTCCTGTAGTTGACGTGCTGCGAACACCATGCCAATGGTGCTTCGGTCCGAACGGAATGCACATTGCTCCTCAGGTACGTTAGGTTACAGTAAATGTGTCACAAGGCGATTGAGTAGGATGCGCGCAAAAATCTTGCCGACGCGGCCAAGTAACTTGATGCCACGATAATTGTCAGTGTATTGCTTACTACCCTTTCCCTTGTACAGTGAAAGCACAAGAGCATCCTTCAACTCTGCAGACACTTGCTCTTCCATCTAGACAGCTTCGACCAAACAATGGAGTGCTCGCAACATAACTGCTCCTCCGTTCTTCAGTATTTCCGGAGGTATGTCATCAGCACCAGCGCATTTCCTATTCCGTAGTTGAGCAACCGCTCTCTGTGGTTCGTACATTCCCGGTGTGTCCTCCAGTTCGGATAATACGCTGTGGTGTTGCAGCCCTTGCCGTGTGTCTCAGTCAAGTTCGGATCAATTATTCAGTACGGTATCAAAATGTCTGTGCCACATATGCAAGCTGTCATCAGATTGTGTATAGATGGCGCCAGTCCCATAGTCCTTCAGGGTCTACAGTTGCTGCACGGTGGGCCCGTAGCGGTGAGAAAACCTGTCTCTGTGTTCATGTAATAGCACTTCGTGACTGACGTAAAATAGCATTTTCTACTTTCACTATTGCTTTTCGCTTTGTAATCTTTGCTGCGGTCATCCTACGAGACTTGTCCAGCACTCGGTCTTTTAGCTCTTATAAAGCATTTCCACCACCCATTTAAAGAGTTCGCTTTTTCATATTGGAGAGTGAACTGCAGTGTTACATACATTTGCGGAGGCTACACGCGCGTATATAAGAATTAAACCACGAGGGGCGTATGTCACTGCCGCCGATGAACTAGGCTCACTGCAGCATCTCATTGGGAGCATTGCATGCGTTAGGCGAGGGATATGAAGTCGACCAGGAAAATAGCTGGATCATAGGGTAGGGCGGAGATGCGACATTGTCAAGTTTAATTGCCAAGGTGGCGGCAATCGCCGAAGCCGACAGCTGTGTGAATGGAACAGACGGGGTAAAGCTGTCGAAAACATGATGACCAGTCCAAATTCGGCCGGTTTGACAAGCGTCGATGGAAAGGTCTGAGTTTGCAATGGACAACCACCAACACCACCACCGCCATCCTCATTACTGTTCTCAGCATCCGCGTCATTATCAACATCACCACCAAGACCTGATGAGTCAGAACGATGTGTAATGACTTATCTGAACAAATTCCCTTCATTGAACCACTTGAGATAACAGTTCAACCTACAGCCGTAATTATCCTCCAATTCACACCTATCTTAGATGGCAGTTAGAAGAGGGATTTGACTTTGATTTCGGGACAGACCCATCACTTTCACACTAGGTTAGATAGTCACTGCACATCCAGAAGAGCCGATAGATCCTTTCAGAAACCGTCAGCAATGCACATTCCATCCGTCGCTGCTAGGCTGGTAATCTTAACCACAGACTCACAAGATTCGCATTGTAGTTCTTAATACCCATTTGCTGAGATATTTGCCTACATTTCCCATATAATGTGGCACCAGCTGTACGGGAATTCCTCTCGGTTAACGAAACTTTGTGTCAAATGCGAAATATTACCTGCCAAATACGCCAATCGGATTGGTTTCAAGTCCTGCTACAAACGTAACTCTTCGATATACTCCATATTCCAATACATAGAAACATCGGTTTGTCTTGGAACTGCACATTCGTAGCCGCACAAATATAGGGGGATGAGCAGAAGCTTCTTTAATCGCGTTTATCCAGTAAAGCTCATCACACAGCTACAAGTCACTTCCCGTAGAAACACAATGGTTCGTCGAATACTGGCAAATCAAAGAAAAATCATGTTTGTTGAATAATCGCCGAAATGAAGACCGCTTACTTGGAGCCATTCGGTGCAAATTTCCGAAGGCACATCGCTATGACCTGCGTAAAACATTACCCACAGTAGGCTACGTAAAAGTCCGCAAGTCCCGCGCAGCGTTTTCGCAAATGAACTGAAAGTTTACAACAGCATCATGGAGATATTTTCACAGTATTTCGGAATGCGTCAGGCATGACTCTCGAACCCAGCTGTCCTGCATTTCCAGTGGTATACAATCAACCCTCGGAGCTGAACTACCCGCCTGTGTCCTAGACCATCATCCATCACGGATCGATTCAGTCAAGAGGACAGTAAATAGCAGTAAAGGAAAGTAAGAATAATGCAATCCGCACTCAGTGACATAGTATGGTGAGGTGTATAATGAACGACGATGATTTATCACGGGTAGAAAAACGTGTACCTGATAAGTCCCGTAAGATAATTTGAGTACAAATTAAAAGGATCAAAGGATAAGTAAATAGTCATTTTATGCGGCTACCGATTTACTGCGCTGCTGCATAACGATAGTTTGAAATTGGAGTGGAATGTGCACACACAAATATAGTATGGAGAGGAGTGATAGTTCAAATACTCCGTGAGAAATTACATCGAAATCAAATGTGCACTTTACTCTGAGGCGATTATGTGGCTTTCACGCGCCTATTCTTCCCCGTCAGGGCGAAAATCTTACCACCTCCCTCAGCGGCAAAAGCAATCGTTACGCCACTGCTATGATGTTGCAAGTGAGTATTCTTTTGTGGGAATTGTCTGCGCACACCTCGAGAGCCTGAATGACTCCAGTGGTGTGTCGCAATGATCTGTCGTAGACAGATTACCTTGTTTAATCTATATCATTTATACCCCAGTGAATATTCATTCCCTAATGTGAACAGTTGCGGATGCTGTCAATATATGGAGAGATGTTCGCCCAACATTCGACAATGCCTATCTTCGGAACGGTCTGGGCCGGATCTACGAATGAACAGAAATGAACCAGATCTCACTGAACCCTGCAAAATGCCACCCGCTAATGCTGCACTTCAGCTTTATTAACACATCTATTGGAACAGTACCATCTGCAATACATGACTAATGAAAGAGACTTAGGTATCATAGTACAAGAAAGGCTGACCAATTCGCTCCAAGATTGGAAAGTAACAAAGGTGGTGAACTTGCATCTAAGGCTTTTGGGACGACCTTTTGGTACCCTTGAGCGACGTCTATTATCTCTGTTGCTTAGCTTGTATACTCGTCCCCACGTTTAGTGTACTGTTCAGACCTGACGTCAGTGGTTAGAACGAGATATTTGTCTCTTGGAACAACCCCAAAGAAAAGCCGCCAAGGCAGCACGTGGGTTGTTCGATCTAAATTAGGAACTGCACCTTCGTTGAATCGGTATGTTCGCCACCGAATACCGACAGATTCGTGAGGCTCTCATTCTCACTGCTGGCCGTAACTCCTTAGAACCGTTACCGAGGCTACGGCATAAAACCAGTAACTTAGCACTCTCGCTTGGACTGTAGAAACTTCTTTCACTTTTAGAATTAGTTTGCATTAGAATGCACTACCAGCACATTGTGACCTTCAAAGAACTATTAGAGTTTCAGTTAAATGATAAATGCTACACAAGAGTTTGCTAGAGTGTCAAATCGGGAATGCTGATAGTTCACGCCTCGCGCCAAAAAGTCTTGATACTCTTTTGTGCATTTGCGCTTATTGTCCCTGTAAGGCTATTGCTTTTTATCCCATAATAGACTATTTAGCTATTACAGCATTGTGCCTTTAACGTTTTGATGTGAACCATATCTCGCTCATCGTCAGATATAAGAGGTACAACTCGTCTCAAACTTATGTTGATTCACGCACTTTTGTGAACAGTTCTAAAGTGACTGTATGATTGCTGCCGTAATTTTCCTGTCCTCAATCAGAAAGACTAGATTTTCACTATTTGAGCAATAAGGCATATTTTTGGATGTAGTGGTTAATCTAGCAATCAACTTGCTGGTGTTATTGTCACTGTACATCCTGAAGTATGCGCTAATATTTTTCCGGGATCATGAATGACGCCCTTCGACCATTGCGCAATGAACCATCAAAACAGATGCTCTTTCTCTTCTAAGTACGCAATACTTAGTAGTTTGCTGTCACATGCCTCACCATATTGTAATACGACCTCACTATATCTGTCACGGCTATCTTCGGCCCGAAGAAAAGTATGACAGTATGACACACAACTTGTAGCTTGTATGACAATTACACAGATTTGTTACTCAGCATTTCATTTTGCATATTATTGCGTTTCGAGTTGATGTAACTTGGTGCACTCATTGTGATGGTGTGAATGCTGAGGATGCTCCCATTGACGTACACAATGCACGTCTTCATTTGATTTATTCGACCTAAATTGGGACAGTGTATGATTATGATGTCCGACAGTTTCCGTTTAAATGGCTACGCGGGAAAAGCCAGAAGAATTGCGTAGGTTGCGACGGTGCGCTAGCAACGGTAATGAACAAACATTTGGTAACTATGCCAGCAGTTAAGACATGAAACAGGCAACAATGTGGCAAGTTTACCTCAAAATCTCCATCACGGATCGCAACAATGTGGCACTCACCCAGTTAGTCTAAGTGATCTTACCGCTTCTGTTTATGTGCAAAGTTTGCCCAGTCGAGATGGTGTGTAAAGAACACAAACATTTTGTCAAGAGAAGCTGCGTTGGAAAACACGTTTTTGCACCCCAGGTTTTATCCCACAACTTTTCGCACTTAGATGAAGTCAGACTTATCTACTTAAATTGTTAAGAAACGGTGAATTGAGTCAATAGAAACTGAGGTGTCAAAATGCCCAAAGTTGGTCTTATCTATTCACGCGGTAGCTACCTGGACGACAGCTGGCCATGTTTGCGCACAACACAAAGGGGGGCTGTTGGAACGAACCGGGATCGCCTCCGGCATCTGATACGTTTTGATTGGACGCACCTCACACGATAGATCGGGTGATGGGAGTTGGAGATAACGACGAGATGATTCCTTCGGACTATAGATGTGCGACTATCGCGATGGTGCACGACTTGTTTAATCCTCGGTTTAGTAACAGTGGCTGATGCTGGTGTACACATTCAGATACATGTCTCTTGGCATGACCAATATAACTTGTCCCATAGGAACAGGTAAATTGGGACACGCAGTAGATGACGTCGCCGGACAGTTAAAGGTGTAACTGTGCGACCCCAAAGGTGCTAATGATAGTCGCTGGGAATGGTTCGCTGAGGTGAACAGTATTGCTGTCTCCCTTGAATAGTAACGATAAGTATACGAGCTTTTTCCTACTCACAGTGTTTTGGTGACCAGAGTTCGCATATTTCTATCAATTAATATCTCAGGATATCCGTTATTAAGAAAAACGTTTTTTCTTACGGCTCTGCGTCATTTGTGCACCCAGAGACAACGAACTAAATTCAGGTTGCTTGCAAAACTGAATGTTCCTGTGGATCCGATTGAATCTCCGCAATCGTTCAACCTGGTCCAGGGGGTCGTCCCCTATGCACCTCACGTCATCGATGTAGTGTTTATAGAGTGGCAGACTCAGTTATTTCACTCAGTGGACCCCTCTCTAATTTGGACATACACATATCAGTGAATAAGAAACCTAATGGCGACCCCGTGTTTGTCTGTGTAACTAGCCAGTAATGTCCAAAAACTGAAGTTATAGGCACACTGATAAACAAACGTCTTCAGTTCCTCCACCGGTAAGCAAAATTGTCTGCCAGTGCGCTCGGCGGAATCAGCAAGGCAGTTGATATCCTCTCTACCGAGAGTGTAGAACAATCCCGATTGCCCTATCCTGCGATAAATTCGTGCCGGTCAATGCTCCCGATTTTGTGATTTCCTATCATTTACCTCAACGTTTCTCTTGCTCTCAAACAAATCTTGTTTCTCTGGTTCTCAATGTATATAAGGTATTCTGATGTTAACTACGTGTTTATTTTGCATCTTGATAATGTGACTTACATTCAATCGCACACGTTTGACCTGTTCCTTACTTCAGGTCAAACTTCACTATCGCTCCACATGTAAAGCTCGATGTGTTATTGGTGTACTAGAATGCTCCAATATCTATCCTTTGCGCTCACCTTATCTCGCATTGCATGAGTGGCTTGACCGTATTGTACTATCGCTGTGAATGGATGGTGGTCACACATTGGAACCATTTTGTTCGTCCAGCCTACTGTTTCATTCTCCCCATGTGTAAACTTGAAACACAATGTCATCACCTTGCTTTATGCACGGATTCTTACACCCAAGTCTCACGGTAGTTTCCCTTCTTTCTGGTTGGTCATGTGGATGCCTGTTTTAAAAAAGAATTCATTGATTCGAGTGCAGTTCCACGTGTTTTTGGCTATTTTTGTTGCAGCTGTTGATACACCTGTGTCAGAAACATAACTTATTAGGGTACTTTAACCTTATTGTATTTAATCGTCTGTAAATAGTACCGGATTCTAGTTCCGGCTATGTTATTGTTATTGTTGTTGTTGTTGTTGTTGTTGTTGTTGTTGTTGTTGTCGTTGTCGTTGTCGTTGTCGTTGTTCATTCCGGTGGAAACGAGTTAGTTCAAGGCTTCCAAGCGGTTTGTGGCTTACATAGATTATTAGCAAACTTAATTACATGTTATCCGCAGTTTGGCTCAGATGTTGCAGACAAACTCGAGCGCGACACGTAAATTATGAGTCCCTAGCTCTCTTCTTGCTGGTTCAACTAGTTCGGACAACCACTTGCCAGCGTATGGCACGGGAAGTTACTCATATCTAATGTGGGTCGTAAAGCAGCCCCTCTTTGATTAATTTGGGTCAGCCGTACAAGCTTATAACAATGGTACAGACGAGACGAATGATGTTTCCAAATATTGACGAATAGTTAAGTCCATTTTACTCTATTTGTCTGCGTTTTGTCCCTCTCATTGAAGTTCTTCACTAATTTCGAGCTAGTCAGTTGACCCACTTCAATTGAACTTGAGTACTGGACTCAGTAGACTACACTGCAGTTGTTTACTTGTTACTCTGGTAGGGGCTATGCTGAGTGACGTTCGTGAAAGAGTTATTTGACTTGTTGACAACTCTGCTTCCTGCCATCCTTTTCTACAAATTAATCATTAGGTCGGAAACGCACAATCCATTAACTACTCTCGAGCGAATCACATCAATCAATGGCTTAAGAATGGCATTAGGAGACCGATAGAACCGGAAGGAGTGGCGGTGTGATTCTTTACCATACTACAAACCTTCTATGTGAAGTTGTCGATCACCCGGAAATCCGCGCTCCTGATTCCCTTTGGTGCCGCCTATGGTTGCGAAACAAGGACACATGTCTACTGGCCGTGATTTATCACCCACCAAACTCAACGTCGGAAATGGACTCCAAACTGAACCACGTTTTCCAGTTTGTTTTGAACAAGCCATACACCCACATTCTTATCGCTGGAGACTTTAACGTGCACGACATAGAAAAGCCGGCAACCGACGGTACGCAGTTTAAAGCCTGTTTGCAAGAGCTAATTGCTAACCACCCTCTGTACAACCACGTAACTTCTCCCACCAGATTCCGAACTGCTAACAAGCCGTCGATACTGGATCTTGTGATAACTAACGAAGAACTCCTGGTTGACGGGATAGTTACAAACATACCACTAGGACGTAGTGATCATGCTACTCTACTCTTTGACTATACATCCTTATGCACATTAATTGAAACAAACTGCGAAAACACTGAAAAACCTTTTTTTCAAAATTGTTATAATGAATTGCACTAATATACTCACATCAATACACAACATGACCTCCTCGACTTTTGAGCAGCATTTTACTACGGTTTGGCATGGAATCCACTAAAGTTGAACAAACTTTATCCCATTTTGGGTCCCTGTACCAAACTTGAATTAAAGCTTGATTAAGTTTCTCCTTTGTCGTACAGTCCATGCCCCGAAGGCGTTGCTTGCAAAAAGACCACATATTTTCAATGGGGTTTAAATCTGGTGAATTCCCAGGCCAGTCCAAGACGGTTATTTGATTAGTATTGAAAAAAGTCTTGACCAATTTTGGTATGTGGCACGGGGCCAGATCTTGTTGAAATACGCCAGATCCGTCAGGAAATGTCTATTTTAGTTCTGGAACAGCTCTTCTTTGGAGAACTTCTATATATTGTGGAGAGCGCATCATGCCCTGGACTGGATGCAAGGCGCCGACGTCGTAATAACTAAAGCACCCCCAAAACATCTGCTTTTGTGGGTGTTTCACAAAGTGGTCAATGTGGGAATCACGAACCTTTTCTCCATCTGACCTCCGAACATACTGACTTCTCTGACCATAAACATAGAAATGGCTTTCATGGCTGAATAGGACTTTTCTCCAATCTTCTTTTGTCCAGTTTTTGTATTTTGGTCCCCATTTGTAATGTTTAACTTTCATTACTTTTGTCAAAAGTTGTTTTTTCACAGGCCGTCTGGCTTTCCGACCAACTTCCAGGAGTCGCCTGCGAACCGTTGAAGAACTGATTTCTATTCCTTTCGCCCCCAAATCACGTTTTAATGCGTCACTAGTCTTTCGAGGATCTTTAACACTTTCCCGTATTAGGTAAGCGTCATCCCTGGCAGTGGTTTTCCTCTTAGAACCATATTTCCCTTTGCGTTTTGGCGAAATGCATCCCGTTTCCTTTTTCTTTTTGACCACACGGTGGACGGTTCCCGGACTGACGCCTATTATTCTTGCTATGTCCCTGTAGGTCTTGTCTGTGTGTTCGTGCAAGGTCACGATCTTCACGCGCCTTCTGGGAGTCACGTCCATCTCAAACAATGACTGAATCACAAAAAACAAGAAGTTGAAAAAAACCTTACTAACCATAAAAAGTATGACGCAAGCTTGGGTGATGTAACGACTAGACATGAGCAGTTATTACATCGTCTGATTCACAAACAATGATGAAATATCTATTCCCAAAGTAAAATAACAAAAATAAATGCAAAACGGCAGCTTTCATGTATAAAAACATGATATACATAGAAAAAGAGACACAATCGTAGTTTGTTTCAATTAATGTGCACAAGGATGTATATGCTATGCGGAGTACCCTGAAAAGCAGGATGCTAAAGTGCATACTGTCACACACTACAATGTGTTATCTAAGCTTGTTAAGGATACATCTTGGACTTTCTTAAGCGAATTCCCCCCAGGTGTTGCCTGGGAAACTTTCACAAAGACCTTTAGCGCACTGGTATCATACGCATCGCAACAGAAGTCCTCCCAACCCAGTAACAAACATAAGTCCTTTCTGACGAGCAGAACACGTACATGTATGTCCCGCAGGGATTCAGCATGGCGATATCACTAAGACCGCTCAAATGCCGAAACCTGGAGTGCATACGTGACACATCGTAACTTCTGTGTGAAACTGATCCGCGAAGACAAAGTCACACATCAGCAGGATTTAATGAAGAGATTCTGCAGGAATCGCAAACTTCTGTACAGGCACGTTAACGGCCTTCGAAAGATGAAGCGCGGGATTCCAGCACTAGTCACGGCTGATGGGTACACGCGATCAGCAATGGAAGCAGCCGATCTCCTACGGCTTCATTACTCCCAAACTTTCCAGCAGGTAACGAGCCCAAACATTCTCCTCATTTCTAATACTCCACTATCGAGTTCAGACAACATCACCTTCACTGCGGAAGCTGTGTTGAAGAAGTTGTTGTCATTTCGTATCCATAGTTCTGCCGGAGCCGACAACATCCGACCAAATGCTCTGCAGGCGGTTGCTAGTGATCTAGCAGAACCAATGGTTGTTTGTTATCAGCGATGTTTAGAAGAGAACCGTATTCTACTAGTACGGAAGCGAGAGGTCATCACTCCTATCCATAAAGGAGGCAGCCGCACGGATCCTGCCAACTCCCGTCCAATAACACGGCTTCCTGTGCTTTTCAAAGTGATGGAATCAATCATCGCAGATGCGCTGATGCAGTATCTGGAAAGCCACAAGTTAATAGCCCCAGAGCAACATGGCTTCCGTCAAAAACATTCGTGTAATACTAACCGATTAATTTCACGTAATAGCTGGACTCAATCTGTTTATGATAGAGTAGGAGTCGATTACAACTATTTACTCTTTTCAAAAGGGTTTGATCGCTTAGACCATCGCATTCTCCTTCAGAAACTTCGGAACTACGGCATTGGCGACCCAATCCTGAGTTGGATTGACAATTTTCTACAAGAACGACGGCTAGTGGTGAGAGTCCGAGAATCATTGTCTGATGCAGTCGATGTGGCGTGCGGAGTACCACAAGGCTCGGTTCTTGGACCTCGTCTATTCTTAGTGTTCATTAACGATTTGGCGAAATCAATTACTTCCGATTTCCTATTTTTCGCTGATGATATCAAGATCTGGCGAAGGATTAGAGGACCGGACGATGACGAACGGCTCCAGTGCGATCTTAACACAGTGTCCAACTGGTCAGTTCAAAACGCCCTACCGTTCAATGTAGACAAATGTCGCGTCGTACAATTACGCCATTGTCATAACTACACCTACATACTTGGGACCAACAGACTGCAGAATAGCTCCCAGGAACGTGACCTGGGTGTGATCGTACAGAGCGATCTCAACTGTTCAAAACAGGCAGAGGTAGCTGCGAAAAGAGGCAACCAGCATGTTGGCATGCTGCGAAGGGCATTCGGGAGATCTTACCCATCAATCTTCCAATGACGCACAATTCCTACGTGCGCCCGCATCTGGAATACACTATACAAGCTTGGCAAGCTTTTTTGAAGCGCGACCTAGAGGCGTTAAAGGCACCTTAACGAAGAGCAACTAAGAATGTAAAGCGCCTGCGCAATCCTTCTTACTACCGAAGGCTGTAGTTGCCGGGAATTTTCATCGGACGCTATCGAAGGCTGCGCGGGGATCTCATATTAGCGTATCAGATACTGAGTGACCCCAACCACGTATGCCGCTATTTGCTGAAACTTAGCCATAACATGCAGCTCAGGGGTAACTGCTTAAACTTGAAGGAACAATATGGCCGTCTAGAGTGTCGGCGGAATTACTATTCCGTTCGGGTTTGCCAACCCTGGAACTCACTCCCAGACCTTGGATGTTTTCAAAAAACCATTGGATGTTGCTTTTAGCTCCCAGTATTCTGTTACCTAAACTACGCTATAGCGGATGATGTCAAGCACGCTTTTCAACAGGATTTATGTATCAAATGGAAGTGAACGACCATATTTTACTGTTCTCACTCCTTAACTTAACGAACACTGCACTCCAGTGTCTTTCTGGACAGTTACGCTCGATAATTGTTTAATTTTACACTGATGTAATTTATCAAAGTATACCTCTAGGCAGAAGTTCGGTAGATGACCCAGATATATTTTGATTTCATCATATTCCCTTCAACCATCCTACGTGACCTGTCAAGCATTTGCTTTTATCCTGTGATAAATCATTGTTCATTTTTTATTGTAACGTACTCTTCTGCTGCTCCAGCTGCGGACACATGATGCAGCAATTTAAATCTGTACAATAATATTAATTTTGCACTCAGCTTTTGTGAATTTCAGAAGCATCGGGCACATTTGCCCTAAGCTCTTCTTTTTTAGACGTACGGCAACGCATTCTTCACTTTGAAACCTGGTGCTGTCTAGTAGTAAATGCTTCAGTTTCTTCGAAAGTAGCCTATCTCGAGCACTAAACACTATAACATCACTTGCACGGATGATCCGTTCAGACACTTCAGTGGAAATCACAAAAATAAAGTTACCAGCAACATGTAGATGGTCGGATGACGGATTAGAAAGTGGGTTAATTAAGTGGAAAAGTGATTCCATACTAATAACCAAAGACTTAACAGCAGTCAAGCTTTCTTGCAAATCTCACGTCTATTTCAAACACATTTATTCTCTCCTGTAAGCCAGAGAATTCAAAAGTGTCCTGTATGCTGCAGGGAGTGGGATTGTTAGCGCTTATTGTAACCGATGTGGTAGCTTGGCTGGTGGCACTTTGCTTTCTCATGGAACGCGTGTTTACGGTCGTCATGAGATGAGTGTGGTTTCCTCACACATGGTTGGCAAGCGATTGAGGGGTAAAATATCCGATGAACGAGGATAAAAAGAATCGTAGGTACGACGATCACTTACAATGCTTAATTCAACTTGACGCTAACCGCTAGTCTTGCAACCATAAACTGGGTGCGATAGAACAAATACAGAGCAGTTAGCGACCTAGGCTAGATTTGTCTGTCCAGGTAAGGACAAAGGGGGCAAGTGGACAAAACGCACTGGCATCAGATTCACGTCAAGGTCGTTTAGTGCCGTGAGAGAGAATGTGGTATAACCAACCTGCTCTGCACTGCACACTGGTTCCTGTTCACACGTTAGGCGAAACGCCCCACTGATGACTGGTCGAAATGCGGCAATGCGACGAAGCAGATTCGCAAACTATCGATCGCGCGCTGGTAGATAGCACGCGATGCAACACTGGTCGGATTATGGTGGATCGCTCGTGGACTGCGCCCAATCGACAACGGCTGCATTAGTAGACGAAGTGAATTCGCTTGTAGCTGTCTCATACAGCTAGGGAATGGAGCAATTGTACCGTTGTTAGAGAGCACTTAAACTGGGCTTCCAGAAAAGGTCAGAATTTGCGGTGTAGAATGCAAGGCTAACGAATTTGTGGGCTTGTGTTTGAAGTGAGAATACACGCATTTTGGAAACGAAGGGGTGATGGATTTCGTAATGCCTAGATTCGAGATACCAGCGATTTTGGAAAGAGCTCACCGAACCTGATTGAATGAATGTATACAAGCTGAATTGTGAGAAAATTTGGAGGCAGAGCAGCAAAAAGTGCGAGAGCGATAATTAGCCTGACTGGCATTCAACCATTTCCACACATAACTTACTCAGCTACCGTAGCCGCTTTTTTCACTAATAGCTATATGCGCTGACCGATCGATTTCGTCAGCTGATCGATCATTTGTAGCGTCGGTTCATTGATGCTATACCAAATTGGCATTAAGCTCTTCAAAGTGCACTCCAACTACTTATCTCTTCGGACTTACGTCACGAGAGTAATTCAGTGTTCAAACTAACTTAGGTAACCTGGAGTAGGACTAGTGACCCGGATAATTTACCAGCATTAGTTTAGTAGGAGTTTGCCGACCCCGCAGCGTCATCTTTGGCATAAATTTTCAACAAGTATCTCATCACTGGGGATTTCCCCGACAATTTGAAGCTGGTCAGAATGGTTTCAATACATAACACTATCTCAACTATTTCGTATGAATTTATGGAAGTCTATGCTTTAGAGGCCCAACATATAATATGAAATGTTTCTCGTAATACCGAGAAACCGAGTCCACAAAGTGACGGAGCATATTTACATTGTAACATGCTCAGGCATGCGAGGCTGTCGATTGTTTGGGATTTTACAGGGTTACAATAGAAATATACTTATGAGTAGGGGAGTTTGATGTAATTAATTGTTCTTCGCAGTCAGTTTCCAAATCACATAGTCGTCCACATGCCCGGAAAGCACTAGACTGCAGTTTCAGCCTGTTGGACATAATCAGTAGCGCGCATCCATCGGATCCATCTGGATTCGAACCCATGACCACCAGCGGCTTGAACCGCCAGTCAGCAGTTTATGGTACTGGGTCAGGGGGACAGCTTCGGACCGTCATGATTTACAAGCTAACTGCGATGAAAGTTTCGAACGTTGCAGAGGATAGAGTTGGACCCGAAAGACACGACGTCCACTAACATTAGCTATGTACGACACAACATTTAGAAATTCTCAGGGCGGATATCTTGATGTAAATCACGATGGTCCGAAGCTGTCCCCCTGACCCGGTACCATAAGCTGTTGACTGGCAGTTCAAGCCGCTAGTGGTCATGGGTTCGAATCCTGATGGATCCGATGGATGCGCACTACTGACGATGCCCAACAGGCTGAAACTGCAGTCCAGTGCTTTTCCGGGCATGTGGACGACTATCCGATTTGGAAACTGTCTGCGAAGAAGCTCAATTAAAATAAAACTGTTTTGCGAATACTTTCATTTGGGACTTTTGTCGCCGTCTGCTACCAGTTCGCGTGCAATCTCCTTTGGTTGTTTTAGGTACAGCATGGTGATATCATGTTGGCGGCGATTTGATGGGGGGGGGGGGATTATGAAACTGGGCGGGGGCGGTCGTCCCGGGCGGCAAGTGACAGGACGTCGGCATTTTCGGTACCATCGATTGTGCGTTACCATATCTAAGGGGTAAAATATCCGGATAAGCAGAGGGTTGAAGATTTTAATGTATCACCAACAAAACCATTGCGCCATGTGTCACATCTGTGCAAATGCACTCCCCAGCAATCCCCTTAATTGCCCGAGTGTGGTCATTTCACCACATTTAACCGTTCTAAACGATCATCCAATAATCGATGAACAATGAATTATCACGGGTAAACAGCATGTGTTTGATAAGTCCCATAGAATGTGGAGTGAAAAATAAAAGGACCAAATAATAAGGAAATAATCATTTTAAGCATCTACCGATTTATTGCATTACGGTAATCTGAAATGGGAATGGAATGTGTACACACAAGATAAGTTGGGAATAGGAGTCATCGGTAACGGTTCTTGTGAGAAATTAAAAATACCGGAATGACAACGCTTACTTGTGTGACGCTTCAGATGACCAGTGAGATACGTTAATTCAGTTTAGGTACCTCCAAGGTATTCACACGGACACTTATGCATATATCCTCAAAACCACGTGGCGGAGAAGGCTGCTAAGCACATAATATGGTTCGAGTTATTTCATCTTCTTGTAGAGGGGCCGCTTCCAAGAATGCCTCGGGGGAGCTCTTCGGTGCTAGCTGAGAGCGGATCGAGAAGGACGGCTATCGACGAGCCTGGGCCCGAAACTGCGGAGCGGGAATTTGTGGACAGCGCAATAAATCAGACAAATACGCCGCTAGCGCAGCCCACAGCACCGAGGCCGAGCCGATTGACACAACCTAGAACAAGCAAGTCGAGAGCTCTCGAACGACTTCTGGCCGATCCAAATCGGGTACAGAGAAGTGGAGCTCGAGGCGAAAACAGGAAGGCGGGACTTCCAAGTCAGAGCTCCCGAGGCGAAAGGACTGGCTCGTCTCTAACACCCGTACCTGTGTTGCGTGGTGGGACGGAAATCTAGTTGATATTCGGTGGCGCGCGTAAGACCCTTATGTGCCCATTTTCGGTGTGCAATAAACGTCTACCCCCCTGTCTTGTCGTTCTCGCTACATTCTGAGTGAAACGGACGATATCAAATAATGCAAGGGAGAAAAAGTGTCAGCAAGGCATTATTTTTGAAAAGCGTTCATGTAGTGGTAAGGATGACGTGTGTTGGAAGGACGTTCCAGGGAATGAGAAAGCGTCGTATTGACAATCAAGTCGACTGTAGTGCATGGCAAGTTTGAGTTGGTGTGTTTAATTTCATAGTTCAACTCAGCTGCAACTGATTTCGACAAGGGTGAATTGAGTTCGTCACTATTAATTGAAACACAATGATATCATATTGCAGACGTCGATATTCATCACTATAGAATCTCAGGGCCATAAGTTGCAGCGTAAGGGTCGAGTGCGTTAAACCGACTTTGCTCAAAAAGCGCTGTCGTTGTTCGTAGGTATCCACCTCGATGCACCACTCTGATGGGTAGCAAACTCAGAGGCAATAGCCTGAAACTGAGTCAACAATACAGTCGTGTAGACTATCGACGAACTTAGTGTTCACTCTAGTTCTGCCAAACCTGGAATGTCTTTCCAAACTCAATTGTTTGTGCTACAACCCTAACCAATAAAAATGATTGCATATCGTATTGAGCTCCCTACAAATTGTTCCATGGACGGGTACACTGGATATCTTCAGGTTAACTAGATCCGTTGGTATTATAACCCACAATGACGCAGGTAGATCTGTACACATGGATGAAGAATCGGCTCGTTATTTGCTACCAAGCATTAGTCCCAGCAACCTGTTAATCCATTTTTCATTGTTCCACCTCACCCCCAGCACCAAGTTATTTTTATAAATTTATCGATTTTTGGGTTTTGTAGCACCCGCTGTGTGTCATGAATTGCGACATGCAATCTCAGTTGTGACCTCGGTTGACCATGAGGCCAGTCTGTGCCAATACCATAACTGGGAACGTCACCAAAGTGGAGGGTTTCGGTGTGGCTCACCTCAATCCCTGCACCCCACGACCGACGGTTGCGTGTTGGTTTGGACTTATCAGGTAAAAATAGCTGAGGTGCGAATAGAATTCGGCGCATAGAGCCTGGCAGCTCTCGCCATGATCCCTAGGCCATTGAAATCCGCGAGTAGCCCTTAACACATCGGTTAGAAGTTGATATTTGGGTTTTAGAGCACCCACCGTGTCTTGAATTACGGGTTACTATAAAACCCAATCACTGCCAAAGTGGGCAACTGTTATCCGACTAGCATTTAAATTTTGTCGCGGAAAATTCAGAGACTTCTATTGAAATGTTTGATATAATGAAACCGTTACTACTTGATTTCGTGTTTAAAAACATTTAGTAGATTTTGAGAGGGCCTCCATAGATGTGGCGAGAATTGCTTTTCCAAACGCTGAGAGCAAAGGCTATTATGTTTACCTGTGCCGAGGCCTAATCAAGGTCCGCAACGTCGGTCTAAAGACTGCAGTAGAAATTGAATGTAGACGTAAAACTCCAGCCCAAGTCTCGGACTGTGTGTGGTGGTTGTTCTTGAACGATATTTTATTGTGCTTGTTTTAGTGTACCCCATTAGTTCGTGCAATTTTGTATTGGTTAATACGATTTCCACGTGCGTTGGCTGTGCGTTCTTACTTCCGTGTCTGGGTCTGAGCCAGACCTATTTCCATCCAGACTATTCCGAACTAGATCGATTTCTATTAGTTCATACAAAACCGCAATTGGCGTCGCGAACAAACTTTTTACCATGGATTTCTGCAATCTAGGTAATCTAATCATACTTTCCAGCTGTCGCGATATTGCCAATTACATGGAACGTTTTGAGATCTGGTGCATTACAAGAAAAAATTTAAAGGATGAGAAGCAATCTTCTTATTTCCATACTACTATTGGATTAGAAGTCTACAGTCTAGCGAAGAAGTTGGCTTTTTCTTACGCAGAGATTTCATTACAATATGATGCACTGAGATCGTTACTGCTTAAAAAAGTTCGACCAGAAAAATTTGAAGCGGTAGAAAGTGCAAAGTTTCACAGGCTTATGCGAAAATATAATCAAGATTTATACGCTTTTATCCTCCAACTACAAATGCAAGCTGCACACGGCCGTTTTGGTGACCAGTTACAGACCCAACTTCGTGACCGGTTGACGGTTTGAATGAACTTGTCGAACTTGCAGCAAAAGCTATCTCTTCCGATTGAGCCTACTTTCCAGTCGGTTTAGAGCCGTTTGTGTACAATACCAGGATGTGAAAGCGACAGTGAGAGAAGAACCACTTTTATACAACATCAACAGCAAACTGAAACCTAGCTACGAAAAACCGCGGAATTTTAAAACTACAGCAACAAACTAGGATAGCAGGAAAGGACGTTATCTTACTGGTACATAACATTGGAACAACGGTGACTCATGTGGTAATAAGCATTTGCAACTGATGTGCAAGTTCCGTAATCACAAGTGTCATTCGTGTGATAAAATAGATCCTCTTCAAACTGTATACCGTAGTTCGGAAGCTCATTTAGTTCAAGTAACAACAGATGAATAAAAGCTATCCTCGGAATTCCATTCACTAACACTTGCTACTGGTTTTCGTGACACTGCTCCTCACATGACACAGAAATTTGTTATCAAAGGTGAACTTCAGCGTTCATTTATTATTGGTACCGGTAGTATCCAGTCTTTTATTCCCATTTCGTACTTAGAAAACTTAGCACCGGAAGTTCCATTGAAACCAACTTCTCCTCCAGTTAAAAGGATAGCTACCCATGCACTTTCTATTTTTGGTTCATATGAATTATTTCTGTCAGACGGCACCTAAGTCCAGTCAAATGTATACTTTTTATTATGGATTCGGACCTTTCCATTATAGTTCTTAAATCTATGCAGCTTCTGAATATTTCGTTGTCACTGTTTTCTGATTCACTTCATTCCAAACTTCGCTCTCTTGTTGTACAATGTTCTAAAGCCTCAGGTGGCATGCGCATCGAGCCCACTAATTTTGACATCCAAGGCACTCCTGTGTTCGTTAAAAGACGAACAATTTCGTTTGGGCTCCGGGAACCGGTGAGGACGTCCCTTAGTGACACGGTTGATAGAGGTATTATTACTTCAGATAGCGGTTGAACTGTTCGCTGAGTTTGGCACTTTTGTTACAAGCGCTTCGTCACCAATCCAGGTAACATCATCACTTCGATTGATGACGAAACGTTCGCAACAAAATTGCCAAGCTCAGCTAACAGTTCAACCGTCATCTGAAAAACCTGAGTTACCAGTCTTCAATTCTATATCATTACTTCATTACAGACTTCAATTTGGGCTACGCCACTAGTCTACTCAAGCGTGACGGTAAAATGCCCAGGATTTGTAACGACTATCGGGCTACCTTTAACCAGTGCTTATTCCAAAGATGTTGCACTACTGCAGAACCTGAGGATCTCCTTCAGCGGTTGAGCGAATCTAAACGCTTTTCTAAGCTCTATTTGAAGGATACTTATTTACAGAGGCCACTTGACGAACAAACTATTATTCCTGCACACGCCATTCGGGGTAGTTCGTTTCAAATTTTTACCATTTGGTCTCACTATATCAAAATTTTTCAAGATTTCGTGAACTCCCTCACTGAGAATCTAGTAGGTATTGTAGTATGCCAGGACGATGCTATTGTTTATGCTCTTTCAAAAGCGCCTCACGACGAGCGACTGTGTATTTTTAGAAAGCTTTTGTGAGTTTAAGGTAGCCATAAATCAGTCAAAATGCATGTTCCGTACATCAACATCTTGTCTTGACTATATGGTCGATGAAAGTGGTTTTCATCCGGACCCTGCTCGTTTTTGCAGTTATCTAACGACAACATTCCCATAAGGTTCCAAGAACTTCATTCTTTAATGGCTTCTGCAATACCATTCAGGATTTATTCCTAATTTCGTCGCAGAAGCAAAGCCTCTATTCGAATTACAGTCTGCAAAAACCTTGGTGTGGACCAACATTCATGCAAATGCGTCACATATTTTGCTCCGATTTCCATCAACCGATGCTGATTACCATCATTTCCTCCAAAATTGTCATCGGCTGTTATCACCGATGCATCACCTACTGGTATGGAGGTAGTATTGGAATAAGATGGTCATCTTGTGCTATGTGTCGCTAGACGTCTTAGTCCAGCGGAACGCGGATGCGTTCAAACCATGAGAGAAGCTCCCGCAGTGCACAGGGCAGTCTCGCGCCTTCACAAATACTTGTTTGGAATACACTTCACTACTGTAATGGATAACGAGCCGTTGTAGTTCAGTTACCATCTGCAAAATTGTTTGGCTAAATCGTCTGCTGCAATGGTACCGCGCTGAGGCGTTACGCTCTCTGCATATTCGTATGACATCCAATACCGTAGTGCTAAACACATTCCACATGCATATTATTTGTCACAACACGGTACGTCTACAAAAATACAGAGTTTACAGTGCCTCTTGACGCAGCCATTTCCAGTAGACCGTTTTATCTAATTCGAGATACATGGGAATATTAACATACCCTTCTGTCATCAATCCGTAAAGGATGGAACCCGACCAGAAGAGACGATTTCCGCAATGTTACAAGCTCCGTGATTAATTTTCGGTTACAGTCGATGGAATTCTGTGTGTCCGAGATCACATTGTTGTGCCTCCTACGTACCGATCTGTTTTGTTACAGGATCTGCATTCTGGCCATCTAGGTAGGGAAAAATTGAAGTCTTTGGCTCGACCGACATGTTGGTGACCAGAATTAAATGCCGATATACTTCGCACGGCAAAGGATTGCGCCAGCTGTACACTTAGATTCATTTTAGACCACCAAACTGGACGCCGTGGCCCATGACATGTGAGGTATGGCAACGAGTTCAAGCAGCCTACTGTGGTCCATTTATGGACAAATACTATGCTGTGATCATAATTGTTTCTTTTTCGCGATGACCAGAAGGGTAGTTTACTGCTTCTGCATCAAAAGATTTTACCACCACGGCTCTTTGTAAGACTTTTAGTCGCGAAGGAATACCGTGTGTCATGGTCACAAACAAGACAACTCACTTCAGTGCTAAAAATGTTGACGAGTGGCTTAAAGGAGTGGCTTGCAGCCACCCTTATGCTGCTCCAAAGCATCCACAGTCCAATGGTGCTGTTGAGAATTTTATACGAATACTGAAAAGCGCAATCAAGTCGCTCGATCCCCCAAAGTTTCCTGAGCTTGACAAAGGAGATGACAAGTTTCTTATGCAGTACAGAAATGCAGCACATTCGACTACCGGAGACGGCTTTACTAAGCTGTGCAAGCCGCGTGTGCTCAGGACAAATCTGTTGTTCTTGGAGTCTGCCGAGATTGTTTGCCACCGTGGAAAGGCTCTCCGAACATCTCGTGGAATAATCCTCAGTCATCTCGGTTCCCAGATGTGTCCAATACTTGATCTAGCTGATGGCTCCGTACACAGTAGACACTTTGATCAGATGTTGTGTAACTCAGCTAACAGACCTGACGTTTTGTGTGTGTACCTAACCCTTCTTTATCTGAGTCACTTCCAAAAAAGCACGATGCATGTGAAGAAGTGTAGGAAGGTCCGCCGGAGCAAGCACGAAGATCCGAAGGATTGAAGAACAAAGGACGTCGCAACTACATCAGCCCAGAACAACATTTAAACTGTGACGGATGTGGTGATTGTTCTTGTACGATATTGTATTGTGCTTGTTTTAGTGTACCCTATTAGTTCGTGCAATTTTGTATTGGCTAATACGATTTCCACGTGCGTTCGCTGTGCGTTCTTACTTCCGTATTGACGCTTGCTCTGAGTCTGAGTCAAGCCTATTTCAATCCAGACTATTCCGAACTGGCTCGATTTCTAACGCACTGTGCTAACTTTTGTCCCAGTCGGTGTGGTAACAGAAGTTTTCGATGTACACACATGGCTACATTGGCTTGCAGTACCTGTACAATCAAACACTGCTTAGTGCGTAGGTTCGTCCTCAACTCGAATATGCAATTCAAATCGGTCACCCACGGCTAAAACACGACTTTAGTGTATTGGAACAGCCCTAACGTCGAGCATCAAGGTGCGTTATTGGATTGCACCATCTTTCATAAGAGGATAGGTCGGAACGATTGGGGTGCTCAGCGGACGTTATCGCCGCTTACGTAGTGACTTGATGATGGTGTACCCAATTCTTCATGGTCCACATCATGTGTGCCGCTTTTTACTGGGACTCAGCAGTTAGACCAAATTGAGAGGTCACTCAATAAAACTGGCAAAACATACAGCCACATGGGTTACTGCAGGAATTTCTTCTCCGTCAGCATGTGTCACTCGTGGAATGCTCTTCTAGAATCGGTCTTTCCTGCACCATGACTATCCATATTTAAAAGACGTTTACATGACTGACTTACCTACTCTTTGTCACCCAGCACTACATCTCCATACTACTCCTGGAATATACTTTGGATTTACTTGATGTTACGTGTTTGTACTGTGAAACTACAAGGATCGCAGGACTGCAGCGAAACAAACGACAAGTCCCTCTTTTTTAACGTGAATAACCAATTGCTTTTTTATTTCTTCCATAACCCCCCAAAACCATCCAACGGGACATGTAAAGCATTGCTCCTTAACCCGTATAAATGTACTGTTCATTGTACAGTTATTTTTGCTTTACCTTTGCTACGACAATACAACCTTATTTCAATTTGAGTTACCCAATATGTTCATGTGAAAATGGACATTTGTTTCCGCCTGAGTATTTCATAACGGCAAGCCTATTCCAGAACAACGCATTAATGAAGGGACACATCTTCGTCATTGCACATATAAGAGTGAAACGGTACAAAACGACATCGGTGAGACATGCCAGCTAGAGAATTGGGAATAGCAGCGCGCATCGCAGTCGCCGCGAGAGATCCGGCCGTGGGCGTGTTTTTCGTTCCGGTCAAACAACTTCAATATACAGTCAACATTCCGCATCGGTCGCTGAGTGTAAAACGTGAAAGTAATTTTGCTTAACATTTCGTGCTCAGGAAACCGGAAGAAGTTGCTGACAAGTACAACCTTACCCGCTGAGCTTTTTTGCGTGCGCACTGTTCGACGTGAACATTCTTCCGTGTGTGCTTCTTCTATGTGCGTATTCATGTCTGTGAGCTTTTGCTGTGCACCATTTTCGTGTGCGCCTTCGTCATGGAGCCCTCTCACAGTCACCACATTTACTGATCTTGTGAATAAAATGACACACAACAGAGTCGGTTGAATGTCAGACTGTTCGGTTACACGGTCTACAATATATATCTGGCGCTGAGTGGGAAATACTTCCCATTCGAGGTTAACGTTCAGTAGCGTTCAGCGCATCAGTTGATAGCACCCACGATGCATCTCGCAAAGAACACTGCACGCTGCATGTTCCAACTTCGTGAGCACTTTTCAACAACCGCTGCATAGAAAGGTTGATGCTAAAATGCTGTATTGGATGAGTCCAAAATGTGCCTACACAAATCTGGTATTCGTCCCTTATTAGATTAGTATTGCTTAGTATACTAGCCTATGAAAACGTCACATGACTGCGATAGAAAATGCAAAACACACCTTCACAAGGCGTCTCATGAGTAACTGTGGTAATCTTACTTACTATGACCGTTTTGTGAGATGAAATTCAAACCCCTGGCTAAGGTGGCTAAGATTAAATCCGAGCTTTATGCTTGATGTAATCTATGAACGTGTTTTTACTTCAGGTGGGGAGGTGGTACTTCATCCTTCACTTAGGTACAACATAAGGAACAAACGTAATTAGTTAGCAATCGAATAATGAAGAACTAACTGAAGTGCAAGCTTCTGCCTTAATGGCTACGTAGTTGGGTGGAACAAACAGATACCACAAACTTCGAGAAAGTATGATTCAAAGAGGGTTTTCCTTACTTTGATTAACTGGGAATTGACAGTGAATAAACTGACATATATGCTCAACAAAGAAGCAGGTGTAACCAGATTACATGAAAAAGGGACAAAACGTCATAGCGGGAATAATGCAACTATCTGATTTGAAATAAACCGACCTCTATCACATCTGCTTTATTTCTCCGATGGCGATCTATGCACACAACGGTAAGATGGACAGCCGTAGCGAATCTGAATTTATCATTATCACCACTCCACATCCCGCTCTCGCTGTTGCCTGGCTTGACGTTGTACCATGCGGTTATGTCAAAACACGCAGTTATATCCCTTAATGTGAAAGTTTCATCTCCATCTAAGTCTGCCACAATTTCGCTCTTTTCCTGTGTCTTAAATTCACCTTTTCACATGGCCAAACCTAACTTTTGGTCTTCATGTCCACATGCAAGTTGAAGCTATAAAGCAAATCGATTTTAGTATCATTCTCAAGCTGTTGTTAACATTGTCACACCCACCACGTGTAATCACTGAAAGCAGATTATCAGAAGCAAATCGATTCTTAAGCTTCACTTGTTCAGTTTTCTGATTGGACTACACTACTCACACGTAATGGAGTGCATGCTGTCACCTCCTAGTCGGACTGCTTGTTTAACGTGGGTTTGGTGCTGAGTTATCCGCATCGCCATGAATGATTATGATACGAGGCAGCAACAGCCACAAGGAAGCTGTCTCGCTGATGCCGCTTAGGGACATTTTTTCTGATAGGTCCCTTACTTAGTATGCTTCGTTCCTTAAATCATTGCGATTGTACGACAGCGAAGCATCAACTCAACTGGCTGACGTACTGATGTTATTGATGACGATGATCACATATAGACAAATAAACACCTCCCATAATTCATTTCAAGTTAAGATTAATATTTATCGGTACTAGTGTGTAGGTCTCCTTCCATCTGCACCCCGTGGATTTTATAATACGATCCTCGGTGGAGAAAAAAGGAAAACCGGAGAGTGAATCTATTGTTAGTCGGCAAGACAGCATTGGTCTCAAAGCTACATGATTAGGCGTGGAAACCACAAAGTGTATCGTTTAGATGTGCTGAATTAAGATTTACCGAACTCTTGAGCGTCTTCAATATTGACTAACAGTGTGCGATTTACCTCTACTGAATGTTTACATGCAAGAATGTAGATTGTGTAAATAATGACAGGTACCCTTCAAGGACGCAGTTGCAAGTCAAAACGAGCAATAAAACATTTACATGAGGTCACTTATCACTATAGACACATGTGAAAGTTAGCACACGAATCATAACAGCCGTCAACGCATTTTACGAACTTCCATGTTGCGTCGGCCGGAAGGATTACGCGCTTGCCTTGTCATCCAGATGCTAACGGTCAGATATGAATAAATGCGCGTGGCCTCTTGGTCTACCAAGCCCACGAGCGACAGTTGGTGGTGATTCCGTGGCAACTACGCGTCGATATAGCGTGCCGGCTGCTCATGCTTTCGTTCTTTTCTTTCTGCCTACATTGCGGGACCCTGGGATTGAGTGTTGTAACCGTATGATAATCACGCAAAGATCATCGAAAGCTAGTTTGTTTAATGTGGTACCTTCGTCAAAGTTCACAACATCAGTCAAAATTATGCCACAAACTGTAGAGTATTTTGGTCTTAAGTAAAATATACCATATAGCTAACGCAGCTCTTGTCAACTTCCACATTGGTTGCCCTAAAGAGTCATGTCCGAAGAGGAAGATGGCTCATACCCCCTGATAGCCTTCATTTTCAAATAAATAAATGTTTTACTTTCGGCTATACGCGAGACTGTTCCCGCACAGGGACAGCTTCATAGGTACACAGTTGTGTTTCATAAGTGGTTATTCAACATAGGATTGGAAAGAATTCATGTGAGCAAGTGGTTTTCATGTATGCAGGTCGTATCACAGTTGAACTATGTGATAAGTTCAGGTCAATAGCATACATTCACTGTGTTTACTGATTTTCGTCGCAGTCTATTTAACCACCGTCACGTAGGTTCTCATGAATAATGGGTGATGGCGGTTCTTACGGGAATGCAAACACTACGTAGTCTGCAATTAGCTAGCATCGTCATAAAACAGACTGGTAGGCTGAGTTTACGAAAACGCGCCATTCGAAATTATAGAAAACCAACGTTGTCGACTGCTCTCTGAAAGCTAACTACGTCATGCAGGGACTTGTAAGTACCGAGAGTTTAATTTACCATGAATTTTTGGTGCACAAGGCAATGCTGTGATATAATAATCGCATCAACACATGCACTCCCCATACACATATTGATTTAGCGTTTATATGCCTCTCAGTAATGATGAGGTGCCTTCGAATAACGCGCTATTGGTAGCGTGTTACTGATGCTTGCCTAGGTCACTCATAAACGTGAGCTAAACAGTACTCGCCAGGTAAGCAAAAATACTTTCCGCTGCAGTAATACGCCTCATTTTATCGGTAACTATTTTCAGCATATAATTCTCATGTCGACAATCCCACGGGACTTGACAACCACTTGCCTCCTCACCGGTTATGGATCATTAATTCGGTGCTCCATCGCTCAGGTAGACCTAACCCGAGCTGTGAATCGAACATGAGACCTGGTGAGTGTCAGACGACGCTTCTCCCAACTGACCGCCAGATTCAGCGGGCTGTGTCTGTCAACTTGGCTAGACTGTCTGTCTAGGGTGCATAGTATGCAGTGTGGGCTTGCATTGCGTTATGCAGTGTTGTGGACTGTGAATCGCTTCGAAGTGAATATGAAGCTGTGGTCTAAGCGACGACATTTTGCGTATGTCCAACTTTGAACACGATGTTTGAACTCCTCATGTGGAGATAACGATGCCAAGATCCAACCGAGGGGTACTTGTGATGGGCAATATGGCTTAGTAGACCACTTGAGACTGAATTATACGACCAAGTCGTAAGCTAGATGTCCGATGCACTTCACTGAATCAAAACGATTACCACGAAGGCTCCAAGCATAGCTTATTGAGACGTGCTTAATCATGTATGAATTGTGGAGAAGCTAGCAATGCAGAGGGGTGGGGGAATGCGGTGATTATGATCAATCACAGATTGACGGAGAGATGGTTAGACGATCCAAACACTTCGAGGTAAGGGCGGGCAAATGATTGGCCCTGCGATTACATCCCCACGTGTGCGATGCCGAATTCTGCTGACCGTGCAGCAATGCACCACTGTGATGAACACAACCGCATTGTCCACCAATGTATTTCTCGCACGGCCCAAACTGCGAGACAGAGGAGCGGATATCTTGTGAGTGGCGACACTGGCCTCCCACGGGATTGAGCCAAAATAGGCAAACAGAGGCTCAATCGCAAGTAAGCAAGTGACTGTAATTGGAAACGTGATGTAGTGATGGTTTTGAAGGGAGCTGCATACGAAACACTAACCAGGCATTAGAGGAATATGAGCGCTCACAAGAATGCAGTAACAGATTAGCGTGTCGCTTGAAGTGTTCAATAAATAGATTTGTCGTGACTGGAAGAAGCACAGATTCGACGGTCCGTGCAGATGTCGGAACGCTGCAGTTGATTGTACCGTGATCCCATGAGTGACGATGAAGCACTGTGTGAAGCGGAGCTCAATGTGTAGATGGGCCGCTTCCAAGAATGCGTCGGGGGAGCTCTTCGGAGCTAGTTGAGAGCGGATCGAGAAGGACGGCTAGAGACGAGCCTGGGCCCGGAACTACGGAGCGGGAATATGCGGACAGCGCAATAAATCAGACATATACACCGCTAGCGCAGCCCACAGGACGGAGGCCGAGCCGATCGACACAGCCCAGAACAAGCAAGTCGAGAGCTCTCGAACGACTCCTGGCCGATCCAAATCGGGTACAGCGAAGCGGAGATCGAGGCGAAAACAGGAAGGCGGGACTTCCAAGTCAGAGCTCCCGAGGCGAAAGGACTGGTTCGCCTATAACATCCGTACCTGTGTTGCGTGGTGGGACGGAAATCTAGTCGATATTCGATGGCGCGCGTGAGACCCAGGTGTGCCCATTTTCGGTGTGCAATAAACGTCTACCCCCCTGTCGTGTCGTTCTCGCTACACTGGTGCCGTGACCAATCGCGATAGAAAGCTAGAAGCGAAACCAAAGCTCGACAAGCGCGGAATAAGCGAAATTACGACGCCAGGCATGAGGCTCACAAGTGGAGGCCATTCAGGATTGGAGAACGGGTCAAGTTACGGAATAATGATCGGCCGAATCATGACGCGCCGGGAGCAAGCAAGTTCAGAGAACGCTGGAAAGGCCCCTACACCATTATCGACCAGAACGCAGGCAACTTCTTAATCGACTGCGGAGGAATGAAACGTTGGGTAAATGATGCTCTCCTGCGACCATGGTACGAGAGGAAGAAAGGTCCTCGAGGAGGGGCGGGTGTAGAGGGGCCGCTTCCAAGAATGGCTCTGGGGAGCTCTTCGGAGCTAGTTGAGAGCGGATCGCGAAAGACGGCTAGCGACGAGCCTGGGCCCGAAACTACGGAGCGGGAATATGTGGACAGCGCAATAAATCAGACAAATACGCCGCTAGCGCAGCCCACAGGACGGAGGCCGAGCCGATTGACACAGCCCAGAACAAGCAAGTCGAGAGCTCTCGAACGACTCCTGGCCGATCCAAATCGGGTACAGAGACGTGGGGATCGAGGCGAAAACAGGAAGGCGGATCTTCCAAGTCAGAGCTCCCGAGGCGAAAGGACTGGCTCGCCTCTAACATCCGTACCTGTGTTGCGTGGTGGGACGGAAATCTAGTCGATATTTGATGGCGCGCGCGAGACCCTGATGTGCCCATTTTCGGTGTGCAATAAACGTCTACCCCCCTGTCTTGTCGTTTTCGCTACACTGGTGCCGTGACCAATCGTGATGGAGTTGACCCAGTTAGAGCAATTTGCAGCCGGTGACGTGGAGGCGTGGCTCGATGAGTTCGACGGAATTGCGGCTTGCACGGGTGTGAGGGGGGTGCAAATTTGCTAATTGCTTTGGGCACACGGTTGAGTGGACGAGCCAAGGCGGTGTATCTGCTCACTCGGAAGGCCAAACCCGGCTGTTCGTTCGCTGAGATGAAGGCTGCCTTGTGTGCAGAATTTGGGAAGGATCTGGAGAGAGAACGAGCACTGCAACGATTTCACGCAGCCAGATGGGACGAACAGGAGGATTTGATGGTGTTTTTCCAGCAGCTGGACAGACATCTAACGATTGGGATCCCCGAGTTAGAGGGCAACGCAAGAGAGCGCCTACTGAAACAGCAGTTTATCCGAAGTCTGCCCGATCCACTCCATGATCAGGTGAAATTGGCGTCGATGGTGGGAGACAGCAAAGTGTTGGATCTGGTGACGGTCGCCCAGAATTTGTCGGAACGAGTGATAGTGAGAAGCATCCAGCATGCTGAGTTGGAACAGAAAGTAAATCGTCTATCCGAAATGGTGGAGCAGCTGTTGTCGATAGAGTCTTCAAGCACCACTTCACAACGCAATGTACGGGCAATCCGGAACGGTCGCCGCTGTTTCCGATGCAACCAGAATGGTCATGTGGCGAGATTCTGCACCAACGTCAATGTGCCCCATTGTTTCTCTCTATCCATGCCGAGTCGGTGGCGAGTACCAGTCCTCCAGGTAACTATAGAAGGTGTGTCTGTTCGAGCCATAGTAGATACAGGAGCGGCAGTGTCAATTACAAAGAAGTTCAACGGGGTTCCAGTAAACCCATCGTCAATCACGATGCAGACGGTCGGCGGGCATTCTTTGAAAGTGACGGGCACGCAGCGGTTACGAATCAGGATAGGAGAAACGCTCATCCGCCATGACATGTTCATCGTGGAGGAGACGACCGAAACCATCATCGGAACCGACATCCTGAAACGGCTCGGTGTCACCATCGACCTGAGAAACGATGTGGTGATCGTGGCTAACGATACGATCGAGATAAACAAGGAGAGAACCGACCGGATTGGTGCCCTCAAAGCCGTGCCTGAGTGTCAGAACCGTGCAATACGCAACGTACTGAGCAGGTATGCCCACTTATTCACAGACGCGGAAGATGATTACGGATTTTGCAATTGGGTTGAACACCGAATACCGTTGATCCCAGGAGGACAATGCAAGCCAATCTTCAGACGAATTCCACAGAACACCCTGGTTGAGATACAGAAGCAGGTAACCGAGATGGAATCGAAAGGAATCATCAGGCGAACGCACAGCCCGTATTCATCACCCGTGCTATTGACGAAAAAGGCCGACGGAACCTATCGGTTTTGCATCGATTTCAGAGAACTAAACAGGGTGACGGTGAAGGATGCATTCCCGATGCCTCAGATGGAAGAAATTTTCTCCAGCCTTCACAGTGCGAAGCAGATATCTCTGATTGATCTCCGCTCGGGATATTGGCAACTGCCGATCGCAGAAGAAGATCGCCACAAGACGGCTTTCAGTGTCAATGGCCAGCAGTATGAGTTCTTGAGAATGCCGTTTGGATTGTGTAACGCCCCGGCTACATTCAGGCGTTTGTTGCTGATGGTCCTGGCGAACCTGCAAGGCGTGGTTGTTTATGGTGATGACATCGCCGTCTTCTCTGAGACGGAACAGGAACATGTGACCAGACTTGGAGCAGCACTGCAGAGGCTGGACGAAGCTGGTCTGAAACTCAGTCGTAAAAAGTCGCAGATTGCCCAAAAGTCGATTGTATGCTTGGGTCACATCGTGGGCAATGGTCAAGTCCATCCACTTCCGGAGAAACGCGAGACGATCAAGTGCTTCGCAAAACCAAAATCCAAGCGTCAGCTCCGTTCGTTCTTGGGAGTGGTGGCATATGATTCAAAGTTTGTGCCCCAGTTCGCAGAGAAGATCAGCCCGTTGTTAAAGCTGCTTCGCAAGGACGTGCCGTTCGTGTGGACAGCTGAAGCGGATCAAGCCTTTGACCATCTAAAGGCATGCATAGCAGAAGCCCCGACATGTCTACGGCTACCCAATCCTGGTGAGAGGTTCACTGTGGCGGTCGACGCAAGCAACGTGGCAATCGGTGCGGTTTTGTCTCAACCGGCTGGGGTGGTGGAATACGCGAGCAGAGTGCTGACGGGGGCGGAACAGAAGTATTCAACAACGGAGAAAGAATGCTTGGCCATCGTGTGGGCTGTAGAGAAGTGGAGAAATTACTTACTGGCGAATGAATTCCGGGTCGTCACTGACCACAAACCGCTCTCGTGGTTGATGACGGCGAAAGACCTGCAGGGACGGCTTGCGCGATGGGCCTACCGATTGCAGGAATTCAACTTCACCATTGAGCACGTGGATGGAACACAAAATGTATTGCCAGATATGTTGTCACTCCCGGGTTTGGACGACATCATGTCAGACAATGCCATACCGGTGCGTGCGATCGCAATGGGGGAGAGGAACCTGCTGGGAGATCAAAGGTCAGATGAATTTGTGAAGGTGTTGTGCTCTCACTTACAGGCTGGCACCAAACCGGAGGCCACATCGGAAGAGGTGGAGGAACTCCTCAAGATCTGGGACAGGTTGAAGGTCGAAAACGAT
The DNA here is from genome assembly GCA_944474145.2 of Dicrocoelium dendriticum. Lineage (NCBI taxonomy): Eukaryota > Metazoa > Platyhelminthes > Trematoda > Plagiorchiida > Dicrocoeliidae > Dicrocoelium > Dicrocoelium dendriticum. The sequence continues at coordinate 11,042,144 of OX104059.1, forward strand.
AACGTGGTGGTGGCGATAGACGGACGGAAAGTGCCTTTTGTTCCACCAAATCAGCGAGAACGTGTGATGCGCATAACTCATGATGGCGCCCATATGGGATTCGACCGGGTCTTTGAATTGCTGCGCAGGCGAGTGTTTTGGCCAACCATGAGGAAGGACGTCGCGGCATACATTCGGGGGTGCCCAAACTGCCAAACGAGTCGGGAGATGGAGTCCCCGAGACCGCCGATGCGATCGATGGAGGTTGGTGAGCCACTTCAGTGTTGGGGACTGGACGTCTTTGGGCCCTTACCAGTGAGTCGAACAGGAAACAGATACATTCTAGTGATGATTGACCACTTCACTCGATGGGTGGAAGCCATACCAATCAAGGACCAAACAGGCGAGACAGTGTCGCGAGTTTTCGAATTTAATGTGCCTGCAAGGTATGGGATCCCACAGTGTATCATCACGGACCAAGGGCCCTGCTTCGAGTCAAAAGCGTTTAAGTCAGTGTTGGACAAGTGGGGCATCCAGAGACGGCGAACTTCACCGTACCACCCACAAACCAACGGGATGACCGAGCGGTTCAACCGGACATTGAAGACGTGGATGAACTGCACGAAGTTGGCATGGGAAGATGCTTTGCCTCAGGTTCTGATCGCGTATCGGACCAGCATGCAATCAACCACCAAGGTCGCGCCATTCGAATTACTGTTCGGCAGAGAACCACGGATAGCGCTCGATACTTGCCTACCGAACCAGAGCGAGCGGAAACATCCAGCTGGGCATCAAGAGCGACTGCGAGGGAAAGCTAGACGCGAAACCAAAGCTCGACAAGCGCGGAATAAGCGAAATTACGACGCCAGGCATGAAGCTCACAAGTGGAGGCCATTCAGGATTGGAGAACGGGTCAAGTTACGGAATAATGATCGGCCAGATCATGACGGGCCGGGAGCAAGCAAGTTCAGGGAACGCTGGAAAGGCCCCTACACCATTATCGACCAGAACGCAGGCAACTTCTTAATCGACTGCGGAGGAATGAAACGTTGGGTGAATGCTGCTCTCCTGCGACCATGGTACGAGAGGAAGAAAGGTCCTCGAGGAGGGGCGGGTGTAGATGGGCCGCTTTCAAGAATGCGTCGGGGGAGCTCTTCGGAGCTAGTTGAGAGCGGATCGAGAAGGACGGCTAGAGACGAGCCTGGGCCCGGAACTACGGAGCGGGAATATGTGGACAGCGCAATAAATCAGACATATACACCGCTAGCGCAGCCCACAGGACGGAGGCCGAGCCGATCGGCACAGCCCAGAACAAGCAAGTCGAGAGCTCTCGAACGACTCCTGGCCGATCCAAATCGGGTACAGAGACGTGGGGATCGAGGCGAAAACAGGAAGGCGGATCTTCCAAGTCAGAGCTCCCGAGGCGAAAGGACTGGCTCGCCTCTAACATCCGTACCTGTGTTGCGTGGTGGGACGGAAATCTAGTCGATATTTGATGGCGCGCGCGAGACCCTGATGTGCCCATTTTCGGTGTGCAAATAACGTCTACCCCCCTGTCGTGTCGTTTTCGCTACAAATGGAGCAAAAGACTATCCACCCTATGCTAATTGCAATCACGAAAATTCAGGTGGCACATGACAGGTGTGGAGAGTCGAGGGAAGAATCTTACTGATGAGTTACACATGTCTGCTGTTAAGGGGTAAAATAAGAAAAATCAAGTGTGTATGAAACATTTCGTGAAGATGTGGCTGACGTACTGGGAAGTCCAACAGAGTCGAAGAATTAAGTGGCGGGTCCGGTATGGCAAACACGGGTTTCGTCGAACGAGTCCGAAGCAGCTGGAGAATAAACCATATGATATCAAGGTTCAAGTACGACAACGCGGCCTCTGACAGAGAGGATCTTTTGGTCTTTCCAAAGTGCATTCTCCAATGATCTCCATAACACCCATAGCATCCGCGTTAACTGATGACAGCAAGAAAAGAACCGTGCATGAGCATGTGTGCAAATACACCATCAGGACCCAGTCGACTGCCGATCCACAGGAAAGCGGTGATCACCGCGTCCTACGCCATTCCAGGGAGGCAACTCGTGCTGCGAAGGAATGGTGCTATACATCTAAAAATAAGGGTCAGTGTGCTGATAGGTTTCGTAAGTGGTCTTTGTGTACTTATGTCGTGAAAGAAAATCTCAGTCTGGACCGCAGGTCTAATTTCTTTGGACGTGGGTCGCAAAACTATGGTTGGGACGAGTTCATAATGAGAAAGCCTAACAAAGGACATTTACTGTCATCCAACTACTGATAGGCGTAAGAAATGTATGCTAACGGCTAAGCGGAGGACGATCTCGTCCATTTGCGTGCGAAGCAGGCTCTGCTCTAGCAGATACTCCAAAGTGAAGAAACTGCCAATGGCAAAAGAGTCGCTGGGATGGTTCGGGGAAGATAGTTAGTTCCTTCAGCAATCAAATTTAAAAAGATACTCGCAGCGAAGGAACGCCAGAGGCCAGAGCGTCCCGTCGAACATATCGAAGAGCTTGTGTAGAGCTTACCTATGTGAGGTGAACACGTGTTCGATCGTAAATGACGCAGTTTTAGTCAGGGTTACAAAGCGTGAAATTCTCAAGAGTTCAAACAGCTGGTTATTTCGATGGGTGAGTACTTTGTGAGTCGTACTGCCAAACTAATAAAAGCGTTAGGATGCGAGCCGTCAACCAAGGCAGCGTAGTCTCCAAGTGAAAGTATGGGAGCAGGAGACTGTCCCAACCAACTGGAGTCGCTCCTCCATAGTCGCAAATTTTCAAGGGAGGCTCATGTTCGGAATGCGGCAACTATAGAGGAATCAGTCTGATCTGCATCGTCTCCAAATCGCTTGTCATCCTTCACAGACTGACTGGCATTCGTGAAAGTCATATTCGTGAGGAGTAAGGCGGGTTAGATCGGAGCTGCATCGACTACGTCTTCAGTTTGCGTCAATTGTTGGAGCATCGTCACATATATTGGCGGCCCACCGTAATCGTGTTCCTCGATATCAAAGGTGTTTTCGATTCGGTTGATCGATGTGCCCTTTGGGACTGTCTACTTAGGAAAAGTGTGCCCGAGAAATATGCAAATATCATCCGAGCGCTTTACGCGCATAGCTCGGGCACACGGTTTGCAGTAACCCTTCGCCGCTCTTTAATATCTCCAGCGGTGTGAGACAAGGTTGCCCGCTGTCACCTTTCCTCTTCAACTTCGATATTGACGAAGTCATGGAGTTCGCGTTCACAGCACACGACATAGGCGATACACTTCTTGACTTGGAGTATGCTGACGATATTAGCTTCACTGCGACAGCTCACAGACGTACCAAGCTGCACTGGAGAGATTAGCGCTGGCTGTCAGCCATTTCGGTGTCGCTTTGGACCCTCGAAGTGCAAAGCGTTCCTTCAAAATTGGCAGGTACCGCCACACGTGCAGACTCTTGGTGGGGATCAGCTGGGATTCTTTCAAAAATTCAACTGCATGGACAATTGTATCAGCTCCCGTGAAATCGAAGAGGTCACAAATCTTATAGCAAAAATCGAGGTGCTTTTCCTAACCATCATGTATGGCGCCGGTGCGACATTACTCTCTCCCTGAAGGCTAGTGTATAATGCAGCGGTACGTTCGACCTTACTGTACGGCTGTGAAACCTGGCCCATTAGATCGGCAGATATAGAGGCTAGTTACGTCCGAGTACCGGTGACTTTGCAGTTTAGCTCATATCTAGTGGGAACACTGGGTGACTAATGACTGTGTTCGACGCCTAGTTCATGGCATAGGAAGAGCAAATGAAGCGCACAGCACCGTTAGTTCACGCACCAGGCTCCGATGGCTGGGCCACGTGTTGCACATGTCAGACCACCGACTCCCGCGACGTACGTTGCTTGTGCGCCGGGGGTGTGGATAGAAAAAGAGGAGTGGCCAAGCGATGAGTTGGTCAAGAGGAATGAAGGCCCATACTTCGATTGGAGCCTTTCGGATCTCCACAAAGAAGCTGAAAGGCGATGAACATGTTTGGCTGGACACACTTGCAGACATGGTTAGGAGCCGACCTCAATGGCGTTTGTGTAGTGGGTTTCTTTGTTCCTCTCCCTCTCGTTTGGCCTTCTCCTCCAACCACGAGCTCAGTTGTTAGCACACTATAAATTTTGCATATAATTTTTTGTGGCACAATACCGGCTGGCAGCTTTCCGGAACGATACCCACTCGTTGTCTCAGCTGGCGTGCCTCGGTTGTAGGTTTTTTCAGCTTTTCTTAGGTATTTAGGCACAATAGCTGGGGCGATTTATACTTCTTGCTAATGTGTGCAATGAGGACGATGATGATGAAACTGAAACGGGTCTATCGGAGCCGATGGTACAGACGGGAAGCATGTTTCCCGGAGTAGTAACACACAATTGGCACGCTCCAGAGACATTCTTGATCATTTACCTTTAAGGGGATCGAGAACTCACTCGTTCTAAACCGTCATGCCATCTCTGCGGATCCGACGTTCACAAGGTAACCGAAAAGATAAACCTAGCCTCACACACTGGTTTCTATCTGCATACTCTAACTCATATTACTTGGTCGTACTTCTCTCGATGCTCTCACGCTAGGTCAGGAAGAATAAAGTCAGAGGCAAACCTAGCCACCACTGATTTCTTCACTTTCTAGCTTGACATACGAAACCAATGCACGGATACCGCTTCAGTTACATGGTCTAATCAGAACACAACCGTCTAACTGAATGGCCTGGTTAACCTGCTATAACTAGGTCTTAAGTGCTCTCGCAACAAGGCTAAGTCAATGTGGATGGAAAACCCCACATTTGATCGCGCTTCGTATCGCTAGTCTCAGTAACAAAGTTCACTTTTCACACAGATCTCTATGCCCATTCCCATATCGTACGAAGCGCATTGTTTTCAGCAGAAAAAAGAACAAATTTCATCCAGCAGCCTGAAAACGACTCTGTGACTTCCCCAGCATGACTGGAACACTTCACCCAGAAGGTAATGGACCTGAAAACTGAATAAGGTCCTATCGGATGACTCGGCTGCAGTATCCAAATGTCAAATAAACTTTATTGCGTGCCATCTGCGATAGCGACTGCTCACGTTTATATGACCCATGTTTGTAAAACCGAGGTCTACTTCAAATTGAACCGAGGTCTCAGTAGAGATTGCGTGTCGCAACACAACCACACGGCGAGTACCTCAACTCAAACTTTGAATTCCTTATCGCTGTGTCAAATGTTGCTCACGGATCTTAGTGGCATAGTGACCAATGCGTCAGCCGTGAACCACTAGGCTTCGAGTTCCACCACAGCTCGGGCAATCTACCCAGGAGATAACTGTCGGTCGTGGGGTGTCAGGGCTGGGGGAGCAACACCCAAAAATATTCCCCTCACCCAGTGTGGTTGACTCGCTCGCCCTCAAATGTTCACACACGCACACATCTTCGTTACATAAAGTTTGGTCTAAGCCTTCATGAGTGTAGTCTCGACGAACGTAGAAAATGCGTTAGTTAGCCATTTTGAACAGATGCAAGTGGTCTGTAAGTGTCATATGAGAGTGACAGACAACTAAACTCCAGGCTCAGCTTGACGCGAAGGCACAGATGAACCGTGCTACCAAGGTGTGCCGGTCTCAGTTCACGTGACATTCACCACAATGGCCAACACACAGAACACGTTGTGCATAATAGCACCTGATCAAATCGATGCGACCAGGGCGCTTCTGATCAATCGACGGTTGTGCATCTACACACGAATGAAGTGCTAGATGCGCAGGAGTTCTAGGTAGTTTCGGAAAAAATGAGCACTATTCAACAAACCCCAAATCCAGTAGTCAACATCTCGCAGTAGTAAAGGTGTTGCACAAGACGGCCGTACACCAATGCTAATCCACTCTGACATCCAAACCGCATTTAATGATTAAATGGGAAGCTTCGTAGGCTAAATCATTGACTATACTTTCAGCGATGAGCGGGAAGACTCAGCTGACCGCCGCGTGTCCAATTTCAATTTTTGTGGAAATAGATACTTAGAAAAGTGTAGTCAAAGCTTAGCAAAAGGTGGACCCGAGAATGCAATGGGAATTGACCTTTAAGCCTTTCGGTCATTGAATGGTGGTCTGATGTCGCCATGCGACCTCATTTACTACACCATCATGCAGTCCGCGAGTCGCGTCGAATAAGATATGAAGCAGGCTATGAGCAATGACAACTACAGGTAGTCATATAAGGAGTCTAAATGTTGCGACATTTGCTATGCAGAATATCCCGTGCAAAGTGCCGACGCAACAACATCGATTATACGCTACGGCATATTAGTTCAACAAGGTGAGACTGCCAACTGGACCTTTATGGCAAACGAGACCCCAGCTTGTGCAAGGAAGCATGTCGTCAGGCAGTTTCGCTGGTTTCCGAAGAATCGGTGCCTAAGACTTTCCGCCCGAGAAACGTAGTCGCGTTTCTGCGAAGCAGGACACGCAAGGATATAACGGTGCGAAACTCAATTTGACATCGTTACAAACTCTCTCCGAACACCGAGAACTAGATGGCCTATGCGACCCAAGGTAACCACTGTACTCAGCTCGTTCGTGAGGATAGAATGGCGTACTAGCAGAAGTTGACAATGCGCACGGCCACAAATCACAAGCTTCTGTATCCAAGGGGAATTCCTACTCAAAAAACGGACGGACCCAAACGGACACCGAAGGACGCCGCGAACACTCGGCGCCTACAACATGCTGCAACATTTCAGTGCGATCACTGGACACAACAAAATGACAATGGTTGTTTCTCCCCAAAGTTCACTCACATATCCTTCACAGTAGAAGCTGTGCTAAAAATGCTGTTGAGTATGCGTAAGCACAGCTGTGCAGGAGTGGATAATATACACCCGAAGTCCCTAGCGGCGGTAAGAGTTTAGCTGAGAATTTGGCTCGATTCTTCTAACAAGATTTTGACGAAATGTAAGTGTCCTACATGTGGAAATACGGGGTGATTAGTCCTATTCACAAGGGAGGTGGTCAATTCAATCCAGTCAACTACCGTCCCATAATCTTACTACCGGTTCTTTCTGATGCGTTAACGGCCTGATTGGAAGAATCTAACCACCTCGCACCGGAACAGCATCGCTTCCGACGAACTCGATCTGCAGGACAAATCTACTACCAACACGATCCAGCTGGACTGAAGCAGTAGACTTTGGCACAGAAATTGATGTAATTTTTCTCGACTTTTAAAGGCGTTCGACCGGTTAAACCATGACATTCTCCTCGACAAACTCCAGACCTTTGGTATTAGTGATCCTCTCCTAGGATGGATCAGAAGCTTTCTTCTACCCCGGCGCCTGGAAGTACGAGTGCGTGAATCCCTGTTCGATCCCATTCAAATTGAATGCGGATTATCACAGGGATCGGTACTAGGACCGCGATTATTTTTGACGTATATCAACGATATCACACACCTCAGAAGCTCGAACTGCCTGCTTTTGTCGATGAGGTTAAGGTGTGGAGGGCAACCAATACATCAGATGATATTACAGCACTTCAAGCCGGTGTGGATAGGGTATACGCGTGGTCAATCAAGAACCTACTTCGTTTCAATGTAGGCAAACGTAGAGTGCTGCTGCTACAAACTCGGAAACCACGAGCTTCAAACGTCTTCTGGAGAGAAGGATCTGTGAGTTTTTGTCCAGGTCGACACTGGATGTTCGAATCAGACTTAGACGGCGTATAGGAGGGGCATCCAACACATGGGCCTCCTGAAACGGACGATGCAACCCTTCGATTTTTCCACAACTTCTCGGCTCACATATTCGTGCACATGTGTATTAAGTAATACAGGTCTGGCAGCCATGGTTCAGGGGAGATAATACCGTCTTGGAGATACTCCAACATCGCGCAACCAAGAATGTCAAGCGTTTGTATAATTGGCCATGTGGACGATGACTTAAGTGATTGGAGTCTTCAACGTACAGTATCGGCGATCGCGCGGTGACATTTTGACTTACCAGATTTGGAGAAATCCCAACCACACGCCACCATTTGCTAGAGCTCAGTCACAACAGTAATTTCAGAGACCACGATCTCAAGTTGACAGAGAAATACAATCGTTTGGAACGCCGTCGGAATTTCCTTTCTGTGCGCCTTTGCAGAGCGCGGAATGCCCTACCGGAATCTGTCATATGTGCTCCCACGCTGGCAGAGTTCAAAGCTCGAGTTGACCGTGCACTTTTGCGCTGCACTATCTTACATGACTTATTACCCATGGATAAACACAAGCGTCTGTAGGCGATTTCCCTGGCAGTCACAGCACAAATTTCGTTCCACGTTTTTCACCTCTTGTATGTGTACACCAGAAGGAGACACGATTTTTACCAATATCCGACTTGCCACCATTCTTCATGGATTTACCTTTAGGATAAGCTGTAAAGCATATACTACGTATATCTCAGTGAGTTCACCGGTCTAAACCCAACATTGCTAACGATTTTCGATATTTGGTGGTTTCACCATGATCATCCTACGGGACCTGTTAAGCCTTAGCTTTTTACCCGTAAGGAACCATTGCACCAACAGCACCAGTGCATTAACAGGGAGCACACAATATGTCTATGAATCCGTATGGTTAAAAAAAACTGGCAGCATAAACGAGTTATAAATAATAAACTAAGTGCCCAGTTAGTTTTTTTTTAAATGCAATGAAACAAGAGGTAGGGCGCAAGTAAGTGAGCAGGGCGCTAAAGAACCGATAACCAAGGGTTATAATCAATATGCAAGGTACAGCACTCCTAGTTAGCGCTCGAGCGTCATATCGGATAGTGTTTCTGACTGTTGCCGTACCTGGTTCAGTCCAGGAAGCAATCAGGTAGCAACGCAGCTGTCTTCCGAACAAATGTATAACAGCTTTTGGCAGACCACTGATTGGTCAGTCTGAAGTTTCGTCCAACTATACGTAGTTCTGGTAGGTCATGCACACTGAGACACGTGATTGATGAGTACAAAGAGGTGACCAAAAAAAGCAGAAAATGAACGCCGGGAAAGATTTATGTGGATAACGCTTTATCCGATTCCTCATATTCGCCCCAACTTGGGAGATTTTCGCATGATGCTGTTTACGGGAATACGATCCGTGCACTTCGTGTATACGGGTTCGCGGTACCAGTTATCATAGATGATCAAGGACAAATTAAGCAATCCAGGAGGAAGTAACAAAGACCAATGTTGCGCAAGCCTGCCACTCACTGCAAATATGATTGGCGGTATCCAGATTCGCTTGTCAGTGTGGCCTCCATAAGACAGTCACAGGACGTCTGCGCCTACACAGGGACCATGGATGGCTTGCGTTGCACCACACACCTCATATGCAGTGTAAACCCGAGGGAATAGGAACGGGAGACATGGGGATGGAAGCCAGATTTCATCAACGGATCCAGCCCATACTCCTTCGACAAGAATGGTGGAAGCTTTTATGTGTACATGGAAAATTATGCGAACCAGACGTACACAAGGCGGTCGCTGGGCCGTAGCCTGTCCCACACTAGATACATGGAACTACTCCGATCCTAGCACGGCCACGTAGACCGCACATTCTGTCCCTCCCAGCAACGACCCAGTCGCCTGGAGCCAGTGTCAGACAGGCACTTTCTCATCACTCAAAGCAAGCGTGGTCACACCGGGATAGCAATCAACAGCTAGCACCTGAAATACGAGAAACCCAACACACAGGCACACGTACAGACCAACTGCAAGGATGATGCGGCACACATACAAATCAATAGTCTGACTGGCCTGGATTAGTAAATCGAATGGATGCAGACGCAGCGCACCTAATAATTGCTGCACCGATTATGCTTAGATAATCATCTGACTCGCCGTTTTTCGGATGCTGGACCCAGGTGATAATGCTGGCGGTTTACCAGGTCCACTTGACTCAGACATTGGCGACCGCATGTGCTACAGTACCATGCGCTTGACGTCGATGGGTTAGAATCCATCAACGCATGTCGCTTACTCAACCGACGTCTCCTCTGCATACAATAGTGATGTCTTCTGCACCTGAGCAACCGCCAGTTTGAGGAGCTAAGGTCATTGGCGCCGATTACTGCCTCTGATCCCCAACCCACGACATCAGCATTACGTCTTGATAGACTCACTCTGATTATTTCCTGGAAAAGTAACTTCGGTTTCCCAACGTGCTGATTCCCTGCACTAAGTTGTCCATGTGAGAGCTGCTCGAGCATCCGCCTCGAATCCATGAGGCTGATATGCCTCAGCCACCTCAGGTGCTGCAGCAGAACTACGCAGTCCACTGCATACATGCACTGCGGCGTAGCACCGTGTTTGTCGCACTAGCCAATGCGTAGAATCCGTCGTAGACACTTGATGAAACCGCTACATATTTCTGACAAGCTTGCGGTACAGCGTCCAGGTTTCGCCGCCGTATAAAGAGGAAAACACCATAGGCTTGTGTACCATCAGCCTCGTTCCACACACGCTTCTGCGAATTTTCAGATACAGCAGCCGTTTGCGATCCGCGGTCACGTACCTTGCTCATCATCTACAGATCGGCCGAAAGTACACTACCCAGGTAGTAAAAGCACAAAGTGATTTCCAGGACGCCAGCATCGATATGGATTAGCATCAAACATACGGATCTCACTTCTAGCGTAGGCTGAAAAAGACAGTTTTACTTGTGTTGATGGTGAGCCCGAATTTGGCCGCTGTCGAAGCCAGAGCACTAGTCAAATGCTGCAACGCATCCGCACTGTGTGTAAACAACGCACAGACTTCAGCAAACAGCAACATACGGATAGTTGTCTCACAGACTAGGGTTCCCGCGAGGAACACCGTAAGCAGCAGCTGCATCAAACACACGACATCATAGTATGAAAATAAATAGTAAACGGCAGTGGCGAAGACACAGCCTTGCTTCACACCAGAGATAAGTGCAAAATCATCCGAGGTCTGTCCACTCAGCTGTGAACACGCCGGCATACCACTGTGCAGACATTGAATTAAACGTACAAACTTACACGGACAACCACTTACCCAACACTAACCACAATGCTTCGCGGTTCAGCGTATCAAATGCTTTGGTGAAGTCAACAAACAGCGAGTACAACGCTGGTGTCGCTCATTGCATTTCTTCTGCAACTGACGAGTCGCAAACAGTATATTTATGGTGATGCGACCCGAACGGAATCCACATAGCTCTTCCGCCATGTTTGGTTCCACAACTTGACTGACGAGGCGGTTGAGCAGGATTCGGGAAATAACCTTGCCCACACAACGCAGCAACTTGATGTCACGATAATTCGTGCAACAATGCTTGCTCACTTTGCCGTTGTAGAGTAGCAGGATAAGGATATCAGCTCGGCCGGCACTTTTTCTTCAATCAACACACGTTGCATCAAGTGGTGTAGCGCATTTACGAAAACGGGTCAGCTATGTTTTAATATGTAAAGCGGGATCTCATCGGAACCTGCGCACATGTGGTGTTGCGGCTGAGAATTTCATCACACCTAGACTCAGTCAGACAGTGAACACAAGTCCGGAAAAGCACTGTACGACCGTTCCATCCTTCCGGGAATGGCGAGCAGTGCGCATTCCATGTGACCCCTGCGGAGCTCGACCCCGGAAGTATACTTTTGACAGTCAAGTGGTTAGCACCACTGAGCTACAGGAGAAAGTAACGACCACTCGTCGTCCACTTATACCATTCAACTCCTCCCACTACTTCCTTGTAATACATCGATGACAGATGCGGCACTGGATGGCTCCTCAGTTTGACATGCCTGAATTAGCCGACTTCAACACTACTTAGCCGGTGTCCTCATTGGACTTAACAGTTACAGTGTTCAAACACCAGTGATCAAAAACAACAAGCGCCGCTGCCATGCCTGTGATTCACACAGAGGAGCACTGACGTTGTTGTGCTACTACAACATGCAATGGATAGACAAGCCAATTAGGTTGCAAGAAACCTATACACGGGGCAGAGACTGCAGAAAAAATGTAGACAGTGTGATTTTCGAAAGAGAAACGTTAACATCCACGGTAGTTAGGAAACCGAGCTAACTACGCACGTAACCGGCTGATGATGTTGATGCGGCCGAAAGAAGCGGTGAGATTCACAACACTGACCCAAATAAAGGGAATAGTTCTCTTTCATGATCGATAATAGTAACACTGTTACAATTGCACATCTTTGCACAAAGAATTCGGACAGCTGTCAAAAAACGTGTGTACAAAACCAGAGGAGGGAAAGTCTGCTATCAGTGATTACGGAGGGAGAGGCGCGAACTCATCACGCGAATAGGGTGGGGGTGGTGGTGGAGACGTGGGAGACGATGGGAAACGAGGTGGGGTGTATAACAAAAGAGAGACTGCTGCGAATCACCGCCAACCCAAGTGGTGAGGATAAAGAGGGATAAGTAGGGTAATGAAAGGGACGATGTCAGACAGCCGATCCTCGAGCCTAACGGGTAAGAGTGTAAGGAGGCGTCTGACAGAATAACGAGGTACAGCCAGCACTGAAAGACGCGTGATGCTAAGAGGATACAAAAGTGTTCCAATCACAAAGGAGGTCGCGCAAGGTGAGACAGAGAGAAAGGTGGTAAAAATGAGGTGGGCATGAGAAAATCGATAAGAAGAGCCAAGATCGGCGTCATCGAGCTGCTCAGACGTTAAAAACCGTAGCTACGCTTGGGTGTGTGCGCTCATCGATCCACGCTGCCGGCACACCGAGTCGAGGAAACTGAAACGAGAAAAGACAGAGTCGCACATCATTCACGGCTACACCAGTGATACAAATAGATAAAAATGACTCAGTGGCGAAAAGCGATGGGACCAAAATGCAACTGATGGGCTAATCAGGAGTCACATAGAGCCTTTGAATTGACCGCTGCCGCTCCTCCCCCCCACCCCCGAAAGATAATTTTTTGCACTCTCTACTGCGAACGTATCGGTTTTGTGTGAATATTTTAATGAATTCATTGGCTGAACAATCTCAAGGTGACTGAGGCCTCACAACTCCTCGGATTCTTTGAAAAATGACCCGAGACATTGCGCATAACTCGCAGTTTGCAACTTTCATCCAAATGAAACGAGTTGTCAAGAAAGGCTTTGACAAAAGTTAAGCTTGTCAACTGGATAAAGAATCTTATAATGCGATTGTTGCGGGACTGTTTACTCAAGTAACATCAATGTGCACTCTTTTCCTGTTCCGTTTATACACTTGTAAAATTCTCATATTACGTGAGGCTGTTCTAGCTCACATTTGTGGCAGAAGCTGAAAATGCGGAAATTGCACTCATCTGAGTGCATAAAACGACCTGAAATCGTAGTGGTATTTATAGTAACCACCGTGATGTTTCAGCGACATTAGAAGTGAGACGCACTCGGTTCAGTTTGCCAACTTTGATCCGTGCGGCTGATCAAGCTAAATCGATACAAATCGACAAAATAATGATCATAAGTATGATGTTTTAAAAGGAATGAACACGTACAAAAAATCGTCAAACGGAATTGCAGAGTTCGATATTAGGGAACGAATGCTAGACGGCAACCAACCTACCCCATGATCGTGCTATATCCGAGAAAGTGTCCAACTATTAAGGTGGCTTATCCCGAGAGCAATATCCACGAAGATGATGAGAAACAACCCGATTCAGTCGCTTGGTGAATTTCATCATAGTCCTTTGCCAAGTGAACGGTTGATAAACCAGGGATTTTTTTACTTAAGTAGACAGCACTGACAAACCATACAAGTTGATTCAGCCGACTCACTGGTATGTGGAGCCAATGGCGGAGCGCCAACGGACATGATCTAAGTTCAAAAGGTGCTTCAGTGAGGCCCCTGATGTCTTATTTCCAAACACTGGATGACAAACTTCAGTAAAACGGTTTTTCCCACCAGATATGAGCAATACATTTTATGCGTTGGGAATTCAAAGGTGGCTAATTTTCTAATATCCTCAGTATGCAATAGCAAAGCCTCAAACCCACACTGACACTGCCAAGCAAAAATCTCGCCATCTCCGTAGTTGACTGTGGCTTTGAAAGGCTACATGAGCATTTGCAATGGGTGATGCCACCACCAGAGATGATATACCGATCGAAATAACTCAAGGACCAGGTACCGAAGTCGAGGTTTTCCTTCTGTGTGTACAACTTTTGTCGTCCGTGTCGAGCAAGGTATATGGGCAAACGACCAGGCGACCGTCCGAAAGAGTTCGAGAGTGTTGCCTAGCGTAGCCCTATAGTGGCGTGAAGAAGTCTGTGGCGAGCGCTCTGGATCGAAACCAATCACCAAATCAACGCACAAAAGACTTCCCATCGCATTTACAGAGTATCTGGAGGTCATAATCGAGCAGGCAGATGCCGTCTACTAACGAGGGCAGAGGCGACCGTGAAGTGGGTCCATAATTTGGACGTGTGCGCAAAAAAAGAAATTCGTCCAAGCCCTCCAGCTGCCGTGGCCATAAGATGATTGTACCATCTCCCTCAACCTTACCCTAAGCGACGTGATCACATGACCACATTGATTAGGCAGTTCGTTACATTGATTTACAGCGGTTAAGTATCCGGGGTTCATTTTATGCTTATCTATGAGTTATGGCGTTCAAGCCTGATTAGAATCATCGAAAACGAGCTAGTTCGGCTAGGTTGCTTATGATGTTATCCAGACAAGCAAACAGTTATCCGATGGCAATGAGAAATGATGATGACTGGACCCAGTTCTGCAAGTACCCAGCCCATAGTGTGTCAACGTTGAAAGGGCATAATGTGAAATGGCACCCAAGGTTTGAAAGACAAGACGACTTCTGTCATTGTGGCACATAGAGTCGGCTGCTCCTTCCGACAAGTTTCGTTCCAAGTAACCTACCTCTGGTCTTACATTGAATAGACAGATCCACAAAATAATGGGTTTGATGAAGGTCTGCACTCGAAGCCTCTGATCCTATAGTTTGTGCCGTAAAGCGGTGGGGATCACTCTTAGCTAGGGAGTAAGATCGCGGGATCTGTAGGATATGTTAGACACTCGAAACCTTGCAAGAGTTAGAAGAATTGATGCAATTTTCCGACCGAAGTACATTACGTAACTGCGATGGTTTTGGTGAGTTTGAAAACCCCGTTGATGAAAAACTGCTTGATCTGACGTGGGTGACAGCAAGCCATTGAGCAAAGCCGTACTCTCCCATCGTCAAAAACAACCTGTGGTATTTGTGCTCTACACCAACAGAGCTGAATTGGTCTCACAACTGATGCATCCTATAACAAGATTTTAAAAGCAAAGGACAACTGACCTCTCCACAACCTACGAAAAAGTGAATGCTAAAGTTTAGTGACTCTGAAGATACCTGAAGAGTGCCGCTGAGTGTAATTCAGTGGATCTCGGAGATACGCAAACCATCGACTCAAGTTAAAGTTTAATTTAGTCGCACTCAGTGAAAGGCTAGCAAAAAAACAAAAGATGGAGGAATAGCATTGAGTTGGTGTCGACCTCAGCAGCAGGTCAGTGTACTGCAACACAAATATGAGGGACGAAGTTGAGATAAAGCAGCGCAAATAGAGAGCAAACAGTCAATGTAACAGTACCAACGCACAAACACCCACAATCGATTGTGGGTAGAAGCGAGGACAGCAACTACGGAACCGCAATGTGATAGTATGAAGGTTGACAAAAATAACAAATTCGGACATACGAAACGCGGAAATGCGTCTTAATTAGCACATAACAGTGGTGGATCACAGATGGGAACGAAATAA
Organism: Dicrocoelium dendriticum; assembly: GCA_944474145.2. Lineage (NCBI taxonomy): Eukaryota > Metazoa > Platyhelminthes > Trematoda > Plagiorchiida > Dicrocoeliidae > Dicrocoelium > Dicrocoelium dendriticum. Next base: position 11,057,906 of record OX104059.1, read on the forward strand.
ACGGCATCTCAGAGGAACGACGTACCGCCAACCTGAGTTCGGATGTGGCTTGGATCCGAGCGGAAATCCAATGAGGAAAGGCCTAAGGTAGAGGAATGTTGTAAGTCGGAATGATGTGGTCGCCGAATCGAGCCTGAGCCGCGTCGCATTTGATGGTGGCGATGGTGAGGATAATGACTCGTTTGATAAACCCCGGTATCCGGTGGTTTGGAGCGGGACAGGACGGCGGAATCAGTTGTGTGGTCTGTCTCCGGTGTGCCAATGTGGTGTCTGTTCGATGTTGAAACACTCGAACTAATAGAGTACAACGTCGTCGTGCTCACATTAGTCACGGCTGTGGCGATAGTGGGTCTGTGGGTGGCTACTGCTGTAAGTGTGGGGGGTGGTGTTGAAAAGGAGTTCACACCGGGAATACAAACAGTATGTGGGGCTGGGATAAAATGGCTGGTACAAATTGTCGGAGGTGGAGTGGGAAGTAAGTAAGTTGCCTGGGTAATCGGGGCATACGTTGACAATGGAAGAGATGGTGAAAGCCCCCGCCCGGGCAAATGATCGCTAGGTCTCAGGTCAATTGAGTTGGTTACAATACTTAAACCAGACATCACAGAATTCGAATTTGATACCACAGCTGAAGGTGAATGGGGCGCGGAGACTACATGGGGTAAGATACTAACAGGGAAGTAAAAACCGTTTTGAACTCCGTGCCGCATGGTTGGAGAATGTGTTAACACAGGTGATGCAATGGAGGGGGATGCCTTGAATTCAAACGCGGTCGCTCGTCGGGAGACTAAAGACCCAGCTAGAGGAGACAAAAGAGTGTGGCCAGGAGTGAACAATTTCGACTGGCTCACAGAACTCAACTGTCGACTGGGGGAGTCCCCGGTGAATGAGGAATCCTGAAGCTCGGCAGGAACTGTCCCATCGTCGGATATGTCCGAATAAGCTGGGCTTGGCGCTGGAGGCTCGTCGTTTGGGCTGGGTGAACGCGTCTGTTTTGATGGACTGGAAGCGGTCCGGCGTTCAGAAAACTCGTTGACAGAATCAGTGATGCTAACGATACGATGCAGCCTTGGTGGAGCCAAGTTATCGTCGAATCGATCGTCCAATGAGGCCATGCAGAGGCCGTGCTCATCAGTTGGCTCTTTAATCACGCCGTGAGCCCGGCCAAGAGTTGGAGGAGGTGAAGACTGTATAGGAGGAGGATGTCGTATTAAGGTACAATTCGGTTCCACTGTGCAGACCACAGTTTCTGAATTTTGCTCTGACTCCGTGACAACGGTGACTAGATTTCGCTCTGGTTGGGACGGGTTGGGAGGGGGACTGTCATCAAGTGCTTGATCGCGAGTGATGTGGCCCATGGAGAAATGGTACCGCATACTCAACAAATCGGGAAACTCCATTTTGCAACCTGGATATGGACAGGAAAAGGGAATGGGGGTGGTGGAGGAGTCTGGTGCACATGTGTCCGTTCTAGTTGCCTGCTCCAAGTGCGGAGATTGATCGTTTACATTTCGTTCTGGGGAAACTGACACAAGTGCAGTGGATTCTGCGTTCAACTTGGTCGCCACTCGACGACACGGTCGACCAACTCCAGCCCCACGGCGACGTTTACGCTTGGTGCCACGTTGGGGACCATTCGAACTGTATGACTCCGGGCCAGGGAGCACTTCAAGGTCATACACTGATAAGTTGGGTTGACAGTCATCATCGTGATTCTCAACGAGTTCCAACTCAGGTTCAACAGATCGGATCGATTCTGCGGGCTCAATGGAGGCGGCAGCGGCAGCCGCAGCAGAACGTGTGGTCATCGATGCTCCCGGGGGAAGGTGTCGATGACGAGCGGTATGATGATGGTGGTGATGATGATGGAAATGGTGCAAGCCGCGCGTGCGAAAACGACCCGGGGAACCGTGAGGCCAGGCGCGACGACCGTTTAGCAAACTCAACGCACTGATTATCCCCTTGTCCGGGCTGAAGAAACAAGGGAATGGAGAGATAAACAAAAAGAGGATGTTTGGGAAATGTCTGGAAAGATAAGCGATGCACGCGTAGGGGGACTATGAGTAACGTGTCAACGACAAACACAAGCTAGCTATGTGTGCCCAAGAAGGTCAAGGTTAGTAACCTGGATACAAAATGAGTCCCCATCGGTGTGAAATGCATCGCTGACGCAAACGTGGAAATTGGGTTATGTAATCATGGACCGAATTGGCGGCGGTATAGAGGTGAAGGTTACAATGTGCTACAAAGAAACCAGACGGATACATTTATGGAGAGAAAGCAAGCGGCGGACGCAGGCACACAAACATATGATGACGATCCGAGACTTACCAAGATTGCCCAAAGCTCTGCTTGGAGGCGTCCAACAGAGTGCCCATGTATGCACGCCCACGCCACTGTATGTTCAAGACAAGCATACCTGTTCGAATGGGATCAATATGTGAAAGCATCGCTTAGCGGTCAGTATGCGTGTGTGGACGGTGTGTAATCAATAAACAAGCAGCTGATGAAAGCTCGACAAAAAAATCACGGGAAAAGCGTTTGAAGCTCACACTGGACAAATAGGTGATGTAGTTAAAAGAGGAAGCGCGACGTTTTACATATAACGGTTATGTCGTTAGTAAATGATGGAACCAACAGGTTCGAGTAGCCGGCTGGACACTGATGTACTCTGCGAAACGTAGCTAAGAGAGATAGAAGATGACGCCTACCGGGCTAGCAGTGGGTTAAAGCTAATAAAGTCAGTATGACATTCGACGTGGTCGAGCAGTCTTGGGGATGAGCGTTAGGACTGACGCGGGAACATCAGTCACTCTAGCGAAAGAAGGCATACGAAGCCGCGGTGTGAACAGCACTACTCAACAAACTAAATTCCACTATGTACCAGGGGTCCACAGGCAGTCCGTATTCAGAAAAATCCGTGCATAATAAGATGAATATGAGCGTATTGGAAAACATACCAGCGTATTGGTAGTTTTAAAACCAAGCCCTCTTACTGACTCAATCGCTCGGTCGATGTGAGCATTTGCTTCGTGTTGCATCTCGCCTATCCCTAGTGAGCACCTACTACCTCGTGCCGCAATGCTCACTGATCGTCCGTACTAAAAAAAACATGGTTCACAAGCTATTTGATAAACTATTTCGTCTCACTAGTCTGTCTTGCTATCGCGATGTATGAAATGGTAAAACGTTAGTGCGTCGGCTGTGTTGAAATCAAGCCCCATAAAGCTTTCCGTTTTGGGCTTATATTTCACGGTATTCGCTAAATAGTTCGCTTTACGCATTTCTTCAGAGTGTACTACAAGAATCCCTACAAGTTTAACACATTTGTTTGTATGTTGCCTACGGTTTGCCGTGGTTAATGAATCTCGCACGCTTCCAGAAAGCATAGCAATGGCGCGGTCTTTAAAAAGTGCCGCTGCTTGTTTCGCCTAACATCCATTTTACACTATCTACCGTGCATACATCAATTCTACGGGAATATCTTAACTTCTTCGGTCAAACTACTTCCTAATATATCGATATTTTAAATACAAAGATCGAGACACAGCGCACGATTTGTGATTTGCCGTATTAGGATGAGATTTTAAGCCTTCTGAAGCCATTAATGGAGAAATATTTCGGTAAAACTCCGCCCCGTCGACTAGATACAAAACCGGAGGATTCGCAACTAGTTAAAATCTCCAGGATTGTGCGCAATCGTTGCTCGGGAAGGCAGGGTGTTCACTGGATTGACAACTGTACCCATTTGCCAACCCATTTGTAAAATTTTGCGTTTGCAATGACATCATTTTAGTCTATCCGTAGTTGATATCGTACAATGCTGAAAATGAATCTATCCGGGTACATGAAAGTTATTTTGACTTCTAACAAGGCTTTCTTCCCAGTAGTTCACAAGCTACATAGTAGAACCTAGTCCGGAAAAGCACCAGACGCAGGACAAAATAGGCAGGCGAAATGTGGTGTCTCATAATCCCCAACCTTAATGTTACGCATATTTGACATCATATGAGGTGAAACATACTACCTGTTCTAAAGTATAAGGATACATTTCGAAGAGTTGAAATCTATGCTCCAGGAGACCGCCATGTATATGAGACCGTAGAAACATGTTCCCCATTCGAGTGACATAAATTTCATACAGAACCAGATACATTCACTTCTATGATTGAGCATCCAAAACAGATGCAGAACTTGACGTGTATTTCTCGATATTCATATGTCCCGCAAGTAAATAATTATTTTGCATTTTATGCACACTGAATCCCTCTCTGCTTGCGCCGGAACACTGTGTGAGTTCGAACTTAATACCGACCAACTTGAAAAGTTAGGTAATTCCTGGGTGATAGAATACAGCCAACAGAAATATTTCATCGTTGAAATATGTGGGCTACGACGAACATTGGTATCATTTTTGACTTCCAACACACAATACACTGGTACCGTGTAAAAAAAATCGTCCCAAGTCTTACACAACTATGATCCAGGCACCGAAGTGTGGTGGGTTCAGTGGCCACGGCTCACATTGACAGGATTACAACAAAATAACGGTAAGAACATGAGCTTGAGTGTAAATAGAATGTAAGGAAAGTGCAACCAAGGTACATTAAACTAAGCAGGATAAAATAAATAGAAACAACCAAATACAAGAAATCAAATGCACGTACGCCACTAACTGCGCGACTGCACCTAGTCTAATAAGGACTCAAGTCATTGGTGCAGACCATCCCAATTCTACCAGTCAAGTTTTGCATGTCTTCGTGTCATGTCACAGATTGACAACCTCGGTGTCACCCAACTTGGTACAGTCACCGTGTATAATGCATGCCAAGGAAGTCAGTCAAGGGGCATATGGAAGACATGCCCTAGCCAACGTAAGCGATTAAGATCCACCAAAACACTCGAGAAAGGCACAAGAAGGCTTCTTGACAAAAATCAACTAGCGGACCTCAGCATTGTTAACCCGGCGATCCCACCAGACGTGCGTGATGCTAAGCAAGTATCGGTGGTCAAACACGGTCAAGCGTTTAATATCTTCGCCTCGAACTACCCAGGTCTCTGATCCATACAGTAACACCAGCCTTGTTGCAGCGTTATATACCCTACCTTACACTGATATCCGCTGTCTCCATAGATGGTTGATTCCCTAGAAAGCAACACGGGCCTCGATGAAGCGCGAAGTAACCTCCCTCAGTGATGTGACCATCAGAGGTGACATAACTACCAAGGTGAGTGAACCGATCCACCACCTCCAGTGGCTTCAGTGATAGCTAGAACCGGAAGCGTATCGATTTAGTCCTGCAACAGCACTTAGAAGGTGCAAAGCACATGCCGAAGCGTGCAGCACTACGCGTCAGTCTACCCAGTAGGGTTTGCGAAACCACTGGGCCAGACACAAAAAGAACCATGTGGTCCGCATACTCCAGGTTTGTTAGTCGGTCAGCTGGAAAAATTTCCACTTCCGAAGAGCCAGAAAGAAAAGAGTAATTCATGATAAGTTCAAGTTGAAGGGAAGATACATTACAGTCTTGGCAAACCCCACTTGTCGGGAGTCATGGTAGAGATTGCATAATTGAAAGGAATTCAGTCGATAGGCCCTTCATGGATAGGAAGTGTCACAAGCGCGGTCAACGGAGCCGAAGGCAGCTTTCAATTCAAGAAAAAACACCACAGTCAGTCGTCTGTGTGTACCTCTGCTCTAAAGCTCGACCAAGAGTATACATGTGGTCCATGCAACCACGAAAAGCGCGGAAGCCAACCAGGCTTCCAGTGATTCGGTCCTCACGAGGACCGATATGTCAACGAAGAACGAGACCCATAAGAAGTTTGGATGCAACAGAAATAAGGCGAATGCCTCGATGATTTGCGCACAAAGTACGCAGACCCTCCTTGAAGATGGTCACGACAGTTGATAGCAGTCAGTCTGAAGACACCTCTACAGAGTACTAAGTAATGTTAAATAGAGAAGCAAATTCATTCGTTATTATACACCTTAGTCAGAGATGGAAAACACCTAAGCTACTGTGTCGCAATACACAAGAAAAAAAGCTACAACAGGTGCACACCAGCTGAGATACCGGAACCGGATGGGCATCGGTCTGGAAAGCTACCAGCCGGCTAGTATAGTGCAAAATAATTAGTGAGCAAAATTTGTATTGTGCTGAAATGAGACCGCGACTGGAGGGAAAAGCTAAGATGGATGAGGAGAGACAAAGAAACCCATAACACGAACGCCACTGAGTTCAGTTCCTAGCCATGTCAGCAGGTGCATCCGGCCAAACATGTTCGGCGTCTTTCGGACCCCAACCAAGGAGCCGAGAGGCTCCAACCGAGGCCAACGTCGAAGTAAGGGCCTTCATTCCTTTTGACCAAGTCATCACCTGGCCACCTCTCCTCTTCTTCTATCTACACCTCCGGCGTGCAAACAATGCACATCGCGGGATTCGGTAGGGTGGCATGAGCAACATGTGGCCGAGCCGTCGGAGCTTGGTGTGTGAAATAACGGTGCTGAGCGGTTCATTTCCTTTTCCTGTGCCAGAAACAAGGCGTCGAACACGCTCGCTGCAAACGCGGTGTTCCCACAAGATGTGAGCCAAACTGCGAAGGCACCGGTGGTCGGATGTAAGTAGCCTCCTTATGTCTGCTGATCTAATAGGCCAGGTATCACAGCCGTAAAGGAAAGTTGAACGTACGGATGCACTGTATATTCTACCCTATAGGAAGTAATGTCGCGCCGGCGTCATAAGTGGCGAAGGCTAGCGAAAACGCCTCGAGCTTTGCTATACGGTTCATGATCCCGATCTCGATCCCAAGGGAAATGATCCAACTTCCCAAGTAGTTGAATTTTCGAACAACTTCTAGTTGATTCCTATCAAGAGTCAGCGCAGGAGGCGGTCCCTGCCGAGCTTGAAGGAAAGCCATTGCAGAGCATAAGCCGTAATGCTGACAGCCAGTGCTAATCCCTCAAGTGGCGCTTGACACGTTTGGGAGCTGTCATAAATCAGAACAATATCGTCAGTATATTCCAAGTCAAGAAGTCGGTCTCCTGAGAGCAGCTCCACGCCTTCTAAGTCGTGCCTTGTGGACGCGAACTCCATGACTTTGTCACCAGCGGAGTTGAAAAGGAAAAGTGACAGCGGGCATCCTGGTCTCACACCGATGAGGAGATCAAAGGGCGGCCACAGCTCGCCGTAGGCCCTCACTCTGCCCGAGCTAGGCGCGTATAAGGCTCGGATAATAGTTACATAATGCTCAGACCCACCATTCCTCTGCAAACAGTTCTAAAAGGCCCATCGATCAACAGAATCGAGAGCACCTTTGATATCGAGGAACACGATAACGGTGGGTCACCAGTATATGTGACGGTTCTCAACCAATTGACGCAGTGAAGATGTGGTCGATTCAGCCTCGACTTCGACGAAACCCAGTTGGCTCTTCACGAATATGGCTTTCATGAGTGCCAGTCAGTCTGGGAAAGATGACAAGTAATTTAGGGTCGATCGAGATCAGGGTGATTCCTCTATGATTGCCACATTCCGAACGTGAGCGTCCCTTAAAAACAAGAGCTGTGATGCAGCGGCTGCAGTCGGTTAGGACAGTTTCCAGCTCCCATGGTTTCAGTGGTAACTCGTGTAAATCAACCACAAGAGCAGATCCCTCGAATTTGAAAAGGGCTGGAGGGAGATCATCTGGTCCTGCGGATTTATTCAACTTCAGCAATTCGATCTCACGTTGGGCTTCGGAGCGAGAGGGCGGATCCAAAGGAACAGCCCACTGAGCAGGGCGATAAGTGGCAGGGGGGAAATCTGACAATTCTGACCGATTTAATTGCCTTTCGAAGTGCTCAGCGTAACACCCCAAGCGTTTTGACAAGTTGTGGATAGGCTGTCCACTCTCGTCACGTATATTTTCACTAACACCAGGTCTCTTGCTGCCCGTTCCCCATATCAGACGAAATAATCTCTGATGGTTACCAAGTGCAGCAAACACTTCCATCTCTGACGCACGACGAAACCACCAGGCTTCACGGTCTCTTCAGGTTAACAGGGTTTTGTCCGGAGCTCTTTGCGAGTTTCATTGTGTTCGCTTCCAGCTGGAATATATCGGCGAGCCTCGATAAGTTCCAGAGACAGCGAAGTGACGCAATGTACACGTTGACGGTTAGACTTACCACATGAGGATTTGCCTGCTGCTAGTAAGGTCTGGTGAACATGCGACCAGTGACCAACATTCGTGATCACTGAGCTCTTATTCAACACGCAAGTTCAATCAACGAAGTCAGCATCCTTCTATAAAGGTGAAGGTCGTCGGATCTAAGAGGCTGGTTTCTTTCCAACACTGAAGGCTCATGTCGAATCTCATCCAAAATGAGGGGCGTGACATCAACTTCCCACGTCAGACCAAGTGATTCGGCAAGCGGAGGTGTCACAGCAGGCCTGTCTGACTGCTCCTCAAAATGCTCCGCCAAACGGGATAGTCGACGACGCTGAGAATGGATCAATTGTCCATCATTCTCAGCTATTGTTTCGCTAAAAGGTGAATTTCTCGGACCCATGTTCCGGATGAGCTGGAATACCATTATTTTTCTCCATCTGACGAGCCTTTGAAATTCATCAAGTTACTCGGTCGATTCCAGTTCGGAAGTGTGATTGCAGAGACCCATTGGGACCTGCTTGGGGCCTGTCACACAGCCTGTGACGATTTAAAACAATGCATGTAGTTCACCTCCGTAGTATGCTACGCACTTTAAGTTGGTTTAGACCAACTGCGGTGAAGAATCATCTTCATCAGCCTCAGCATGGAACACATCTCATACATACATGGTGGGCGGCATCCGGTTTCGGATTTGCCTGTCACTGTGGCCAGCCCCAAAACACCTGCGCCTACAGAGGGACCATGGGTGGGCTTGCGCTGCACCACCCACAGTTTCAACCACACACCCATATCCAGTGTAAACCCGAAGGAATAAAACCGGGAGGCCTGTGGATGGGAGCCACACTCATTCACAGGCAAACACAAGCACACTGTATTTGGGAATCAATCGCATACAAGGCAGTGGCTGGACCGTAGTCCACTCCACACTGAGCGCATGGAACCCCTCTTCCAGCCTAGCATGACCAATTGTCGCCTAGAGCCAGTATGGACGAGGTAGTGGGTAGTAGTTAGGTAACCACCTTGTCAACATGCAGATCAAGCGCAGCCACACAGGGATGTCAAACAACATCCAATCACTTGAAATAACATTATCAAATAACATATACTTGTTAAAAAATATGGCTATGCAGACAACTCTTCCCTAGATAAGCATATAAAGTAAGGTGGTTAGCAATGAAGACGCGATCAGTACAAAATGTTTAGAAGGTACTCAAAAATGCTACAAACGCAATAAAGCTAACGAAGATAACCACAGTTAGCGTAAGCAAGGTGGCCAGTTGATAGAAGATTATTATTATTATTAGGAGAAGGTAGGCAGAACAACTAAAGTGGATGAAATTTATCCAGCTCAAAAAGGCCTAGTTTAAGTGACCCATGCTAAGGCTGATGTTGCATACATGATGCTTCTTCACCGCAGTTAAGCTAAACCAAGGACTCAAACTAGGTCTTTTGAAGCTGGATAAATTTCAGTTCAACTTATTAAGTTTGTTCTGCCTACTGGCCACGTTGTTTACGCAAATTGCTCTTATCCTCTTTAACTTTATTTCGTTTGTAGCATTTTTTGAGCAACTTCTGGATATTTTTTACTTATCGCGATTTCATTGCTAATGAACTTCGTATGCAAATTTAGGGAAGAGTTATGTCTGCATAGACGTACTCTTAAACTGATATATTTTAATTGATAATGTCATTGCAAGTGATTGGCTGTTCTTTGACATACCCGGTGCGGCCGTGCTTGATGTGCATGTTGACAAGGTGCCTACCTGTCTATTACCCACTACCTCGTCCATACTGGCCCTAGGCGACAGTTGATCGTTGCTGGAGTGGACGGGGTGCACGGTCCTTGTGGACGTGTTAGGCTCGAACAGCGGTTCCATGCACTCAGTGTGGAGCGGACTACGGTTCAGCCACCGCCTTGTGTGCTCTTGATTCCCAAATACAGCGTGCTTGTGCTTGCCTGTGAAGGAGTGTGGGCCGGCTCCGTTGATGAAACGTGGTTCCCATCCACATGCCTCCCGGTCTTATTGCTTCTAGTTTACATTGGATATGAGGTGTGTGGTTGGAGCTGTGTGTGGTGTAGGGCAAGCCACCCTCTGTAGGCGCAGGTGTCCTGTGGCAGTGCTATTGAGACCACAGTGACATGCAAATTCGGACACGGATACCGCTAAGCATAGTACGCGCCTACGATCACGGCCAGCTGCAGGCGGAAGTTGCTGGGTTTGCACGAATTTGACCAAGGGATGTGTGGGGCTTGAGGCGGGTGGTGCCCTCTCATCATCAGACAAGACGTGGAACTCGTATTCTAAACCAATCGATCTATGAGTCTAGAACCTGTAAATCTGTTATCCCCCGCGGTTAGGATTTAAGGGAATGGAGCCATCGACCTTTTCCTAACCTCAGAAAGAAGATTAGATTGTGAGACTGAATTAGTCTGGTATGAGTGGATCTGAAACCACTTGGAAAGTGCGACCCAGCGTAGCCCAATGGATACAGGAGGTACGCAAACTATCGCACCACGTTAAGGTCCAGTCTCGTCACACAGGATCATGCTATGCACACACCTTGCTAGGATACATTGTGCGACATGCAACTACTGTTGTCTACGCCACTGAATGGAAACTTTAGGTTTTCACCTTTGAATGAAGTATGGGGGAGTCGTCTGTGTTGTCGCTATGGCATGGCGCGACACCACTCGCAGATAGCATGTTGACGTACTCGTATGCAAACAGGACAGGAGAGTGTGAACTGTTTTCAATGGCTGCTGCTGCTGCTGCAGCAGCAGGAAGTAGGGCGTCAGTATTGGGAGGAGCGACAACGAAGCACCTCCATTTCGGATACAATCCTGGTGATCGGAATGAACGAGGTCTCCTTTGAAGTAAATCGAGGTCGCAATACAAATTTCTTTGCGTAATCCAACCACACGGCAGGTATTCTAAACCCAACTTTGAATTGCTAATCACGAAGGATCGAGTGAGTTCAACAATACAAAACCTCGTAAGGGGATAACGGTGGACTTAAGTTCCATAAGGCAAGAGTAAGGACGGATGACAAAGCAGTAGGGTAAAGTGGGAGGAATTTTGAAGTTGCCACCCTGTCTCAACAAACTACTCTCTGGGGAAGCCGTCTTGATCCCGTGTGTGCCTCCGATCAGCAGTCACTCGGTTCGAAGTCACTTCAAGCTGAATTGGTGCATAACGGTGGAGTGATGCATGGCGTGGTGCATAACCGTTTATTGTTGAGATAATGGTATTAAACAGATGTGCCGACATATCAAGGATAGGAAGAGCGTGGGCGAAAAGTTAACACGTCCCAAGAACGTGGTGTTCATTGTGAGGATTTCAAGGCGGTGTGACGATAAAACAAAAAGAGACGAGACATTTCCGTGCTGTTACAAAAAACCAAATCAAATGGGCACACATAAGCAATCAATGGAGTAAAGTCAATCGATGGCAGTATAGATCACAGACGCCAGCAAGCAAAGAGACCTAGTCAGACGTACCTGTGGTCTCAAGCCACACGACACCCTCGACTACAACTTTGGTTCCAGGTTGACAAGGTCCCAAGAGGTCGGGTTCGGTAATCGTTGCGCAGCTGAGAGTGGAAGTGCAAGCATCGGTTTTGGATTGTGATGGAGAAGTCTGTACAAGCAAAATGGGTCGAAACGAAGAGATGAATGAATGTCAGTTGGAAAACCAGGATGCACAATCGCACACATGTACACGAGAAGAAAGAAAAAAGGCATCAGCAGTATGCCGGTACCCTGGCACGCAACCACCACCGGTCACACGTGGGCTAAGGATACTGCGAGGGTCGTCGTGTCCCTATCCAGACTCGAACCCGCACCGTCTGATTACAAAACAAGGTCGTTACCATTAGTCTAGGAGCCGGGATCGTAAAACGGACGCCTTATACCAATCAGCTACCGGCCGACCTGATTAGTATACAATTCCAATTGAAAGAGATATTCTGTCTCATCAAACTGTAAATCTAATCAAAATCAAGAGTCGATGTGTACAAGCGAACAACTACAAAGATATGGCACAAACGGATTGAAGCGTTAGCTGCATCAATACGTAGTGCCGGGAAGCTGCAATTTCCTGAGCCGCTGGATCGGTTGCTAAGAATAGCCATATCATTAGTCCATTCAAGTGGGACGTCATGTGATGCGATTAAAGTTCCCGGAGTGAACAAAACAAGCTTGATAAAAATTATTGTCATAATCTGTTTGCTTACTTAAACCATGGGAGCTTAAGTCTGGTGAGAATGGGAGCAGAGTGCAAACGACGTAAGGCGCATACTAGAAGAGAGCACGCGATCGCGATAAGCGATGACACTTCGAATCATAAAGATCAAAGCTCAAACAAAACAAGGCGAGAGTATCCCGGTGCCCGCCTATTGAAGCACCACATGCGACCCGAAGTGGCCAATGCGACAAAGTCGATAAGGATAGGACTGACTGCATTCGCTGTAGAATGTTACGCGTTCACTTTTGGCAAATCAAGACTGAATCAATGAGGTGTCCTACATGAAACTGCCCTTAGCCGAACCACACTCAAATGATATGTGAAGAACCGCCAAGCATCAAGGGGTGAATGAAATCAGTACGTTTAACGATGCGATCCTTGTCCACACAGATGGACGGCCAGCTGCCTCATGTGGACGTGATATTGGCCACTCGCGGAAACAAAAGGAAATAAGGTAATGTCTAAATATGTTGTTAAATAGTATTACGCATCATAAACACATCTGGTCTTTACCTACAAGTCTACTGTGTAATAAAATCACACTTTAATCAGCGCGAGTAGCCGTTTTTTGTGCCCCAGGCCGTCCCAGTGAGCTTATGTAAGCGACTATTCCTAAATGGGATTGGCGATTAAGTTGAATAGAAATATAGATTGGATAACTTGCGAATGGCATTATTTATCAAAACGTCGCATGACAAATCGCCGAAGACCCCGCAACGATCTGTAGTACTTGTGTGCAGGGGAAGTAGGACGTAAAGATTCAATGGGAACACTTCCGAACAACTATATCGTAGATGGAGCGATCGACTGAGTCGAACGCGATCTTGAAGTCGAAGAACAAGGGTTCCGTTGGCCTGAGATACGTATGACACCGTGAAATGAAAAGGTGGTTAGGTTAACATGAACGGTGATACTACCCTTGTTATAAACTGTCGCTATGTTCGATTCACCCCAGTTAAATGGGATGGTCTCTTCTCCGTATATCTGTTAGAGCAGGTAAGGCAATGCATTACAGAAGACCTTCCCATACCCCGTTAGAAAATCCGGACGTGCAGCGCCAAAGCGATCAAGATCTGAGGTCGCATTTCGAATCTCATTTTCCGAATGAGGTTTTAAACTAACCAGTCATAGTTCATTCTGCAAAAACAGTAAAAAGGTTAAGGAATAATTTGGCGAACTGAACTGCTTAAACACTATGCCCAACGAGCCAAGCTGCGTTCCTTACTATTAGTGAACCGATGCTGTTTACGATTACCCTACTGGAGCATAAGCGTCTGGGACTAGTGGTATAGATGATCAGCACAAGTTTTTGATGCGCCGTGTTGTAAACACTTCACTCAACAAGCTCACATCCCGCTGTCTCCATAAGCGACGGCAGGTTTGAAAATACATACGAGCCCTAGTAATACACGCAGTTACTTTTTGAGCGATATAGCCATAAGAAAAAGTAGAGTTACTCAGATAGGTGAACCGATCAACAACTGTGAGTGGTTGTCCGGTGAATTGGCCCAGCGACGTAACAGCATCTAGCACGTTGGAGGGTCATAGCACATACCGAAACGTGCAACGCTGCGCGTCAACCAGTTCGGCAGCGGCTGGAACCGACCAAAAAAATCTAGCTTGTCCGCATACTCGAGATTCGGTAGTCGCCCGTCCGGCGGAACGACGACTCCTGAAGGTTGTAAGAGACAGGAGAGAGTCAGTAATGATCAGTCCAATCTAAGAGCTAAAGAGGAATAAAGAAGTAGATCAGTCCTGACGCACTCCACTTGTCGTGGTGAACTCGGAGGGGATCGTGGCATAGCTTTTAGAGAGAAGAGAAATCTTGCAGGCACGCTTTTCAGAGCGAAGCATCGCTATAAACAAGTGCGAGCGAGTACAGTTCAAAGGCAATACGGATAAGGCATCCGCAGTACGCCGGCATACCGTACTGACGCTTCGCTGCCACACGAGCACCATCAGTCGAGCGTGAGGTGCGTATAGCACCCCCTAGGAAGAATGCATTCACGGTACATGGTAAGTTTGAGTTGGAAAGGAACATTCTGAGTGACCAAAAGCCGTCCAAAAAGTATCCGACTAGGGCGGCCAGGGGCACGAAAATTGGTCCCTCAGGAAGTTTCAACGATCACTGGTGCTACGCAGGCTATACCCATATCCTAACAAGGGACCAAAAAGTGTCCGCCGGAGTGATTGTTGGAGCTCCCTGAGCGACCAATTTTTGTGCCCCCGGCCGTCCCAATCGGACACTGTTTGGACGACTTATGGTCACTCAATGTTCCTTTCCAAAGCACCCATACTATGTGCCGTGAATGCATTTTCCCTAGTTGCAAATATCATCAACATTAAGCCGAAATCGATTCCTAAATTGTAATTACACTATACTTTAGTCGCTAGGCTAAATTGAAAATGCGTTTGAGTGACCAAAATTAGTCCCAATTGGAACGACTTTCGGTCACCTAGAATGTTTTGCATACGCACCCTTACCATATACCGCAAATGCGTTTTTCTGAATTTAAATGCCGTCAACGTTAAGCAGAAATCGACTTCCAAATTGTAATTATATGATACTACAGCTGTAAAGGTAGACCGAAAATGCCCTCGAGTAACCAAAAGTTGTCCAAAAAGTGTCCAACTGAGACGGCCAGATGAATGAAAATCGGTCACTCATTACGCTCCAATGGTCACGCGCGGACTGATATTACGATTTTCTCAAAAAGTAACGCCGTTTAAGAAAAGAACTGAGGTGTTAAAGATGTACAATACTGCTTAACCATATCTGGACAGATCACGCCATTTACTTTCATATTAACCTTTTGCCTCTACGAGTGAGCAAAAGCACGCCCAAAGGAGGCAACTGGCCGTCCATCTGCGCGGACAAGGATGTTGTTCGCTGAGTGAACGATTTCCATCCAATTTCAGGCCGGTGACGGTCCGAAAGCTACCACGGAAATCGGGGAATAATCGGAGTGAAATCGGATGGCAATCAAACACTTGGTGAACAGACGGGTTTCATCAAAAAGACGTGGAGCAACCATTGTGTGTAAAAGGCAAGGAGTAAAAGGGAACATTCTTATTTCGATGTTTAACGGTCATACTAATCGCCAAATTCGTACTATCAAACCAATAGGACGAAAAGGAGCAAACCAATCACTAAGGAAAAGTAGATCAATAAACAGCGTAAGTTCAAGTTCTAGCAGAAATTAGACTTAGTTTTACAGCCAATTCCGACAAAACTCCGTATGCGTTTAACAGGTAATTAGTGTTGAACAGCTGGGAGAGCTACGTGGCTGGAGTAACACCGAGGGCAGAATCAATACGTAACCTGGACGCTAAAAATGTAAATCACTAGAAGAGGGGTTGACCGGTGGCCGAGTGGTCTGCACACCTGGCTTGCAAACACAAGGTCATCGGTTCGAATCCACGTAGGGGCGGACGTCCTCGCGATATACTCAGCCCACGCGCGACTGGTGGTGGTCGCGCGGCAGCGAAGCGCTGTTACGGCGTACAGTTGACACATTATTTATTATATTAGTATTTATTACCAGAAGAAGGACCACGTTGCCTAGTAGGTACGGGTAGTGAAGGAAGCTGCCCATCCACTCACGTAAGCTCAGTAGTTACCGCAGACCACACGATAAGCAGCACTGGTGCTTTGACACCGTAAAACCACAGACGGATGGCGGAGGAGGCAGGGCACTGGCACCAACCTATGAGACGGGCTGATCACAAAAACGATAAAATTTGTAAGAGTACGGTCAATGTGATGCCAGAGAAAAATAAAATGTCAAGTACAGTTGTGGCACATCAGTTAGAATGAAGAAAGCGTGGGGCGATCACCAATGTTAACTGGGTGGCGTTCAAATTGATGAGCAGTCAGCAAAAGTCGGTTCACTTGGGCAAGTGAGAAACCACCGTCTAGTTGAGTTACTCTGATAGAGAGCCCTTGAATATTCCCGATAGCGGATCCTAGTGGTATCTACTCAAACTCTCCTTTTCATCTTCCCTTTAGACAATGATTAGCCCAGGGTAGAAACGCATTGCTTTCTTCATATTATCAGCAGGCCACTCCGAAGCCTAGCTTAAAAATGCAATCGGCACGATGGCCCAATGTGACACGGGGCTGGTAGATAAAGCATAACTCGGTTAAGGTCGCAGTGCTAGATGTTGACGATGTGGCAAGCTGACAGAGTCCCGCGATGCGAAACTACTGATTTACATGTGGGACGTCTCGATAAAGTCTTCAGGAGTCTATATAAATTGATCTAAAATGTCAAAAACCGCGACACGCGTGTTGCGATGAAACTAACCTCAGCCAATATTGGTGCAAGGCAACTGCCTCAGTGAACCAAATTGTAGTATACAAGTGAGGGACAAGCAAATAGTATCGACCAACAAATGGATAAGTAAAATTGCAAATGCAGACGTTGTAGAAATATAACACTACTATATCTTGCTATAATCAGTAAATACCGATCATTCGATTTCAGTACGAACTTCGGACAGCTGAGGGTTGAATGGTTCTGATCAGCACGACTCGTTAACATACACTAGGATAGAGTAAAGCTGTTATAACATGTTGCCGTACTTTCCTCGGCTATCCTGCTCAAAAGGGACACGCCCAATCACCCTTAACGTGGTGAGAACACAATGGGACGAGGCAATTCAACTGTTTTGAGAACGCAACAAGACATGCAGGCACGAGGACAGCCCAAAGTTGCGACCCCACCATCCGTAGCACGATTGTTATCTAAAATGTGAGACATTGGCTTCGATGCTGTGCGTGGTAACATATCAGCCATTGCGCATACACCGTCCTAAATCGAAGCTTAATGTTGTGACTGATGGTGCAGCGTTTCCACATTAAGTAGCGACTAAACGGTGCTGAGTATAAGTTGAGGGCCGCCAATTGCTCCAAGCTGAACAGGAAACTAGCGCTTCCCGATGGGCCTCACACAACCGAGTAAACGTTCGGTAGATAAGCATAAGGGAATGCTCGGTGGGAGCGAAATGGTGTGGACACTATACCAAAAAGAAATATGGGTAGAGCACGAATTACTCGCAGACTGAAAATCACTGAGAATCGGTTCATGCTGGTGTGATGCGTAGGAGATGAGAACTGGGGAAATAAGCGAAGTTGGAAAAGTAACGCTGATAATCGAAGCCATCCGCTAATATCGAATGGCATCCATAAGGTATGCAACAGTGAAGCGCATTCATGACGATTTAAGAGCAACGCAACGTCTAGCGGTCTCTGCTGAGCACTGATTGTGTGCATCGTTCAGTGGAGCAGGTGAAATGAAAGAAACATCTCAACGCGGTGGCTTAGATCGGAGGTGAAAAAAGTCAGAAATTCGATCTGAAAAGGCAGATACCACGGATAGGAATTGTAAATCAACAAGGCGCTACACAATCGTTGTCAAGAGCTGAATGTAGTCGTCGTCGATCAGGAGGCATAGTTGAGTCACAACTGAAACAAGCTAACAAAAATCAGTGGTCTGACAAAAAGCGGATGAAAAACACTAAAGAGAGAAAGGCGAACGAAAGTAGGGGGTATACAGAGCAGCCCCCATGGCAAAATCATTGGGCTGGCGACCCGATGTTACTGGAATCGACCAACTGGATGAGCACACGGCAATGTACGAAATGAATGGTATGATTGAAAAGCTGATGTGAGCTGAAGTAACTGTTAGCCACGAGCTGAGGACGGTGCTCTAATATGGACCAGGCAAGTAGGGGAATCTAGCGCTTGAGGAGTTCCACTTCACAGTAGTTCCAGCCATACACGGCGTAGCGGTCTAGTCATCCGGGTTTCAGCCCGTGAGCTACGGGGCACGAACCATGACGGCACCATCGGGGGCTCCACTGGACACCAAACTCGGGCGCTAGAGAAATATGTTGTCATGATTTCACATAATAATTTAAAAGCGAAGTTACTGTTTTATGAAGTGCTGCCATGTCCTATAATATAGCGCTATTAGCTTGACAGAAATTTATATGTATGCACGAATTTTGCACTACCGTAGTTATGACCTCGGACCTCGCAACCTGACCTGATTCGCCAGTTGATTTACCTTGTTACTGTAGCAAACCGAAATGATAATCGAGGATTGTTTAGAAGTTATTTGTTGTCCTCTGCTCCCATTATCCATACATTTTTAACAGGTGGTATACTTTGCAAATGACCTAGCTTACGATTTCTCAGGTGCGAGCATCGATTGGCATAATAGTATTGGCATTATAATATATTGTGACAATCCCAACGCGGACTTTTGCAGCCGCAATCGTTCACATTCATATCATGGCCAATATGAAAATTATGCTGATTTTACCTCTTTCGATCATATATGCTTAGGTAATGTTGTTCGTTAATTCTACTTCGATTTTATTTAACCCACTTGCATTACATTTATGTTAGTTCACGTGATCGGCACAGCGGGGCCATGGGTACAAGGCACATGCGCATTGATCGGTTGACCGTGGTCTGATGCGCGCGTGCTCATCTGATACCCTCAAATGACGGATCGAATCGCTAAAATCCTAGATCAACGACGCTCTCATAATGGGACAACTGCGTGGTTCTATCATTGTTTTCGTTCCTTTTGAACTTGAACTTCGGGTGCTGTGGCTGATCCGCATATCATTCGGGATCATAACGAAGAAAATGTTTGCTTAACTCTAGGCCATACTTGGAATATTGCGCGCAGACCTGTCCTCCATGCTTAGTCCGCGACAGAATGATAGCTGAGCGGGTTTCAAGGACTAACTGGTATTCATTTAGCAGTTTAAAGAAACATTCTCGAAGTGAGAAGATTTTGTTAGCGCCTTGCGAGCGAACGCTTTTGTTACAAAGCGACACTTCAAATGTAGTGTAGTTGTTATTCTGCTTAGATATTGCTTACGGGCGTTCTGTTTCATCAACACATTGATGGGTGCGAGTGGAAACGAAATTACCACGGGTACGGGGCTGTAGCCGTGCGGAGCGACGCGTTAGGCTTCAGAACACTGCGTACATTAGTAGTACGAAATGTGCGTTTAGAATGCCAGCGTTAACCGTACTTGCTGCAGGCTGATGGGAGCCTGTATCTGACTATTTTTATAACATCGTCAAATATTGAGCCTAATGCACTTTAGGGACGTACCGCTTTTCGACAATTTTCCATTCGATGGTCCTCAACAATGGCGCACATTCGCAGTTCTCAGCGAAGTTGAGGTCTTATGCAATTACTCGCCACGCCCTTCAGTAAGTAGTAGCATTTCCGCTTGAAGGAAAAACGGTGTGTACGCGTGGAATGCAACCGTTCGTTTTGACATGCTGTCCTTAACGGCGTTCCGCATTCGCACACGAAAGATCCGTCTGAACTATTTACTACACCAAGCTATCGAACGCCAGAACTTACTTCACAAGGTCGTGGTTGCAGCATTCACGGTTAAAAATTTCAAGAGTCGGCTAGATGTTCTTGGTGGCAACAGTATTTTTACCTTCTCATAAGCCGTATCTTCGTCTTAAACGAAATTCCCATTCCCTCTTCAAGATTTATCTTATTTCACATCACGGTCACAGTGAGGATTGGTTATACTGTGTAGGCCGACATTAATTTGCCAACCGAGGTGTAGAGCCGGATGTGAAGAAGTAATCTTAAGCTGTAAGCTTGTTGATGTGGTTGCAGTTACCGAAACTTGGCGCACTCAGTGGACAGAACTTGACACAGACTGTTAGTGTGCTCTTGAAATTGAAGAGCCAAGGTGAGAACTGGTAGGCTCTCTTCTCCAAAGAAATTAATACCTTCTGAAAATGGAGAATTGCTTGAAAACAATCTGGATACTGCAGCACATACACTACGCGAGTTTAGGATGTGGAGTTAAGTAGATTGGTTGCTCAAAGAGTGAGTAGCAGCTACGTCGAACTTTGTGAGCATCGGAAATTTGTACCTTCCGCATGCAAACTGGGAGCACACATAACAATGTGGATGCTATGAAGCGGAAAGTAGTGGAACAGGAGCACTAGGATGCTTTGGTCAAATATGTGTATTATTTACATTCCTTAACCTCTAGATGTCATGCTAGTCACTTGTCAGGAATGCATGCTAAGGCTCCCATAGTTGTGTCCAAAATAATACTACAGTAGCAAACAGGCTAAAAACAAAGGCGGAGGTTAATAAGAGGTAGGTTTGTTCGATTGCTAGATGAGTTATCCGTTACGGCCTAGAAAATACCAGTCATCCATGATGATAGATGGGACCGAAGATCTGATCGACCGATAAAGGGAAGAAAAGATTGTTTGAAAAATTACAGGAGTCTGGTGGGTTTATGCGTTGGATGCAGTATGAAAGAGATCCGATTTCTATAGTCAAAGTACAACGAGAACTGAGATATGACGGGACTTAAATAATCTCATAATGTAAAGGCAATGTCGAAAATGTATTCCCGCATAGCAAGAATGATCGAAAGATGTCTGCTGGAGTGACCATTGGAGCGCCTTTAGTGACTGTTTATTGTGCTCCTGGCCACCCTACCGAGACACACTACAGACGATTTCCGGTTCCTCAAACGTTTTTCAGTTTAGCCTTAGATCTTCAATACTGCGTTATGACGATTTTGAAAGACCCGCAACCATAGAAAATGCACCTATGGCGTACGTGGAGCATAAAGCTGAAATTGTCTAATTGACCGAAATTTGTCCAGTATGTCTTGTTCGGACAACCAGAAACACAAGAAACGTACTCAGGTTGCTCCAAAGGTCGCTCCGGCGTACACTAATCAGGCCTTCGTCGATTAATTCGCTTTGGTTGTCTGGTGGAAAATGTGAGTCCCGCAGATACTTGAGAGCAATCCTGAGCCAGGTCTTCTCAAAAGCACAGAATAAAATCCTTTTAAAGAGTAAAGTGTGTTCTTACAAAGGCTGATCAACACTCTAGTTAGCGATTGGAGGAGGAAGATAGCAGATACCATGTGCCCCAGTCTAAACCAGTTTGTGATAGCACGGCATTTCCCCGTACTCCCGAGGCGGATATCAATTGTCACCAATTGCGTTAAACGCTTATTCGATACGTTGATATACCTCCCATTTGACGAGACAGGCTCAAAGGACAGTTGGCAAAGAACAATGAATTGGATATGTCACTTGGCTTGTTTCCGTAATGTTGAGTAAAGTACCTAGCTAGTAATAAATCAATGTAGATCGCATCGTGACGATGATGCATTGCGCGCCGGAGGCGCTTGGTTATCATTCGCGCAACAAAGCGAATATTTCAGTTGATAAATAGTAGAAATATAATAAATAAACGAACTTCCTGCTTAGAAGCACTGCATCCTACATATGGATGTGCAGCCGTATCGATGGACCCAAAGTACTGCACGGAAACTGGGCAAGCATCTACGGTATCAGAGACAGTACGCCAGTACGCAATATCGACACTTCGCTGCTGCACAACCACCAGCGGTCGCACACATGGCTAAGAATACTGCGAGGCGCTCGACCCCAACGCAGACTCGAACCCACGCCCCCAGACTACAAAGTAGGCCTGTGATCCTTAAAAATAAGGACTGGAAACAAGCATTTAGGCGCTTGAAAGGATGGGGTTCGGCGTTTCACTGTAGAATCATACCTCAGCACAAACAAATATTGGTTAGGACAATTGGGCGGTTACAAGGTAACTAACCAGATTATAATTAACAAACACACAAAGTAAAAACCTCATGGGTACAGGCAATCGATCGAGCGCACGGCTAGTCAACTGAGTAGATAAAGTACGCCGCTCAGAACTTAACGTATCATACACGCAAGCAAGTTTGAAGACAGTGGTAAGTGATACAGTCTCGTGTGCAACCTCCGAAAACGAAAAGCGATACCAGCCAAAAACAGATGACATGATCAAACAAATCTCAAGAGAAAGGTCGTCTGTTATCGGTTCTCGATTAGTGTGAGGATTGACACAATTTATCTTCTGAAAAACAGCTATAAGTATGTTGAAATTCGTCGCTAGCAGCTTGTGCCGCGAGAAACTCGTCACCGAAAAATACAGTTGTGGCTACCAATACGAGCAGTGAAAATACAGGTCAATTAATGATGCCAGCAACTTTAGTGGAGAAGAGCAACAAGATCCTCTGGACTGGATAGGTGTAGTGGTGTGACATCGGTATAGAGTTGGATCAGAGCTCACCGTGTCAAAAGCCTGGTGAGATATGCGTAACGGCAAGCGACATTATTATTGCCATGCGTATGATCAATGCATTCAAATACTGTAGAACCTTGCTACTCTGTAGCGAAAAAGAGAGAAATGCTAGTAGGCAAAATATTGGAAACTACTTAATTTCCTGAGGTAATTAAATTGATCCAAGATAAACAGACGAACGAAGACGATCCCCAGTAAGAAGTGGGATGCAGGCGAATGAGTACAATACGTTGTTTAACGTATCCAGTTCGCAAGAACAAAGCACACGCGCCACTACACTCCGGTATTTCCTAGCGAACAACGTCTAACATTCACCGCCCTTGTAATGAAACTCCGCTGTTATACAACCTAAGACGCTGCAGGAGGAGTAAGATAATGTCAGAGGCTAATCCAAGGCAGGGGGTAAAAGTGATCAATACCTTGGTGTGTCGCTGTGTCGGCAAACACCAGCTGAGTTGAGAGCGTACTGCAACCTATCTACGTACGACGGACTGAGATCCCAATGCTTCCAGAAACAGCTGAGGCTGTGAGAAGCGCAGCACATCTGCTCGATATCGCGAGGTACCTAGTTCAGTGGCCTGCTCAAGAGAAAAAGCATCTACTCAGGTCAGCCACCTAGTGGTCACCCCCGTGATAAGGAGAAGCGATAAGCATGTCATGTCGTTCGGGCATATGTGTCTAGCAAAGTGCAAAACGCATAGAGAAATGTAAAGCGACCCGCGTCGGACTAGCCAGTAGTGCTTGTATTGGTACGAGTAAGCCCAAGTAGAGTTGCGATATACGCACAGTCAAATCTAACGTGCCAACTACCTGGCAGTTTCCACTCCGGAAAAGCAGACAGTAGTAATTGATGCTCATTTGAATTAAAGTTGGGAAGAAAGAGCAACGAAGCGAGACCGGTGCATTTGCGCCTGTTGGGAAGAAATTGACAGAGCGTGCTTGTGACAATCGCGTAACCTCAGTCGTTTGTGAACAAAAATTTAAGATGGAATTTCAGTGGGCACTCTTCGAGAAGATGAGTGTGGCCAGTCAAATGGAATGCAACTAGGCCAATAAAGACCGCCATGATAGGTAGTCTGTAATAATAATAATAATAATAATAATAATAATAATAATACGTATATTTCTCTTGATGAGAGATGATGATGAGAGAAACTATCAATAGCGGCACAGATCAATTTGTACAGAAGAAGCTATGCTTTTGCATGGGTACATACAATGCTGCAACCAAAGTCACGATGGAAGACAGTCTGGCAATTGTCAATCCAACCTACATGAAGACCAGGAAGTTGCTGCGACAGGATGATTGTGAGCCATCTATGGGCAATGAGGATGGAGTTAATAACCCGATGAGTATCGTAAAGACGACTGAAGAGCCATAGTCCGAGATAACGTCTTTAGTGACCGAAATAAAGGTGAACAGGTCAAACAAGTTAACCATGAGTGGGTTCAGTTTAGTTCAGCTGAGCGCCGAAGTGTCGTGAATCCAGTTGCCAGGACTCACCGCCAAAATAACAAGTAACAACAGCAAGATAGTGGGGTTAAAAATAAGTAGAATGTAAAGAAATTGGAAACAAGAAGTGCGTTAAACTAATCAGAATTTGACGAAAATTAACAACCAGATGCAAGAAACCGAATCCAGAAATGACACTGACTGCGCGACTGCACCATGTTTGCCAGGGTGTCCAACCCCTGGTGCAGACAATCCCGAGACCCCTATCCACGAAGACGACAGGCACCACTGTAAGACTCTCAGTCAATTTCTTCATGCTTCTA
Source organism: Dicrocoelium dendriticum (assembly GCA_944474145.2). NCBI lineage: Eukaryota > Metazoa > Platyhelminthes > Trematoda > Plagiorchiida > Dicrocoeliidae > Dicrocoelium > Dicrocoelium dendriticum. Next base: position 11,082,252 of record OX104059.1, read on the forward strand.
TGCCACGGCATCGGCTAACCACCTTACGATTTCAGCCAATTTGGTGCAGCCGTGATGTATAATTCACACCGAGAAAGCCGATCAAGGGGCATACGGAAAACATGGGCTAGCGTAAGCGATTAAGATTCAGTACACACTCGGTTGAGGCACCAGAAGGTTTCTTGCCAAAAACCAACTGGTGGATCGCAGCAACGCTCACCCGGTGTTCGCACCGGTGGCCAAACAGGGCAAAGTTTTTAATGTCTTCACCGCGAAATGGCCAGGTCTCTGATCCATACAGTAACACCGGCCTTATCGCAGTGTTATACACTAACTTCTACTGACTGGCTGATATCCTGCTGTCTACACAGACTTGAGTTTCTGGAAAGCCACACGGGCCTTGGTGATAGGCGAAGTAACTTCCCCAGTGACGTGACCACCAGAGATGACACAGTTACCAAGGTAAGTGAACCGATCCACCACTTCCGGTGACTATTCGGTTACAGCTAGAACAGGAAGTGTGTCCGTTCAGTCCTGCAGGAGTACTTTGCACTTTGAAGGTGCAAAGCACATGCAGAAGCGTGCAGCGCTACGCGCCAGTAGTGTTTACATAGCCATTGCGTCAGACCCAAGAAGAACTATGTTGTCCGCATAATCTAGGTTTGTCAGTTGGTCACCTGGCAGAACTTCCACTTCCGAAGAGTCTGAAAGAACCGATTGGTTCATGATCATTTCGAACACAAAGTTGAAGGAAAGTAGAGATAGGATACCCCTGACGAACTCCACATGTCGCTGGGAATTCGGAAGACAGTTTCGTTGTAGAACCTTACACGGCCTCGGTGGTTACCATCTTCTAAGAAAAAAAGGTGTTATCGTGTCTATGTGTGGTCTCGAACTAACAAGTTCGTGCCGATTCAGTACCCTAAGAGGGTTAAGACGGATCAGTAAGTTGAATGATTTATTCAGCAAGTTTGAGGACAAACAACCTGTTGGTCTTCCTTAGCTATAGTCTCGCTCATTGACGCCTCTCTGCTAAGCGACCAACCGCACATTCTCTGTGGTACTATACGTTACGGCTTTGAGACCATTAACATCTTGCGCACAAGACTGGAAGTAAGGGTTTTGCACCGTAGGAAAAACAGCAGATAGAGGAAAACAGCCGAGGCAGGGTGTTGGTGGATAATTCCAAGTGGGTGTATTTCGCGAATATTCATCGTCAGCACCAACGCGACAGCCTGCGCCACAAGGTAATAAGGAACTAATCCGGCTCCTGAATGTGATTGCAAAGTCGCAGCGAGGTCAAAATATGACATGGTCAATGCGACCGTGTCAACACATGTGGACAAACGGCCACCCCATTTGGGCTTGCTTCTGTTCAGTCATATAAATACAAAAAAAACAGGAAAAGAAATCACAGTATGTCTAAATATGATATTAAATAACATAATACATCGTCAACACCATTGACCATAAGCTACACGTCGTTTGGTTACAACAAAAGTATGTACCCGGTCAGGGTGAGTGACCGATAGACCATCGATGAGTGATTTGTGCACGTCAGAGCGCTACAGAGACGATTTCCGATCATATCAATCATAGAAAAATTTGGGCACAGCCGCACATGCGAAATGCTGCGTAATGACACCGCAGAAATCGAAAAAGCTGAGTGGGGACGATATTTGTGACCAGGAAAATGCATGCATTGCATGTGCTAAGGATAAGCTAAAGCATTTGAGTGGCCGATATTTATTAAAATGAGATGGCCAAGGGCACACAAATTAATCATTTAGGACGCTATAATGACTACTCTTGCATACATCAATCGATCACCCGCGTTATGTAAGGACTGAACGATAGACTGCGGCAGAATGGCCGTATTTAGGACACAAATCGGTTAACGCAGAGAGAACACAAATGTTGCGATAGGTTAACATTACGATTACTCTCATCAGTCGCAAACGTGATACATTTGCTGGAAGCAGCTCGTAAACTCCTGGCCATGTATTGCTTGAAGGACTCACTCGAATTAGTCGACAATAGACCACACGTCACTGCAAACAGAGCGCGTGTACTCGATAGATGTGGACTCACTTTCACAAACGGTACCCTTGCACGAAACTGTTAACGAATTATGCCGTTTTCTTTTGAGTCAAAACCTATCTGTTGGCCTTCCTTCTGAGTACCTCAGTGGCCTGATATTAAAATGCACAGAAAATGTTCAGTTTGGATTTGAAGGATCCGTATACAGGCAAGCCGATGGCGTTGCAATGGGAAGTCCGAATTGTCACCCTGTTGAATTCGACTTACCCCAATCTCTCCGTGTCGTATGAGAGGGAACAACAAGATAGCCTGCCGTTTTAGACATTCTCATCAAAAGGCGAGCCGGATATACACCCCCAACGCACTGTCTACCGTAAAGCAACTTGGAGCAGGGCAATACATGCATTTCATCAGCTTCGCACCGGTTGCATACAAAGGCGATCTCGTAAGAACCCTTTACTACAGAGCCAGGCGTATTTGTAGTCCAGAGATGCTGCCGAGTGAAGAAGAGTTCCAACATAGGACTCTTGTCAAACGGGTATCTGGAGAAATTTACTCAGTTACACAGTAGACCCGTCAAAGAGAAGCTACCAGTACAAACGGTGGAGAAAAAGGACGTTTGTTTAATTGTACCGTTCAAAGGGGACAATGTTTCAGGTGAAATTGGCCATAAACTTAAGTCCCCTGTAACGCGCGCTTAGACCACCGCGTGTCTACGGATCTTTCACACAACATGGAGACTAAGCTCAACTACCGTCCGGACAGTTCATCAGTCGGTTTGGCCTCTCACATTAGTTACCAGTTCACCTGCAGTTGCGGTGACGTCTATATAGGCAGGACCGACCGGCGACTTGCCCAAAGGGTGGCTGATAATTTCCCAAACGGGTTGAAACGATCCATGGTACAACATGGAGTGAAGGATCAACTGGAGAGAAGGAACCCCGCCTCGTGATGACAGGCCATCACGTGGATCCATCGAAGGTCTTCAGAGTGCTATTGATCAACAGCAATTTTAAAATGGAGGCAATCAGTGAAGCATTACTGATTGCGGTAAACCGACCGGTACTGTGTGTGCAAAAACAACTGTGGCAGTCTATCAGACAGCCTTGGTCTTGATTGCTCAACTTTGAGTTATCCGTATAATTTCGTTCCACATGCACACACGCTAATTTCTTACCCAAATGTATTACGTTTGCGACTGATGAGTAATCGAAATGTTAACATATCGCAACATTTGTCTTCTGTCTGTGTTGACCAAATGAGTAAAGGGGAAACAATGTTTCACAAATCGGGGTTTAAAGTTTCGAGTGGAGCTCCTCCTAGGCAGTACCGCGTCATGACGACCTGGGATTCGATTAGCACTTGGTGCGGTGGGTAGTTGCAACCAGGAATAATGCGTTCATTGTGTGGGAGTTAAGGTTACGTCAGCGGCAACTATAGTTGCAATCCAGTCACCACCAGCATTAGCAGTGCCGATGCCAACACGTCAGTGTAATGCAATGCACCGCAACTATAAATGTGGCAAGACGTTTGAGATTGTGCCAGAGCATCTAAACGCAGAAAGAATAAAGCCACAACGGAAGCCACAAACCTAAAACGTCAATCGCAAGGAAGCGGCAAACTGGTAACGGCTCACATGACGGGTTAGCTTCGTGAGATGGGCGCCGCTTTAACATTAACACATGTAGTATGAACGATCGGCAGACACGTTCTTCTGATTTTTAACCACTGGGCAATAAAACAAAAGTGGACCTGTGTTCTCAAACGAGCTGACCAGCTCAACGAAATCGGTAGGAGAGACGAGCAAGCCATTGCACTAAGACAAAACTCTATGCGCGTGAATCGGCTGAGGCCTATTAAAATCAAATCCCTTGAATGCATTTAGAGTAGACGTTACCGTGGGGACAGCAAAGAAATAAATTTCCTTCTGTGAAAAGGCAAACAAAAATTAAACGAAAAATCTGATCGAGTCCGACTGAACAAAGCCCAGTTAATCGGCACTTGAAGTATCAATCTACTTCCGCATATACGGCTAAAGGTCAGAAATCACAGCGGATAATGTAAAACACACTGATTGCGAAGGTAGATACAGCTTGAGTGGCGAAAAATGTTGGCACCATAGCCGGTTGTAACGAACAGTAATCGAGGCAACTAAGCGGTACAGACTAATATTCGACCAAGAATGTCTTGCTGCACGCAAAATCAGGTGACCGTATGGAGATGAACGATGCAAAACCACAGACCAAGCAGCATACGCCAGAGAAGACAAGTTATTGAGTTCAACAACGGCAATAGATGTACCATACAAATATATATCCAGATTATATATATATATATATATATATATATATATATATATATATATATATAGTTAACTGCATACGGTTTCGGATTTACCTGTCACTGTGGCCAGCTACAGGACTCCTGTGCCTACAGAGGGACCATGGGTGGCTTGCGTTGCAAAACCCACAGCTCCATCCGCACACCCCATATTCAGTGTAAACCCGAAGGAATAAGACTGGGATGCATGTGGATGGGAGCCACGTTTCATCAACGGAGCCGGCCCACACTCCTTCACAGGCAAACACAAGCACGCTGTATTTGGGGAATCAAGCGCACACAAGTCGGTGGCTGAACCGTAGTCCGCTTTACACTGAGTGCATGGAACCGCTCTTCGAGCCTCGCACGATCACAAGGACCGTGCACCCCATCCCCTCCAGCAACGATCAACTGTCTCTTGGAGCAAGTATGAACGAGGTGATGGGTAATAGACAGGTAGGCACCTTGTCAACATACACATCAAGCGCAGCCACACCGGGGATATCAAGCAACAGACATTCACTTGAAACGACAAGATGAAATAAAATAAATCCAATAATGCATACAGATACTGTGACATAACTCTTCAATAAATGAGCACATGAAATAAACTGGTAACGAACAAACCCATTTCCATTTTATAATTGTAAATGTCTGAGGAGATTTATCGAAAAGAGTACTCTTCGCAACCTTGTTCTTGCAAATCCGTAATAAATTCAAGACGTCAGAAAATATGTTTAAGGAATGTCACAAAAGCGAAAATGGTATCGAAGTTAACTACAATTAGCTTGAGCGACTCGTGCAAGTTTATACAAAGATAGTTCAGGCAGACATTTATATGAAAGAAGAAAGCATTAGGACAATATAGCAAACACATCACCTGAAATAAAGAGACTCAGAATGCAAGCACGCGGTTAATAATTCGAATGTAGCGTACCTACAAACGCTGAGCTGGTTCTACCTACGTTCTCTGCAGGACTCGCCATCGTTTCTGTGTTGGCCCCGAGTGGCCTCGCCTGACTAAGACACTCGCGACCGCATTTGCTACAGCACTATGCGCTCGATGTCGATGGAGCGCAAACCATCTGCGGCTACCGCTGCCCTACTAGCCGCTTCTTCTCTCCAGGTAAAAGCGATTTCTTGCACCTCGGCAACTGCCTTCGTGATAAGATCGCACCATGCACGCCGATCAACCGCTTTCGATTCCCAGGACTTGCAACCAAGATAAGAACGTGAGGCTCACTTTGAGCATGTCTTGATAACGAAGCTTCAGTTTCCCCATATGCCGCTTCCCAACAATCAACTGACCATTTAATAGCTGCTTCGGTATCCGCGTCGAATCCATACGTCACATATCACCAAGCCACCACAGGTGTCTCAGCAAAAGTATGCAGTCTACTGTATACATTCCACTACGGCACAACACTTCCGTGTCCGCAACTCGATCGCACCAACCAATGAGCAGAATCCGTCGAAGACACTGTTGATAAAATTGCTCAAAAAATCTTCCATCTAGCCGGTACGTCGTCCACTTTTCGATACCGTATAGAAGAATAGACAGCACAGAGGATTTGTACACCATCAGCTTCGTGTAAGCGGTAAGCTGATGGTTGTTCCACACTCGGTGCACCAGTTTCCCGAATGCGGCCGCTGCCTTCGATACGCGGACACGAAGCTCACTGGGTATCTGCTGGTCAGTCGACACCACACTCCCAAGGTAGCAGAAGCGGGAGGTGGTTTCCAATACTTCAGCACCAATGCTTATTACCGATAATATTGCTGATTGCAACTCCGGTAAAGGCTTTAAGAGACAGTTTCGCTTGTGCTTACGGAGAGCCCAAATGTGGCCGCACTCGAAGACGAAGCACTAGTCATGTGCTGCAACTCATTCACGACGGACGTTCAGCAATCCACTATCAATACGATGCTCCACACGAACATCGTAAGCACAAGGTCGCATCAAACGCACAAGACATCTTGGCATGAAGATAAATATTAAACAGGACAGGAGCTAAGACAGCCTTGCTTCACACCAAAGACAACGTCAAAATCATCCGACGTCTGTCCACTCAGTTGTGCCTATGCCCGCATACTACTCTGTAGACATTTAGTTAAACGTACAAACTTAAACGGACAACCAAACTTACCAAACACTAGTCACAATGCCTCGCGGTTCACTGTATCAAATGCCTTGGTGAAAGCAACAAAAAGCGGGTACAACGCCTGGTGTCGTTCTCTCCACTTTTGCTGCAACTGACGAGCCGCAAAAACCATACCTATAGTGCTGCGACCCAAACGGAATACACATTGCTCTTCCGCCATGCCTGGTTCCACAACCTGATGACGAGGCGGTTGAGCAGGATTCGGGTAATCTTCTTGCACATACAACTAAGCAACTTGATGCCATGATCATTCGTGCAACTGCTCTCCTCCTTTGCTCTTGGACCGTGGTAGCACAAGGGCATCCTTCAGTTCAGGATGCACCTCCCCCTCAATCCACAAGCGTTGTACCAAGCGGTGCATTGCAGTCACCAACGCCGGTCCGCCATGTTTCGAAAGTTCAGGCGGGATTCCGTCGGCATCGTATTACCTACCGTTTCGCAGCCGAAAAAGTGCTCTCTGAGTCTCCTCCCGTGTCGGTGTGTCCACCAAACTAATCTTCACATCATGCTGCTTAAAGCCGTGTAATGCAGGCCAGACGATCTCTGAACGGTTGTTCAAGAGACAGTCAAAGTGTTTTGCCAGATTTGCATTATGTCTGCAGTTCAAGTGCATGTAGCGCATGAATTATCATCAATCAGCATACTCAGCGACTCCAACCTCGGTCCATACACCGCCTTCAAGGAGTCGAAGAATTCCTTGTGTTGGCGGCGTACGTCGTAGCATTCTATCTGCTTCACTTTCTTCGTCTACCATGCATTTTCCATGCGACGGAGCTCTCAAGTCAGTCGTCCTTTGCGAAACTGACTCTTCTTCTCCAAGTCACTGGGGTCTGCTACATGTGCAGCAAATGTTGCATTATTGTCCGACACCAATGCACCAATCTTCGCATTGTTCTCATCAAAGCAATCAGGCCGCTTACAGTTTACGCGCCCGATGGTCTCCTCAGCAGCAGCTTACACCTTGTCGTGAATGTGGTGCCACAGGTCGCCCACTGTGGCTATGCAGTCCACATCACACAGGCGTGTAGCCATCAGCTTCTTCAGCTCAGCACGTTTCGCCACAGTACCGATTCATTGCAGGAGTGCAATACATAGACTTCCGAAAATGTACGTACAGTTTGGTCCGCACCAACTTGTGATCAGTGCCACACCCAGCTCCACGCAATACGTGTCAGGCGCAATTCACGCATATCACGCTGACGTACGAGCACATAGTCAAGCAGGTAAGTGTGACCACTCCGTGAGTGCGTCCAAGTTGCTATATCACTCGTACTCAGTGCACATCGAGTGTTCGTGATGGTCAGGTGTGAGTGGCACACAGTGAGAGCAGCCTGTCACCGTTCGCATTCGCTGAACCAATGCCAGGCGGACCGATAACATCTGTCCACACCGATGCATCACACCCAACACTCTCGTTGAAAGCAACCAGCAGAAATAGTCGGTCTCTCCTCGACACAGACCATATCACGGAGGACAGCTCAGTGTAGGATTGATCACGCGTGTCATCAGGATAACACATGGTCGGACCGTACGTGCTTATAAAAGTAGCAAACTTACCTCTTCCGAGTCGTAGGCGAACGGTCATCAGTCGCGCGCTGATGCCTGTTGGTTCACCCACCAGCTGGCCATGGAGGCGATCGGATATTGCAAATCCGACCCCATGTTCACGTGGAGCTGAGGCGGCGTTTCCCACCCAGTAGAATGTGTAGCCAGCACTTGCTTCATGCAACTTACCTTGCTCAGCGAGCCGAGTTTCACTGAGCGCCGCAATATCGATGTTGTAGCGCGCCAGCTCCATCGCGACCAGCGTAGTGTGTAGCTCATGGCACTCACTCGAGTTCCGGTCCAGTAGTGTGCGCACGTTCCAGCACCCGATGCTGTGCTTTGAGCGCTAACATACGATTGCATTAGCGGGCAATCGCACACGAGTTGGCGGTTATGCTTCGGAGGTTTGTTTGAGGGACTCCACCCGGAGCTTTTGGCTCAATAGCCTGACTCACAAGGGAGTGGGGAGCAGATCCAGCTAGGGAATGTGATTGCAGAGACAGATTGGGATCTGTTTGACGGCCGTCACACGCAGCCTTGGAGGTACTGGAACGATCGATATATGTTTTGTGACCGTAGTAGGATACGCACCTGCGACCACGACCAGACACAAGAGGGTCCAGGCGGATTTACACCAATTTGACCAGGGGCTGCCTAACTTCAGGCAGGCAGTAACAAACCACTGGACACCCGGAGGTGACCTCCCACCGTCAGAGACAATGCGTCGCGCTCGTGCTCTACGCCAATCGAGCTGTGAGCTTATAACCCGTAACCTGTTGTCTCCCATGGCTAGGTTTTAGGAGAAGAGGGCCATCGGCCATATCCTAGCCTCCGAAGAGGAAGGACTAGGAGATCAGCAGGACGCCCACACCTGACAGGAGAACGCCTCGGGTTCTCAGCCAAAGCCTTCAATTAAATACACACCCAAAAGACAGCGGATCTGGCACATGGTCAGTTTAATGACTCATGCGGATTGGTGTTCTGAATCTTAGTAGGAAGAAGGGCGAAACCCAAATCCCACCCAGCGGTCGCCACGGCGAGACGTTCAGGACATGAATCCATGGCACAACAGTGGCAGCAGTGGGTAGACCAAGTGTCAGGACCTAGCCACTAACAGCCTCAGCGTACAATGGGCTCTCCGGCCTATGTATATTTTGCACATCGGTTGGGGCGACAGAGTTGCGGACAAGGAAGTGTTGCGCAGTAGTGGAATGTATGCAATGGACCGTATACTTTTGTTGAGACACCTGGGTCATGTGAGCCGTATGGATTCAAAGCGGATACGGAAACAACTCTTACATGGTCAGCTGAGTATACAGAAGCGGCATATGGGGAAACCAAAGTTACGAAACCAGGACATGATTAAAATGAGCCACTCACGTTCTAATCTTGATTGCAGGTCATGGGAATCGAAGGCATTTGATCGGCGTGCATGGCGCGATCTGATCATGAAGGCAGTTGCCGAGGTGCAGGAGAAAGCCCTCATGCATGCGGAGAAGAAACGGCAAGTGCGGAAGCGGCAAGCACCGACGGGTTGTACTCCATCGACATCAAGCGCATGGCGCTGTGGCAAATGCGGTCGACAGTGCGTGAGTCAGGCAGGCTTAGTGAGCCATGAGCGAGGCCACTCGGGACTACTACCGAAGCAACGACGGGTCTTGCAGAGAATGTAGGTAGAACCAGCTCAGCGTTTGTAGGTACGCTGCATTCGATGTAGTAACCGCGTGCTTGCATGCTAAGTCTCTTTATTTCAGGTGGTGGGTTTTCAATTTTGTCCTAATGCTTTTCTTTCTCAAATAAATGTCCGCCTGTACGCTCTTCCACAAACCTGCGCAACCAGCTTAAGCCAATTGTAGTTAATTTCGTGTTTGAGGCATTTCCGTAAAATATACTTTCTGACCTCCTGCATCTATCTCGGAACCTTTGTTAACAAATTACTTCATATGCTTATTAATTTAAGATCTTTGTCACGTTTCCTTATGCATCACTCAATTTATTTTATTTGTAATCTTTCTCTCAAGTGATTGGCTGTTGCTTGATATCCCCGGTGTGGTTGCGCTTGATGTGCATGTGGACAAGGTGACTACCTGTCTATTACCCACTACCTCATTCATACTGGCTCCAGGAGACAGTTGGTGGTTGCTGGAGGGGACGGAGTGCACGGCCCTTGTGGCCGTGTTAGAATCAAAGAGTGGTTTTATGAGCTCAGTGTGGAGCGGACTACAGTCCAGCCACCGTCTTGTGTGCGCTTGATTCCCAAATACAGCGTACTTGTGTTTGCCTGTGAAGGAGTGTGGGCCGGCTCCGTTGATGAAACGTGGCCCCCATCCACATGCATCCCAGTCTTATTCCTTCGGGGTTACACTAGATATGGGTGTGTGGTTAGAGCTGTGAGCTGTCACTAAGGACTTCACATGACAACCACAGGACGCCTGCGCTTAGTGAAGGACAATGAGTGGCTTGCGCTGCACCAAGCACACACCCCACATCCAGTATAAAATTCGGCACCTGTGGATGGAAGCCAAATTTCAGCGCAGACGGCCTACAATCCTTCAAGTTGCACAGCGGCATTCTTGTTTACTTGCGTACCAGTTGTATTCAAGGCGGTGGTTAGGCTGTAGCTGGTTGAAACTCTTTGAGCCTAGCGCAGTCATGAAAGCCGCGCACCCCATCTAACTCGTAATCATCCATACTTATACACGTCAGGTAGAAGTGGGAAACACTGGTTTCCTGCCGCAATACATAAGAAAGGAGAAAACGCAACAAAGGCACACCAGCTGAGCGACCAGTAATGGATGGTCATCGTTCCGGAGAGCTACTAGCCGTCCACTGTGCCAAAAGTGATATTGTGCCTAAGAAATGAAATTGTGGTTAGAGGAGAAGGCTAAGCTGGATGGGGAGGGACAAAGAAACTCACAACACTAATACCACTGAGGTGGTTCCTAGCCATGTCGACAAGTGTATCCAGCCAAACGTGTTTAAAATCTTCCGGACCCAAAGCAGGGAGCCGAGAGGCGCCAACCGAGGTTAACTTCGTACTAAGATTCTCAATTACTCTTGATCAAGTCAGCGTTTGGCCATCCTCTTCTTTCATACACACCCCCGGGCGGGAAAATAATGCACGTCGAGCTGGCATGAGCAACACGTGGCCCAGCCATCAAAGCCAGGTGCATGAAATAACGGCGCTGAGCAGTTCATTTCTCCATAAACAAGGCGCCGAACATGCTCATTGAGCACGCGGTATTCCCATCAGACATGAGACAAACTGCGAAGGCACTGACGCTCGAACGTAACTAGACCTATTGCCTCTGCCGATCTAATGGGCTAGGTTTTACAACAGTACAACGTACGGCTGCATTGTACACTCCACTTTACGAGGAGTGATGTTGCATCCGCGCCATAGGTGGCGAAGGCTAGAAAAACCGTCTCGAGCTTTTGCTATACGGTTTGTGACCTCGTCGTCGATCTCACGGGCGCTAATATAGCTGCCCAGATACTTGAATTCATGGACGACTTCTAGCTGATCCCACTAAGGGTCGGTGTAGGGATGGGTCCCTGACAAGCTTGGAGAACTTCGCATTTCAAGGGACCAAATCAAATCCAAAGACGATTGACACTCAGTGCTGATCTGTGCAGTGCTACTTGGCATGCTTGGGAACTGTCACAGATTAGGGAAATGTCGACAGCATAGTCCAAGTCAAGAAGTCGTTCCCCTGAAAGTAGTTCCACACCTAAGTTTTGCCGAGTGAATGCGATTTCCATGACATCGCCAATGACGAAGTTAGAGGAAAGGTGGCAGTAGACATCCCGGTCTTACACTACTGGAAATTTCGAAGAGCAGTGGCAGCTTGTCGTGAGCCTTCACTCTGTTCGAGCGACGCGCATAAAGCATTCTGATAATATATATTTCTCGGGCACATCTTTTCTTAGAAAACAGTCCCAAAGCACACACCAATCCACCGAATCAAATGCACCTCTGATGTCGATGGACATGACAACGATGGGCCGCCAATATATGTGACGGCGCTCCAATTGAGGTAAAGTGAGAATGTGGTCGATGGGGCTCTGACCTCGACGAAACCCGGCTTGCTTCTCACGAATCTGGCTTCCATGTGTACCAGTCAGTCTGTGAAGGACACAGGCAAGTACATTAAAGGCAATAGTGGTCAGACCGATTCTTCTATGACCGCTGCATTTTGAATGTGTGCACGCTTTAAGAATGGGGACTGTAACAAGGCGGCTCCAGTCGGTTGGGACAGTCTCCTACTCCCACAGTCTCACTAATAACTCGTGTAAATCATCCACAAGAGCAAGGTTCCCGAATTTGAAGGCGGCAGGAAGATCAACTGGTCCCAAAGCCTTATGCAACTTCGGCAGTCCAATCTCAAGTTCGAGTTATGAGCGAGAGGGCGAATCCAAAGGGAGTGGGGCGACCGCTGGACATTGAGAAAGTTGACAATTCCGCTCGACCAAATTGCCTTTCAAGGTGATCAACTCAACGCTCCACTCTAGTTACATATAGTCTCACTATCACCAGGTGCTGCCCACCAGGATGCTGCCCATTTCCTTACAGATGGAATAACTGCCGATGGTTGCTAAGGGCAGCGGCGATTTCCATTTCTGATGAACGATGAGACCCTCAAGCTTCGTGATCACACTTCAGATTAGGACGGAGGTCTTTGCGAGTTTGGTTGTGCTCGCTCCTAGTCGGAATATGCAAGCGAGCACCAATAAATTTCAGAGACTGCATCAAGACCTTATGTCCAGGTTGGCTATTAGATTTGTCACATGAGGATCTAATGAACATGCGGCAAGTGGAGCTCAACTGAATTCAGTGAGCGCTTACACAACGCGAATGCCAGGGCAATTTGATACGCATTCCGAACATATGGCTTCGCCAGTTGGAGAGTGTCTATGCGCTCACAGCGACGCCACATGCATCCACCGAAGCAAACTGTAAAACCGGCGCAAAGGAGTGCGTGCTCAGAGTTCAGGTCAGTGCCCCAAATCGAGCGACAGTTTGGACGCAGTCCCCAGCGGTCAATGATCGCAATGTGATACATTTTCGCCCATAGCTTGTCCAAGGCTGGTGGACGCCATATCATTTTTGTGATGGGAGCTGGAAATGCTGGCGAGTGGAACCGGTAGGCAGGTAGCCAATCAAACGTCACCGGGAACTTTATGCAATACCTGACAGACGCAGTCCAGCCTGATACAGCGTGAGCATGTCGTCGGAAGCAGATTGGTCAGCCAAGTGGCAAATGGTTGGCACACGCTTGCGTCGAGCTCTGCAAGTAGTCAGCAAACATCCACTGATTGTGCAAGTGACCAATCAGGCGGCAGCAGGTTCCAAAAGCACAGGCGAAGAAGCAGGTACTTGAGAGGAGCGTACTGGTGCGCACTTGAGCCTGGGTTTGAGATACTAGACTGTGGGGAGAAGCGTGCGGTCTGACGCACGAATGTCCAACCGAGCCAATTTTACGATCCAACAAAAAAGTCAAGGTAATTTTAGACAGAATGAACGTTGCGAGCAAGCGTAAACCAATGAAAATGGAGCCAGCGACAGAATGCAAATAACAAGAATGAGCCAGTGAAACGGACTGTTGCAAATAGTGTATACACCCCATAAATATGCAAATGTAACCTTAATAAACGACTTGGTGATCGCGGCCCAGTCTTCTTGCTTTCCGGGGGCTACTCGACATTGCGACAAAGCCGACGCGCCGAAACCCGCTCGTTTTTGGTGGACAGCCATCGATCCCATTGCGCAACGCTCTGCAAATGACGGAAAGCACGCTTCCAGAGAACTGGAGAATGTGGGAGACGAAGTGGATGGATTTCATGCTGACCCAGTTGGATACTCAACCGATGGCGTATCAGTTGGCAATGTTTAGGCACGCTGTGGGTGATGAAGCCAGGAGGGTGCACGAGACACTGGAACTAAGCGAGAAAGGTCAGGAAGTCGAGCCTTCGTAAGTGCATTCGGGGCATTTTGCGAAGGACAGGCATATGAGACATCATAGGTACTTATTTTTGGTCGCAATCGATTCCCAAATGAATCGTCCGAGATTTACGTCACAGAACTGAAGCTGTTAGTGCGTAACTGTAACTTCTGCAATTGCATAAGAGAGTCCTTGATACCTGGTCGCATTGTCATCGGCATAAAGAATGATGATCTCATTCCGCGTCTTCTGTGACAAAGGAACCTGTCTTTGGAACAATGTGTGGACATCTGCCTGAGTCAAACAAGGACGGCGCAGCAATTGGAGCATGTGAGAGAGGAGGCAAACGCCAATCTGGGCGCCGTATCCCGAACCAGCAATAGTCCGCCCCAGACACCCAAAGAACAAGGTCTGAGTTGTCAGTTTTGCGGTCGTACACATCAAAGAAAAAAGAGTTGCTCAGCTTGGGTTAGAGGGCGCATGAAGTGTTCCAAGATAAACCACTTTGATCGCTGTAGCAAATCCTCCAAGGTCAGTCGAGAGCGTGGTGGTGGTCGAGAGTGTCAATGAACAGATGCAGGATTTCTCGATAAACAACTTGGAAAATCCTGGAGAACATAAATGTATCTTCGCAATGCTTTTGATTCGAGGACGACCGGTGAGCTTCCAAATGGACTCGGTCTACTATCAACATCCTACCGGAGAATCAGTGTGAGAGTGATATGTGGCAGAACGCAGAATTGCCTCAGAATGTGGAACCGTTCAATGCTGCGACAGAAAGGTACCGCCACGTTGAATGCCATCAAATCGAGAAACGGCATAGAACACCAACTGGATTTTCTGAAAGTCCCAGGAGACCTTATGCCCATTTTTGACACTGAGTCTACTCAAAGTTTCAGCTTTCTTTCATTTAACCAGAAAGCTTTTGTCCATTCGTATGACGGGGTCGTATGGAGATTCGAAGAATGTGCTCATTTATCCGGTAGTGTTGCCGATCAGAAAGGTGCATATCACCTTACGTGAAAAGTTTTTAGACGAGTTGCAGCGTCTTACCAGTTTGGGTGTAATAGCCGAAGTTGAACAGCCAATCGATTAGATTAGTCAGGTGACGATTGTCACTAAAATAATCTGGAGCTACAAGTGTGCATTGATCCAAAACCACTTAACGCCGCGTTCAAAAGGGATATATATATATATATATAATATTGAAAATTTTTTTCAACAACTGTGAGTGATATATATATATATATACATAGTATACACAATCTGTGGTACAGATATTGTGCCATCGGAATCATGGCTGAATAGGAAAACAATATAAGTAATAAGAAAAGAGCAACAAGAAGTGCTTTTTTGGTTTATTTTATCACTCACAGTTGTTGAAAAAAATTTTCAGTTTGTTCTTTTTTAGGGGGAGGAAGAAGCTTCTTCCTAGGGATACCGCAACAAACCGATGCACACGTCCGCCATTGACATCGATCTTGAGCCATGGCTTCCAAGGTCTTCAACCAGCAAGTATCCGCATCTCTCGGACCCCAACCAGGTAGTCGACAACAACCGACCGAGGCCAACTGCTTCGTCAGCTTTTTCATGCGGCTTCTCCATGTTGTAAACCGTCCACCAGACCGTCTCTTCCAGCCCAGTCTAGCAAGTGCAAACAACGCACGACGGGGGTAACGCTGGACAGGCATGCGCAATACGTGTCCCAACCACCGTAGTTGATGCAGTGAGACGAGCTCCTCGAGCGAGTGGCTTCCACGTCCCAAGACACGCTGTCTAACTTCCACATTGCTTACGTGGTGCTGCCACCACACACGGGCAATGGACCGCAGACAGCGGTGCTCGAAGATGGATAGCCTGCGCAAGTCATCTTTACGAATGGGCCAAGTCTCGCATCCGTACAACAGTACAGCACGAACAGCTGCACAATAGACCCGCCCTTTGGTGGAGAGATGAAGGTCGTAGCGACGCCACAAATGTTTCAGTCTAGAAAAAGCGAGGCCTGCTCTCGAGATGCGCATCGAAATCTCGTCTCCAACAGTTCCGCCAGCAGTGATGCAACTTCCCAAGTAGACGAAGCTCTCCACAACCTCTAGTGTCTCACCAGCAAGCGTGAGTGCAGGCAGAGGCACCTGTCAGTCTTGGAAGAGAGCTTTGCATTTGGATGGCGAAAAGTACATACCGTACTTTGATGCTTCAATCGCCAAGCGGTTTAATGCAAGTTGGACGACGTGTGGATCGTCGCCCAACAAGATGATATCATCAGCATAATCCAAATCAACAACTTGACTACCTGGGAGGAGCTCAACGCCAGTGTTCAACGAATCGCCTAGAGCGTTCTTCAAGACATCCTCAATGGCAAAGTTGAATAGGAACGGAGAGATAGGACATCCTTGTCGAACTCCACTGGAGACCAGAAAGGTAGGCGAAAGCTTGCCATAAGCCCTAACCCTGCCCGAGGTCAGACTATATAGAGCGCGCAGTATGGAGACGAAATTTTCGGGGACACCATTCCTCAGTAGGTATTGCCACAGTACTGTACGATCGACAGAATCGAAGGCTGCACGGATATCCAGGAACACAGCAATCGTTGGCCTCTGATACACATGGCGGAGCTCGAGGATCTGGCGAAGTGCGAAGATTTGATCGATGCAGCCGCGAAGGAGGGAGCAGTATATGCTACCGATCTCAAACGACGTACTTCAGGTGCTATCCAGAGAAAGAATATGCAAAACATTCGGCATTGCGTCGGCGTTTTGGCACATATTTCTTGACGAAGAGTAAACCTACTTGACCACGTTTGGGGCATCTTTCGGGCGTTTCCAATGGCTTCGTCTACCGTTAGACTGAAAGTATCTACCGAGATATTCCAGAAACGTTTGATGCAGTTTTTAAACGATTTACGAGGAAGGTTCTGTGTAGCAGACGACGTTTTAGTTTATGGTGCTACGCGAGAAGAGCATGACCAGAACGTCGGCCGATTTTCGCAGCACTGTTTTGGAAGGAACATCAAGCTAAAACTAGAGATCGAGTTGCGTAGGACGAAGTGGTGTCTCACGGACACTTGCTGAGCTCCGAGGGACTGAAACCAGACCAGAGAAACTCAGGGCCATCAAAGGGATGCCTCCTCATACTGACATAATAGCCGGTAGCAGGCTGAATGGGATAGTAAATTACCTAAGCTCGGGGATTTTATCATGGTGTTACCTTGCGGAATCTCACGATGTAGGCGCTGAGACCCTGCCTGGTAAAAGGTTAGTTGATCTTGATTATGTTGACGATATCGTCTTGCTTTTCGACGATGTTGCGGCGGCACAAGCAACCCTGAATAACCTCTCTAGTGATCTCATTTTTTGGTGTTTCGCACCTTCAAAGTGTAGTGTTGCTGCAGAACCACCAGCCAGTTGACGACCCCTTGATCCTTGATGGCGAGAAACTTGAGGTGGTTGATCGATTCACTAACCTTGGCAGCCGCATCAGCAACGATGGGGAGATAACCAGTGAAGTCAGTTCACATATCGGAAATACTGAATCTGCGACATCCGCTGCGTCAAAATGGGTTTCCCTCAGTGTCTATAAGCTTACAGTGAGTGCCATGTTACTCTTCCACTGATTCTTGCAACGGACCATGTCTTCAAGCGCGTTAAGCTATTAGCACTCATCGTTTTTATGTCCTCATCCTGGAAGACGTAAGGGTCCAACAGCGACTAGATTTGTGGTGTCACGAAGTGAAAGGCTAACCACCATGCGGTCGCCTCTAGCCCGGTCCTGCACCAGAGAACACAGCACAGCAGGTCAAACGCTCAAGCGTCATGCGCAGGAGGAGCTATCTCAACTGGCGCAGCAAAACCAACTTGTCGAAGGAAACACTCGCATCCTCCGAAACGCGACGTCGAACTTCATCACTGTGAACTCGATGTTGTTATCACATACGAGTGATCCTCCTCAAACAACCACTGGCGGAGGTAGAAAGACGGCGTACGTCCCCCACGCGAACTGACTAGAAGTCGCCCCCCATACAACAATACTGAAGGAACAGAGGCACTGAAGACACGATCCTTCATCGAGACAACGCCACAAGTGCCTCAGATTGACAAATGCTGGTCAGACTTTAGCGATACGAAGAGTAACTTACTCTATGGAAGATAGACTTGAAGGCTCTAATCTGAAAATAAGAGGTGCGTCAAAGTCTTCGATCATCGTTATCTGTGAAGCATCGCTGGCGTCCGATGGCACTAGCGTGTCCATAACGATGAGGTGCGAAGGTGAGTAATAGGCAACGATAACCAGGCTGGTTCCTGGCCTGGGTAAGCACTACGTATCATCGGTTAATGCTTACTAAAGTGGGTGTTGTTTTATTTGCCAGATGGAGGGTGGCGCAACATTAGTGGTCTAAAGCCTAAATGGCAGTGGAAAACGAAAATGACTAAAAAACTGGGTGGTACTTCGCGATTTCAAGGCTGGAGTCCACATAACCCGTCTTGTTCTTGGCTCGAGACGCGTAGCAGTCTGGAGATTCCCCGATTTGCCTGTGTAAAATTGTTATTGTTGTACTGGTTGAACTAGTTGTTGAGATCGATTGGTTGAATTGTGCATCGCCAGTTTAAATAATAATAATAATAATAATAATAATAATAATAGTGTGTCAGCTGTACGCCGTAACGGTGCTTCGCCGCCACGCGACCACCACTAGTCGCGCACGGGCTGAGTATACCGCGAGCACGCCCACTCCTACGGCGATTCGAACCGGTGACCTGGTGACTGCAATCAGGCGCACATATCACTCGGCCACCAGCCGACATCGTCATTTTGCTTAGCGCTCGCTTCGATTGCTAAGTGTAATCACTGTGTGCTGTGCATTTTTCGTTCCCCTAGATAGCAGTGTTCAACGGTGTCGTTTTTTTACAGCTAGGAAAACAGGGAATCAATCAAGGGAGGCAGAATTTGAGTAAATGATTCTTAACGGTAATTCTCATCAGACTCAAACTTACAAGTCAGATGAAAATTACCAAAAAGAGTTCTTTACTCAGATTCTGCCTCCCTTGATTCATTCTAACTTGGAATTTTTGTATTTCTGAAGATCAGCGTTCCCCGTGATTCAGTCAAAGAATGAATCTTTTATGGTATAAATAAAGTTTCCCTGCAACTCAAGCTGACTTCTGGAATCGCTATCCGGGATCCCGCTAACAACGTTAAAGGACGGCTCGCAGTCGGCACCAATGGCGGACTTGTTCAGGATATTTGGATTTTACGCCACTATAAACCCCTACACCTTCAAACATTATTCGTTTCGTAGATCATAGTGCCTGCTTTATAATCTCATGGCGTGGTTTGAGCCTGCCTAAAGATCGGGTAATTCTCGCAGTATCCTTAGCCCACGTGCAACCAGTAGTAGTTGCGCGGCTGTAAGTGTCGGTATTGCGTACTGGCGTACTGCTGATACCTTTTAGGTCATAGTGGTTGTACGACAGCGAAGCGTCAGTTAACTGGCTGATGTACTGCTTTTTATGTTGATGATGATGACCACCACTTGAAGGCCTGCTAGAGTTACTGCGAGTCCGCTCGCAACTTGCAAAGCTTAGAAATGGCGACCTTATTCTTCTGGTGTCCGTCCAATTAACCTAAGGTATGTTTGAACTACGTACCACGAGTAGAGCGTGAATGTGAAGTCACGAGTACAAAATGTAAGGATATAAGAAAAGCGAAAAAATGGACAGTTTAGATATGTAACAAATACCAAATGGAAGATTTGAAAACAACAGGCCTAATATGAGTGTAGTGTAGAGAAACGGGAAATTCATTTTACCATACACTTGGTCGACTGATGCGGGATGTAAGACTATCTTGAATACGTAATTAGAAAATGTGGGCATTACACATACACACAGTGCGACTGCTAGATCTGCCAAGCCGGTACAATACACTGTGCCTAGTCATCGTTTTCTAGCAAGCACAGTCGTACCGGCGTCGTAGTCTCAGCTAATACAAAGAATGATTGTACACTCGATCAATAAGTACAAAGCTTCTCTGCAATTATTGGTGGGGAAATCGATGGTATCTAGAAGCATGTAACAAGTCTATTAGCGTTCGCCAGCCACTAGGCATTAGTCGCCACTTGGAGTGTCGTATCCAACCACCTACAGCCGGTCTGGAGAGCATTATTCATAAAAGAGGAGTCTGACTACATGACCTAGTCTTTCACGATTGCTTACCAATTGATGGAAAACTCCGTGTCCGTTGACAGTACAGCACAGAACATGACAAAACATTGGCCCTGGTCCTATAACAATAGTAGACAGATGGCTATTCAATGATGGCGACAACTGATGGCCGATCGGTAAAAGTAGTACAGCAACAGTTTGCATCTTGGAAGATTTGAAACACAACCTGTCAGCTATATTGGACACCCAACTGCTAGACAGTGGATTAAAATCGCAAGCAGGAATGTTAAAAGTTTTCAACAAATAAGTGATATAGCGCATGGTGACGCAGACCTGCCATTTGATTACTAAGTTTATATTTGCGTATGCCCTGATCTATACTTCCTAGCGTTTGTTCATTTGTGACACGCGCCCAGTGACATTAGGAATGTAGGCATGTACACACCTAAAATATTGTCGCGCACATGTGCACGGGTTTCCCGCACTGCACACCCGGATGATTGCGAAATTGTTGTGCCCGACTTGCGGCCGAATGATGTCTAGTCGAAACACAATTTGGACCCCCAATCGGTCATCCGCCGGAAGCTCAATAGACGCGAACCGGATTGTCATCAGACACTCGCGCCGACAGGGTAAAAAAAAGCATGCGGCTCACTGCTTCGGATTATGCAGATCGGTGAACGGGACAAATCTGACTTCAATAGGCGTCTATCGAGCACGAATCAGATTGTCGACAAGGAAAGCAAGACACAAGCGTCGGTTGGTTGTCTGACAGGATTTCTACTCTAAGTAAAGATGTTACTTAGCGAGCATAATATAGAGCAAGACAGCTGATAAGTGGGGAAACGAAGAGCAATACTACACCCAGCTTCAGCAGTGAAGTAAGCAAAACAACGTGAACCTTTAGACTCCTCGAAAGAACAACAAACATTTGTCGATTAGTATGGATCGCTGAGGTAAAAACATGACGGAGCAAGGGGGCAAAAATGAAACAGTAACCGAAACAAGGTGCCTTTCAAAGCAGGAATCGCTGCCTTTAAATCCGATGTTGCACAAACAATTAGGAGAAGTGTGACTACATGAGTGGTGTAGGCATTGAGAGTCTGAAAGCATTTCACATCCGTTGAGTCAGTCCAATGAAACACAAGCGCCGAAGTGAAGAGGATCTAGCATTCCGTTTACGATGTCATGGCAATAACAGGTAGGAAAAATAGAAAAAAATTGAACCAAATCGAAAAGCTCGAACCGTCAAATATGATCATCATCATCATCAGCAGCAGCAGCAGCAGCACCAATACACGTTAGTTGAGGGCGAGAAAAACTTCAGGTAAGGTGAAGTACAGAACAGATCGTAAAAAGTACAGACTACAAAAAAGTTCAATAAGCAATAAATATAATTGTAAATATCATATCATGCATACGATGTGATCGTAATTGGAGGAATCTATAGGATAGAGGAATGGACAAAAAAACTCACAACACACAGGCCACTAATGGGGTTCCTAGCCATGTCAACAAGGGTATCCAACAAAATATGTTCGTTTTTCGGACTCCAACCAGGGTGCCAAGAGACTCCAACCGAGGCCAATATCAAACCAAGGGACTTCATTACTATTGACTAAGCCATCGCTAGGCCTTGTAGCAGTCTGAAGATTCCCCCGGTTTGCCTGTGTAAAATTCTAACATTATTATTTCATTGCACCCTTAGGCGACCGATGCGGATTGTCGAACTGGTTGTTGTCCTGTCCGCACAGATAGACGGCTAGCCGTCCCATTTGGACTTTTCTAGCCACACGCAAAGGCAAAAAGTTAATAAAAAAATAAATGGCGAAGTCGGTCCAGATATGCCGTTAAATGAGATTGCACATCATTAACACCTCCGTAATTTGCCTAGAACGCGTTACTTTTAAAAAAAAATCGTAATTTCGCTCAGTGAGAGTGACCACTGGAGCTCCCTGAGTGACCAACTTCGTGCCCCTGGCCGTCTCAATTGGACACTTTCGATCACTCAAAAACATTTTCGATTTAAGTTTGACGGCTATGCTATTACGTAAATACAATTTGGGGGTCGATTTCGGCCTAATGTTGACGGCATTTGAGGCCAGGAAAAATGCATTCAAGCTACATGCTGAGAGCGAGTCGGAAAAAATATTCTGAGTGACCAAAAGTTGTCCAAAATGTCCAATTAAGGCGGCTGGGGGCATAAAAGTTGATCACTCAGGGACGTCCAAAGGTCACTGCAACGGACACTTTTTGATAACTCGTGCGGACAGGGATCGCATTTGCATGGCGATCGTTTTGATCGTAACACGCGATCGCTTCGGTGGGCTGTGCATTTTACATCTCGCAAACTAGCAGCGTCCAACGATGTCATCTTTTTATAGCTAGACAAACGCACACTTTTGCAGTACAAATAAAGTTTCTCTGCAACTCGATCTGTCTTTTGGAATCGTTGTCAGGGCTTCTACCAGTCTCCCCTCCCCAACTCGCATCCACACTCCCGGTGCGCAAACAATGCACGTCGGGGGAGCCGGTGGGCTGGCATGAACAACACGTGGCCCAGCCATCGGAGCCAGGTGCTGAGCAGTTCATTTCCCCTTAAACAAGGCGCCGAACACGCTCATTGAGCACGCGGTATTCCTATCAGACATGAGCCAAATTGCGAAGAAACTGGGGCTCGAACATAACTAGTCTTTTTGCCTTTGCCGATCTAATGGGCCAGGTTTCAGAACAGTATAGTAAGGTCAAAGGTACGGCTGCATTGTACACCACTCGATTCCCAACTTGTAATTACGTACTACTATAGCCGTTAGGCTAAGCCGAAAATATTTTCGAGTGACCGAAAGTCATCCAATTGGGATGACCGGAGGCATGAATAATGATCACAGGGAGCTCCAACGGTCACTCGCGGACACATTTTGGTCCCTCGTGCGGACGGGGTAATCATTCGATCAATAATTATACCCCTTCGCTACTCCATCGGTTTGCCTCTACCAAGGAGCTCAGAAAGTAGTTTAGTGATTGCGCCAGGTTGGCGTATCATCCTCCGTGAAGCAAGCATCAGCACTAGTGGTGCTCTTATGTTCGATCCCTTGATCAACCCCTAACTCAATGGTCATTACATTGTCGTTGTCCACTAAATGAGCTACGTTGTTATTGTCATTACTGTTATGGCGACGCGAGCTAGAATAGATGGGCCCAAAACAGTCTGGCACGTTGAAGACAATAAATTTTCGACAAAGGAACAGGGCGGTAGAAAAAAGAGATGTGAGCAGTTAGGTAGTAACGCATTCTCTGGTGCTTAGCCTTGGTGAAGTGGCATACTTTCATTTTACCTCCACCTAACCGTAATTGTGAGGAATCACGCGCTGCAAAAACAAGTGCGTATGTGTGAAGAAGACGCTGCATTGAAACACCGTTCAAGTTACTAACAAATGGAAATGTGGTAAGGCAAAACAGTTCCAAAACCCGACAACCAGAGAACTGAAACAACTTCCTGGGTTGGTCTGATACTGCGATGCACGCACGCACACACGCACGTAGGCACACTAGAGTCCAGGGCACATGAATTTCACGCGTCTACGTCAAACAAGATGAGCTGCATTCCACAGTGGTGCGTCTCAGTGGGTATGAGGCAACTCGGCACGAAGTTGCCGCGTTTATGACTCAAGCAGTGTTTGCAGTGTGAGATCAGGTGCGCGCTGACGTCACGCGGATATGCTCCACGTCAACACTGACGCAAAGCTTGAAGACATCCGAAGGAAACACTAAAGCAATTGTGTTAAATCGGGTGGGCTGCAGCTTAACGCAATCAAGAAAAGCTAAGTGGATAAAACCCAATGAGGAAAGAATTTGTGTATACTAGCGTCATCCGATTGAAGCCCTTATAGGCATCAATAAAGCGAAAAAGAATGTTACGCAGTACATCCAAAACGAGTGCAAACAAAGCTTTTTGATGAAAATAAGCTCATCGCCACAATACAAGACCATAAAATTGGGAATATGTGGGAGCTTGGATTAAAGTAATGCCAATAAGAGATCTCGCATAGGATGTGACGAACATAAGGATGGATACTTATGAGTAGAAGGATTTTGGTGAGCATTTTTTGTTCGTCGCAATCAGCCGACAATTCAGATATGTTGACCAGCTATCCGGAAAAGCACCAGACGGCCGTTTTGCCCTATTGGGGCTCATCAGTGGTGCGCATCATTCGGTCCTCTGCGGAGGATCGAACCCATGACTGCTAGTGGCTCTTGCCAACTAGCCCGCAGCTTATGCAACTGCGCCATGGAGGATGGTATCCGACCATCACGAATTGTTAGCTAAATGCGATATAGCCCGACCCATCCTCCACTGCCATGCAGATGACAGCGGTTGGCCTTCCAGCGTCAGGACTTCCCGGTTACGGCAGCTATGAATCGACATAGCATTTTGTGGAATCCGTAAGGGCGAATTGGTATTACTTATGAGTGGAAGGATTTCGGTGAGTATTTTTGTTCGTCGCAATCAGCCGACAATTCAGCTAAGTCAACTAGCTATCCGGAAAAATACCAGAGGGCCGTTTCGCCCTATTGGGGCTCATCAGTGATGCGCATCCTTCGGTCCTGTGCGGAGGATCGAACCCATGACTGTTAGTGGCTTGTGCCAACTAGCCCGCAGCTTATGCAACTGCGCCATGGAGGACGGTAGCCGACCATCACGAATTGTTAGCTAACTGCGATATAGCCCGACCCATCCTCCAATGCCATGCAGGCACCAGCCATGCAGATGACAGCGGTTGGCCTTCCGGCGTCAGGACTTCCCGTTTCCGGCAGCTATGGATAGGTTTAGAGATGGGTGGTGCAACCCATCAGGATGTCAATGTGTCATCACGTTCATCAAAACAAATGCCGGGTGTGTAAAAGAGCACATGATGGACAGTAGGAGAATAGGGCAGGAACGGAAATTCAAAAGCTTGTGTGCCCAGAACATGAAAGAGGATCTTAGTGACGAAATACGACAATGGAAACCAGAAGCAAAATACGATTTAGGCTAGAAGTGCAACCAGAAACTACCTGCCGCAAGTGGCGACTCACAAGCGGGTACGCCCAAAAAGGGAAGATGGAATACCCAGATTATTGATCAGGGTGCAAAAAGCAAATCGGCACATTATCAGCCCCATAAGTATGCCCAATGGTAGATAAGCAAAAAACCAAATGCCTGCTAAGTGCTACTTTTTAGCAAATGAACGGCCAGATTGAAAACAGCTGTACAAGAATGAGCCGAGAAATACAGAACCGTGGACCAAGTTAGAGAATCCGACAGAAATGACAAGGGATAGCACTGGTTTAATAAAAACACTAAAAAGTGATGTGAAAAGAACTAAATTAGATAGAATGATAGAAAATAAAACATAAGTAGCATTGGTTTCGTGAATTACGCCAAGACCCAAACTGACTATGTGGACTAAAGCATAATAGCTGAGATTTCTCACCCATATAGCTAACGCTTGATTGTTGATGACAATGCCACGAAGTGCAAATAATGCGTATATCAAAAGCACCGAACTGCAGGCATACAAAAAACGTGACCTAGGCAAGTTTCGATACCAAACAACTGATAGACCGATAGACTAACGCTGAGTAACCGATTTATGTGCCTCTGGCAGTCGCAGTGAGAGATATCGGTCATTCAAAGAATTTCGCGTGAAGCGTCACAGCATTGAGTTATGACGATTTGAAGATTGATTTCCGCTGAAAATGGACGGCAGATACGAGCAAGATAGGTGCATTCACGGTATATGTCGAAGCTGCACTAGAAAAATGCTTTTAAATGTCCGTTGTATAACCGTAATACGTTTCATTAGGATAGCCAGAGACGCAGGAACCAGTCACCCAGGGTGTTCCAACGGTCAGGCCAGGATGCATCAGTCGGTCACCAATGCAGTGCAGGACAGTGGACATACAGTACTGCTCTAATCATTGCATAATTACACCGTACCGCACAATGGAACTTAACTCCAACTGACTGCTTTGAAAAACCCTAAGGCATCATCGACAGGTGCAGTGAGTTAATAGATTATTTGTTCAAACACAGAGAAAACCAGTGACATGCTACCGATCTCGATAACCACATGTCATCATCAGAAACAGCATTCAGCAAAGAAAAACGATGCTTCCTTACCGTACAACTTTAATGACTAACAGTGAGAATTAGGAACAAGAGTATAGGCCCAGTACAAAACATCAATGTCCTAAGCAAACATTTAAGAGCACGGCGCTTGCACTTCGGCAGAAGCCAAATACTTCCAGAGGACACATCAAGCGCAAAAGGTTCTCGGATGGCCCGAAAAAACGTTGGAATACCGGTGCCTTCGAAGTTTGGCTCATATCGAGTGGAAACACCGTGTGAGCAATAAGCGTGTTCGAAGTCGTGTATGGCACAAGAAGAGGAAGTGAACCGCTGAACACCGTTACCTCATGCACCAGACTCCGAGAGTTGTGCCACGTTGTGCGCATGTCAGCCCCCTGACTCCTGCAACGTGCGGTCTGCATGCCGGGGGTCTGGATAGAAGAGGGGTGGCCGAGCGGTCCTGGTCAAATGAAACGAAAGCCATTAATTTGAAGTCGGCCTCGGTTGGAGCCTCTCGGCTCCCTGGTTGGGGTCCAAAAGACGTTTAACACATTTGGCTGGATACATTTGGCGATATGGCTAGGAACCACCTAAGTGACATTTGTGTTGTGAGTTCCTTTGTCCCTCCCCACCCCGCTAAGCCTGCTCCTCAAACCACAACTTCATTTCTTCGGCATATTATAAATTTCTTTGTGGCATAATAGCCGGCTGGTAGCTCTCCGGATCGAGGGCCATCCGTTACTGGTGGGTAAACTGACGTGCCTGTTGTGATTTTTCTTCTAATATATTGCGGCCCCATAGCTGTGTTCCCTAACCCCAGCTAACGTTTATAATGATGATGTACCATAAAAAACCACCGATGGACATTGAGAGCAAAGGAAACGAAAACGTGCCGCACACGAAACGGTCGCACGCCGCAACCAACCGGTCACCAAAAGCGAAGGCGGTGCCCAACTCAAACAATCGAACGCAACATGCAGTTCAACAACCCGTATTGATCACCTAAGTGTACGATGCAATAGTAAGTTTAATTGGAATTGTATACGAGTTCAGGCAAACCTTCAGAACTCAGCGCTATAAGCAGCCTTGTTCCAATGAAAATTGCATTTGACACCTAAAACAAGCAATTGGCTGAAAAACAGCACCGGATGCGCTTGTGAGGCTGGCTACGAGCCAAGTATTCCAACTCGAAAATGTGAAGCACAAGCAGGGACGTGCAGTAGCATGCGACGGAACAATAGGACGCAGTGCTTCCACACATGCTGGTTTCCATAGTTCAAGTCGGTCGATCGGTCATACAACGAAGCAGATAATGGAAAGCTAGGGATTAATGAAACTATCAAGCAGAATATTGAATGTCCGGCGTCAAATGCTGCTCGCGGAGCCCACTGGCCTAGAGATCATGGCGATAGCTGCCAAGCACTATGTGCAGGGTTCCACACTAAATTCAGGGTATCTCTACCTGATGAGTCCAGGAGTGCAGTGATGGGACAGAGGAACACCGAGACCCTCCATGTTAAGCAGAATATAAAATGATAGCACGACTTGGATGCAAACCAGCTACCGCTCTGAACCCAGAAGATAGCTTTCCGCTGAATAGCACGACACCGGTACGGGCTACAGCGACACGGTTCAGAAAATATATGGCTAAATAAATCGAGGATAAGCTGGCCTGTGTAAATACTCACGAGTCGGTTCTCCAACGAATTACCGAATAAAGGGTAGACACTAATTCAGACCAGTGTGGATGTTGCAGTTACCTGAGGGCGCATCATTCGAGACAGTCAAAGCGTATATATATGTATATATATATATATATATATATATATATATATATATATATATACTCTAGCACCATCGGTCACTCAAGTGGCCGGACTTATTTCGGTCACTCAGGAAAGTATGCAATAATGTTTAATTTTATTACCTATCCAAACGTCATATTATTCAAACACAAAATTATCTTTTTGCAATTATTAATGGTCGAAAAAACGTTGTAGGATGGTTGAACGAATAAAAATCGTAGCCTTCCAAATGTTCCTCAGAACTCGTGACTAGATTCATGGAGTCAGTGGAACGGAAGCGAATGAGGTCTGCTACAAATTGCTCGGTGGGGCGCTTATCGTGTCGTCTGCATGACGGAGGAGCAGATGCAACGCAACATAGAGGTTGTCTGACTCAAACATGGGTTGTTTGGAAATTTGAAGGGCTGATTTTTCTTGCTGCAGCTATCAAAAATGTGGAAATATCTTTCGGAACTGCTATGGAGGACTATGAATAATTTAACACGCCGGACTCACAGATTTACTAATTTTACATCTTTTACCTATCAAAGAGCCTCTGCGCGGAATTATTTTTACCCACACGCAGTACTTCTTTCATTGTTCTTGATATGAGAAGCATCCGGACAGTTATTTCCTCGTGCTTCGTCATTCTCTGTTGATTGCAGTGTACACGAGGTCGTTGCTGCTTTCGAAGTTCGTCCTGCTCGCTTTCATCAAGATGTTTGGGTTGTAGGAGTTCAGTACATTAAATAGGTTTCCGTGAGCCCAAATTGATACACGCGGATCGTTTTCCATAACATGGGTTGAGGTAGTCATGATTCTGAGTAAATTAATTTCAACCCGATGCAGGGATGGACGACGTAGCAACCCTGTCTGCAAAGATGGACGGCCAGCCGTCCCACTTGGGAGTGTTTTTGGTCACTCAGAGGCAAGATAATAAAAAATATAAAAGGTAAAACAGTGGGTCCCCAACATTTGGCACTTTTATCAAGGCAGAAAGAAGACATAAATTGCGATTTGTCAACGTTTCGATTATTTTCCTCAGTTGCATACACAATACATTCAGAAATACATACAGAAGTATATACATAGGAAAAAATTAGAACACCAATCAAAATGTCAAAAATAAAACCAAGGCAATCCAATCGATGGCCTCAAGAGTTTCAGTGCATATAACACAAGTTGATAGGCCCTAATTAGCAACGCTTCACTAATTGCCAGCATTATCGGGTGCCCGTTAGGTAATAACACCTTGAACGTATTATTCGGGTCAATATTGTGACCAATTGTCATGAAGTGTTTGGTGATAGAAAATGACGGAATCCGGTTCATTCTGGGGGCGCTTCGGTTTGTTGCGTCATTATTTGTTCCACCCAGGCTTTGAGCCAACCGAGGATTAGTCCTGTTTACGTAAACGTCACTGCAACTGCAACTGATAAACTACATGAGGCCGAACTAGTCGAAGAGTAGCACTGATAGTCATAAAGAACAAGGTTCCAAGTAGTGTAGGAGGCGCAACTGGGCAGTCGGGTGTGTGCATTAGGGCGAACCCGACCCGATGTCATTGGCCACATGGTCTCCCTTGAAGGGCAGGAACAGATAAACTGCTTTTCCTGCCGTTAGCACCGGCAGTTTTTTTTTGGTAATCTGGTGTGACCTTAGATGAACTTTTCAAGATAACCATTCGACACCAAGGTCCTATGCAGAAACTTCTCTTCAGCTTACAGCGTTTACGGACAACAAATGCACCTGGTCCTATAAAACAGCGTTTTCACAAGGCCGCGTTTGTATGCGACCGGAGCGAAACCGGAAAAGTGTAAGTACTTACAACTCCAGATTGTCTTGCGATAAACGGTGCGCTTGTATTTCGGTGGTTCAATTAGATCCAAACACACCCGACTGAACACCTACAACTTAGTGGACCCAATGATGAAGAAGGAGTATCAACAAAGGCTTTTAGAAAATCTCGCTCTCTCCCACTCTGGATGTTGAACAATGGTCAAGTGTGCAACAAGCCATGCTATCGGCCGGTTTGTCCAGCTGTGGCTTCGCTCGCCAAATGTCTAAAGGCCGCACCTCCGGTTGCGGTATTTTTGAGACGGGTTGTTACGCAAATAGCCGTTGTTACACAGCTCCATTTTTCTGTTTTCGGCTGGCTCAACAGCCCCCGAAATTCTTGCCACAAGCGGAGTTCGAACAGGGGTCCGTTCTCGGACCAGACCTCTTCCTAGCCTTCATTAACGACGTCATACCGCAAGTGGAGTCTTCGCTGCTTTTATATGCGGAGGACGCGAAGCTGTGGCGTACAATTAACATTCCGGTCGATGCCCACAAACTTGAAGAACCTCAATCGTCTACATCAGTGGTTCATAGAAAACAACCTTCCATTTAAGGCATCGAAATGTCGCGTCTTTCCAGTCGCCCCTCCGCTTTTTCCCTATATATTTCATGGCAGCGTCTATCCTCCAGATGACATCAGCCGAAAGAGACATGGGTATCAGTACTCGAACGAGGAGTTCCGTATCCGCTTCCTACCGGAAAGCAGTTTCTGCTGCTAACCACATGGTGGGATTGCTTAAACGAGTCTTCGGTCAAATTGACCGTAACAATTCCCGCCTCCTCCTCAAGGCTTCCCTTCGACCTCACTTGGAGCGTGCTATTAAGGCTTGCAGCCCCTGGTTGCTGAAGGACTAACGAAGTCCCACAACGTCGACGACACTGGTCCGAGGTCTCAAACAGCTAAATTATCCACAACGACTTCATTGACTGGGCCTCCACTCGCTTAAGTACCGATGTTTCCGAGGTGACCTGATCCTTGTGTTTATGAGCTTATCAAACCATCCCGCCGCCACCTACTCACACTGCACCAATCGTACTCTCACCTACGTGACCACCCCCTGATGCTCTTATTATTATTATTATTATTATCATTTATTATTATCATTGTGTCAACAGTACGCCGTAACGGCGATTCGTTGCTCGCACAGCAGTCGGCTGAACTGCAGACGACACTTAGCTTTGCGAGTCTGCCAATCTAGTCGCGGCACCTACTGTGGCTGACTTGAAGCGCCGCCTGGACTGCCATCTGACCGAGTTACACCGCGACATTCCCTAAGACAAGTACCTACTACTTGATAGTCTCACTGCTATTTCTTCTCTTCTTCCTTTCCATGGCCGTTTCGGAGGGCGTGATGGGATTTCACGCTTTGAGCTAGAGTGAGTTCTATTTAAATGCCGCATAAGCCCGAGGAAGATAGGGCTAACACACGAGCCCAACACAGTGTATGGTTGCTCGAAATTTCATCAGACCCAAACCTAACTTGCTTCTCTACCCTATGGGTCATGTGAATCTCGAGCTTTTATTCACATCAAATACAATGTTTAAAATTATCCAATATCTGTGCGGAGAGGGTAATGGAGCGACCGTTAGGATACCCTGAGTAGCCGTTCATTTTCGGAGGTGGCGTAAGCTGTTTCCCAGTCAAAATTATCGGTACCACATCCTAATTTGATCCTCAAATCGTAATGCCGCATTGAAAGTTTTTCCGTATGACCGAATTTGGTCCATCATTTGTCTTACTGGGTCGGCCAAGGGTACTAAAAACGGTCACTAATCCGAAGCATCTCAGTCACTCGCGCGGACTGAGTGATTTTGTTAAGGGCTAACGATTCAATACTCATTGTTGTATTTAAACATTGCGCAACTTACTTTATTTTCTATTCCACTGCGAGTGACCTGAGGACATGCTCAAATAGGATGTCAAGCCGTCCAGCTGTTCGTCTTTGCTTTTCCCCTGCGTTTATTCTTATTTCACGTTACCCCACTACTAGCACAGGTCATACAAACATTGATTGATCGACCGTGATGTGAATCCAGATTCAAATTGATCCCATAAGCTTTGTCCTGAGCGGACGACGCACATAAGAATGTCCACGGATGGATGGCCAACCATCCTATCTGGGCGTTTCTAGCCACTCACAAAGTAGAGGTGAAAAAATAGTGGAAAGGCCAAACAAAAAGGGGTTAAACTACATATAAGAACTCAGTCTGTAAATAAGAACGCTGTACCTGACCTTAGGTAAAACACGATACTCGGTAGGCCGTCAGTTAGCCGTACAAGCCAGTCGGAAGACGAAAGTTAGCACAATAATTCGACGCGTTAGGTCCGATGACCGATGAACGAGGCTAGCCGACAGACGAAAAGCAATAGCACAATACGCGTAGCCGAAATCAGAAGGCGAATCGTAACCCGAAAGTCTTTTTTCGGTCGTTGGTCAGTTAAAACAAAACTGTACAAGAAAGGTGGAAATGAGAATAAGAAAGTACAATTGGGAAGAGGGATATGTACAATCGCTACAGAACTCCCCCCTCTCCCTAGAGCGTGGGTCACTGAGACGAAAGCTCGATACTTGTGGCATTTATCGTAGTCTGGAGGGGAGATGAACTGTACGTCCGAAGCGTGTTCGGTGATGTGATTTCGAGTTTGTGTTGTGAGATGCTTGAGGTGCAGAAGAGGGAACAGTGGTGTCACACATTGACTGAGTAGGAGGCGTACTTGGGAGGTGGGCTGGTCGGTGCCAGGAATGTCTGTGGATTTCGGTAGTGGTCGTGTCTCGATGTAAGCCGGCTTCAAGCGGTCAATACTCACAGTATCCTGATAACCATTTCTATCCAGCACGAAGTATTTCTCCTTCCGGGCAACAAACTTGAAGGGGTCCTCGCAAGGCGGTGTCAGAGATTTACGGACGGAATCGACACGCACAAGAACGAAAGGGCAAGTGCGCAAATCCGGGTGTACCTGTTGACTCCGAGGACTGATTCGAGGTGGTGTTGGACGAATTGAACTGCAGCGTCGCCTCAGGCATGTGACGTACGAGGTCGGATCAACTTCTCCAGTAACCCTTGAGTCTAGCACCATTTCTCCAGGAAGCCTGAGAGTAGTGCCAAAGACCAACTCAGCGGGACACTAGCCAATGTCTTTGTTAATGGTGTTACGAATACCAAGCAAGATAATCGGTAGGCGTTCTGACTATTGTGAGTTCGACTGTGAAGCAGTAATTGCGGCTTTAAGTTGGCGATGGAAACGTTCAACGATGCCTTTGCAGCTGGATGATAGGCGGTTGTCCGTAGGTGGGAACAACCGAGCACGCGGTTCATGTCACAAAACAAGACCGAATTGAATTGGGACCCTCTATCGTTTGTAATAGTGGCTGGCGTGCCAAAGACGGAAATCCAATTCTCAATGAATGTTCGCGCCACAGTTTCTGTAGTAGCATCAGCTAAAGGCCCGGCAAGTGGCCAACACGTATAACCATCAACACATGTCAATAAGTAGACAAAACCGTTGGGTGGAGGTAAGGGTCCAACGATGTCAAGATGAACACGTTTGAGATGAGCGTCGGGAAGAGCAAACGTGTCGGGGACGGTAATCGTGTGACGGTGGATCGTGCTGGTTTGGCAAGTGATACAGTGTTTGGCACACTGCTGGATCTCGGAGCGCATGTTGTGCCAAATGAAGCGATCAGTAATCGGCTTGACGGTGGCTCGGATGCTCGTGTGTGAGATTCCACGCAGGTGGTCAGACGATTCGGCGGTACTGCTGAGGGACAAAAGGCCGGGAGTCTAAGGTAAGGATTGCAACTGTGATCTTTTGATCGATGGATTTGATCTGTTGCACAAACTCAGGATATCCTTCTTGATGAGCTGCTATGTCTTCTAAGTTAATCGTCTGCCGTGGAAATTCGTGAAGACATACGCGACATGGCATCGGCGACAACGTTATTGGCAGCATAAACATGGCGAATGTCGGTAGAAAACGGTGAAATATAATCCAAATGACGAATTTCACTGGGGGAGAAACAGTAGGATGAACCACGGAAAGCAAATGCAAATGGTTTAGGGTCGGTAAGAATGGTAAACGTGCGACCTTCAAGCGAGTGCCGAAAATGTTTTATCGCGAGGTAGATAGCTAAAAGTTCTCGACCAAAGGTGCTGGATCGCGTCGGTGCTGGCTGAAGTGTGCGAGAGAAAAATGATAGCGGCTCAGGTTGACCGTTCATTACCTGCAAGAGAACAGCCCCAACGGCGGTCTGAGATGCATCAGTCTTGAGGTGGAGAGTGGTGTCAACATCACCCTCAAATGACTAAGTGCGGTAGCGATGGACAACACATGCTTGATCTTGTCGAATGCATCGATAGCTTCTTGAGTGGGCTCGAATTTTCGTGACCTGCCTTTAAGTAAGTCGGTCAATGGCTGGAGTAGCCCAGAGCAATCTGATATGAAACGGACGTAGTAATGCACCATGCCGAGAAAACGACAGAGACTTCTGAAGAATTGCGGCATGGTGTAATCTGCAAACGCTTATGCTTTCTCGAGGAGAGGACTAATGCCATTTCAATCAATTCGGTGGCCCAAAAAATCAACAGAACTTTGTCCAAAAACACATTCGTCAACATTGATCGTAACGCCGTACTGAGCAAAGCGTTCGAAGATCGATCGGAGATGTGACAGAGGCTCATCATGATTGGAACTGGCCACAAGAATATCATCAATGTAGGCGTAGACGAAGTCGAGCCCTCTAAGGACTTGATCGATAAACATTTGGAAAGTCTGTGCGGCATTTCGTAGACCAAATGGCATGCGAACGCCCTCATAAAGACCAAATGGCGTGGTTATAGCGGTCTTCGGAATATCGTCGGGAGCAACCGGAATTTGATAGTATGCACGCACCAAGTCAATCTTGAAGAAAATTGTTCTTCCATGTAAACCAGTTGAAAAATCATGGATGTGCGGAATCGGATATCTATCGGGGACGGTGGAATTGTTTAATGCACGGTAATCCTCGCAAGGTCTCCAGTCGCCACTGGACTTTTTGGGAACCATATGAAGCGGGGAGGACCATGGACTATTGGAAGGACGAACGATACCGAGACGAAGCATATGTTCGAACTCTGCCTTGACAGTAGCGAGCTTGTCTGGAGGTAATCGTAGAGGTCGGGCGGTTACCGGCGGTCCATGTGTTAAGATGTGAGTAATTTCGTGCTTAGGCTCAGGAAAGTCTAGACGATTGGTAAAGAGCAGGAAACTGTAGCAATAATTTGGTGAACACATTGTCGGCGAGCAAGGCCAAGCGAAGACCGATCGAACTGATTTTACCCGAAAATGACAAGGATGTCAAACTATCGCAGATTTTACGGTTACGCAGGTTCACGATCAGGCCGAACTTGGTAAGGAAATCAACACCAAGTATGGGGCGTTGGACATCAGCGATGTAAAAACAAAGGGAAAACTTTGACGAAGACAAAAGTTGACCGTCAGAATTTTCTGGCCGTATGTATGAATCTTAGTATTGTTCGCCGCCTGCAATGTCAGTCCGGTTGGAAGTAGGTTGCGTGTTTCTGCAGCACGAGGAACAATGCTGACCTCGGCACCGGTGTCAAACAAAAGTGCAAATTGGTTGAGGAATTGTAGACGTAAAGTGGTCGACTATAAGATTGGCCAGATGCAGTCGTCACTTTACTAGCTGGCGTAAAGGTTTCCCTGCTGCGGTTTGTGGAATGCCTTCGAGTGGTTACAACCAGGTCGACAATTCCTTACATCATCGCCAAAACGGTGATGGTACCAACGTAAATGACGTTTCGAACTCCTGGAGGGACTACGTCTACTTCGAGAGCGGCCTCTAGGGCTACTACCACTGTAGCGATTAGTATTCGAGAAAACAAGCTCCAGTTTTGATAAGCTCTCGGAAATCGCTTCAATCGGATCAGCGTTAGCGGTCGACTCAACTGAGTGAATTGCTGCGTGTTTATGAAAGCACTCATGAATTTTGTCTGCTGTTTCGGCCAGCTTGTCCAAAGACAAATCATCTGCGAAAACAGCGAGAAGAGCTGAGTTGTTCGCTAG
This sequence comes from Dicrocoelium dendriticum, assembly GCA_944474145.2. NCBI lineage: Eukaryota > Metazoa > Platyhelminthes > Trematoda > Plagiorchiida > Dicrocoeliidae > Dicrocoelium > Dicrocoelium dendriticum. Next base: position 11,118,200 of record OX104059.1, read on the forward strand.
AAGACATTTCGTCCAGAACTGTCGCAGAATCGTGTCATCGATCTTAAAGGAACCGACCAACGTAAACGTGTGCCTGAGGAGTTGTGACGGCGTGCGATCGCTTAGTTCAACACCGGAAAGTAACTGTCGAAGCCTAGCTTCCCCGGAGGCCGTGGTGCGCTTCAATACGGTGGCTTTGAACTTATGGTAAAATGCGTCAGCCGGAATCGGATCGAACAAATCTATAAGGTCAGTTGCGATGTGGGTAGGAAGCTGGGCAGTGACATGTGCGAACATTAATGACTGAGAAGTAAATACGGCGTGTATGAAGAGCTTCCCATTATAAAAACCACACGTGAGGATTAGATGAATCGAAGGCAGGGGAGAAACAAACATAATTTTCCGAAATGTCAGTGCGGGAATCGTGGTCCGACATAGTAAAGGCACAAAAAAGTTCTGAGCTTTCAAAAAAGAGAACGGAGTCACCAAATATGTAGCGGAAAGGCCAAACAAAAAGGGGTTAAACTACATATAAGAACTCAGTCTGTAAATAAGAACGCTGTACCTGACCTTAGGTAAAGCATGATACTCGGTAGGCCGTCAGTTAGTCGCACAAGCCAGTCGGAAGACGAAAGTTAGCACAATAATTCGACGCGTTAGGTCCGATGACCGATGAACGAGGCTGGCAGACCGACGAAGAGCAACAGCACAATATGCGCAGCCGAAACCAGAAGGCGAATCGTAAGCCGAGAGTCTTTTTTCGGTTGTTAATCAGTTAACAAAACAGTACAATAATAGTGGAAATGAGAATAGGAAAGTAAAATTGGGAAGAGATGTACTATCGCTATAAAAAAGATGGCGTAATATGTCCAAATATTACTACCATGCATTTCTAACGCCGCTCTTCTTTGCCAATGAGTACTTTTTAGTGAAATCCTATTTTCAGTCAGCGCTAGTGACCGTTTTTGTGACCCTCGTGACCATTTTTTGTGCCATTTGCTGTACCACAGACACATTTGGGAATAATTTCTATTACTCAAAAAATTCGGTTTAGCTTTATAACCTATTGCATAAGTGCAAGTTGTGATTCGATTTCCGTTTATTGTTGACGGTATTTTTATTTACGGTATATGTTTAGGGTGCGCTGTATAAAATTTGCTGAGCGACTGAAATCCAATTGGGATAGACAAGTATAAAAAATGGTCACTCAGGGTACTCCGGTGAACATTTTTCAGTCACCCGTGATATGCTATATGAATGACCTCGTCGCGAAAGGTTAACTGAGTATGCGAAACGCATATTAAAAGTAGTTTGCGTAGCAGCAGCAGATGGTGAACGAATGCGCGTCGTCAGATTTAGCGGGAGCCCAAACAAAAGTTTGAGAAGGTAGACTGAGCTGCAGGGGAACTTTCATCTGCAGTAAGAGTCAGTGTTTGCCTAGTTATAAAAAGGCTCCGCTGATGCTGCTAGCCAGGAGGATCGAAGAGTATAGCACACAGGATTGTGTTACAATCGAGACGAGCGACAAGCAAAAAGGTGATGCTCAGGTCAAGCAATCGAACACAACATGCAGTTCAATATTCCACACCGATCGCCTAGATGGAAAATGAAATAGCAATTTTAACATTTTACAGACACCGGGAAATCTCCAGACTGCTACACAGAAAGCACAGGAGTTTGGAATTTAAGGTTTTTGAAATCCGGGCTAAGAAAACCGCCAGACAAGTAGTCTTAGAACGAAAAAGTAGGTGGTAATCTAAAGGATTCAAACACGAAGTTAGGTAGCCGTCCTACAAATGACCAGTTACATGAAGTCTAATGGAAACATGGGGTGCCTAGATGCGAAAACATGCAAACAGATGATGATCTAATCGCCAGTGCTAAGGATGAAAACAAACTTAGTTTTGCGTCCATAATAAGTAAAACGATCATGTGGTCTGGGAAGTGTAAAAGAAAGCCCAATATGTTAGTATCAATTAATTGGGTGCCCTGATAGCACCATCGAAAGGCCAAGCGTCCGATTTAAGTTTGATAGGGTGAAATCGGTGTTGAAACGGGTTATTAAAGTCGTATAAACTGTCAGCTGAATGCGGGAACCAGATTAGAAAGGCCAGTAACATTGTGTTCTCGCAATGGCACGTATCACACGGCGTCCTATATCTTTTGCTGCAGCAAACCCTGATAGCGTCATCGAACGCTCAAGTGTATAATATCACTCGGATAGCGGAGTGGAATCGTTTTTTGAAAGGAATGCACAACGTCATCGATATACGTTTGCCAAATGCATTGCTTTATCGGTCGCATGGGAACATCTGAAGTATATACCTAAGCAGTTTTGGAGGATTACCGAAGGGTCACGTGAACTTTTGTATGCAGCGATCACGAATTTGCAAGAAAGATGATAGGGAAAAGAGTAATGGTAATTGCCACTGAATTGTTTTTGTTCGTTTTCTGTCCGGAACTTCAAGATCGCAAATATTTCGGACGATTAACGGGTTAAAATCGGACGAAAATCGAGCAATCAGCAAACACCTGTGCAGTCAGTGATGTGTCAGCAAGTGCTGTAAGATGGAATGAATTTAACCAGTACGATGAACAAAAAAGTGTAGACGGAGAGTCAAGTAATTTATCTAATCTTAACTTTCTTCTCTACAGCAGCCTATGCCTTATCATTATCCATTATTATCTATTACTTTCCGGTTCTTAACGCTCTTATTACTTTCGTACTTCATTTAACGTGACAAAGGTGGCGGGTACTGCCAATGCATGTCGTATGGGTATTACTTGGTTGACCGTCGTGTGATTCGCGCGTACTGATCTGACTTCTAGATTCGTTATCGCGGACGAATAATACCCTGGATCCACAACGCGCCAGGGAATGAACATTCATGGGAATTTATACTACTGTTCGAGTCCCACTTGTTGAGAAATCATAAAAAGCCTGCATATAAACATAGCTACATATGCTGCCGAACACTCACCGACAAAAGCGGTGCGTAATGAAAGTAACCGGCAAGGACTAGAGGTGAACTGGCCATCGACATGAAGGATAGTACCCACAATCCTCAAGGCTAGTCTGTTGCGTCTTATTTCCGCTCAAAAAACCCGAATCAAAGCGGATACCTCATTGTCCGATGGTGCTATCAACGGAAACAAAAATACACACCAAGCAGTGCTGCGGTATGCTGGACCATAGATCTTACGCACAATCTGTAGCAGCAAGAAACATTTGGGCACTTTACGCACAAAGTTGATAAACGCATGATTGTGAAAACAGACGTACCGTTTCCGCACTGGCGTTCACAGTTGAACAAGGAGAACGGTTCTGAACTACAGCCACCGTACAACCAGTAAGTGGGCTAGGAGCCAAGCGGTTTGCTGGCTGTAGAGAAATATCACAGGAAACACACGCGTTTATTGGCTCCGGTGGTGTCACAACACTGCAAGCGCTAGGATGAACTTGATGTGCTTGACTGGTGCGTCGTATGGTCATTTTCAACGAGTGCAAGCTTCTACCTAGCTCCTCATTTGCGCGAGATAGACCTACACGTCCAATTTTGTGTTTTTTCTGAATCTTTCCATCGGGGCCATTAAAAGCATGCTCGGGTGGTGGTGTTTCAGCTTGGACCTGAGTCTTCGAGATATGCTGAGTGTGAACAAAAATATCCGATTTTGTGGGTAGCTGCTGAGCCGGCGGGGACTGAATCCGTGTGAGCACAGGTGTAATACCAATGAGTTTAGGTGACATTGTCCCAGCAGCATACATGCCAGGAGGAAGGGGATTAACTGCCACTGTGGAGTCACCAGCGGAGGACGCTGAAGAAATATTACACGATCCAAGCATTCTGGCAGCATCGATATAGAGGCCAGGGGACAGAGCAGTTGCGGTCGGTCCACGCTGAAGCATTGCATTCGTCAGTGAGTACTAACGGTTTTCGGAACCTCCAGTAAAAGGTAATCCAACGGGGATCACAACACAACTAAGGCACAATCTCAAGGCAGGTAAACCACTCCTATCGGTCGTGGTAGCAACGATTTACAGGCTGGTTGGATGAGTGAAGGACTAACACACCCACGGGGACGATCACCCCTTGGTGCGGTCGCACATCTCAACGTCCGATGTTCTGTTACTGGTTCAGCCTACTCGCATGCCTGTCCGGATTGCACCTATCGCGGAGAAGAACCGACACTGCCAACTGATCGATACCTAGTGTTCATTGGCTAGATCGCCTAGTGGATTGAAGTGATTGGACCGGGACGAACAGAGAAACAAAGCGACGCACTGTGGCACAAACTGGCAGTCGATTGGCCTTGTTTTAGCTCGTACGTCGAGCGTGCAACCAGGGTGATGTGCTTCGTTGCTTCAAGGTGTCCAGTCTCGCCTGAATGACAGCTGCATTGCGTTAAGTTGGCAGTCCTGTGACTGCACCCTTCTACTGTCTGCACGTCGCGACGAGCGAGGACATGGGTCGGTACAGCTCTCCACTAATCAATGGTCAGATGCCACAAACCAGGCTCGGCTTTCGGCTTTTTCGCCTCTGATTGACCAGTTACTTCCCAAGGCGTACAAAGGTAATATGCCTAAGACAACGCCTCCCGGCTGAATCGTTAGTTATTTGGTAACGGATTACATCTAATCCATTTTTGATGTTTTCTGGCGATGCAAAACTGGAATATTACACTTCGTAGTGAATGCCCCTTAAAAATCCCATACTAGCTGGTCTGGGCTTATATCGCTTCAGTTTTAGACTGTCCCCAGTGTTCCAGCTTGGCTAGTTCAAGATCAGTAGGTTGGCACAAGCAAATTCACTCCTGAAGTTGGGTGTTTCCCGGTTTGCGCGCTTCCAAGAAAACTATGCTAGTCGATTATGCAAATTTTCATATCGGATCCCAGTCGGTTTAGTGACCAGTCTTAGTTTACTCAGGTGGCACAGTTCTTGAGAGACGGCGCCCAACCCAAAACGCATAATTATGCAGGTGGAGGAGAATCTCGAGTTCAATGTTGCACAGCGCTCTCTTGGGGCGATTTATCTGTTGTCGTTTTCTTGCCATATTGATACTGAGCAGAATATTGCGAGAATTGTCATGGTGAGGAACCATAGTAGGTATAATCTTGTGACACAACGCTAGTGTAGTGCCGGATCCGTAGCTGGTCCACTATTTCTAACATGAAATGCTCTCCCATAGAGAAATACCAAATTCAAGTCAGAAGTTGAGGGTGTAGCCGAATTCAGCTCGACTTCTTTAAACAAAATGCATGATTTGCTTAGTGAAATGCGTTATCGAGACAATGAGTTACCTTAGTTACCGGACAATGCCATGTCTTCCGCTGCTAACAAAGTGTGACTAATTAATGGCCCCATAAAAGTTTGCTACAATGACGCATCCACTGGTCAAACAGTTAACCTCGACTTGCTCGGTGGGACCACCTAACGATCATAAAGGTCGATATAGCATCGAAACTCCATGCGAGTTAGGTCCAGAGGTGCACTCCTAGAGACACATGTTTGAGGAATCTTGGACGAAATAGTGTGAAAACCCCTTTTTATACTAAAGATCAGAGCCTCTGCCATGTCTCTCTGCAGGGTTTTCGGCATTTGGATTTAATCGCTTCAATCTCCCCGCTTTTTCGGTTCATATCAATGATGGTTCCTGTTCTTTGAATAAATCAGCACAAGCCACCATACATGATTACACCTTATCAGAGATGATACTTAACGCTCTCGCTTCCATACAGCTTATCCTTAACTTCGATTTTCGGAAAGTTCCAGCGTAAACACACGTGGAAGCTAGCATCTTACTATTTCGGGCGCTTTATGATTTATCTTCGAAGTCAACCTCAGTGCTCTCGCCTCAAAGCCAAGTACAGGGATCGGGAAATGAAGTGAATGCTTTCCGACCCAAGCAGTCATTGATAGCAGATGAGTGACTACATCGTTTTATAACAAGAGCTGGACCTCGTACCTATAAATACATGTGAATTAATCGTCTCCGACAGCTTTGGACTTAACAGATACATCAACCGATTGTTCACAAAGCCCTCTGAAATGATGATTTCCCGACCAGTTCCAAGGGTTTTTTAAAATATCGAAATATGGATGAATAACTGTTTGCAGCTCACCAGGCCATTTGTTGGCAGGTTTCCTTGTGCTGATGATCGAAAGAAGTATAAATAAATAATAAATGAATGTTTTATTCCTCAATAGTGCGAGGCACAGACCAATTGGGTGGCCTAATCGACATGTACAACATGATCGCATAATCTAGTTAATTGTATGTCTTTGGTTCAATGGTTCCCATATGGGTTTTTGAAGTGATTAGCAGTTTGAAAATAGTATAGAGAGAAAGACACTGGGAGCAATAATAAATGCAGATTTCACTGAAAATTCAAGTAAAGTAATGCGGTCATCCATGAAACTGTCCCCAGGGGACTTGCTTCCATGCAGGGTATTCCCAAGATGGGTTTCACCCGCACTTCCCTGCTCCAATTGGCTTTGTGGCAAGATAGTAAATAAACCATCAGAACTAGGTATCAAATGTCTTTTCTTAGGGCTGTTTTATGCACACATTATAGGCGATGAAGCCTCAGCCCGTTTTGTCATGCGGATCAATCAAGTATGGCACCTATTTTGTTTAATCCAGCGAGTCCGTAGTAATATGATTTGCATAGGTATACTTTTTATTTTGGAAGCTGTAATCCGTCACCACAAGAGATCAGCCCAGTCATGACCAACAGTGAAACAAACAAGAAGATAAACTATGAGGAATTATAAAACAGAATAATGAATACAATACAATCACAATTTGATGGAGAATCTTGGCGAGTGACGACGATGGTACAGCGACATCAGCTTGGAAAGCGTAGTGCATCTACGAACCAGTGCGTCAAAGGAGAAAACAGAATTGGTTAAACGGAATGATATGAGTAAGATCGTTTACAAATACATACTCAAGAATTCAACTATATGTAGGTAACATAATATTGAAACGAATAGAGGGTATGATGACTTTCATACGTATCCAGGACCTTTCTCATACAAATCATCTACAGTCACCGTTTGGCTTAGTGTTGACCAGAAATTTGCCACAATTAGGTGAATATTAATCATTCGTCTGAATTGAGGATAGGTAGTGCATTTTCTAGTACTCAATGGAAGTTTGTTCCATATTAACGCATATTTTACGGAGAAAATATTTGAACGAACCTTTGTGCGAGAGTTTTGTATTTGTGCTGTGCGCTCGTTGTTTCTTAGTTCATAGCGCATACGAGTCTGAAACTCGAGTTGTGGCTGAGCAGTGAAGCTTAAACCGAATAGTAAGCGGTATAGAAGGCACAGACTAAGTTTGAGTCTGCAAAGCCATAGCGGCTCCAGATTTAGCGCCTCGCAACGCTCACGGTATGTCATAGTGTAGCGAGAACGACAAGACAGGGGGGTAGACGTTTATTGCACACCGAAAATGGGCACATCCGGGTCTCACGCGCGCCATCGAATATCGACTAGATTTCCGTCCCACCACGCAACACAGGTACGGATGTTAGAGGCAAGCCAGTCCTTTCGCCTCGGGAGCTCTGACTTGGAAGTCCCGCCTTCCTGTTTTCGCCTCGATCTCCGCTTCTCTGTACCCGATTTGGATCGGCCAGGAGTCGTTCGAGAGCTCTCGACTTGCTTCTTCTGGGCTGTGTCAATCGGCTCTGCCTCGGTCCTGTGGGCTGCGCTAGCGGCGTATTTGTCTGATTTATTGCGCTGTCCACATATTCCCGCTCCGTAGTTCCGGGCCCAGGCTCGTCGCTAGCCGTCTTTCGCGATCCGCTCTCAGCTAGCTCCGAAGAGCTCCCCAGAGCCATTCTTGGAAGCGGCCCCTGTACAATAGTATTAGGCATGTTCAAAAACCTTTTTGTGAATGATCGTTGAATGTTTTCTAGTGCTATAATATCCACTTTTCTCAGATTACTATACACTATTGTACAGTACTCAAGCTTCGGCCTAACACATATTTTAAAGGCCTGAAGCCTAGAATCCCTCAAAATAAGAGTCCGACTTATGTAGACGATTAATCTTCTGGCAGAAGACTGCAAGAATATAACATGCTCTAAAAAATTCAATGAGGCAGAATATCTTAGACCAAGGTCTCGGACTGCGCCACACACAGGAATAGGGGTATGGTTTAATGTAGGGATGTTCAGCGAAGGGCCACAGCCGTGGTAATATAGATTACTTTTGTCAGTGGCAAAGTGCAACTTCCAGGAGTTACTCCAGAGCTCCAATGCGGACAAGTCAAACTGAATATAGGCTAAGTTGGGACTACATTGCCCAAGGACGGAACAATACAGAATTTTAACATCATCAGGGAAAAGGAACAGCTTCCCATACGAAATTTCGTCGAGGAGATCGTTGAAATAGATTAAGAATAAAAGCGGGCCTAACACGCTAACCTGAATCACTCCACTGGAGATTGTGGTGGCTTCAGAGGTATAGTTACTGATTTTGACTACTTGCTTTCTACCCTCCAGATAGACAATCAACCTAGAAGCGAATTTGTGATACCATGGGACATAAGCTTCCGTAACAATAAATTGTGTGGGACACGGTCAAAAGCCTTTTGGATGTCAAAAAATATTACGATGATGACACTTTCGGCGTCTCTTGCTCTAGTCACATAATCAAGGTAATCGAACTGGCAGGTAGTGCACGACCTAACTTTCAAAAATACCGTGCTGTTGTTTACTGAGAAAGCTCATAGAATTCAAATATTCTATTATGCGTTTTTAACTAACCTTTCTATGATTCTGGAGATAATAGATGTGTGGTGGATTGAGCGGTAATTTTTTACATCTTGCTATAGATACGATTTTGTGTCGCGGTATTATAGTTAATTGTTTCCAGTGTATAGGATACTCCCCATTGAGCATGGAAAGTGTAAATACATTAAGCAAAAACAGGGGGGTGTCGGGCCCTCCATGTTTGACCAGAATTGGCGGGATGTTTTCAGGGCCTGGTGGACATGATGGCCGAACTAAGCTGACTTGACGACATATGTCAGTAAGGGTAAATTCAACAGTTTAGAGTGTATTTCTGCTTCTGTGTATCAGTTTGATCTGAGAAGCTTCTTTGGCATTTGTTCCATAAGTAGACATAAAGTAGTCATTGAAGATCGAACATATGATTGCACCGTCGGTTATGGCAGTTACATCAGAGTTTACAATAATGTTGATATAACTTGATTTTCTATTCTGCCTACGGGCCAAAAGTTTTGAGATGCAGCCTACCACTTTGGCGCCCTTCAGTGCCATTACTTCCTGAGAGCATGGCATTTTGTGGTGGTCTTGGTATAACGCTGTAAGCAATCTGGTGTGGAGCATCAGCAGAGTAAAATCGTTTGTTTTCCTAAATTTTTTCTTCATTTTATGAAGTTTAGTGGCTACCTTTTTTGAGATGCCTGCAGGTGCAGCAGTCCTTTGCAACTTCTTAGTGTATTCTGGAGCCATAACTTCAACACAAAGCTGAATGCGATGGTAGAACTCATTACAAGCAATTTATACATTCTGCGCTAAGAAGAATGGATCCCAATATGAAGACCTTATAAGATCCGAGAAAATTGACCAATTCACAGAAGAGAATGGACGGTGATTGATCACTGATTCTATCGGTTTAGAAAGAATTTGGAAAGAACAATCAGCGGCAGCTTGTCACTGATGTGTGTGGACACATGCGAACATCCCATAGTAAATATTAGATCAAGTGTGTTACCAAGCCGTGTAGATTCTGTGACGTGCTGTACCCATCCCACTCGACCAAGAGTAGACATAAAAGGATTGTGTTTTTGTGGTTTATTGTTAAGGGACCATGGGATTTCGGGCATATCAAAATCCCCAGCGATTATTTTATTAGTGTATGAGAGGTCAGCAATAAAAGAAAATGTGTCCAACAAGTCATCGCTTACGGTGAGTGCAGACAACGGGGTCTGTAAATGCAACCTACTAAGCGATTTGTTGTATTAGTGGAAATGGTAATCCACACGGAATCATGAGGTTTCCATAGGTGTGGTTCATTCAGAGGCAGAACCAATTATTTGTCTTTGACGTAGATTATACAGCCACCACCTCTACCATAAAGGCGGTCATTACGAAAGATGTTATAACCCAGTATCCTGAACAATGTGTCAGGCATCACTGCTGAACACCATGTTTCTGTAACCAGTACTATAGCAGGAGAAAAAAGTGAAGAATATTGTGCAGAAAGTGCATTTTATGTGACAGTGAACGGGAATTAATTAAAAGTAAGTGTAGTGTCTTGTTATCCGTTGGGTTGTCTACAAGAATCCAGGTACAGGACCTCAACGAGGTGGTATTTGGAGAGAATGGAGTGGGGGTGGTGGATACGGAGGACATACAATTTGCGGAATTAGTGTCATTTAGGGGTGTGACGGGTAAAACGCCACTGGACCCCCAGAAAAGGTCGGAAGGGTGAAATACTGGGAAAATGGCGACCCACTGGGAGATTACAGTTTGCTGGCTGCTGCACATAACCTACAATCCAGTTAAGATTATTTACATGCTGAGGTAGTCTGAGGATTTTTGGTTGTGCCAATTTCTCTCAGCTACTTGAAGTTCACTAGCAAGTGGCTCACAAGTTATGGAGCGCACAGGTCGCATATTCAAATGCTGCATGGTTGGTGATATGCCGATTGTCTGCAGATTTTCAGTGGTGACAGCGTTTGGTGGAACATTTAACTGTTTTTTATTGTGCCTAGGAGCACCCGTATAGATTCCACGTGAGGTTTTGCTATTGTGTTCTTTGCAACAAGGCTGTTCCGCAGTTTTGGAGGTTCACAGCTTTTAGGAGAGGAGGTTCTAAGTTTCGTACCAGAGCGTCTATGTACCTGGTTGATGAACGACAAAGAGTGAGTAGAAATAGTCGTTTGCGCCATGGAACTTTCTTGCGTGTTCGGGGACGATATGCGCAGTAATGCTGGAATAACCTGACACTGAGTGGAGTCAGAAGCGATATTTTTATGACAGTTGCTATTTGATTTCAAACTTAGAGCTGAGTCATTTATGGTCAGAGTGTCATCTAGCTCGAGCAGGTTGGGAATTTCCTGAGTTTCCGTGGTTAGCGGAACATATTGGTTACAGACAGTTTGTCGGAAATAGGGTTTCTGGCACTCCCTTTGTAGTACTGTTAAATCTGGTTACGTAATCTGGATACGTTATCTTTCCTAAGGGATAATGCGCTCCTACTACAAATGAAATTTTCAGCAAGTGTGTCGTTTGAAAATTTAAAGGGTACTGGACAGACCTGCTTTGGAGATTACTTTCCAGCCTCACACAAGAAAACTGCCGTCTTTCAATATGACAGTCTTTTGCCACTGCAGAGGAGATAGCCTCAAGAGATAACATTTCTGGTAAATTAAATGCTGTAACATTTTTGGAGCGTTTAATGCCCTCTTGAACCTCAAATGCAACATGTTGCTTAAAATTCCAAACGGATCGTAGGCGTTCCATTTTTGGTGTATCTGAAGTATTAACAAGATACTTAAGCGAGTTAAATTGCTCTAGCACTTGCTACAGAGATTCAAACCATTCTTTCAAGTCCTTCAGCTGTAGTTCAAACGCAGCAATCGTTTCAATCACTTTAATGGGCGATTCTGCAGTAACTGCGCTGTGCTCTATCAAAGAAACATTATGAGAGCTATCATTTGATTGCTTTTTTACTCTTACGCGCAATTTCGGTATTATTTTCATCTTAGATGATGAGCCTTTAAGTTTTTCCGTGCTGACGGACTGGTTATAAGCAGGATGTTTTGCCAGCTTTTCAGTGGCTTACTGTCTCTTCTTTGAGTTTCTTGTTTTAACTGAGATAACGAGCATTTTTACTGATTGATCGCTCGGTTTTAGGGCTTGTGTAATCTATTTTATGTGGACAAGGATAAGAAAATAGGGGACAAATTTCACCGTTTTTGTTACAGTGATCAAGATGAATCAAACAGTTATCGACAAACCGCCGAGGAAACAGACTAGGATTTTAGGGCTTATACGACCTATCTAAAGGGCACGAAAATCACATGGGTACAAACAGGCCACGGTTTCAGATGCAATGATCGATACAAACGAACCGGTTGTAACAGTGCTCAGTTGTCCAACTTCCGACAAGGGTAGATTGTCCTTCCATAATCGACCGCCCCCGTGTACAGGTAGCCTTGAGGTCAACTCCGTGGCGTGCCGCGTCAAGTTTTGCCGCAAGTTCCAACAGGCGCACACACAAATCCGGCCAAACAAAGAGCTTTGCGTGCATTCGATAGAACGCGATTCACAATGCGGCGTGAGAGCTCTTGACCAACCAAGGCAGTGTACGAAGATATGATTGCTTCTAGTTGCCTTATGCAGCTACCGACAGGGTTGGTTTAGGTCTTTTGAGGTAGGCCTGGCAATAAGCTTTCAGATAACTCCGAAAACTTTGGTGAAGGCAGAAAAGTAGTGCTCTCGTAGGCGAACGACTGTGCTGAAGCACAGTCAAAATTGAAAACCGGCGTTTGACTTGGATCCGTTTATAGTACCCTCGAGAAAGTTTACGCAATGGGTAGGCCTGATCGAGCCCGATCGAAAGAGGGCACCCAGGCCAATGTGCGAATAAAATTTGAATCCGAAAACTTGGAAAGTCAGCAGCAACGAAAAAATTCCGAACATCATGGCGTTTGACTATCTGACTCCACAACTATAGACCAGCTGTCATGCGCTATGTTGATGACATTTCGGCTTGCTGTTCATCAGAACAGCAGATCGCGCAGTTGGTAGAGTGCCACAACAGTGCGGTTCACCTGCGTGATAAAGCGATAAATTGTCTCCCATTCTTGGCTATGCTAACCAGTCGCAGAGTACGGACGAGTTAGAAGATCAGTCTGCCGAGATGCAACACGGTCCAGACCGTGGTTGAATTTCATCAGAATACGCCAATGCGGCGTAAGCGGACCCTTGTAAAGTGCGTATTTATTCGTGCTAGATGAGTCTGTTCTGCAAGCTGTCTAAGCAATGAGTTAGAGCGAATTACAACTACGCTGTTGTCGTACGGGTACTTGCGAAGATATATAGCGAAGCACAGTCAACCACGAAGGTCATAGAACTTAGTACAGGAGGCAGCCAAGAAGGTTTACATCGAATGTCATTTCAAGGATGATATCACCACGCTAAGGACCTCTAAGCACTTGATCGCTGCTGCGCATAGGATCTACTATGCTGCTCAAGTTATCGTCATCAATCGAAACAGCAATTTGCCGGTATTTCAACCGAAGATAGGTTGCCGGATTCAGGTCGATGCTGCATTCAACATTTCGCTCTGTCACTCTATTTCGCGGTTTCTTTGGTTCGCTGGAGCAATCGCGATTAGTCGGATGCAGTCAAAGCTGGATTACTGATCTACCTCCTCGTGGGGCCAGCTAGGTGATTCTTGGTTACCCTGTTCCAGCGAAGCCTTCGGCGCTAGTGTTCCAGAAGATGGTGGGTTTTCGACGGGCATGCCATCTCCTTATAGAAAGCGACAAATGTCTGTTTAACAATCCTACGACGTGGCGGTTGTGACTCGCTACTAACTAAGGTCACTGCCCCTTTGCTTCACCTCGGTGGACGTTACACTCAAGAAAATGAGCTGATATCATAAGGAACATTAGGTCCTTTTTTGGTAACCGACCAATCAAAAGACGGATGAAGTGAATATTCTGTCACCGACTCACAGTAGATGCGATTGCTTGCATTCGCCCCGCTGCATTGCGGGCAGGCTATTTAGCCATATTCTTGGAGTGGAGTCCCCTAAGATAGCTCCTTACTTCGGCTTGGGCAACCGGGTAGTATCATGGTCTCTGATGAAACCAGGATCTGTTCAACTGCCAAATCGCGTTCAGCTGCTTGTACTCCTGCTTCTCGCACACCTTCAAACGTCACCAATCCATTGTTCGCAAAAACTGTTGCTGTTACCAGCTGATTCCTGTCTCCATGATGCTACTCCCGATGATTTCGTCTATACACACAGAGTTCGCCCGGTGGCCCTCCTTCGGCCTCGGTCCTCGTTCCGTATGGCATGCTTCAATTTACATACCCTCATGCAGGTCAGGCAGCAGAATGGTCTTGCGCACATCTTGAGATCCCTCGCTGTCTTTCTGAAACGCGCTTGCAAGATCCCAGTACTGTGATGGGCTTAAGATATCCTACCGACCACGGAGTCATTTTTCACCTACGTCTAACTAGTGACACAGATGCAACTGAGGAAGGTTTGGCTGACTTTTGTGTAGCGCTAAGTAGCAAAGGCAAATTCGCACTGCTGGACTGGTTCCCAATTAACAGCCGACTGTGTGCAGTTCGGCTTCGGGAATCATGCAGGAAAATAAATCAATAAGCGTTTTATCCGTCGCCGGTGCGACAGCAGCCCCATTGCATATCGAGATCCCATATAATATTTTCGTTTTCATGTTTTTTTTACAACGGATCCCAAACGGGATTTTGAAATGATTCGCGCTTATAAGTAATAGAATGATTAAAAAATGGGAACAGTGACAAATGCAGATTTAATTAATAGTTTAGGTAAACTAATGCTGTCCCCAGAGGAGCTGCCTCCATGCACGGTATCCCCACCATGGATTTCACACGCACTTCCATGCTCCAACTGGCTACATGCCGATGTGGCCAAATAGGAAATAAGCCATCCACTATTTGACAAAGGTATTTTTATATAAGGGCTGTTTTATACATACATTATGGGCGACGAAGCCGCAGCCAGTTCCGTCATGTGGATCATTCAAATAGGTTATATGCCAGCAAGTCAGTGGTAGTATGTTAGCATGGGTATAATTTTTCAGCTTGGAAGCTGTATTCCGTCACCTCAAGAGTCAGCCTAGTCGTGGCCAACAGTGAAATAAGGAAGAATATAAACTATGAGAAATTACAAACATAAGACTTTGTACAATCTTTCGTCGATAGCCTAAACAAAATTTGATGGAAAAAGTTATGGCGAACAATGACGACCTGCAGAGATGTCAGCTTGAAAGGCGAAGTTCGCCTCCGAATCAGTGCACCAAAGGAGAAGAAAACGCTCTTGGTTAGACGGCAGTGCATGAGTGATAGTAATAAGATGGTTTGTAAATACGTACTAAGTAGTTCATCCATGTCTAGTCAAAAGTATACTAGTTAGCCAAGTAGCTGAGATGACAATTTTTAAGTGTATCCAGGATCATTCTCATACAAAACAGCTAGACTTGGCCTTGGGTTGTCGTGATATTGGGAACAATCAGGTGAACATTGAGCCTCCGTTTGGATTGCAGATATGTAAATCAGATTCTAACATTCAATGGAAGTTTATTCTATTTCAACGCCTATTTTATTGAGCAAATAGCTGAGCGCGGCGTGGCACGAGACTTTTAAATATGCAGTATGCGCTCGCTGTTACTAATTTCATGGCACTTAAGAGTCTGAAGCTCGAACTGAAATGTAAAGCCTAATCCGAATAAGAAGCGTTAGAGAAGGAACAGATTAACTTTGAGTCTGTGCAACCATAGCGGTTCCAGTTTTAGAGCCGCGCAACCCCCACGGTAAGTCATAAGGTTAGGCATCTTCAAGTATCTCTCTGAGAATGGTCGTTGGATATTTTCCAGTTCTATGATGTACACTGTTCTCAGATTTCCGTACACTTTTGTACAGTATTCAAGCTTCGGCCTAAGACAGGTTTTGAGGGTTTGAAGCCTGGAATCTCTCAAGATGAGAGTTCGGAGTATGTAGACGATCGTGTTTCTGGCAAAAGCCTGCAAGAATATAACTTGCACTAAGAATATTAAATGAGCGGAATATCTTAGACCAAGGTCTCGGACTGCGCCACACACAGGAATAGGGGTGTCAGTTAAGGTAAGGATGTTCTGTGGAGTGTCACAGCCGTAGTACAATTGTAGGGGCGCGGATCTCAGTTCACACGGAAATGCCCCGGAAGCAGCAGGAGATCGGGACTAACGCGGAGACTGGGAACGGGAATCGCCAACCCAGCTCGTGGCCTACGATGCAAGCCGGGAATGGGTCATCAGCGACAAACGATACCGCGTCCACGCCGAGAAGAACAAGAGGCAACATGAAAGGTAGCCCGATTTTCCCAAGAGATATGCCTTTATCTACGACCCCAGGAATCGGCCCGACCAGAGCAACCCAGCCCCAAGCAAGCAAGTCGAGAGCAGTCTGGATAGGCTGCGACGCAAGGGAGCAGAAATGTGGGCGGAAAACGGCACATTCAATGTCCACGTCGGATCAGCCTAATGGTGCTTAGTGGACACCACTTCACTCGGCGGAACGTGGTGCGTCGTAAGTGGGAAATGCGGCTATATTTGTGTGTGTGCGTGTGACATGTGTGTGAACCTCTCAGCGTGCAATAAACAGTGTTCTGCCCTACCGTGTCGCTCTCGCTACACAATAGATTACACTTGTCAGTGGCAAAGTGCGACTTCCGGGAATCACTCCAATGCTCTAATGCTGACAAGTCAGACTGGACGCAGTCTAGATTAGGACTACCGTGCCCAGGGGTGGAACAATACACAATTTTTACATCATCAGCAACGAGGAATAGCTTCCTGAACCTAATTGCATCAAGGAGGGGGTAGAACTGGATTTAGTATAAAAGCGGACCCAACACGCTTCCTTGAATCACTCCATTAACTATTGAAGTGGCTTCAGATATAAACTTATAAAGTCTGACTACTTCTTTTCTGCCCTCAAGGTAGGAAGTCAACCACTTTGAAATCGCATTTGTGCGACCATAAAATGTAGGCTTCTGTAGCAATCGGTTGTGTGGGACAAGGTCAAAGGCCATTGGATATCATAAACTATTACAACGATAGCATTTGCGGCGTCGCTTGCTCCAGTTAGATAAGCAAGAAAAGCTAACTGACAGGTGGTGCATGACCTACCTTCCAACACACAGTGTTGATGTTTACTGATAAAGCCCATAGAACTCAAGAATTCTATTACGCATTTTTACCTAACCTCTCCATCGTTCTGGAAATAATGGATGTGTGGTGAATTGGGCGGTACCTTGTTACATCTTGCATGGATTCACTCTTGTGTGGTGGTACTAGAATCGATGGTTTCCAGTGCATATGATAATCTCCTTTGATCATGGAAAGCGTAACCACCTTAAACAGAAACAGCGTCATGTTTGGGCCTTCGTGTTTGACCGGGGCCTGTTGAGCATGATGGCCAGACTGATCTGATTTGGCGACGTATACCATCAAGTTCGAGTGTGTTGCTGCCTTTGTTTATCAGCTTTGGTTGAGGTGCCTCTCACGTATTGGTACTATAGGTATACAAGAAGTACTCAATGAGGATGGAACATAGGATTTCGCAGCGGTTACGGCAGTTCCATCAGAGTTTACAATCAAGTTACTATTACTTAATTTCCTGTTCTGTCTACGATCCAAAAGTTTTGAGACGGAGCCTCTCACTTTTGAGCCGTTCAGTAATATTACCTCATCGGAGCATAGTCTTCTGTGATGAACGTGGTTTGATGCTGTTGGCATTCTGGTATGGGGCATCAGTAGGGCAAAAATCATCTGTTTTCCCAACTGTTTCTCTATCTGATGTAGTTTAGTGGCTACGTTTTTTCGAGATACCTGCTGGTGCGGAAATTCTTTTCAACTTCTTGATTAATTCTAGAGCCACAACTTCAACACAAAGCTGAATACTTTGGTAGAACTCATCACAAGCAATTCGTACATCCTGTGCTATGAAAAATGGATTCAATTCGAAGACCTTATACGATCTGAGAAGACTGCCTAATTCGCAGAAGAGAATGGGCGATATTTGATCACTGATTCTATCGGTTTAGAAAGCATGTGGAAAGAATCACGTACAATGTTGTGATCCCTCCCCGATAGTCTGACACTGATGTATGCGGACACATTTGAACATCCCATAGTAAAAATCGGATCATGTGTTACCAAACCTAGTATGCTCTTTGAAGTGCAGTACCTATCCCAGTTGACCAAGAGTAGACATAAAAGTGTTGCATTTTTGTGGTTCATTGATAACTGACCATTTGCTCTCCAGCATATTGAAATCCCCATCGATAATTTTATTACTGTGTGAGAGGTCGGTAATAAAAGAAAAATGTCTATCAAGTCATTAGTTATGGTGACCGTAGATGAGGGGGTCGGCAAATGCAACATACTAAGAGAGTTGTTGGAGAACTAGAAGTGGTAATCCACACAGAATCAGGAAGTGTCCTAAGGAGGGGTTCATCCAGGAAAAGAACCAAGTATATGTATTTGACATAGATTAGGCAGTCACGATCTTTGCCAGAAGGGCGGTCATTACGAAAGATGTTCTAACCCAGTGTTCCAAACAGAGTGTCTGGCATATCCACTGAACACCATGTTTCCGTTATTAGTACTAGAGCAGGAGAAGAAAAATGAAGAATATTATGCAAGAAATGCATTTTGTTTAAAACTGAACGAGAATCAATTAAGAGTAAGTTCTGTGCCTTGTTCTCGTTGGCTTGCCTACAGGAATCGAGGTAGAGGACCCCGGCGAGGGGGTATTTGGAAAAGAGTGAAGTGTGGGTAGTGGCTACGACGGGCATGTGATTTGCGGAATTAGTGTAAGCTGGGGTGTGGTGAGTGAAGCACCACAGGACTTACAAACATCGTGGAAGGGCGAAATACGAGAAACTTTTTGGCCCGCTGTGAAATTGCATTTTGTTGGCTGTTGCGTATAACCCACCTGCATGTTAAGGTTATTTGCATCTAGAGGAAATTTCGAGGATTTTGGTTTTACCAATTTCACTCGGCTATGTGAATTTCGCTAGCAAGCGTCTCACAGTTTATGGAGTGAATAAGGTGTATAGTCAAATGCTGTACCCTTGGTGATGTACCGGTTGTCGGCAAGCTTCCAGTGGTGATAGCATTTGAAATAGCAACGTATCCATTTTGCTTAGAAACACTCATATAGATGTATGGGAAGTTTTACTACTAGCTTTCTACACGAAATCTGATCCTCAACGTTTCATCTTTTGGAAGTGAACAGCTATTTGGTGAGGAGGTTTTCGCTTTCACAACAGAGCGTCTATGCTCATGGTTGAGGAACGACAGGATGTGAGCAGAAATAGTGTAGGGCAGCGGAAGCCAGTGACTACTTGTGAATCGGAACGATCACAAAAACGGGATTGTAGAGAATTAACAACGGGCGCAATGGAGGAGACGAGACAAGGCACTGCGAACCTTGCGGATCGAGCCGAGAGCGGATCACGAGTGGCATCTTGTAACGAGGCTTGGCCCAGAACAATGGATCAGGTATTTGTCGAGGACGTAATGAATCAGACCAATAAGCCGCTAGCGAAGCCCACAGTAGCGAATGTGAGTCGAGTGATGCAGCCACGGAAGAGCAAATCGCGAGCTTGCGAACGACTCATGACCGGCCCGAATCGGATATAGCGAAGCGGGGATATGGGATGGAAAGATGGAGGGGTTGTCTCGAAGCCCAACCTCGTAAGCACCTAGAATGGCTCGTCACACAAATTCTCATCCGCGTTGCGTCGTGGGAAGGCAACACGGTCCAAATCTGTAAGGGTTTGTGAACTGCCAATGCCACGTTCTTGTATCAATACACGCTCTGCCCCTCCCCCCCTCCGCGTCGTTCTCGCCACAATAGGCGTTCGGGCAGTATAACTTTATTTTATGTTCGGGGACGAGTAGCACAGTAAAGGTGGTCTAAAGCAACACCGAGCGTAGTCAGAAGCGATCTTTGTACGACTGATTTTAATAACAGAGTGGATTCATTATCGATCATATCTTTGTCCTGTGAGTACTACGCGGTAACTCGATTTTTTGGCGTGCCATACTGATCGAGATTTTCAGCTGAAATAACGTGGAAAACAGTGTTTGAATAAACACTTGAAACGAAATTTGACTATTGTCAAATTTTCTCTGATCCAAGATATCTTGGATCGATTAAATTGGTACTGGCCAAAGCGTCTTTGGCGCTTACTGGTAATTTTTCCGGTTGTTCCCAGTTTTAATCCCGTTTTGCACCCTGTTTTTGCCTTTTTATTGCGGTCGTTTTCCTATTGTATACGTGTTGTAATTCTACTCTGTTTTCCACATGAACATGGCTGTCTCGCTAAACACCGAGACGGATGGACCTATGGGGTCCTCGTTTGATGAGTCTACTGCAGCTTGCGGACAGGTTAACTGTTCAGAGCCAGTAACAGATGTATCTGGCGGTATGCAATGTGACGTCTGCTGCCGCTGGTATCACGAAAGCTGTACCGGCCTACAAGCTGACCAGTACAAAATGCTATCATCAAGCGCTCACTTTCTTTTCAGCTGTGCTGAATGCTGCGCTCAAAGATCGACGCGCCCGGCTGTCACCGGTGCTAAACTTTCTGCGCTGGCTTCAAGGTTGGCAAATGTTGAGGAGGCGATAGCTAAACTCGCCTCTATTGCGACGCTCGATACGAAAATGGATTTGATTTTAAAATCCCTGAATATTTCGTTTGGAGACACTGCAATAGACGGCAACATTGCTGACGATCCATCCACTGGAGTCTGTCGCTCGGGCATAAAGTCGCACATCCTACCGGCCTGTCCAGGTAGCATTGCTGGCTGTCCTCATGAGCCGATCAAAGTGAAGAAAAATAGGGTGCGGAAATACCAAAAGCTCTCTGCTAAACCCAGAGAATTAGTTGCCACGGCATCGAAAAAGAGTCCGTCTTTGACAGTCGTAAAGTCGTCTGACGATTGTACTCAGAACTTTCCGAAGATGCTGACCGTCTCGGCCGCCAGTGAACCAGCACGTTCTGACGAAGTGCTGGCAACTGCTCAATGCGATACAAAGTCAACGGCCCCTGCTCCAGTGAACCAGAAGAAGAAGCGGACTAGATCTGCTCGTCAAACTTTGAAGGGGCTTGAAGACCCAGGAACTAGTAAGACGCCGGCAATAGAGCGGAAAACCTACGCTACCGTTGCTTCGGCGTCGTTTGTGAAGACAGGAACAGTCCCACCGCCAGTGGTGAAAACAGCTGGCATAGGTGTCGACTCCAAGGCACGTGGGGTAAACACTCCCCGTCGTGCCGACTCTTTCACGGATAGTAGCGTTATATTCCGTAACGTTACTGAATCTGCGGCCGCTCTCCCAAGGGAACGCATCTTGGATGACATCAAGTGGCTGAAACTGTGTGTCAGCAAGCTGCTTCCACCTGGCTTCCCTGGTGTCACTGTCAGAAAGCTGACCAGATTGGGGAACGTCCCTATCGCTACGCCAAATCCGCGACCCCGACTACTTCGCGTAGTCCTTTCTACCCCGGAGGAACGCAAATCATTACTGCGGTTTGCGTTCAAACTTAAGGGTAGTGGTGTCAGCGTTCAGCCAGACCTTCCACTGGCAGATAGACTGAAGTTAAAGGAGGCTATCAAAGACCTCAAAACTAGACGGGCGGCTGGTGAGCAAGGCCTCCGTCTGGTGGGTTTTCAGGTGGTCAGCCGGAAGTTACTTTCCGCCCTATCAGAGCCCATCCTGATGGCGCACGACCCAGGGATGGTCGTGCCGACTTCCTTAAGGTAGTACTTAGCAACGTGCGTAGCCTAAGGAACAAGGTGCACGAGTTGGGTCTACTTGTAGACAAATCTCGTCCCGACATACTTGCTTTCACTGAAACGTGGTTGTCTCCGGATATCACGGACGGTGAGGTATATCTACCTGGCTACGCGCTGCTTAGAACTGATCGCTCCGTTGGTCGCCAAGGCGGAGGCGTTGTACTGTATGTGAGCTGTAACTTAGATGTGTTGAGGACCTGCACATTCCAGTCGTCGGATCAGACTGTTGAAGCCCTATCGGCTGTTTTGTGCACTTCCTCTACCCAGTTTACAGTTATAGTGATATACAGAAGTCCTGGAAGTTCTTCCAGGGGGATACTTGACTTTATTCGCACTCAGTCTGCGAATAAGTGTTTAGTTCTAGGGGATTTCAACCTCCCGGAAGTCTGTTGGGCCGATCTTTCTTGCAATTCGGCATTAGGGACATTCGGTGCAGACTTCCTTGAACTGACTCTCCAAGTGCCTTTGCACCAGTTCGTTGACTTTCCCACTAGGTATATGGACAACCAAATACCATCTACTTTGGATTTGGTTTTCGCTAAGTCCCTGGACTTCGTGACTGACGTTTCACACGGTGCACCTCTAGGGTCCAGCGATCACGCATGCATATCCTTTCGATGTGCTCTTTCAAGGCACCAAGAGACCGCTGTTGAATTACTTCCGAATATTTGGCGGGCGGACTTTAGTGCAATGCGAACTAAGGCTTCAGTTCTGAACTGTGAGATCTCGATGGCTGACTCTGTCCAGTTAGCCTGGGATAAATTTAAGGCATACCTTACGGAGGTTTCCACTCCCTATATTCCACTCATTAGGAAAAGAGGGTTAAGGGCACAGCCTCCATGGATAGATACCACAGGCAAGTACCTACTCAAGAAACGGTCTAGATGCTGGCGAACCTACCAAGCAGCTCCATCAGCCAGCACCTATGATAGTTATCGAGAGATTAGAAATAAATGTAAGCAACATCTCAGAACTGCTCGTCTCCAATACGAGCAGGGTTTAGCGGACTCGGCCGCAGCTAATCCCAAGAAGTTTTTTGCTTACGTTAAAAGACGCAGCGGGGCAAAACTGTCTATACCAGCTTTATTGCGAGCAGACGGGACCCGTGCGCAAACTGACTATGACAAGGCTTGTATACTGAGTGATCAGTATACTGGGGTCTTTGCTCGGGAGACCTCTTTACCACAGGTTGAATTGGTTTCAAGAGTTCCAGAGGATTCTTGCTTAGCTGAATTTAGCATAACGGAGACTCAGGTCTTCGAGCTACTGCAAGGCATTAATCCCTCTAAAGCTTCCGGTCCTGATTCAATTCATCCGAAGCTGTTGCATGAATTGGCCACTGAGCTGAGTGGTCCGCTCACATGCGTGTTTTCAATATCACTGGATAGCTGCAGCCTACCTTCGGAATGGAAGGAGGCAATCATCTGTCCGATTTTTAAGGGCGGTGACAGCGCTCTACCCGCGAACTACCGGCCTGTCAGTTTGACAAGCGTAGTAGTCAAGTTGTTCGAAAAGCTGATAAGGGATTCAGTGGAGAACCACCTGAATAGATTCAACCTTCTCAGTGATGCGCAACATGGATTCCGCAAGGGATTTTCATGTCAGACTAATCTACTTGTAGCTCGTGAAAGCTGGGCCGAAGCGGTCGACAGTGGCCACGCTGTAGACGTGCTATTCGTAGATTTTTCGAAAGCTTTTGACACTGTTCCACATCTTCGGCTCTCACTAAAATTGAGATCTTACGGGATATCTGGTCGCGCCCTTCAATGGGTGTCTGCCTTCCTTGAGGGGAGGGAACAGTGCGTACGGGTGGGGCGTAGCCTTTCGCTCAGGCAAGCTGTCCTTAGTGGCGTTCCGCAGGGCTCGGTATTGGGGCCATTGTTGTTCGCGATCTATGTAAATGACTTGCCGGG
Organism: Dicrocoelium dendriticum; assembly: GCA_944474145.2. Taxonomy (NCBI): domain Eukaryota; kingdom Metazoa; phylum Platyhelminthes; class Trematoda; order Plagiorchiida; family Dicrocoeliidae; genus Dicrocoelium; species Dicrocoelium dendriticum. The sequence goes on from OX104059.1 coordinate 11,141,701, forward strand.
AGAGCTAGGGGTGTCATCACTAATGTTTGCTGACGACCTTAAGCTCTGGAATATTGTGGATATCCCGGGGGTCCTGAGGCAATTCAGCGTGCCTTGGATAGGCTCTGGGAATGGTCTACCTTATGGTTGATGCCCATAAATAGGGCCAAATGCTCTGTTCTCCGAATCGGAGCTGCAAATCCTCCCACCCGATATGTTGTCGGCGGTGGTGAACTCCCTGTTGTCACTCAGCAGGTTGATTTAGGAGTCGTACACGCATCAGCACTTCATTCTGGAGACAACTGGAAGAAGGCTGCTTGTCGAGGGTTTCGTATGATGTGGTTTATCCGCCGCTCTTTCGGAATCTTAACGGCCAATTTGTTTGTGAAGCTATTTTCGGCATTCGTCCGACCCCACCTGGAATATTGTATTCAGGCTTGTCCACCATGTCTTAACCGAGACAAAATGGACTTGGAGAGGGTGTTACGAGTGGGCACTCGGTTAGTGCAGGGTCTACGGGGACAGACGTATCCTGAACGCTTGCTCAGTTTGGGGATGTACTCAATGCACTACCGAAGGATAAGAGGGGACCTGATTCTCACTTATCGTATTTTGACGGGTAAGATTGGCCCGGACTTGTCAGGGCTATTTAGTCCCGCTACGTTACCTAATCTCCGCGGTCACCCACTGAAACTGCATAAGCCACGGTCTGATAGGATTAGGACGGAAACTCGTCTATCGCGCCGAGTTATAGATCGCTGGAATTCGCTTCCAGACCACGTGGTTAGGGAACCTACGGTTAAGGGTTTTGCGCGCCAGCTCGATGCTCTTGGGTGGCAACAGCAAACCTTTCCTTTTTCCTAGCCGACTCCTTCACTTTTCAGTTCTTTTTTAATGACTCAAATATCTTGGTATTCCACTTGCTTAGCTCTTTCCACTTTCTCTTTTGCCTTCTGAGTTTACTTTTTTTCTTACTTCACGTAACCGACCCAGCAGGGACTGCTAGGGCAGGATACGTGGGCATTAATTGGTTGGACAGGGTGTGATGCGGTCTTTGTTTTAGGTCCATCAGTATTTCAAAGTTCGCCAACTCCTGGTTCAACGACCCGCTGAAGAAGGAACACTCACGGGATAATCCTATCGTTCCAGTCCCGCTTGAACTTGAACTTGAACTTGATCACAGTGTCATCTAGGTCAACTAGGTGGGGAATTTCACGAGTTTCCTTAGGTAAAGGGACAAACGGGTCACAAGCTGTTTGACAGTAATAGGCTGTTTGCATTCTCTAGGTGGAACTGTTATGTCTGGATTCACTTCCGCCCAGTGAGCAGTTTAAAGCAGACTTGCAGGAACTGATCGCTAATATTCCTTTGTACAATCATTTCACCACGCCCACTAGATTCAGGACAGCAAACAAACCGTCCATATTGGACCTTGTGCTCACAAATGAAGAGCTCATGATTGAGAAGTTATTGATGGATAGTCCATTAGGTCTCAGTGACCACGTAGTAATAACTTTTGACTATGTGTGTTATGCAGAGTATCCATATGAACACTCGGAACTAACTCATACAATCACACGCTACCACGTATTGAAAGAACTGGCCGACGAAGCTGCTTGGGAATTCTCAAACAAAAGTCCCCTTGAAAACGTTTGGGCAGAGTTCGTTAATAAGCTCAGCGACATCGTCAACAAAGCATCAGAGACCAAACCCCTTCGTCCCGCGAAAATGCCTTCAATTATAAGGAGTAGGACTCGCAAATGCCTGACGATAAGGGATGCAGCATGGCGTGCCTACAAGATTAACCCCGACTCAGAGACTTGGGGAAATTTCCTGGCCCATCGCAACCATTGCACCGCACTTGTCCGTGAGGACAAAATAACTTATCAACAGTGCCTAGCCAAAAAGTTCATGGCAAACAACAAACTGCTGTATAAGCATGTCAATAAGCTTCGTAAAGTGAAGTATGGAATACCCCCACTATTCACGACAGGCGGTAGAGTACAAAGCGCTGTAGAAGCAGCTACTGCCCTGCGGCTGCAATACACCCCAATTTTTGAAATCGCAACATCTGCCTGTCCCATAATATCAAGCTCATTACCGACACCTTTGTTTACAAATGTTATTTTCAACTCATCAGTTGTGCTAAGGAAGTTACTCTCACTGAGTGAACATAGTTCTCCGGGAGCAGACAACATCTGCCCGAAGGCACTGAAGACTGTGGCCAACAAGCTAGCTGAACCACTGTCACAGTTCTCCCAAAGGTGCTTTGATGAACAACAAGTCCCCACTATGTGGAAGTGTGGCATCATAACCCCTATTTTTAAACGCGGTAGCCGTTTCGATCCTGCAAACTATCGTCCAGTGACTCTCCTCCCTGTGCTCGCGAAGGTGATGGAAGCAGTCGTCGCTGAGGCTTTGATGGACTATCTGGAAAAATGCAACATCTTGGTAGTGGAACAGCATGGCTTCCGTCAACACCGGTCATGCACCACCAACCTACTTATTGCTCGAGGTAGTTGGACGGAAGTGGCCGATGATGGGGTCGGAGTCGATGTCATCTATCTGGACTTCTCCAAAGCTTTCGACCGCCTTGATCACCGCATCCTACTTCAAAGACTACAAAGTTACGGAATCGGAGATCCTGTACTTGGTTGGATTGGCAACTTCCTTTACCAACGAAAGCTCCAAGTACGTGTTAGGGGATCACTTTCTAATCCAATTGACGTGGAATGTGGTGCCCCGCAAGGCTCAGTGCTGGGACCGCGTTTATGCCTGGTGTTTATCAACGACCTGGCAAGAGTCATCTCCTCAAACTTCCTGCTTTTCGCCGATGACGTCAAGATATGGCGGGCGATCAGTAACAAGCCAGATCAGGATCTGCTCCAACATGACCTAGATTGCATTTACGAATGGTCAAATAGGAACAAGCTTCAATTGAACATGGCTAAGTGCAAAGTGATGCATCTGCGTCACCAGCCGGTGAGCGCTTACAAGATTGGAGACCACACCTTGGCGAAGGTTTCTCAGGAGCGTGACCTGGGTGTATTGGTACAGGAAGATCTCGGTGTTCAAAACAAGCAGAGAAGGCGAGGAGAACCGGAAGTCACCACTTCGGCCTTCTTCGCAGAGCCTTCGGTCGGTTTGAACCATCAATATTTCCCCAAATGCTTAACGCCTACGTGCGACCTCACGTGAAATATGCTATTCAGGCGTGGCAGCCGTGGCAGAAACAGGATCTCATTGCTCTCGAGACTCCTCAACGACGGGCAACCAAGAACGACAGGGGCCTCTTTCATCTGCCCTATCAGCTTAGACTGAAATCTCTAAGAATCTACAGCAGTCGATATCGGCTTTTGCGGGGGGATCTCATAATGGTTTACCAGATTCTGAAGAACCCAAACCACATTTGCCGTCCGCTGCTGGAATTGAACCCCAACACTAAACTAAGAGGTCACCCTCTGAAACTGACAATTCATTATAGCCGGCTTGAATGCCGTAGAAATTTCTTTTCTCTCCGCGTGTGTGAGCCTTGGAATGCCCTCCCTAATTATATCGTCTCTGCTCCCAATCAAGCGATAGTTAAAAAACCTGTTGACGATGCATTGTCTCACTTACATTTCATTTTATGACTTGTTAGCCAGGGGCTACAAAACACATTCAAACGGTTTCTTGCCAAACGCCCAACCATTGGATTGATGGATTTATACGTTTAATAGGCGAACATCTCCGTTATTCTACCTAAGTCTATGATGAGTCCACCACAACGCTTTTCACTTTATTATGCAATTAGTTTTCGCAGTAATTTCCATCCCATGGGACTTGTTAAGCGACGCTTTTTTACCCGTAATAAACCATTGTCCATTTTCCATCTGTAATCATTCCTAAGGTATAATATGTTCCTACTATAAATGAATTTTTCGGCATGTTTCGTTTGAAAATGTAAAAAAGTCTTGAACAGACCTGCTTCAGCGACCTCTTTCGTAGCTTCACGTAAGAAAGCTGTAGTCTACCAACATGGCAATCTTGGGCACTACGTACGAGATTGTCTCAAGATAGCTTTTCTGGTAAATTAAATGCCATAACATTTTTGGGGCGTTTTATGAGCTCATGAGCCTCCAATGCGACATGTATAAGATTCCCAACGGATTGGAGATGATCAGTTTTGGTGTATTTCTAGAAGTTGGTTAATAGGTTCAAAGCTTTCCTTCAAGTTCTCCTGATGTAGTTTAAGCGCAGCAATCATTCGAATCGCTTTAAAGGACGATTTTGCATAAACTACGTTATGTTCTATCAGAGGAACATTATGAGAACTATCTTTATTTTGGCTTTTCATTCTTACGCGACATTTCGACTATATATACATCTTCGATGATAACTCTTTCACTATTACCATGCTTATAAGTGGGTTCTAAACAGCGTTTTAGAATCTTCCTCTCTCTGAAATACTCATTTTGTCAGTGGTGGCGAGCATTTCTACTGATTAGTCACCAGGTTTTGAGGGCCAGTAAAACTTCGTTTAGGTGAACAAATGAGACAGTAGAGTTCACCGTTCCAGTTAATGATCGAAACAATCCAACCGATATTTTCTAAGTCTACGATCAGTTATCAGAATTCCGCTGACGATACAGACTAGGATTCTAGGGCATGTAAAATCTATCTAAAGTGCACGAGAGTTGGACTGCGGCACAAAAGGCCATTGTTTCAAGTGTAATGATACAAACCAACTGATTTTTAAGCGCGCTCAGTTGTCCAGATTCCACCAAGCGAAGGTTGTCCGTCATTGATCGACCGCTTTGTATGCAGATAGCTCTGAGGTCAACTCCGTGCCGTGCGATGCCGCGTCGCATCACACTGCAAGTGCAAACTCACAATTCCGGCCAAACAAAGAGATTGGCGTGCGTTCGATAGAACGCGATTCGTGCAATGAAACGTGAGAGCTGTCAGTCAGCGAAAACTGCGAAGGGTGATTGAGTTGCCTTTAATCGCCTCATACAGATACGAATAACGCTGGTTTGGGTCTTTGGAAGTAGACCTAGAAATATGCTTTCCGATGCCATCGCGGAGGCTGGCCCTTACGGTGGTGCGATGATTTGTGTGCCTCAGCGATCCATTGAGCTATGCTGGGTGGTGCTTTTTGCACCTTCAGAGCCACTCATACCAGATTGGTCAATGGTTAGAGACCAGATAAACTCAGCCTCCTGGTCCTCCAGGTTGGGGGTTGGCATGAAGGTGGCTCCTTATTCCTTAAAACGGACTCCTTGTAGTCCACTGCCAAACTCGCTCCCTTGCGGCCAGGTTTTTGAACCAAAGGATTTGGTTGAGACCCCTTATCATTCTCTTGTGTAGGCCTGGGCAACCTGACAATATCCCGCCCACGCAATACAATGAACCTCACCTCAAACAAATTGCTGATGCTCTGGTCACCGCAGAGGATAATCAACTGTGGCCTCTCTGCTGCATCGAGCAGGGTGGATAGGGGTTTGGATGATACTGCTCAAGCCTTTCTGTCTTCTTATTATCTGCTTTTACACTTTTTCACCCCTATCGTCCCGTTCCAACTTCATTTTCAAGTTCAAGTTCAAGTGGGACTGGAACAGTAGGATAAATCCCCGTGAATGTTCTTTCCGTGGCGCCTTGTTAATCCAGGGTATTATTCGTCCGCGATAACTTGAATCCAGAAGAGTCAGATCAGTGCGTGCAAGTAACACCACGCCCAAGCAATTAATACCCATGCGACCTGCATTAGCAGTTCCCGCCGCACCGGTCAAGTGAAATAAGAAACAGAAGTACGAAAGTAACAAGAGCGTCAAGAAGCAAAACGTAATCGAGTTAACAATTCAATAAGGCGAATAACCTAGGACTTGAAAAGGAATGTTAAGAATTGAAGGACAAGAGCGGCAAGTCGGTGTTCGAACTCTTTCACCGTTGGTGCCAATACCACGTTCTCGGGCAGTGCCTTCCAAGAATCCACCAATCTGCGTGATAAAAGAAAATCCGCCCGGACTCCATCCGATCGGGGTTGGTGTAGCTTCATCGAGTGACCTCGGAGCAATGGAAGCCGAACCAGTTGGAAAATCTAAGTAAATCGGGCCCGATTTTACAGGTAAGTATGCTATAGGTCAAGACCAGGTCGCCCTGATGACGACGAGAATGCATTGCGAACATTTCCGGTGCAATTAGTGTTTGTGGATAAGAAAGGTTGCGTAGTCCATGAATCATTTTGGTTCCAAATCTCAACACTCTCCACTGACATCCTGTCCCTGACTAAGCAAGGTGGACAAGCCTGGATGCAGTATTCTAAGCGTGGCCTAAGAAAGACTGAGAGTAACCTAATAAACATAACGCGCGTGATGGTCCCGAATGCCCTGTGGATCATCCACAACCTTCGGAAACCCTTGCAAGTAGCTTTCCTTTAGTTCTCCCTGGAGTCAAGTCCTGAAGACAAGGTGACCCCTGGGTCTACCAGTTGGGAAACATGATGTAGTTCATTACCGCCAAGCAGATAACGCGTTTGGGGACCATTCGGCCCTAATCGTAAGATGGAATACTTTGCATAATTTATGGGCAACTGCCACAAAGCAGCCCAGTCCCAAAGTTTATCGAGGGCCCGTTGCAGAGTCTGGGGTCCATCGAAGTCGGACACTGTGTGCCAAAACCTTAGGTCGTCTACAAACATGAGAGATGGTACACCCAGCAGTTCGGGCAGCTCATTGAGATACACAGCAAATAACAACGGGCGAAGCACGGAACCATGAGGGACCCCACCGAGGACTGACTGACGGAAAGGCAGACTAGACCCCACATGAACACACATCTCTCTCCCTTCCAGGAACGTGGTCCATTTCAGTGCACGCCCTGATATTCCATAGTGTAGGGAGGCGGAAGGCAGCGTTTGCCCAAAGGACGGTTAGATCATTACAACGGAGGCGGATGAATAGGGAGACCGATGCAATGGGGGTGATTCGCTGGAGAAACCCAGGCCCAATAGAATGGGACAGGAGCGGCATCCGTGGGTGAGCCCGAGGCAAGCAAAGCAGGTGGAGAATTTGTTGAAGATGCAATAAATCGGACAAAACCGCCGATATTGCATCTTCAAGAAACAACCCCGGGGAGAGTGATACAGCCACGGTCAGGCAAAGCGCACGCTATCGCACGACTCCAGGCTTGTCAGAACCGGAGGCATGGAAGCGAAGATACACGGGCGAAACGGACATGGAAGATGCGTTCCCGTACCCCCAGAAGGAGCATAGAAGTGCCACCAGCGGAGGCCAGGAGGGATGGTGCAACGTGGGAAAGAAACCTGACTCATTAATGTGCGCCTGTGTAAGTGGCGGTGGGGTTTGTGTTCACGCCAATAAAGATCGTGCTTCATTGCCGTGTTGTTCTGTCGCTACAATAGGACCGCATTCAAGGAGAGGCGAGAATGTGATACAGTGTCAAACGCCTTGGAGAAGTCAATAAACATTATATTTGCAGCATGACTCCAATTCAAAGCATCCGCCTAACATTTGCATGCAGCTAGCAACTTAGTCATGCAGGAATGATCCTTGCGAAAAACGTGTTGAAGTGGACTGAGAGACCAAACTCTCGCATGTGGTTTTCAAACACATCACTGACCAACTTCTCCATTACGTTGACCAGTACGTTTGTGAAAATTACCGGTCTATAATTGGCAGGGAGATGCTTGTCGTCTTTCTTAAAATTCTGGCGGACGATAACATCCTTCCAGTCCTTAGGCAAGGAGAAGCTACGAAGCGACAACGTAAACAAACGCGTCACTGGGCCACATAGTTCGCTTGTGAGTTCGTAGAAAAGCTTAGGGTGAATATCATCCATCCCAGTGGATTTAGCAGGATTTAGCCCCTGAAGAAGATGGAGAACTTGTGTCCCCGAAATTGAGACGTCCGTTAAACTGGAGCTCTGTGGGACTCTCATCACTAAGTCAACATGCGACAACTGCTCATCCTGAACAGAAATCTCGGCATACATGCTTTTCCTGATCAGTGTTGGCAGTGGCGCCTTCGCTGCCTAATAACGCTGGGATAGATGAGCCAAACGTTAATACGCCTTTGGACGTAGGCGAAGAATCGTTTGGGATTTCCGGAGGCTGAGTTAGCCAGCTCCATCTCATAGCTGTCTCGTAGCTCGTAAATGACTCTTGCAAGCATTCCGCGCTTCACGATAACGCCGAAAAGTACATTCCGAGAGAACTGCCCGGTAGATCCGCCAGCATCTTGCCCTTCTATTCCTTAGCTAGTGTGCGACTGAGTCCAACCACGCTGGCTTGGCTTTGGTAATCTTCTTCACTGAAAAAGGATGTGGGGTGGGATATATTAAAGAGGAAGACGTAAAAGTATCCCAAGCCGTCTGTATACCATCATCCGGCAAGATGCTGCATGGGAAACTTGCTGCCTTGGATCTAATAGAGTGAAGGTCGGCGTGCCAAATGTTCGGAGTCCAGACCCTGCTTGAATCGTAGTCTCTAATGAGAGCACAAGTGAATGACAAACACGTATGGTCACTGGCCCCGAAGGGGGACTGTACTCAAGGTCTTTCACCAAGTCAAGCGACTTTGCGAAACTAGGTCCAAGAGAGAAGGAGCATGACCCACCGAGTACCTGGTGGGTCGATCGACAAAATGGTGTAAGGGTACTTCCAGTGTCAAGTCAACAAGCTCGGCAGCCAACCCTGTTGTCGCTGCCTCATAAGATAAGTCATGCCAATGTACTTCAGGGAAGTTGAAGTCCCCCATTATCAAGCATCTGTTCGCAGAGTGAGTGCGGATGAACTCAACGAAACTTCTAGAAGCCCTATCAGGGCTCCAACACAGCAGCATGATTTTAACTTGCCTTGATTAGGTACAGACTTCAACTGCAAGAGCTTCAACAGTTTTATCAGCTGAGTTAAAGATATGTGTTTTTGATATGTTTACACCACATCTGATATACAAAGCGACTCCACCTCCGCGGCGATCAGATGGGCGGTCATATCTCAGTATTGTGTAGTCCGAAATGTATAATTCACGGTCCATGACGTCAGAAGACAACCACGTTTCAGTGGACGCGAGCACATCATGATAAGAATGGTCTATTAAGGCCCCTACTTCACACATCTTGTTTCGCAGGCTACGCACATTACCGAGAACTATGTGAAAATGTTTGGTATGGAGAGCCCCGGGTCGTGTGCTACCAGAATGGGCTCTGGTAGGGCGGGCGTGGACCGTCGGCTCATCCCCTAATTTTCAGCCCTCCAATTCTTGGCCCTCCCCCACCATGTTTTGATAGATTTTTAGCTTCTAGTTTCAACTCACATGTAAACGAAGAGCATCAATCCTGTCCTATCCACAAGCCCATCGCTAGCTAAACGGCCAAACCCCGTTCATCTGCTTCTATTTTGAGCCCCCGATCTTACTTCAAATTGACATGTCTCAACGTAGATACATTGGTACAGATGGGTCAAGAGGCAGCACTTGCCCGAACATTAGAGACCCTTTCGATCGATATCTGCTCTCACTTTGTGGTCCCCTTCAGATGACGCTAGCAGTGCTTTCTCCTTGCGAATATCCGGTGACGAGGCAGCTTCGAGTACCGGCTGAGCCAGTGTTGGTATTTCCCTGAGTTCCCTGGCTGAAACTGCTCCCGTTGATTGGATCCCAATCAGTAGCCGGGTGTGTGCAGTCCGACTGGTTGGCTGGTTCAAAACATCGAAGTCACTTGGAACGAATAGGCGTCTGTTTATCAGCGATCTCTATGCCCCCGAAAACTGTAGCGCTGAGCCCTGAAATACGAGTTCTATCGTCAACTGAACGAGCTCCTTTGCTACACAAGAAGCGCGGACACTGTTATGCTGGCTGAAAATCAGAACGCTAAAGTTGGAACATTATCCACTGGTGAACTTTATCTGGGCGGCCAACGCGGTGTAGCTTCCGGTAATGATAACCATGAGCGGTTACTTCATTTGTGTGAAAATGCCCGCTTATTTCTTACGAGCACTAACTTCCAACGCAGCACCCGCGGAGACTGACTTGGCGCCCACCAGCCTCAAACGAGCTATGGAAGCAAATCGATCACATTGCAGGTACCGCTCGAGAGGCTGCATTCAGAACTGTCGCTCGATTTGGAGCACAAGTGTGGACACCGACCGTGCATTTGTATGTGCTGACATGCGGATGCGTTTTGGCGGACGCCCACGACGACGCTGTGAGCGCATTGACACCAGCTAACTGACAAAGTCACCTGCTCTGAATTCTTATCAAAGTACGTTGAGATGCCAGTTGAGTAAGCGCTCACTGGAGACAATTGAAGGTCACTGGTCACATGTTCATCAGAACTTACTAGCAGCAGGCAAATCCTCAAGTATAATAGCCAACATGGACATTGGGCCTCTTCGAGGTCTGGAACTTATCGATGCTCGCCGGCATATTCCGGCTGGAAGCGAGCACAGTGAAACTTGCAAAGAGCTCCGGGCAAAACTCCGTGCTAGCCTGAAGAGAGACCGCGAATCCTGGTGGCTTCTTCGTGCGTCAGAGATGGAAGTGGCCGCTGCCCTTGGCAACCAACGTAATTTATTCCGTCTGATACGGGAAACGGGCAGCAGGAGATCTGGTGTTGGTGAAACAATTTGTGATGAGAGTGTATAGCCTATCCACAATTTGTCAAAACGCTTGGAGCGTTGGGTTGAGCATTTTAAAAAGCAATTTAAGCGACCACAATTGTTCGATTCTTAGCCGGCCACTGATCGCCCTGCTCCGTGGGCTGTCCCTTTGGATCCACCCTCTCGCTCAGAAGTCGAACGTGAGATCGAACTGTTGAAGTTGAGCAAAGCCGCAGGACCAGATCCTCGTCATCCAGCCCTCTTCGAATTCGGGGGACCCACTCTTGTGGATGATTTACACGGATAACTAGTGAAACTGTGGGAGCAAGAAGCTGTCCCAACCGACTGGAGCCGCTCCGTTACTGTTCCCATCTTCAAAGGAGGCTGGCGTTCGGAATGCGGCAGCCGTAGAGGAATCAGTCTGATCTCCATCGCCACCAAATTACTCGCCTCCATAATCCTTCAGACTGACTGGCGTTGGTGAAAGCCAGATTCGTGAGAAGCACGTCGGGCTTCGTCGTGGTCGTGGCTGCATCGACCACTTCTTCACTTTGCATCAGTTGTTAGAGCGCCGTCACACATATTGGCAGCCCATCGTAGTCGTGTTCCTCAACATCAAAGCTGCCTTCGATTCGGTTGATCGAAGTGCCCTTTGGAATTGTCTACTCAGGAAATGTGTGCCCGAGAAATATGTAAACATTAGCTAAGCATTATATGCGTGTAGCTCAGGCAGAATGAGGGCTTACGGCAAGCTGTCGTCGCCTTTTAATATCTCCTACGATGTGAGCCAAGGATGCCCGCTGTCACCTTTCCTCTTCAACTTTGCTATTGACGAAGTCATGGAAATGGCGTACACAGCACACGACTTAGAAAATCTGCATCTGCTCTCAGGAGAACGAGTTATTGAGTTGGAGTATGCAGACTACATTGCCCTCATCTGTGACAGCTCACAGACGTGTCAAGCTGCACTGGACAGATTAGCACTGACTGTCAGCCGCTTCGGGCTTTGCATTGCACCATAGAAGTGCGAAGTGTTTCTCCAAGCTTTGCCTGGACCACCTCCTTCGCTGAATCTTGATGGCGATCAGCTAGAAGTCGTTCGGAAATTCAGCTACCTGGGAAGTTGTATCAGCGCTCTTGGGATTGAAGATGAGATCACGAATCGTATATCAAAAGCTCAAAGTGCTTTTGCTAGCCTTCGCCACCTATGGCGGCGGCGCGACATTACTCTAGCCCTGAAGGGTAGAGTGTACAATGCAGCGGTATGTTCGATCTTACTGTGCGGTTGCGAAACCTGGTCCATTAAATCAGCATACATAAAGATGCTAGTTACGTTCGACCATCGTTGCCTTCGCAGTTTGGCTCACATCTGGTGGGAACACCGCATGAGTAACGAGCGTGTTAGACGCCTTGTTTAAGGTACATAAAAAGGAACTGAACCGCTCAGCACCGTCATTTCACGCATCATGCTGCGATGGCTGGGCCACGTGTAGCGCATGCCTGCCCACCGACTTCCACGATATACGTTGTTTGCCTACTGGGAGTGTGGATGGAAGAAGAGGTGAGGTGGCCAAGCATTGACTTGGTTCAGAGGAATGGAAGCCTTCACTTCGGAGCTGGCCTCGGTTGGAGATTCACGGCTCCCTGGTGCAATTCTTGTTGCCACTCAGCTGGCTGATCTAGGTGTCAACCACATTTTGACTCTTCACTCTGCGAACAACTAAAAGGAGGCGACTTGTCCTGGGCTCCGTATGATGTGGTTTATTCGCCTCTTCTTCGGCGTCTTGACGGCCGCTAGATGCGTGAAGGATTTCCCGTCTTTTGTGCGACCCCAGTTAGAGTACTGTATCCAGGCCAGCCCGATATGTCTTGTGAGAGACAGCATGGAACTGGAGAGAGCTTTGCGAGTGGGTACAAGGCTACTGTAGGGTTTACGGGGACTCACATGCCCCAAACCTTCGTTTTGCCTGGGACTGTTCTCAATGCACTATCAGAAAACTCCTAGGCACATGATCTCCACTTACTGTGTTCTAACGAGAAGGTCTGTCTAGATTTGTCCTGGCTAGTTAGCCCCATAAAGCCGCCTAGTCTCTACGGTCATCCGGTGAAACTGCACAAACAGCGTTCTGATTGGGGTGGAAAGGAAACTCGTTTGCTGCGCCGAGTTATTGAACACTGGAAATCGATGCTGGAGAATGTCGTTAGGAAATCTGCGGTTGAGGGGGATTCGTGTGTCAGTTGGATACTTTTGGGTGCTAATGCCGAACCCTCGTTTTCTCCTAACCGACAGGTATCTTCAGCTTCTCATGTTCCTTTTTCCAGCTCAGCTCATGTCTTGGAATTCTCCTTATTTAGCTGACATACCTCTTCTTATTTTCTTAGCTTACCATTCACTCTAGCTTAAATGACGGAACCGGGCGTGCAGGAACTGCTAGACAGAAAATGTGGGCAGTAACTGGTTGGCCAGTAGGTGATCCGCTTTTTGTTTTAAGTTTATCAAAACCTCAAACCGACCCATTAATTATTAGTTCAAAGATACGCAGATGGAACAGTCACGGGATTATTCAATTGTTCCACTCCCAAATGGAATTGAGCACGCCCTCTGTATCTGCCCAGTTAGTTTATATCTTGAGGAACTCAGGTTTAATTTCGATGAAATTTGAGGCTTTCAAAAACCAGTCTACTGGTGTGGAAGAGATCAGATTGATATGGATACCGTCCGGTTTACTGACTGTACTCTAAGGACTGCAACTCCCACTTCTATGGGAGGAGTCAGAAGCAACCATGAACCATATGGATTAGGATAAGCGAATTCACATCCATTCTCTGTATATTAAAACCACAACTGAACCGAAGGAATTCTCTACTCAGCTTACTCCCATTCACTTGCATTCTGGTCGTCGCTCTGAGCTTCAGGTTACTTTTGCTTAACTCTAAGTCCGTTTATACCCATGAGATTCAGTTAGAGGTTGTGGCTTTTCAAACGTGTGTGTGTGTGTATATACCATTGTGTCTTTTCAATTATCTACGTATATGCATAATCCGTAAAGCAAACAGGGGCTGCGTATTGGTCTTGGATTAGCTGGGTTTTCATAATAAGCACCAATCGATCGGTTTGAGGTCACGGGTCACCTGGCTTTTCAGTTCTCTGTTGCACCGATTAGCTTAAGTTCATGTGCTCTATGAGTCAGAAAGCAGCTCCCTTGATATCCACAGGATCCCAACTCTTGGGTAAGCCCAGTGAATTCACTAGAAGCAGGTCCATAGATAAACTCCGATGAATATTGCCATTGCTATTACCGATTTGCAAACAGTCACCGGGTAACTGATAAACCGAGCATATTAACAAGTGGTTGGGTGGACTGGTGGTCTTGACTCAGTTCTTTCACCAGGGCTAGGTGAACGGGACTTACCTCTAGTTCCGATACTCGTCTCATGTGCTAATTTACATCGAAACTAATGCAAAGGAGAGTAAATTGCAAGGGACGGAGTAATTCCACACGGAGATATTAACACTGGGTATCTTGGTGCTCATTGTAACCAGGATGAAGCAAATATGATCTAACGTCGCTCTTTGGGGCGCAGAGATCACGCAACACTGTTACGCGAAACATTTCAACGGGGCATCGAGCAGCTCCGGATAAAAGAAGGCCATAGCGTAGCGGCTCCAGTCTTTTTGGTCACTCTTTTGCTCCCCTACTTTCTCCAGTAAGTTGTACTAATCATCCACAAGAGCAGGTCTAAGGGATTCGGTTGAGAATCACCTAATTAATTGTTACCTTCTTAGTTCTGCACAGCAAGGATTCCATAAGGGATTTTCATGTCTGACAAGTTTATTTATAGCCCGTGAAAGCTGGGCTGAGGCAGTAAACAACGGTCACGTTATCGACCTTCTTTTTGTTGATTTCTCCAATGCTTTTGATACTGTCTCACATCAACAAATCTCAGTGAAGTTGAGATCGGATGGGATATCTCTTAAATGGGTGTCTGCTTTCCTAGAGGGGAGAGAACAGTGTGTACGCGTGGGGCGTAGCCTTTCACTTAGACAAGCCATTCTCAGTGGCGTACCGCAAAGCTCGGTTCTAGGTCGATTGGTTTTCGCAATTTATGTCAATGACCTACGACAGGAGTTTGAAGCACCGTCGCTATTGTTTTCTGATGACCTCAAGCTCTGGAATATCGTAGATATCCCTGGTGGATCTGAGGCACTTCAGAGTGCCATGGATAGGCTCTGAGATTGGTCAATCTTAGGATTAATGTCTATAAATCAGGCGAAATGTTCTGTCCTCCGCATTGGAGGTGGTAGTCCCCCCACACGTTATGTAGTCGGTGGAAGTGAAATCCATGTTGTCATTCAGCAGGTTGATCTAGGTATCACCCACACTACATTGCTTCACTCTGGTTTCCATTGGAGGAAGGCTGCTTGTAGAGGGTTCCAAATGATGTGGTTTATTCGCCGCTCCTTCAGTTCCCTAACAGCCAATATCTTTGTGAAGCTGTTCTCGGCTTTTGTGCGACCTCACTTAGAGTACTGTATCCAGGCTTGTCCACCTTGTCTTGTAAGGGACAAAAGGGAACTGGAATGGGTTTTATGAGTGGGTACAGCGTTAGTGTAAGGATTACGGGGACAAACGTATCCCGAAGATTTGCTTGGCTTGAGTATGTATTGCACTACCACAGAATTAGAGGAGACTTGATCCTCACTTTCCGTATCTCAACAGGTAAGATCGGTCCAGACTTGTCCTGGCTATCTAGTCCCGCCAAGCTGTCTAGTCTCCGAGATCACCCGTTGAAGCCGCACAAACTTCGTTCTGACCGGTTAAGGACGGAAACTCACTTGTCACACCGAGTTATTGAACGCTGGAACTCGCTTCCGGAGCACCTTGTTAGGGAGTCTACGGTAAAGGGTTTCGAGCGTCAGTTGGATACTCTCGGTTGGCAGTACCAAACCTTCCGCTTCGCCTAACCAACTTGTATCTTTAACTTTTCCTTCGATTTTTTAAGTTTCTTCTCACACCTTGATATTACCATTATTTAGCCGACATTCCTCCTCTTGTTTTCTTAGCTTAGCCTTCACACTTTTACATCATATAAACCGGCCTGGCAGGGACTGCTGGGCAGGAAAATGGAGGCAATAATTGGTTGCACAGGATGTGGTTCGGTCTCAGTTTTAGGCTTTACAACATCCCAAGCAGACCTATCAATTCCCGATCCGACGATACGCAAATGAAGGAACGTTCATGGGATTATCCTAACATTCCGGTCCCACCTGGACTTGAACTTGTATTTGACGAAGGCTAAAGTAAGGGTTTATGTTTATGCGGCCTTATAGCATTACAAGAGCCTGATATCACGAACGATTTTTGTGCACAAAGGCGGATCCAATGGGACGGTCAAGGAAAGAAAGGCGACTAATGGTCAGTAATAAAGATGCTTACTATCACTTGTGCACTTGAGTATCGATACGTGAACACCGGCACCCACATGATTGGTTGACGATAACCTTGCTTTACTTACCTTATTTCATTGGTTTTTCTTTCCAGCTAATTTAGCCACAGCAAGGCAGGAAGCTTTTGGTAAATCGGTTCCATACTACGTCTGCGCGTTCTGTTCCGTTCATCGGCTAAGGGCCAGAGTTAACAGTATCTCTGGGTAATTCAACTGATTTTCAGAATGTACGACCCAACGCTTTAGGCGTTTTGACTAGCTGCACATTGGCTGTCCAATCTCGTCACGTATGGTCTGGCTAACACCAGGTCGCTTGCTGTTCTTTTCCAGTGTCAAAAAGCAGCAACTGTATCCATCTCCGATCCACGACGAGACCGCCAGGCTTTCCGGTCTCTCTTCAGGCCCAGCTTGTCAATTTGCTTTGCCGCATGAAGACATGTATGCTGCTAATAAGGCCTGGCCAGTATGCGACCAGCGATCTTCAACTGTGTTCATTGGGCGCTTACTTAGCTTGGAGGCCAGCGTGCTTTGATACGCATTTGGAGCATCTGGCTTCTCCAGTTTACCGGTGTCTATGCGCTGCTAGTATTGTCGCACGAGTCCGCGGAATCGCGCTATCTGATCACCGCATGGCAGTGCATTATTTGAGTCCACGCTGGTGCTTCAAACCGGGCGACAGTTTTAGACGCACTCTTCACGCAAGTGTAACAATCGCTCATCGTTTTCATTTAGGGAATCCACACCGTGTTGGCCACCAGCTAATCCATCTGGGCACAGTCTTCCAACTTGGGCGTTCAGATAACCAAGCAACCCTAGGATATCCGCACTTCTGCTGTGAAGGCGAAGCTCATTCACTTGTTTATAAATGTCAACTAGTTTGTGGGGAAGTAGGTAGCAAGGACAAACTGGCAACTCTTGACCTCGTGCGACTTCGAAGCTTAGAACGAACCAGCCTATCCAACGGGGCATATCCGGCTGCTGATTGGGACCCAAACGATAAAGGTAGCTTCAGACTCGTTACTCAGAACAATGCCCACACTGACTTAAATGGCATTTGCCAGTGTAACCTTTGATAAACTCCGACATCTCGAGCGCTGGAGTGATCTCGACCTCTCTAGTCTAAAAAGCTACAGTAGGAGCAGCGCTCCTATATGACTGCGAGAGCTGTCCCGTAGAGCGAGCGATGTCCAAAGGCATTTTGGTTTTGATTACCACTGCTTCCGGAGTATCGCTGGTGTACTTTGGCAGCATCGCATTAGCAATGATGACGTTTGATGTCTAATTTTCAAATCAAACAGTCTCCGCCCACCAATGAGCAGCATAATTTCCTTGCGTGCACTCCGGTGGCTCATGCAGGTTCTCCGTATTTCTACGCAACGTTTGCCCGCCACGTTTTGTTTTGGATGCGCCGGCCTTGGTTGGAAACAACGGAGAGGTGGCCAGTTTGTAACCTGGGTTCATGTGAAGCTGGCACTGCAGCTAGCCACGGTGGAGCGTTGCAGACTCCCAAGTTGGGCACCCAAGGACAATGAGCATACCTGGTTAGATACGCTAACTGACATGGCCCGAATCGTACCCAGTGACGAAAGTGTTTTGAGACGATTTTCCCTTGACTGCTATTTCTCCCCTCTATGTTCCGTTGCCGTTACCCAGTTGTTGTTGTACTTCGTCAACTAGTTATTGATGAACGTATATATATATATATATATATATATATATATATATATATATATATATATATATATATATATATATATATATATATATATATGACTGGGATTGGAACCTGCATCCTCTCCAGATACATGCAGTGAGGAAGAACCGCCAGCATCACATGAAGGGGCTAGCGCAGTGTACACAGGGCCGGGGTCTTGTAGGCGGGTTTCCGATGAGCGCCAGTCATCGATAGATAGGTTCTTTAATGTTCGGGAAGTGCCGCCGGTTGACTTGTTTATAACAAAGTGCAAATGTTGGGGCCTGCCACTCTTCCGGAGGATCGAGAGATCCGAATAAAATCAATGCACTGATGTCAGAATGGATGAACCGGTATGGACTGGTAGACAGGGCAGCAGTGTCACTTCGCAGCTGCATGGGAGCCAAAAATTGAAGACAAGCTACTATCAAAAGAATGCGGAGGTGGCTCGAATTAGGGATTGAACACGAGGTCAAAAGGGAAGTTGGAGCGGGACGAAAGGGGTGAAAAGTCCAAGAGATTGTATGGTCTGAGCAACAGCATCCTAGCCATTATCCACCCTTCAGAAGTTAGTTAGTTAGAACAACAGATGGCACTGAATACGTTGGGCACACACTATGGATGCCGGCTCTTCGCTTACCGACAAGGGCCTGGTTTTGTTTGTCAGATGTTGGTTAGTGCAGGGCACGTGGTAGACAAAAGTTAACTTGGCAGCGGGAAATGAATTCACTGACGACAAACTGGATGCCAATGGTCCGTCCCGACTTCCAGGCTGGAGTCCAGGTGACCCGCCTTGTGTGTGTCCTGTGATGTTACAGGATATGGCTCATGGTCGACACCAGTGGTGCATCAGCCGGCATCTCTTAGTTGGACTGCCTGTTTAAAATGTCAATGCTTTCAACCGAACATTTATTTTCAATAATTCTTCTTCAGGCTTGTACAGTTAAATGCAAAAAAACGACCAAAATATAGCCACAGCACAAGGACCGGTAAAGCAATCAGTTTACAGTCAGTGGTCACTGTCAATCACTGCCCCCTAAGACACAGTGGTAACACGTGCACAATACCTTGGTTTGGACGGAGCAGTTCGTCTGGGGCAAACCAAGCCCAGCGTGTGAGTGAATCTTTTCTGGACGCACAATTCCGACTCGTATAGTCTGATCGTTAAGCTTTCAGCTGATTCAAGTAAGCGTTTTCGAACGTACTTTGATCGACTTTCAAGAAGAATTATTGAAAAGATATGTTCGCTTGAAAGCATTGAGTTTTCATCTATCAGTGAGACTTTTTTACTACTGTTTACAATGTCTTGGGTTCTGAGTTAAGTGCGAGGTAATTGGTGATTATGACACGGGGCAGTGAAAACCGTAAGGAAGTTGTGTCGCAGATGCTGCCTTATCTTTACATTATAGCCGGATGTTTGTGATGGTATGTCATTAATAAGATGTGGGCGCCTTGACTCTGGATGTTTGATTAAATCATTAATGTTTTATGCTAGGCCTCCGATCCCTCCCACTTCGCTCTATCAGTCATCGTCGTTTTTATGGCCGCGAGGCATCAGTTCAAATGACTAATGTGCTGCTGATTATGACGATCCATCCTGCTCGACTCCGCAGATGGGGCGCTGTTGATTGTCCTTTGCGACGGTTAGATGGTCAAAAAAGCTGAAAATTACAGCAGGATGACAGTTGTTAGATACAAACATGTCGTATTTTCTCTTCAGTTTCGATAACAATAACCGATGAGAAACGATGTTAAAAAGCGGTTGTGACCAAACTAAGAAACAAGCTTGGGAATCAAAATGGATGAAACTGACTCACACATAAATTCACCCTGCCAAATGCACATTTGTCCTGTGTTGAAGATATATGCACTTGGCAGAATACCACAACACGGGGTGACAAGAACAAAAAGCGAGAAATAGGCAGTCAGTGAAAAGGTTTATTGGGTTTATGGGTTATGTGGGCATCGAGCTTCGCATCCACCCAGGCCGAGGAAGAGGGTTGATTTAGGGGACCCCACCCAGCCAATCTTATTGTAATTGTGGCACTCAGCCAATTATACTGTAATTGGTGTAGTGTTGAATATATATATATATATATATATATATATATATATATATATATATATATATATATATATAGTCGTCCGATTTGGAGCACGAGCGTGGATTCTGACCACGCACTTGTCTGTGCCGACCTCCTGGTTCGTTTCGGTGGACATCCGTAACGTTGATGTGAACGGATTGACACTAGCCAGCTGGCGAAGCCAGATGTTCTGAATGTGTACCAAGATGCGCTGACATCTGGGCTGAGTAAGCGCCCACTAAACACCGCTGAAGACCACTGGTCGCATATTCGTCAAGCGTTGTTGTTAGCAGGCATGTCTTCATGTGGCAAAACAAATTGCCAAACCGGACATTGGGTCTCTACACAGTCTATGGAACTTATGGATGCTCGCTGACGTTTTCCCGCTAGAAGCAAATACAATGAGGCTCGCAAAAATCTCAGGGCCAAACTACGTGCTAGCCTGAAGAAGGAACGCGAAACCTGGTGGTCTCATCGTGCCTCTGAGATGGAAACAGCCGCTGCTGTGGGTAATCATCGTAAGTTATTCCGTCTAATACGGGAAACAGGCAGCAGGAAACCTGGTGTTAGCGAGACCATACGCGACGGGAGTGGGCAGCCGATCCACAGCCTGTCAAAACGCTTGGAGCGTTGGGCTAAACACTTTGCAAGGCAATTTAACAAACCTGAGTTATCGCTTTCTTCTTCGGGCATTGAGCGCCCTTCTCCTTGGGCCGTCTCATCGGATCCGCCCTCACGCGCAGAGGTCGAACATGAGATCAGGCTGTTGAAATTGCATAAGGCAGCAGGGGCAGATAGAATTCCCCCAGCCCTCTTCAAATTCGGGGGACCTGTTCTAGTAGATGATCTACACGAGTTGCTAGTAAAACTTTTGGAGTAGGAGACAGTCCCGACAGACTGGAACCGCTCCAGCATTGTCCCAATTTTCAAGGGAAACTCCCATTTGGAATGCGGCAATCATAGAGGGATCAGTCTGATTCCGATTGCCTCTAAATTGCTTGTGTCTGTCATTCTCCACAGACTGACCGGCACTCGTGAAAGCCAGATTCGTGAAGAGCAAGCTGGATTTCGTCAAAGTCGCGGCTGCATCGACCACATCTTCACCTTGCGTCAAGTGTTGGAGCACCGTCATGTTTATTGGCGACCAACCGTTGTCGTGTTTCTTGACATAAAAGGTGCCTTCGATTCAGTCGATCGATGTGCCCTTTGGGACTGTCTGATGAGGAAAGGTGTGCCTGATAAATATGTAAACATTATCAAAGCGCTGTACGCACATAGTTCGGGCAGGGTGAGGGTTTATGGCAAACTCTCGCCACCCTTCAGTATCACCAGCGGTGTGAGACAAGGATGCCCGCTGTCACCTTTCCTCTTCAACTTCGCTATTGATGAAGTCATGGAAACAGCGTTCACTGGACACGACCTAGAAGGTGTGGAGCTACTTCCTGGTGAGCGACTTCTTGACTTGGAGTATGCAGACGATATTGCCCTAATCTGTGACAGCTCCCAAACATGCCAAACAGCACTGAACCGATTAGCACTGGCTGTCAGTCGTTTTGGGCTATGCTTTGCTCCATCGAAATGCAGAGTACTTCTCCAAGATTGGCAGGGACCCAACCCTGCGCTAACGCTTGGTGGTGATCTGCTAGAAGTAGTTCAGGAATTTAAGTAAGCTATATTAGCACCCGTGGGATTGAAGATGAGGTTACGAACCGTATAGCAAAAGCTCGAGGTGCTTTTGCCAATCTCCGCCACCTGTGGCGCAGACGCGACATTACTCTCGCCCTGAAAGGCAGAGTTTACAACGCAGCCGTCCGTTCAACTCTCCTATATGAATGTTCAACCTGGCCCATCAGGTAGACAGACATGAAGAGACTCGTCACATTCGATCACCGCTGCCTTCGCCGCTTAGCTCATGTCTAGTGGGCACACCGCTTGAGCAATAAGCGTGTTCGGCGTCGCGTATTTGGTGCAGGAAGAGCAAGTGAACCGCTCAGCACCATTATATCACTCACCAAGCTCCGATAGCTGGGCCACACGTTGCGCATGCCAGCACACCGACTCCCGTGACGTGCATTGTTTGCGCGTTGTGGGTGCGGTTGGAAGAGGAGGAGGGGAGGCCAAGTGATGACTTGGTCGAGAGAAGTGAAAACCCTCACTTCGAAGTTGGCGTCGGTTGGTGCATCGCGACTGCCTGGCTGGGGTCCTAAGGACGGTGAACACGTTTGGTTGGACACACTTGCTGATATGGCTCGGAGCCGGCATCAATGGCGTTTGTGTTGGGATTTTCTTTGTCCATCCCCCTCCTGTTTAGCATCCCCCTCCAATCACGATCTCACCTGTTAGGCATAACACGATTCTCTTTCGCGGCAGCCAGCTGTTAGCTCTCCAGAACGATGTCCATCCGTTACTGGGGACTCAGCGAGCGTGCCACCGTTTGTTTTCCTTTTCTTTTCTTTTGTATTGCGGCACAATAGCTGAGGTATTTTCCACTTCCAGCTAACGTGTAATTATTATATATATATATATATATATATATATATATATATATATATATATATATATATATATATATATAGGTATACCCCATCCCGCGCCTTTGGTCTTAAATACCGGACCCGCAAGACAGCGGAGTGATTCACGCAAATTACTGAGTACGAAGAACGTTGACAATCAGGTGGCTCATTGGCCTTTTTGTTCCATAGCAGTTCGCCCAGAAGTCGGTGGTCAAAAAGGTTGTTCATCTGCCCTCGGTTAATTCCGTACCTCTGGTTACAGTATTGAGTGGTCAGTGAGCCTATAGCCAGCCACAATGGCTTCGACACAACGCTGTACGAGTTCTTGTGGTATTTGATGGAGAACCATGTGACTGTCCCAGAACTTTCAACGATCTGATTGTCCGTGACTGCTTATTCATCTCGCTTGCAAAGCAAAGGTGTTTTATTCGTAGTTACCTCCACAAGGAAGGCATTCCCCAATCCGCAACCAGGGGACGCGCCCGGTAGCATACAGCTTCGCCAAGGGATGGAAAATTATACGTACCACTAGATCACTTTTCTGTGCTTAACGGCCGACAGATGGTCCAAGTTTTGAACTGGCTTCTCGTTATCGAATGTACTATACATGACAAGCAGGAGGGTTGAAGAGCTTACGATCCTCCCGTTTATTTGCACGCAACTGGAGGTAGGTGACATTTTCTTTCCCGTTATTCTTTACCTTCGTCATTAACATTACAGTGTGCGCACAGCATGAGTTGTGTGTTACTAAACCTGGCTATGCTAGCAAAGATTTTGCACCATCGTAAGAAGCAACCTATGTTTCTGCAACCATTACTATATCTGCCGTATTCAGTAAGGAAAATCATGAATACCATAGAATCAGAAATCCAGACACAAGAGGATTTTGTAATATGGTGCCATATATCACTGTTTCTATGGCATCATTCTACGTCCTTCGGAGGAAGCGATATTCGAGGAAGGTTTCTATGATAGCTGTTTGGAGGCAAACCTCACAGTAACGTAGATTGGTATCTTACCACGGTTGTACATTTTTCCTTCTTATAACATCCCAACTATTTTGCAATTGTTTGGCGCTGTTGGGGATTGGTAGGAGCCAAGTGTGTGTCAGGGTTGATAACGACGTGATACTAAGGGTAGTGAATATGGAAATTTTGTAGCAAGTTCAGGAAAGTAAAATGCCAAAGTGGGAGTCTAGTTCTATGCGCCCAAATTTAGTTCAGATTGGGGAACCCTTCGGGTACCTAACGGGTGTCCAACGGGTGCCTAACGGGCGTTGGTGCCGGCAGAGAAGTAAAGTATTTATTATGGCCACAGCTCATATAAATGTACATTCATCCAGATTGCATCCATCTTCCGATTGCATGCGACAATGGTTTAGTTAAATTTGGGCACCGCCATAGCATGATGTCCGCAGTACATTTCGCTTTACACTCTATGGAGACTGAAATATGACTTGGTTTTATGTCAAGTTTCGAAAGATAAACAAAACAAGAAGCTATGAGCAAACAATGGTTTTCGATTACTTCTTCATCAGGCTCATACAGTAATATACATTATGTTAACGTCTGCTGCAATCGTTAGTGTAACATAGCATAACAAATGGGCATTCGACTTGGTTTTAGTCTGACTCAGTATTCATCACGGTTTTAAAAATATACTTCAACATATCGAATTGCTTGCTCTCTACTCGAATTCATCCAATTGAAAACAAATTATAATTGGAGGCCACCGCATTCATTCCAAGATAGTAACTGGATTGGCTTCTACCAGATAGGTAAGCGATGTCTCTTCCCGATGGTCACCTGATGGCTGTCCTAAATGTAGCGCGGTGAGCTTTGTGGGTAGTCCGGTCACGTGAATGCTTCCAAGTTGAAATAGACCAATGGGATTGAAGTGGATTATATGCGATACAAAGGCATCAGCATCTACTGTACTTTGACCGTTTGCGACGCACTCAACATGATATGGTGATGAGTTTCACCAGAGCAAGTAACCTCTGTTTCTTGCAACACTTGCAGTTACTTATCCCTTAAACGTTTCAAAGTACCGTTTCGTTTCAAACCTCATGAGAACCTGCTTGGTACGCAAGTTCCTTTCCATCAAATGGCCATGATGCGAACTGTTGATAATGAGGAAGAACAAAAGCATTGATACGTTGGCGAAAAAATTATGACAGACCTGTGGCTTGGGTGCCAGCTTCGCTTAACACAATATTATGACCTAGGAGGGTTCTTACTAAAACGTAGTACCACTAAGCATGTAACGCACGCTTCCGAGACACGTAATCTCGGCAAGGAGAAGATAGCTGAACACCAGGAGTTTTAACAATCAATTGCGAAGGTACAAGATTCACGGAAACTCGCGTTGCCAGACCGGGGGCGTGCATCAGATGATTCTGTGGCTGGAGTGAGTGGCAACCAATCCGCGCACGGCTGAAGTAAACTGATCGAAGTCATTCGTGTACGTGACATTCCATCATCTCTTGAAATGTTTATACTCCTGGCACGAGACTGTCAACGAGTTTATGAGTACGCTGAAATCTACGAAGCGATGGTGCATCTAACGATTGTACAGAATCCTGGGGTAGCTTGCGTTTCCGGTTGAACCGAAGCTGATTCACCCTAAGGTTCATCCGCTGTTGTCTCAACACAACATGAGCGCATGTGGTCTGTCGCCGTACTATCCGACAATTTACATCGAGATCTGCTTGGGTATTGTCATCTTTCATTACAGTTGCGGGTTGCCAGCAGCGCTCATGGGGAAGTCGTGTGTATACATGATCACCCGGCTGCCAACTAGAGTCGTGGTCGTTTTGCGATTCGGCAGCCTTGTTTTGTTTCGTCTCCATTCATGCTCTGTGATTTGGAAACAGTAGATTCAGTCTGGTACAGAGTGTTCGGCCGAACAACATCTCCGCAGATGATTTACCAGCGGCTTCCTTTGGCGTTATCCTGTAAGCAAACAGCAAGCGATCTAACCTCGTCTGAACAGTTCCTAGTGCTTGTTTAGAAAGACCTCTTTTAATTGTCTGCACCGCCCTTTCCGCTAGCCCATTAGAAGCAAGGTGCTATGGAGCTGTAGGGAAGTGCTGGACACCATTGCTATTCATGAATATTTCAAATCCTTTGCTAGTGAAACATTCCCCTTGTCTGTACAGATTGTCTCTGGTATCCAAAATACGGCAAATGATGACCGCATTTTTACGGTAGTTGTCTCTGTAGTAAGGTGGAAAAAGGGAAAAACATGCATCTGTTACGAATGAGCGTCAATTAACAGCAGGAAATGTACACCATTAAGCGACCGAAAGTAGTCCACATGGAGGCGCGGCCATGGCTTTCTAGGCCAATGCCAATGATGTACCGGACCGGGAGGTTTAGTTGACTGATACTGCTAACACAAACCACAAGTTTTAGATAGTTCTCTATTTCTGAATCTAGGCCAGACCACCAGCAATAATCGCGCGCCAAGGCTTTCATTCGGACAACACCTGGATTTGTGTTGTAGAGTTGGTTTAGGATGAACGACCGTGTCTTTAGCAGTGGAATAAGTTGGGATCCCCAAAACAAGCATCCATCGTGAAGGCTCAAGTCATTTCTTCATTGTCCGTAAGGCTTAAGATCGACGGAAACTGTAGTAGACCAGCCGGTTTTGTAAATCGAACTAGAAGATAACGTTGGGTAACGATCGGTCCATTGACGTATGGTGTCACCTGTCATTGGAGTGATTTCGAGGTGTTGCGTTAGGTGTAATAGCTCTACTGGTTCCTCCAGTAGTTCGTCTGGAGGCGCATGTGGCAACCTGCTTAATGCATCTGTTGTATGGTTGTTCAACACAAGAATACAGGAGATTCGATATTTATATGCAATTGATGTTAATGTCCAGCGTTGAATGCTCGGTAAAAACATCTGCTCGACTCCCTTTGACTTGCTTAGAGAAGATATCAGAGGTTTGTGGTCAGTTTGTATTTCGAAATAGTTGGGCCAAGTGGACTGATGAAACTTCTTGACGCCAAATATAACTGACAGGGCTTCTTTATCCAACTGGGAAGAATTCTTTTCTGCGGGTTGTAAAGTTCGTGAGGTAAACGCGATCGGGCGAATGACACCATTCGAAGTTGGTGGCATAGAACTGCTCCGACTCTCTATGGAGAGGCGTCACACGGTAAGATTAACGACTTTTCCTTATCATAATGGACGAAAACAGGTGCGGAAGCAAGACCCTTATTTGCACAAGTAAAAATAGACTGATGTTCGCTTTTCCACATCCACGCCATGTTTTTGTGTAGCAGTTTGTTCAATGGAGCAAGAATGGTTGAGGCATCTGGTAGGAAACGACGATGGTGCGATAACATTCCTAGAAATGATTGTAGTTCATCATTATTCTTGCGCTGGGGTGCCTGCACAATAGGCGCTAATTTATCTTGCAGGACATGCAAACCGGTTTTGTCCAGTTTGTAACCAAGATAACAAACAGAATCGAATAACAACTCATATTTGTACTCTTTAATTTCAACCCACACTCTCCCAGACGCTCGAGAACAGTTCGCTTAGATTATCAGCGTCACTGCGGCCAGTATGCGTCCAAGTATGCACAGGTGAACGGTATATCTCTAACTATATTATCCCTGATCCATGGGAAAATGCTGGGTGTTGACTTTATTCCAAACGGGAGACGTGTGTACTGAAATTGTCCCAGGTGGGTAGTTATTGTGGTCAGTTCCTGTGACTCATCATCAAGTTCGACCCGAGAGTGTGCGTGACTGAGATCCAGCTTGGAAAACTTTTGGCCGCCGAGTAAAGTCGCGCACAAGTCTTCAATAAGTGATAGAGGATATTTTTCCACTTTCGTTGCTTGGCTGTCAATTTGTAGTCTCCGCAAATACGGACGGAGTCGTCAGGTTTGAGTACAGGTACCATCGGAGTGCCCCAATCTGAAGATTGCATCGGAGCTATGACTCCTGATTGCATTCGTTGTATCTCTCCCTCAACTTTAGGGCATATGGCAGAAGGTAATGATCTAGCTTTGCAAAATTTTGGCTCGACACCCTCTCGGAGCTTGATAGAAGCCTTGAAATGACGCATTTTTCCCACTTTGTGTTCAAACAACGATGGGAACTGGCACAACAATCCATTCAAACTGCCATCTTCAACAGTGAGTTGGTTGAGTTGTATGTTCTCGGGAAAGAACTGTATCCAGTCTTGACCCATGGGATTCGGTTTGCTTCCAGGTACAACGATTAAGGGTAGGGTGAATACTCTCTCCCCGTGGCTGGCTTTAACGAAACATCTGCCCAACACCTGAATTGGATCACATGTGTACGTCTGTAATCTCGAGTTGTACGGTTGCAAAGGTGGTAGCGTTTTCACTGAACCGCGGTTTACAATGGTGAGCGCCGCCCCAGTATCTAGCTCCATGTCTATCGGTTCATCCTCTATCATTAAGGGTATTGTGTAAGGAAGACAGTTTTTGAGTGTCACACTGTTCAAGTACACGGAGTTATGCTCACTATTCAAATTTTCTAGGACCTCATCTTCCCGTAGCTCTATCTTGCTTTGACAATTTGACGAGGCGATGTTCGTGAGGCGGGAATTTTCAGCCTACAGGCACGTGCTAGATAGCCTATCTCGCCGCATTTGTGACAGCCAATTTCTTTGTGCCGGCAATCGGAAGCGTGAGAGTGCCGCAAACTGCAACGATAACACGAATTGTTTTTGATGTTCACTGGTGTCTGGTTTGCGGACAGAGTGCACAGCATCAACTACCGGACGACCGGTGAACTGGCATAATTGATGTGTAACATTCTCTGGCTGCCAAATGATGAGACAAACGTTTTCCCACTTGGCGGCCGACTCATCCAAAGAAAACAACTTCTCTCTGGCACTTTCATCCGATAGTCCCGTAATCAATCATTGAATTTTCATTTGCAATTCAATTTTTTCAGGCGGAATATCATTATACGTACACTCAGAAATAGATTGATGTTTACGTGCAATAAAATCATGGACACTTTTGTTTGGCTTCTGGATTAGTTTTGAAAAGCAGTATCTAATGGTGTATACCTTTTGTTTCAACTCCCATAACGTGGTCTAAGTATTCAAAGCAAAACTGAGGGTGGCTTAGTTTTCCAGTTGTAGGGTATTCTAGTGCCGTTGAGCTTCATCGCCAAGCCCTTGCCTGTATAGTGTGAGTTTGTGAGCATCAGAAAGGCGAACGGTCGGATTCAGTACAGGAAGTAATTCCACATAGTTAGCAAATGATTCCTCCATGTTATCCAGTTCGATAAAGTCGGTTTCTCCCCAGCAGATGATCAAAGGATAGGAGGTGTATTCAACATTGGACGCGTCATTTTCGTCGCCACTAAAACCTAGTACCACTAAGCATGTAGCGCCCGCCTCCGAGACACATAATCTCAGCAAGCAGAAGACATCTGAACACCAGGAGTGTTATCACTCAATTGTGAAGGTACAAGATTCACGGAAACGCGCATTGCGCGATCGGGGGCGTGTGTCAGATGAATTTCTGGCTGGTATGAGTAACAACTCATCCGAGCGCAACTGAAGTAAACAGATCAAAGTTATTCGCGTACTTGACAATTACGATCCGAGGAATTTCCATCGTTCACGCTTGTGTTTTGAAAACAACAGGTTATCAGGACAGTCACCAAGTGGTTAGTCAAATCGCCACTATCTCTAAACTGCTCACATGAATCATAATTCGGTTACATTCTGGTTCTGGTGAGCAGACAATCTGTGAAGTCCAGACCAGCTTTCACACATGTAGGTAAAGAATTAAACGCAGAGTCGCAATTTGCAAAGAGTTGGAAAAACGGTGCTTATTCTGACACCGCAATACAGTCCTCTGCCCTTGCTCTATCATGTTGGATTCTGTTTTTGCTTTGGAAATGCTGTCTTATACGTATTGTATTGCTGTGAATTGTGCACCAATGGTTTGCTTTTGGTGCATTTTGCTATCTGTGGGAAGTTGATGGATATTCTCCGGCTACTGTCGGAGATCTCACTGATTGGTTCAACTGCCGTCTTGGATTTGTTCTACAGTAATCTAAACGGCGTGTGGCAAACCCCAGCGTTTGGATTCAGCATACAAATGTAGACGTTGCAACAGACGACTTCCCCAGATCTGACAGTCACAATGGCACCTACTGGTTGCACACGGAAAGCTAAACCCAAAGCTTTCGAAATTAACGTTAGTTTTGTCGTAGACAGCTGTGTAAAACTTGTGCGCTTTGGAAATAGAATGCAGAAACTGCCGACAATACTACCATTCTCGATGTGCTGACCTTAGCCACAGCCAGATAAATTAGCTTAATAGTACGACTGATTCTCTGGTCCTGCACTGGGTGAACCTTCCTTCCACTCTTCAGATGTTTAACTGTGTTGGCGCAGAAGTACGATAGGCTGACAAAGATTGTAGAGCAGGCAGCAGACGTGAAAGCTATCGCACATGAACCAGACAAATAGTTCCTCGAACTCGATGCTCAACATCAAGTTCTAATTCAGCACAGTGTAAGAGTAAGGATCCAGAGTTAGCCACCCCGACAGTAGCGTCTGCTCATAAAAATGCGTTCACCACACATTCCTCAACAGAATCACCCGCCACACTAAAAACTGTTATAGGGTCCGCAATCTACGCATCCGTTGTTGCTACTCATATCACGGAGGCACCTCCCATTGCAACCCCGCAAGCTGCCAAACGAGTTATTACTACGAATATCACCAAGGGACTCAAGATCCCATCATTTGTCCAACCGAAGAAAGCAGCCATGAGTCCCTCCAACATGAATCACTACAATAATTCTCTAACTGTTATATGCTCTAATGTGACTGAATCACGGGCGAACTCCATAAAAGATAAGATACTAGACGACAAAAAAACTAGGACTCCCTGTGTCAACTAATAGGGGTTCAAGCTAAACCAGTCAGTATGATGCATCTCGTTTGTCACCCAAACTCCGTACACTAGCGTGAACTGCGGTTACTCCGGGTAACATTTCAGTCAGGTAATGATGCAATGGCAGTTCTGTTGTCAGCCACTCGCCTCCGTACCACCACATGCACTGTTCTAATATTTCCAGATGTTCCTTGGGACGAACGCCAGAAAGGCAAACAAAATCCGGATTACTTCCGTAAACAACAAGACGCAAAATTTATCCTTGTTCACGGTGTCCCCGAGCTTCGTACATTAAGCGAGCTAGAGGCCCAAGCGCATGCCTATGATGAATGGCGTTTTATTCGTGAAATACTCTCACTCGAAAATGTTATCGCTAATTCGAGTAGCGGAAATGTTCGCATATTAATAGTATAAATGCATTGCTTGGGATTTTGGTAAGACACCGTTTAATTTGGTTTCGTAGCCCCTGGCTAATAAGTTATAACATAAAGGGCACATGGGGTAACACATCGTCAACTCGTTTTTCAAATATTGGAGTGCAGTACCTTCAGTACAGGTAGTTGTTTCTCTAGACCTTTCGACATGTCGCGGTTAGTGATTGAAATACTAGGAGATGTACCGCATGAAACCGGTGGTGCTTGCGCTAGCAAAGCTCCGCTACGCTCTTCAGTTTCCGATCCAATTGGGGGCGATGTTAATTTTAAAGGACGGCTCTTTTTGGAAGCAACTGTAACCTAACTGTCGCTAGTACCGGCTTGCTGTTTTTCTGCGCACTCCGTCGGGAGATTAGCACTAGCCTTAGGTGTACGTACTCCGATCGTAATGGCAACCTCATTACGCAAAGGTGAGCTACTTGTGGCATTGGAACAACAGTTGATGTTCTGGACTCTAGGTGTTGTTTTGCTTACGGAGTTACTAGCCGTTCTCCTCAGGATAGAAGTAGCACTTATGGGGAGGCCTGGATTGCACAGTCCGCTACGCTTGCCACAACCGTGGTGATTATCGTGGTCACCATTTCCTCAAACTTGGCTAGGAGCTGGTTACACTTCTGAGACAATAGGAGCACGCTTTTTATCAATTGTATCGATGTGAATTCCACTCAGAACCATGGAGAGTCTGGTTTGTTTAATAATGTGGCCTGACTAGATTTAACTCGGGGACATTTCGTATAGAAAATCATACAACAGTTAAGGCATGGATTGCCCCCCTTAACAGGTTTCGAAGATAATCCACCCAGGTTTTTAGACTCTGGCCCACTAGGCACCGCGCTTAGTAAGCAAATGTTACGAAGCATTTGAATGACTCACCCACTATGGTAATAGGTTGTTCTGTTACTGCCCTTGATGGCAAAGTCACCGTGTTTACGTCGCACTAATGTGCTTGCAGACTGTCCTTTCTGGCGTGCCAGTCGAATGTGTAAGCGTCAACTTGGGGCAGGTTACAGCGTGCCTGCTCGATTGACAGTTTGGTCCCGTGGTTGAGGATTACTCAATGGCCTTTCGAGTTCCATCTGTACGGCAATGAGATGCGTGACAAACCAATTGCGGTGCAACCAAGCCTGACAATAAGAGAGTGCACAAAATTTGTTTACTTGTAGTACTAAGCAGAAACATTACAAATATTATAAGAGGTCGTTTCTGGGAAGAGTGGAAACAGGGAAGAGAAGAAAGATGCTTCTGCATATTACTAGCAACCCTGCCTTGGGTTGCATTGATGGGACCATGATGGGTCTACACACAACATCCCCAATAGGAAAACTTCCGGTTACCTGGACTGAGGAGCCGTTAGGAACCGCCACTTCACCGCTTCGCTTAGCCAATTCCATAGAAATCATGCTCGGTTTCAGTTTTCGTCGCTAACATATGTTGCCAGTGCCCACCCAACCGTCGCTACCGACCCATGGTCCTCTGATAGTATACATACTTCCTGTGGCATGTTCACCGCTCGCCTGGGGTTCATTCGAGGCACCAACGGATATTTAGAAAATCAGAGTCCAAATGCGCTAACCACGCGCTTGTTTCTTGACCTTCCTACCTGATGTTTCGTGATTGTGCCCCGCCATGGACTGGACCATAGGCTTTATCTTTCGGTCAGAGATTCGTGATATGGTTAGCAATTGAAGGGGATGATAAATCGCAACACACGACTCCTCAATGTGCCATTTCAGATAAAGCCGACGTGACAAGTGCTACTAAGGCAGCGGAGTTGACCCCCAGCATGCAATCCTACTCAACAAACGCTGAATACAAGATACTAGGCGTGCATAAATAAGGTTGTCTCTTATCTCAAGGGTTTGATTCACTGACGTCTAAATCTATAAGGCGGTCACTGTTTCCTTTCCGCTGTTGCCATATGATTGGCCTCCATTTGAGCTCTGGTATCAGTATGCACGATGGATATATTACCATTTCAAGTTACAGGATACCTTCCCTCTCCCGGCTAATCCCATCTGATCTTTAATCACCTCACCAAACCAACGAACTCGGACATTTCCCAGTGCATCCCAGTTGGTCTGACGGTTTTTAATGCGAACACAAGCTCTGACAAGCTGGCCAGAGTAGTAGAGCACATCTTTTCGATAGGCTGCTTTACGCACACATGCATTGAGTGCGTTAAGGGGCCCGCCACCGATGCATGTCGACTGTTCGATTCGTCTACCGACGAGCATCCGAGTTCAGTTAGTTCAGCACCGCGTTCTAATCCGGAGGTCAGATGCTCCGGTACACGGAGATTCATGACAAAAAGAAAATTTCACCCAATCTCGGCTGCTTTGACGATGTGCACTGGCTCAGGCAATCTGTCTGCGATCGAACAGCGGCCTCCTCCTTACCATATTATCCGACAAGATCAAGCGTGCGTACCTAACAGGTTGCTGGTAATGCAAACATAACCGGGTTCAGTCGGAGTATGGCGACAAAATCAACATGGTCACTCCTACCATCGGTTTTCCATCATAGGCTTGGATTTAATCCAACTGACGTATGAAACAGTACACACGAGCCCTTGCGTCGAACAGTGGTTGCCTTTGAGGAGTGTTGGTAGGTGGTTGCTCCTCAGACAGATAGCCTGAGTGCACTCAGGCTGACAAATGAACCGAAGCAAACTAAGTGCAGCTACGTAGTGTGGAAGCGTTTCACGAATCTTTGACCGTGGGAACATCAGATTCATGTCGATGGAAATCAGAGAGGGACGGTAATCTTCAAGAGGAAGACGTGGGCTTCCAGCTAGATTAGTTTTGGGTATTTGTCGTTAGAATGAGCTAGATGACTAGGGTTTTACTTGGCAACCCCTCCACATAGGCGAAGGGGTTTATTTTGGTCAGCCTTCAGTTGAACTGAAACGCCAAGGTGCTCGAAGTTTATTATTTTGTGTAGTGTAACTGCTGGTCTGGGAAACCCATGACCATCCGGATACTGCAATGCTAGTTGGTGTACCTCGTCCAAGAATAATCTCTTATTCGCTCCAGCCTCCCTGTTTGGGGTCTTGGAATCCTCTCCTTGGAGACGCTCATATGCTCAATACAACGCTGTGCAGCCGTGAAAGCGCTCATTGGAGACATGTCTACTGTGTAGTCCTGAATGAGCAGTAATTCAAAATACCCTGCTTCTGGTACGACTGTTGGGAAACTGCTCGTCTCATCGGCTTATCTTGATCTTTGGAGCCAATTTCTTCCAGGTGGATGGCCATGAATGCTCCCTCATGTGACACCAAGTCCTACTTAGCATAGGTTAATCTCCCTGAGCTCTGATTCCAACACTACCTCGGCATGTCTTCGAACGACCGAGAAGAACTGCTTTTGCACTACCTCGGTTTGCATTGTATGTGTTGCATGTCTATGTATTGTGGCCTACTCTCATGACATAGACCCAGTAAGTAAGTATGTTCTAATACAATAGCCTCCGACACGTATCCGGTGACACAATTGCAATAGCTCTGACTGTCTGCGGGATATACTCCAAACTAGCAGGCTTCGACGGTATATCGATTCCACCATTCCTGCTCGCTCATAAACCTGTTCCGCTCACGAACGGGACAAAGAACAGGGTAGTCAATGGATGATACCTGTTATGAAGCCGAACACTTGGGTCCCAATAGTTGAAGTTATAGAGCGCACTCTGCTCTGTGGTTGTTGACCCTGGATCCCAAGTCTCAAGACTGCCTTTATGTGGCGAAGGACAGAAACTGCCGTACGCTGTTGCCACATTCCTGATAAGCTCCTACTGTCAAGACATGTACGATGGCACCTTCGACGCTCTTGTCATGTGAACTGCATATGAGGGTTGCAAATGTACGTAGGCGTTATCATACCAAGTTTGGCATGTTGAAACCTAGCTAGAATAATGCAAAGGATAGTGAAAGATGAAGTATTTATATTTCTGAACAACCATAACATCATCAGCAATTCGCAACATGGCTTCATGCAAGCTCGATCCTGCGCAACATGCCAGACTGACTTTTTAAACCACACGACGGCTGCCGTTGACTTCGGAAACAGTGTCGTAATCCTGTTCCTGGATATGCAAAAAGCCTTTGATAGAGTGCCTCACAGAAGGTTACTAAACAAACTGAAGGCTATAGGCATTGGAGAACCGATGTTTTCTTGGCTGTCTTCATATCTAATTGGTAGACAGAAGGTGGTGCGCATAGGTGACCATTTCTCTAAACCGAAAGCAATCACTAGTGGAGTGATTCAAGGGAGTGTTTTTGGTCCTCTTCTTTTTCTAATTGATTTTAACGATATATTCCAGAGAATTAGAAATGGTGTTACATTTATCTTTGCTGATGACATTAAAGTTGTCTACTCACAACCAGGTGCAAATACTCAGGAAGCCGAGCGTCATTCAGGATGACCTATCTGCCCTTGACTCCTGGTGCCAACTGTGGCAGATGCCATTTACCATGGACAGGTGTAATATTTTGTCGTACAAATGCCAAGTACCGCCAGACAATTTATTAATACAAGGCGCATATATCTCGCGACGCAGGGCAATTCGCGACTTGGGCGTGCAATATTCAGTCACATATAATTTTTCTGAACACTGTGACTTTCAAGGTTCGAAAGCCATGAAGACCATTGGTTACATCTGCCATCATTTTTATCTCATGGAATCTAGCATATCGTTTTACAAAACATAGGTATTGAGATGTATGGTATACTGCGCAGTGGTCCAGTCTACTCTGTGGGAATCCAACAGCATGTTCTTGCGAGGATCCAGAGACGCTTCACGAGAAAGCTTTGTGGATATTCCTTAAAGTTGACATTCAGAGAACGATGTGATAAACTTGGATTTGACCCAGTTTGGCTTCGGATAATGAAGCTGAACCTTCGCTTTCTTTAGAGAATTATAACTTGTCAAATTCGCAGTCTTGAAACGGTGTTCACATATCTTTAAACAGCAGATATCCAATACGTAACAAAGAGTTAAAGGTCATAATTCCAAAATTTACTATGAGAATCAGAGAACGTTTCTTTCTAACCCAATACTCAAAGATTTGGAACAAACTTCCAAGTGATATCAGAACATGCTATACAGTTTGAAATTTTAAGCTTGCGATTAGTATGCATTGAACCGTCCGAAACGTTATTAATATGTTCGGGACATCACAGACCCAGATAACGCATTCGGAAACGGTATCCATGGTGCCTGAATAAATTTTCGAAACACACACACACCATTTCGGACAACAGCCCCTTTCGTTACATTTTTTCGTGACCCAAACAAAAGTCAGGTGATTGGGAAGAATACTGGTTCGATGGCAGGAAAAAAATGGCAGAACGACTCTGATTACTCTATGTTACCTAACTTGCCATTGCGCCCATGTTTATTTCTGAAAATGTATTAATGCAATGTCATGGAAAGGCGGTACCAATGTTTGATCTGTTCCTTTTAGGGGACAGATTCTCGCATCGCCTAGGAAAATACAATTTATTTATTTATAAATAAATAAAATCGCTAATGTTTATTGGACTCAAAAATATCCACCGATGTGAGTGAGGCCTTACCTTATCCAACATGCTGAAATAATATTGAGGTAACACAAGACTGTACTAATTCTGTACTGAGACGGTTTAGAACAAGGTTTCTCATGTGGACGAAAAGCTATACCCACCAAAGGCACCCACGGGTACCACGGCACTGTAATTCATTCTATTCTGGCGCAGTGCAACATTTATGAAGGTGTATAGGAAAACAGTTTGTACTTCAGCATGCATCTTAGGCGACAGCAAATGCCAAGACAAACTTCCACATAGGCGCTGAGTGATGTGGATGTGGATGACATATGCAGCGGGCGAACTTACATGTGCTGTACCTCTCCGTTTCAAACGAAACGAACCTGAGTGAATCGAAGTGGGTTTTCATCTACTTGACATTTATCTCAAACAGACATGTCAAATTTGACTACACGCAGCGCAAATGTTTGCGGCACCTCTACCTGTCCAAGACGGCAGCCACTGCGACTGCCTCTACGATGCATTCATCTGCTATAGGTGATTCCGTTGGCAAGAAGATTAAGGTACCCTACCGCGTCATTTGAACACCCGATTGGTTTAAACAAATGTCCCACTTTCTTTTGAATGAGCGCCTAAGGAAAGATGCTTTCGCGAGAGCAGAACGACGACAAAATGTACGCTTGTAGTCTTGACTGGTTCTCCTAGGTGAGCAATTTGACTGCAATAAAATTGCTCAGCTCGGAGAATCAATCAATTTAGTCACAAACCCTATCATCGGGTATTAAGATTCATTACAAAATTTACGCATTCTTATGCGGTGTACACTGCATCTAGAACCTTTTAAATTCAGCCTGGTGAATGTGAAGCCTCGCCTCGCTTTCCTAACCCAATAGAAATGCATCGTGACTTCCAGACCGGCTCTGTGCTGGTCCGAAGCACATTTTCACCTTTTAACAATAATCTCGTGAGTGTGAGCAAATCAAAGTAATCTTGTTTGCTGATAAATTCAGAGTTTGGTATAACATCTAAACAACTGGTGAGCAGGCCACTGTAGCGACACTTCGATAGGGTTCATAGACTCTCCCGTGGGAATATAATCCAATGCAACTTGGCCAATTGCGAATTGTTGAACGTTCGCTACCGGTGCATTATAGAGTAACTGTTCGGAGGGCTCCGTTGCAATATGCCCCCCCCCATGAAACTGATCTCGTTGCACGCCTACAGGAAGAACTCGGCTGCGCAAGACAGGCCGGAAAAGCAGCAAGTAGAGTTGGTTAATAATTGGACCGCTTATGGAGGGGTTCTGGGAGATACTACTCAACCAACTTTCCGCAAAAAGGTACTACGCTTGCTTAAGGTCGCATGTGGAATACCCCATCCACGATTGACAGCTCTGGCGAAAGCGCAAACTTCGAAGGGCACCTTAATGTGCTGAGCGCTTAATCCCTCTTCCTTTCCGAGTTGGACTGAAGGTCCCCGGAGTTTTCAACACATGATGTTGCCGTTTGCGGAGTCGTCTTGTAATAATGTTAGATACTCAGTGACACCAAACACTCATGCCACCAACTGTGGAAGCGCAGCGACAAAACTAGCTTTCGAGGACACCAGCTGAGGTTGGCCACACAGTGCAGTTTTTTGGGATGCCGCCAGAATCTATATATTTCCACGTGTGCCAATGGTTAATCGCTATTCTTACCTCCATACTTTGTCCTCTCAATATCTGAATCAGTAAAATAACTTAGTTGCCGAATCTCTCAGCGACGAAAATGCGACTCTGGTACCTCCAGTCGCATCTGTCATCACCGAAATTATTTCAATCATTGACTACAAAATCGGAGTTATTAAACCTTTGTTTAACTTGCATCAGCCGTCTCATACCCCTTGTTCCGATGGTATCTCTTCAACTTTAATCAAGCGTAGTGGTGATGATATACCAGTACTATTACTGAATATTTTCACTTCTCCTTACAGGCAGACCAGGATCCGAAAAGATGGAAGGAATCTGTTGTCATACCGCGATATAATGCTGGGCCTAAAACAGAGATTCGTAATTTTCACCCCACTAGTCACACCCCCATCTAATCACGATTGATGAAGAGTATTCTAAAGGAACAGCTCACTTCTTTTCTCTTATCGCACAGTCTTCGTTCACCCTCGCAGCATGGTATTTTAATTTCTCGTTCGTACATAACATGCCAGCTTGATTTCTTAACTAAGCGCAGCGGAGCGAATGACTAGTCTTCAACGCATTCTCTTATACCTTGACATGCAGCAAGCGTTCGATCTAGTCTCTCACAAAGTTATTAGCGAAACGGACTAGTTTTGGTAGATCAGAGCCGCTTCTTTCTTGGTTTAAATCCTACCTTACTGGACGTTTCCAGACAGTCAACATAAATGGGTTCATGTCTACACTCCAGCAAGCTGTTAGTGGCTTCGTTCAAGGCACGTTTCAGGTCCTCTGCTTTTCTTATTGTAGATAAACTATCTTATACCTGCGTTACGTTTCGGAAGCTCATAGTTGTTTGTAGATGATTTGAAGGTAGTATATTCCTTCCACTCATTCAATATAAAACTGAAATAGCAGATAGTAAATGCGATCTACAAGTCATAGAGCGCTGGGCTGCGAAGTGACAGATGCATTTCTCCACATCAAAAGGAAATATCATTAGTTCTGATTGTCATATTGAGGCAGGATTTTTTCTACTTCATGGCGATCCCATTCCAGTGTGCTCTTCTGTCAAAGATTTAGGACTGAGGTATTCCAGCTCCTTACATTTCATCGAACATGCGAAGCATATTGTTTCTAAGGCAATGCGAATATCGGGACATATTAGTCAGTTATTAACGTTGAAAGAGACAAGTCTCCTAGCATCTAAAATTAATGTAAGACCCTTGTTAGAATACTACAGCATTACCTTCAGCAATCTAAGTACATGTGACCTGAAGGCCATAGAAAATGTTCAACGCGCCTTCAGCAATCGCATCTTTGGTTACTCTACACTTTTTCCTTGTAATAGATGTAGCGAATTAAAACTAGAATCTCTACGGCTGCGTAGATTACATTTAAAGCTTGTTTTCCTTCACGATATTGTGTGGCGTATCGTGCCTAGTGAACACCGCTCCATGCAATTTCGGTTGGAAACCAGATATGAAATACGCGATGGCGATTAGATGATTGTAGTACCTTCACTCAAGACAACAGTCAGACAGAACTTTTGTAAGATTCAGCCTAATATGGAATAAGCTACCTAGTTGTTTTGGATGTACAAAATACTTGAGTGCATTCAGCAAAATGATTGGGATTTTCCTGAGATTAGCAAATGTGTAACAGATCTTACGTTTGCAAATGAACTAAGATAGATGGTTTCAAGAAGGCCGGATGTTATTTGAAACAGAAAAACCATGACAGGCATTTGTTGAAGACGATTAGTCTATCACTGCGTTTTACTCCTAATTTCATTTGAATCCTTCTGTATTTTAACTTTTTATCCTCATCTGCACATCACTTATTTCTTTTTCTTAGCTCCACTGAGCGACAAGTAACGGATATTTTCTTTGCGATCGATTGTCTGAAGTTAATGGACTGATCATCAGTAAATTTCGATGGTTTCAATTGTTCGTCTTTGTGGATAAAGCAATCACAACTGCAGAGTCGTTCTCAACTGTATTTGGATTATCTTTACTGCGCTTCTTCTTTGTAAAATCCTGGACACTATGCAACAATTCTTTCTCTCAATATGTATATATTATCGTCGTTGTTCACCAAGACTTTCCATGTATTTGTGCTTAGCCTATCTGCAAAAGGTAATTCTTAGTACATTTTAATTTTCAATTCCTCATAATTTATATTCGTCATTAGTTTGTTGTTGGCCACGAGTGGGCTGATCGCTTAAGGCGACGTATTACAGCTTTCAAGCTAAAATAGCTTATAACCATGAATGTTATACTGCCGTTGACTAACTGGCATATAACAAAAAGTGGCATACTTGGATGACCCGTATGATAGAACGTGCAAAGTCTTTATCACCCACAATGTATGCATAAAACACCGCTTACAAAAAATATTTGTTAAACAGTGATGGCTTACATGAAATTCTGTCACATCGACATACAGCCAGTGACAGCATGGAAGTGCGGGTGAAACCCATCGAAGGAATACCCCGCATGGAAGCAGGTCCCCCGGGGACAGTTTCATGGTTTGTCAAATTACGTTCCTTGAACTTTCGGCTGAATCTGTGTTTGTTATGATGCCCATTTTCGTAATCACTTCAAACTGCCAATCACTTCAAAAATCCGCTTTGGATTCATTATGCAATACCTGCACAAGTAACTATTTTATGCGATCTCGTTGTACAGCTGAACTGTGCCTTGCATCATCGAGGAATAAACCGGTTATTTGTTTGTTTATTGATAACAACAAAAGTTTTATGATTTCATAATATTTTGATATCACACACCTCAGAATACATATCCCACTCATGCATGTGCATGGTCATTCCACCACCATCCAGTGACAGCTTCTCGCACAATCGGGACATATACGCATTATTATCCCGCCCTGCTTACATAGTTTAAGTTTTTGGGGTGCCGCACATCGTAACCAAACTGTATGTATAAACGAAATTTGCGAAGAGTCTACTGATGTGCCATATTGTTCAACACCATTACTTTTTGTCGTTACTCCATTCAGCTACGGGACTTGTTAGACTTTTCCTATTTTGCTCCTCAAGAAACTTCTTATATCACTGTCCTATTCATGTGCGGAATTCTCGTTAAGGGTGGGTGCGCTGACTTCATGCTAATCACGGCTGCTGCTTGCACGCAAAAGATAAGTGAGCGAGTGGACTTGCAAACGCCACTGTACAGATTACTGATGGCACCTCTGTAGATGGAGGTGTTACAAGTTATTCACCGTCCCTGGGGCAGAATAACTCAAAAAAGAAGCCCGTTTCCCTCTTTCACGATTGCATCGCGCTAAAACCAGTATACAGCGATTTGTATCGATACCAAATCTGCAACCAATCGCCTGACGCAACGGAAAGTTTTGCATTTGTTTGCTACTTGTATTGGCCTTTACCCTACTCCGGTTTTGCAACTGCTGTTCTGACTGCAGTTTCCGAGATGGCATTGTCTCATTTGGGCTAGCGCGCACAGACTATGGCAATCCACATGAAAACAACTCTTCTCTTCTTTGTACACTCTCACTCACGAAATCGTATCGAATCTGTGAATTCACCGTTTGTGGCGCGGCTCATTGGAATTAGTCAGGGCTGGACGAGGTAGAGTGTTTGAATGATTCATTTCGGGTACATCGGCAGTTAAATTAACGTGATTAATGCTGATATCTCCAACACGGATTGCATATATCCACAGGTTGGTGTTAACTTGTGGTTGAGTCGAAGCGAATATGGCCTCAAAATCTTACAGCCTTCTGGCAAGGAATGGGGAATTGTTGTAGCATACAAGTTGGAGTTAGATGAATATGGAGTGAAATCCGTGCCATTCTTCATGACCTCTAAACTTCAGACTCAGAAATGGAGTTTTGCAAAGAGGGATTCATTCAGGACCTACAGATCCGGAAAGTGCTACCCAACCCACGGACATCAATCGCTTATTCTCACATTCCTGACGAGTACAAGCATTCAACATGGCTACGACACATTCACAAACACAAGCTACATAGCTACATTCTTACACAACCATAGTTACACACACCCATACACACATTCACTATCACGCCAAACATGTATTTTTGTACATTTGTGATCACACTATGTCAGCTTAACGTGATCACGCCTGTCAAGGTAGGTCTCGTGTTGTCGATAATAAGAATTTAGTCATTAATTTATTTGTGTATAATACATAAGTTCCTCTAAATTGTGCTTTTGGTTTAGGTCATCGGATACACGCATTTTTACAAGAGTAGGATACTACAATCAGGCGTGTCAAAGACTCGACATTAGCAGTGGCTTACTAATCATGTTGGTTGATCAAAGTTGAGTTCCTGGAAACGCATAAGTCTGTTACTCCATAACGGCTTGCTATCTGGTGGGGACATACAAAGCCGCTGTTAAATCTCCTCCATCACTACTTGGTTCTAAGATACAGATGACAACTACTGCTCTGCTTACAGCCTTCCTCTGCTGGCGGAAATTGGACGATGGGACGGAACAAAAAGAGCAAAACGTAAGCATAAATTACGAGGAATCTACTTTCGGCAATCCCGTGATATTTACCGAGTGTGTAACACCAGTTCAAATGTCACTACTACCTGCGAATTGTAATGTGGCTATCGAAATTTCGCCGCTTCCAACGAAGTTGGATTCAAATCAATTACCCTCGATAGATAACGAAACTATAAACCTAGTACCTATCAAGTATTATCCGTTGGCCCACTATACTCCATGTTCATTTTCCTAAGTAGCTGCCTTCATCCAATGGAGAAAATTGGAATGTGACTGAGA
Source organism: Dicrocoelium dendriticum (assembly GCA_944474145.2). Taxonomy (NCBI): domain Eukaryota; kingdom Metazoa; phylum Platyhelminthes; class Trematoda; order Plagiorchiida; family Dicrocoeliidae; genus Dicrocoelium; species Dicrocoelium dendriticum. The sequence goes on from OX104059.1 coordinate 11,184,342, forward strand.
TGTCATTAGAAACTGCTGCCCCTCCAATCAATCGAATGAGGTCACTGGGTGTTTCCAGGTAAATAGCACCCATTACCCTATTATCCTAGTCCTATTCTTGTATCTTTATCTTGATGTTATTTGGTTCAACATACGATTTCATTGGCTGTATTTTGAGCGGTGTGAGAGATAAGCCTTACTTTGCTACAACAACTAAGATAGACCAATTCACACGCGAGGTCATTCCGTACGTGAAGATGCCTACACATATCAGATTGTTGTTCAACACGTTGTCTTATCAGCTAGTGAGCGGAAAGATCGGAACAATTTGTGTTCCTCTGCCGCTAAGTCTTATCGAAGAACTTTGCAGATTCAATATGGAGGTGTTGATAAACCACGTTTACAGAATAGTTACAAATTACCTAGCCTTCGGACATATTACTACGTACGATAACGAACACTCTTGGGAGTCAAGTTGACTGAAGGGCCCGTGTAAACAATGTAATTACAGTTTACAAATGCATCACTTTTGGTGGGGTCAATTTGAAACACTTTCTGTGAGTGGATTACGTTTCGCAATCTCACCACCTTAATATTGTTGATCTTTATGGGGCAGTAAGTGGCCGGTTAGCCTGGATTATTGGTCGTACCGACAGGAAAGAAGGGAAGAGTCAAACGTAAACCAATAAACTAATGCAAATCATAAATGATAAGGTACGTTGTGATTATTTCCCCGATTATTTCTCCGACACAATCGAAGCTGGCTCTTTTCTGCATACCTCTATGTGAACATTATGGTGGGTCTAACAAAACTTTTTCATTTTATGACTGTTTTCAACAGTTTGTGGTTCCCATTCTGGCCATCTTACAGGACTTGTTAAGCGTTAGCTTTTTTATCCGTAAAACACCATTGTTCCATTGAATACCCGGCGACCGTCTGAAAAGCGTTTCAACGAGATTCATTTCCCTTGATAGCATCATCAGACGGTCGAGTGTCCGAGTTCCGTCCGACACCGGAGTAAAATCTGTCTGTCAGCATTCTCACCGTCCCATTTCACACTAATTTCGAACGAAAATAGGACCCCGACCGTCCAATGGGGTTTAGGGGGAAATGAATGCTTTTAACTTCTTTAAAGTTGCAAGCTGTACTCGAAAAAGTTTAGTTACAACGCCAATTGTATTACTTTATCGTCAGCATTTTTATTAAAAGACACAGCAGAATATACACTTTATGCCTGTATAAATCAATTTCATGGGTTATTCCAACGGATTCCGTGGGTTAGTTAGGGGACGAATACCATTAAAACGATCACAAAAATACAGCAATTACTAAGAAAGGTGATACGGAACCAATGCTAGTATACGGGTAGGTTGTCAATTTACTTCTGAATGTCCGAGTTCCGTCCGAAATTTGGCCTGTCATAGCATTTGTCGGACGGAACTCGAAAGATCCTCGGATTGAAAGCGGACAGAAAGGGGTCACTTGTCGGACACTCGTGCTATCAGGGTCGTACTCTCAACAAGCGTTCGTACCGACTGTGCACTCCTCGCTTTTATGATAGGGCTCAATGCGTCTTGGTGTATGGTCAAAGCATGTGGTTAGTACAAATATTTGCGTAAAAGCGTAAACTGATGTGTATGGGGTGTTTAAACATTTTGCATAATGGTATGATTTTGACTTTTATTTTTAACTATTTTTGCTATATATTTAATTTGATTCATAGTGAGATCGCGACTAAACGCATAAACATACCATGTATTTAGTTCATGTATGTAACATATCGGTTTTGACGTCACCATGTGAAAAGGAAGGAAATTAGTACATTTGCGAAAACAGCAATTGTGAAGCATTAGATGCTGACCTCAATGTCCCCACAAGTAATTCGTATCGACTTGTCAATAACATTGGGCAATGCTGCTCCTTATTCAGCAGTTATCAAGTGGTATGCGGAATGTAACATGGTATTTCAAGTCAGGTCAACAATGCGCTGTATGCATCGATGTAGAGTGAATATTAAGCCACAAGACAATACGGATAAAATTCATAACAAGTATAATAAACCAATATGGTGCACCAGCATTTTGAATAAGTGACAGAGCTGATATTATCGAATCAGTTTGCTAGTCAGTTCCTATTAGAGGAAGTTTTGATCCGACAAAAAGTGGTACAGTAGGGCACAAGCGATGCACTGTAAGCCCGTGTGTGAGCATAAGTAGCTTTGTATGTTTGTCTGATCGAGAAAATCGAGCCACTTTCCGCCAATGCACTATGGAGGATGTGACTGGCATCAGTGAGAATGCTATACCTCAGCCTTATTCTAGAATGGAATGTGATTAAATACAATAATCTCAGTAAACTGCAATATTGAAATGTCGCCATATCGAAAAAGATGCTTCCATGACCTGTTGATCACTTTGAAATGCTCGTTTAAAAGTCTGAGAAAGATCACAGGTAAGCAACATGCCCAGTGTGGTGATACACAAGTAGTGCAAACCGTACGATCAAATGACGATATTGCGTTACGTATCGTCTCTTGACCTCGGGCATCCGGTCGCTAACTGGCTCATATGGAGGAAACTAGGGAAGCCAAGGTAGAGAAAGACAGCATATTGGATCCCATTCAAAGTACCATGCGTGAACTTCATTTGGACCTTGACTAGCTAGAAGTATATAGCTTGCCATTACTAACCATTAAGTAAGCAGCGAAGCAAATAATGGGGTCACCTTTGCACGTCGGAGAAGTCAGATCAACACCTTTTCCAACTGTCGTCAGCGCGTCGGCACACAACCTGGTAGACCAGCAACCACTAGGTCAGTTGTCCTTACGTTGTCCCAGCGGGATACTCACCTCCGGCCAACACTAAATGACGGTTCCACATAAACCATTATTCCATCGTAATTACAAAACGGACTATTAATCGCAAAGGAAAACAGATGAACAATGAACAATGGTTTAACACCGGATAAAAGCAAGTGCTAGACACGTCCCGTAGAATGGTTGCGGCGAATATGAGGAAATCAAAATATATCTGAGTCATCTACTGAACGTCTGTCGAGATGAATACTTCGATAAATTACATTAGTGTGAAATTTAAAAAAAAATATTGAGCGTAAACGTTCAGAAAGACACTGGGGGTGCAATGATCGTTGAGGTAAGGAGTGAGAAAAGTAAAATATGGTCGCTCACTTATGTCCATTTGATACATAGATCCTGTAGAAAAGCATGCTTGGCTTAATCTATAATAAAGCAGTTTAGGTAACAAAATGCTGGGAGCTAAGAGCAATAGCTATTCGTATTTTGCAAAAGTCCAATGTAGAAGAGGATACCACTGAGTCCGGGAGTACGTTCCAGGGTTGGAAAACCCGAAGGGAAAAGTAATTCCATCGACACTCTAGACGGCTATATTGTTCCTACAATTTTAAGCAGTTACCCCTGAGCTGCTTGTCGTGGTTAAGTTTCAGCAAATACGTGGTTGGGGTTACTCAGTATCTGATACGCTAATATGAGATCACTGCGCAGCCTTCGATAGCCTCTGCTGAAAATTCCCAGCAACTACAGTCCATTTCCGACGTTGAGTTTGGGGGGCGACAAATCACGTCTAGTAGACATGTGTCCTTGTTTCGCAATCATAGGCGGCACCAAAGCGAATCAAGAGCGCGGATTTCCGAATGATCGATGAGTTCACTTCGGAGGTTTTTATTATAATAGAGAATCACACCAGCACACTCCTTCCAGTTCTATCGTTCCGAAGCAGCGACATACTGGGTAAACTGATCCCAGAATTGGTTATCTCAGGGTTTAACCACGTCTCTGTAATCATTACGAGGTCCCCCGGTGGTGAGTTGTCGAGTTCTCTAAGTTCCGCCAACTAGCTTCAAAGGCCTTGGGCGTTTGTGTGCATGCAAGATAGAGCTTTTGCGGTTAGGAATGCGTTGATGGATGTCAGCTTTGTGTTCGTTTATAAGAATGCCGTTAGGTGGCCGGCCATTATCGTTTTTTGGTTTATGCATTTCAGTCAAGTTGCATGGCAATGTTGAGCGTTCCTGAACAGATGTTTCACTCTTCCTGTGCTCTGTCCTCTTGTGTGCCGTTGGCGCTGTTGTGTCGGTCTCTCCGCAGCAGTGTGCAGATAAAGAATTTGCAGCTTTTGCAAGTGCAATTGAATTGCTTCCGACTTTTGGCCGTTCGCCTGCTGCCATTAGTCGTATCTCTGTTGGGTACTGTAGCGCCCAAAAAGATAACTCTTATCTTTCATGTACAATTTACTTGTTGACCGATTGTACATTACTCTTGCTTGTTTTAATCGTCCTTACAACCGGCTCGTCACACAACTGCCTTGTAAGTTCCCGCGCCCACGTGTACGCTCTCGCTTAGCTTCATCCGTCCGCTTCTTATTGTAGCCCATCGAATACAATCCGCTGTGTCCGACTCCCATTGCCTTCTGATATCCGCGCTTACTTGCGCGCACCGTCTCGGACTAGTATTAACTAGTCCTACAAATTGGTGACCCCGATTCGCACGCGCGAATTCAACTGTTTTTCTCGTTTGTATTTTTTGATGAGTTCGTTCCTTTTTCTTGATTATATACCTGTACTCAATTGTTACTTGCGCAATTTTGGTACTTTGATCGTGCTTTTGTTCATCCTTTATCTTTTCGACTCACATTTCGAGAGCGGCATCTGAGTCGTTGCACAGCGTAACCATGCTTACTTTAACTGTTCCAAGTTTCATGGAACACAGCCCAGAGGTTTGATTTAAGATATTCGAGATCGAACTAGAAAATAAGGGCATTACGGCGGATCGTCCGAGGTACAATCAGCTCGTCCCACGCCTTCCTCCGTCGGTTGTGACGCTGATTGAGGACATTTTACTCTGCCCATTGAATGAGGCAAAGTATGAAACGATGAAGCAAGCGATTTTAAATGAGTTACGGCCCAGCGCACGCACTCGCTTTGAGCAGCTCAATGATCTCAAGCTTGGAGATCGCAAGCCCTCGGCATTGATCCGCGAACTTCAACGCATCGCCGGTCCCTTATTCTTTAGCGGAGAAGGGATAAAGGAGCTGTGGTTTGCACGTCTCCCAGAGCCATTGCCGGTAATGCTGTCCATGTTTATAGATACACCCCTGAAAGCATTAGCTACTAAGACAGACGCTGCGTTTGAACGTCTTCCGCAGCAGACGACCAGTAGCTCCAGTGAGGTATTCTCACCGATGAAAACCGAATCCCATGTTTGCTCCCAGTCGTTAGTCCCATCTGACTCTAAAGATGAGGAAATTGCGCTACTTCGCAGCAAGATGGCAACAATGAAGGCTTCGAGGCAGCGGGTGCCACGGTCAATTGCTGACCACGTTTTGGCTACCGTTCATTGCGGCTCGTCTGTGCCTGCACCAAGCACGTCACGTTCGGCACGAAAGCGCAACATTTTTCCTACAAGTTCTCAGTCAGCTAATGTCAAACACGTCGAAGAAGTATGTTGGTATCACCACCAATACGGTGGAAGAGCTAGACGTTGTCGGTCTCCTTGCATCAGGCACGACCCAGCTGCTTTAGGGAAATGGAATAGCCCGCATACTAGCACGATCAACGTATCCGTCAATAACCAAGCCAACCCACTGTTTTACGTTAAGGCTCGACGTTCTTCCATCACATTCCTCATCGATACGGGAGCGGAAGTCAGCGTCATCCCAGCATCCGCTAACGACAAGCACTCAGAGCCTACGTACAATTCGCGTGCGGCCAACGGTTCTCCGATAGCTTCATTCGGTCAGCGCATGATGAACCTGGACCTCAGTCTTCGCCAAGACTTTCAGTGGGTCTTCATGGATGCGTCTGTACCCTTCGCAATTATCGGTATCGACTTCCTCCGACATTTTGGGTTGCTTGTTGATGCTGGTCGCCACAGACTTTTAGACGACCGTACTAAACTAGGGGTTGAAGGCGTCCTTACGGACGCCCCGATAATCAGTCCCGTTTTTCGAATCGCCGATGTACCATCAGGTTATGCGAACCTACTGTCTGAGTACCCGCGACTGGTACTTCCAGCTGCAGAGCTTCCGCCAGTCACGACAGATGTCGTTCATTACATAGTCACGCGTGGTCAGCCAGTTAACGCACGACCAAGACGGCTTGCTACAGACAAACTACGGGCAGCACGAGCCGAATTTGACCACATGCTTCAACTCGGTATCATCAGACCGTCCAACAGCCCATGGGCGTCGCCTCTGCACATGGTCCCGAAGAAGATCATGGGGGACTGGCGTCCTTGCGGCGACTACCGAACTTTGAATACAGTTACCACGCCTGATCGCTATCCGATCCCACACATAGTGGATCTCACCGCCAGTTTGGCGCGCAAAAGTGTCTTCAGCAAAATCGACTTGGTACGCGCATACAACCAAATTCCGGTAGCCGAAGCGGACATCGCTAAAACTGCCGTGACGACTCCATTTGGTTTGTTCGAGTTTCTGCGCATGCCATTTGGCCTAAAGAATGCCGCACAAACTTTTCAGCGCTTCGTCGACCAAGTTTGTCGTGGTTTAGACTTCGCTTATGCGTATCTCGATGACATTTTAATCGCAAGCTCTTCACGAGAAGAGCCGTCGCCACGTATGAACACTTTTTGATCGGTTATCTCAACACGGGATGACGATCATCGTAGAAAAGTGTTCGTCTGGTGTCGATTCAGTCAGTTTCCTCGGCCATCGTATCTCCTCTGCAGGCGTCGTGCCACTGCAGGATAAAATTCAAGTCATCAGCGACTACCCGAGCCTCATTCTTTCAAAAAACTCAGGCGTTTTGATGGGCTTGTCAACTTTTACCGACGATTTATACCCAACTGCGCCTCTCTGATGCAACCCCTCACGGACCTTCTCCGAGGGAAAGGCAAGAAATTCGAACTTCCTGCCTCGGCACGCGCTGCTTTTGAGTCGCTGAAAGAGGCTATCGTCAACATAGTTTCTATAGCGCATCACGATCCGGTCGCCCCACTGTCCCTCAGTACTGACGCCTCGGACGTGGCAGTCGGCGCTGTTTTGCGGCAACGAGTAGCCGACATGTGGCAGCCCTTAGCGTTTTTCTCCAAACGCCTACAACCTACCGAACCTCGCTACAGCACGTTCGGTAGAGAACTACTAGCCGTATATCTAGCGATACGTCACTTTCGACACGTCCTAGAAGGCCGCTGCTTTGCCATCTTCACCGATCACAAACCCCAGACTTACGTGCTCTGCTTGACTACCGACCGACACTTTCCTAGAGAGTCGCGCCACCTTGACTATGTCGCCCAGTTTACGACCGATATACGGCATGTCTGAGGTGTGCACAACGTCGTCGCCGATGCACTTTCTCGCATCCAAGCTATTTCCGCTGACGCCGGCACTGCTATCAACTTGGCAGCCATGGCCACAGCACAACTCAACGATCCTGAGGTTGATCTACTACGCAGGTCTCTCTCATTGGACATACGATCCGTTCCGCTAAAACCATCAGACGGCACTGTACTCTGCGATTTATCTCTGGGCACGCCGCGCCCAATCGTCCCACGCGAGTTTCGGCAGACTGTGTTCGCCACGTTACACGGCTTGTCTCATCCAGGCGTTCGTGCATCGGTTAAACTCGTAGCCGCACGATTCGTTTGGCGCAATGTTAATCGGGACGTCCGTACCTGAGCAGCTGCTTGCCATCTGGGTCAACGCGCGAAGGTGCACAAGCACACGAGAAGCCCATTAGGCACATTTCCGATGCCAGACGCACGTTTTCATCACGTGAACTTCCGTCTCGTAGGTCCTCTGCCGCCTTCCAAAGGCTCTGTGTATCTACTGACCTGTGTCGATCGATTCACTAGGTGGCCTGAGGCCGTCCCCATCCCAAATTGCTCCTCGGAAACCGTAGCGAAAGCTTTTCTGCAGCGCTGGGTAGCACAATACGGCTGTCATGCCATCGTGACCACCGATCGAGGGTCACATTTCTCGTCGACATTTGCCATGTTGCTTAAGGATTTAGGCTGTCGCCACGTCCAGACGACAGCGTATCACCCGACCGCTAACGGCATGGTGGAGAGTTTCGCCGCCAGTTGAAGGCAGTGCTACTTGCGCACGCAGATCCTTCATGGTCTGAAACGCTTCCCCTCGTTCTCCTAGGCTTAAGAAACACGGTTAAAACCGACTCCGACGCCACACTAGCACAGCTAGTCTACGGTCGCACGCTGCGGTTGCCCGGACAGCTGGCAACACCAGCCCCATGTATTTCCCCTTTTGACTACGGAAGTTACACTGACCGATTGGCTCACCAGATGCGTGAGCTACGTCCTCCCGCTCCTCGATCGCAGAAGACACCATGTACGTATCCGAGAAGCTGTCTACATGTTCACACGTCCTTCTTCGCGCAGACGGTGTTCGGCAGCCTCTTCAGTCGCCGTACATAGGACTTTCGAGGTGCTACACCGTGCGAGTAAGGCGTACACTATTGACCGCTGTGGTCGACGCGAAGTCGTCACCATCGACCGTCTAAAACCAGCCTTTATAGAAGAAAGCACCTTGCCCACTTCGTCTAGTGGTGCTTCGTGCGACGTCACAACTCACCGAACCAGCTTTCAGCATTCTAGTGCAGTTCAACCAGACCACGAGCTCGGTCTACAGGCTTCAGCCGTCCCGACAGCTCTCGAATATAGTCCGTCGCCTCCCACGACCAAGCGCCGTGGTCGGGAGATGCGTAAGCCCGTTCGTTTCACCGACTATGTACAGTGTAAATACTTTTAACTTTGTAGATATTGTATATATTTGCCCCAATTTTGGTCGATTAACGTTTTGAAAACAAACAAAAATATCAAAACCTCCGAAAAACCTTGTTCAAAAAAAATATTCAAAAACCAAAAAATATAAACACGCAGATCATTCGTTTGTTCTTTTTGCGTTTTCTGCGCGTGTTTTTCTATTTTCTCACCTCTACATGCCCCAACCCTCTCCTTCGATTGACTGGCCCACACGAGGAATGTTTTCGAGAACCCTGACGCAAACACTGGTCGTTTCTCCGCTGGACGAGTGTCGCTTTTTCGCGGGACGAAGGTCGCTTCTCCGTGGGACCATGGTCGTTTCTTCGTGGGTCTACGGTCGTTTTGGCGCGGGACGGGGTGCGGCGGGGGGAGAGACCACGCACAAGCGCACCGTTTGACAGCAGCGGAGGTTGAGGTCCTGTCGGCCTTTTTCTGGACTAGCCAGTTTTTTTGTAGTCCGACAAGCCCGCTCCAACGGCTCGCCGAAATGAACCCTGCCCTGCAATCAATAAATAACAAATCACAAACGGCACAGCGGACTCCGACTTCCGGCGAATCCCCATTTACACGGACGCACGCCCATTTTTACTCGGCACGATTTCGCCTTACGAACCTCGGTTCAACAGTCCTTTACGATTTCCAAAGCTTTCTATGTTCCGCCTTCTAGGGGGGGGAGCTCTGTAGCGCCCTAAAAGACAACTGCTATCTTTCATGTACAATTTGCTTGTTGACCGATTGTACATTACTCTTGCTTGTTTTAATCGTCCTTACAACCGGCTCGTCACACAACTGCCTTGTAAGTTCCCGCGCCCACGTGTACGCTCTCGCTTAGCTTCATCCGTCCGCTTCTTATTGTAGCCCATCGAATACAATCCGCTGTGTCCGACTCCCATTGCCTTCTGATATCCGCGCTTACTTTCGCGCACCGTCTCGGACTAGTATTAACTAGTCCTACACTACCTACCTCAAAACTTTAACCAGTTATCCAACAGAACTTGCGTCATTCCCACGGAGTGTAGTATTACTTTCATTAGCCTTGGACCGCAGCCCTTGTAGTTAGGTGATAACGGAACTCTTGTCAAGGATTTGGCAATAAAATTGTCAAAAGAGAGTGCTTCGCGGATGTAGCACCACTGCTCTCGGTCATGTGTTTGCTCATAGTGATCAGAAGAATGCAGAAGCTCGGGAACACCATGAACAAATACTGTTTTCTTGCTATCCTTATTAGCAATGCCGCTTTGCTCAACTGCTTCTTTTGGGTGATCTTTCCAAGGTAGATCAGGTAATATGCACACTCCGCTCGGTGAGTTGCGAAGACAAACGGTTGAATGCAGGACAGCCTCTTTCTCATCTGCTGAGTTTAGTGTTATTCGAAGGACTCGTGGTTCACCAGAGTGCACTGAGGTCGGGTGACGCGCTACGCGTTGCAGCATTTCAGGCTCAACCCGAAAACCAATTGCATCACAGATGGAACCGCACTGGTTGCGATCGTCTTGCAACTTGCTTTTTATGGTGCCAGATTTGGATTCGGGTACGTTGGTTCAGATGAGAGTTAAAGTGGAGCGGTTATGTCTAGTGATTGTTAGCTTTAAAACTGTTGCTGGTAATTTGGACTTTTTAAAAGGCATCACTGGATGTGACGGTGAAAGCTGCTTTGCGCCACGCGTGCTCGGTACAGATGATAAACCTATGTGTCTCGCTTCCGTTGTGTTCGTCGAGGCAATCGATACATACGTTACCTGCTTGTTATCTGCACCGGCTTGCCTTCGGCTCTGAGCTGTCGGTGTCATGGTTGAATATCCAGGTGAAGCGTCTATGGTTGGAGAAGTGGAAGCAGGCAAGTTTGAGGCTTTCCCACTTATGGGAGTGAGGTGACCCAGTGGATTTCGAGGCACAGACGCTGCGGTGCGGTTGGAGCGTCTAGCTCTCTTCTTCGGCTTAGATTCGGAGCATACTTTGGCTGGGTGAGGTACTACCGTGGCCATATTTACCTTCGTAGGATCGATCTTAGTATTTACAAAATGCTCGACTATCTCGGTCATCCTATCGCACTTTTTCATGAACACAGATATACTGTTGACAAGTGGAATGAATTGACATGTTGGACAAAACCAAATTGTGTCAGCAACTTTGTTTGTCTGTCTCACTTCTTGGACGGATTTGCATATACATTGCGGACAGTACGATCTAATGCAGCTAGAGCAGGTAACACTGATCTTAAGGACTTTACTGCATTTGTATGCGCAATATAGGCGACGTTGAACCATTGGAATGCTAGTCGTCCTCTGATTGTTTACAGCAAGGCCTATCTAAGCGCTCAGCTTGATGGGTGTTCTTTGCGCCAGGGGTGACGCACGAATAGGTCAGAACACGCATACAAATTGAGAGTTGTTCAACTGCACCAAGATCAGGTGGTAGAGGCAGGTGGAGGTCATAATCCGCAGACTGTCGGGTTCAGCGATCAATCGACTCGCAGTTGAACACACACACTCACACAAAGCGGCAGTGTGTGTTAATCGGCCTGCCTTAAGCGACGATGCAGGTGGAGCGTTGATAAGCGTCAATAGAACTGCTCACTTGATGAGGGAGCAAAAAGGCTGTAGCTTTGTTATACTGCAACTTGCAGGGATGGTTGCCGTGTAGTTTGGGAGCCCTCAGTTTCTTCTTCCGGGTGAGACCAAAGTCTTTTCCGAAAGACCGGTTTTATATAGTTAGACAAGTGGAATTCGGCAAAGAATATACCGAAAAGTGGGAACTGGAGCAAGAGTATAATCCACACAGGTTAGATCCAAGAGTTGGGAAGCACTGCGTAGAGCTCGTGGAGCTGGTTCGAACGAGCGCACGCACAATATTGTGTGGGGAGAATTAGCGTGACCACAGAGGGCAAAGCGAGGTTCGAGTTAAAGTGCGGCCGCACGGGAACTTGACTGTGAATGACGTTGATTTAAGATATCCTCCTGGAGATCCAAATGACCACAACATATGCCTACATAAACGACGGTAGTAGGTGAGATTGGGCGTCACAACACAAACACGCACTTGTTTTCCGTGGTCGGAACACACGTTCACCGATAATTCCAACTCTCCTCTGGTAGAACGGTGGGGTGTAGTCCATTTGCCGTCTTACTAGAGATGGTTGCGGTGCAGGGTTTGCCGCATTACATCTCAATTCGTTGGGTTAGTTGGGCTTGCACACAGTTCGGACCGGGGCAGCCGGACAGAGGCGTGACCCATCGGCATGGGATATAGACTTTGATATTATCGGTCGTCTATGCGTACGCTGATTTGACAGCGGAGATAGTGTGACCCAATTACCTTTTATCTGTCAGTTGGTTGCCGAAATGGTGACGGAACAATCACGCTGTCGTAATTAAATTCCGGAACTGCTGCGCAAATGCGAACAGTAGATGAACGCGTTGAATCGAGTGACGCTTATTGCACGGTTTAGTCCTGAGGCATTTGTCCAGGAGGTGATAAAAGCAGCCGTTCGATCTAACTCAGGGATGTCCAAATGTGGCCCGAGTTCACATTTCAAATGGCCCGCGGCCCCATCATGCGATATTAAATGCAAACTTGATCCTTTTTCGTACATGTGTAATTTTTGTCATTATAGTAATGTCAGACTGAATATGGCCTTACATCTTTTTAGCTCACAAAATGTGGCCGTCCTTGCAAAAAGTTTAGACACTCTTGATCTAACTCATTCTAAAGGGCACGGAACGCAGATTTCCGGGTTCCAACTAATCCACCCTTTGCATTGGGCACATAGTAGTTAAACCAGTGGTAAAGTCAGTATGTTCTTCGGTTATTTTTCAGGTTTTCCGCAATGACGGGAACATTAGATTGTGCAAATTAGTCAGCTCTGCTTCACCAACAACCTAGTTGAACTGAGAGTTGTCAGATTTGGGAACCAGACTTTGCTAGCAAATATAAATTGGCTTACAAATCCTAGTTTAGAGTATTCCTGCGCTACCAAGGCGCGGTACTGAACAAAGCCCATTAGTAATAGAAGGAACATAAATGAACTCTAAGCCAATATGTGTACGGCGAGCGAAGCTGTCGACAGACTAAAAGCACCATCACAGCAAGCAAACGAATTAGAGCTCGTATCCGAAATTCACAGCGGAAGCAAGTCTGAAGGAACTGAGGATCTTCCTGTGCAATCCTGCAGCCACACCCTATGCATTGTGCGAACTGAGTTGTCCGAGGGGCTAAGCAAAACGCCACCGAGCCTAACTCCAAGCGACTCAGCGATAATACCACAAAATACAGCTACCGGCCGACCATATCACGGTCGGCACAACCTCTCATCTTAGTCACAAGTGTCTCGGATCGTTATTGCGAACCGAAACACTTTCCTGCATACACGAATGCCTAAGGCTTCCACATCGAAATCGCAGAGCTTCGGTCGTACCAGACAACAAAGGCTTTGGATTTCATCTCCATAACCGAGATTTGGTGGTACTCAGGGATTGCGGATGCCGAGATTGCGATTCAGGGTATGTCCTCTTTCCGACAAGATCGTCCCAGCAGGGGAGGTGGTGCTATCCTATACTATTGTAATGACTAACAATACAAACCGCTGGATGATCTAGAGACGCGGGTCACCGATTCGCTGTGGTGCCGTTTGCGTCTCCGACACAATGACAACTGCTTCGCGGCTGTCGTATACCGCTCCCCATCGTTCACTCCAGAGATGGATTCCCACCTCATACCATCACTGACGAAATGCATACAGCCACGTCCTTATTTCCGGCAATTGTAACCTGTACAACTTGGAAAGCTCGGCATCCCCCAGTGAAACATACAAGACCGAACTGTAAGACCTTATGGCACATACCCCGCTCTATAATCATACCAGCTTACCTACCAGGTACGGAGCTGATAACATACCATTGGTACTTGACCTCCTACTTACAAATGAGGAACGTATGATCGATAGATCATTTATCGCCACCCACTGGGGTTAAGCGATCATGTCACCATACTTTAGAACTGTGTCTATTACGCTGAATATCCTGAGAAACACACGGAAGTAATACGTACTATCACACTTTAGAACGTCTTGAACAACCTAGTTGAGACGAGCGATTGGGAGTTCTTGTAAGGTAGTTCACCTGGTAGCGCCTGGATTCACTTTGTTGGACGCTTCAGCAATCTAATCGCAACTGCTTCGGAAACAAAGAGGGTTCTCTCCACCAATCCAATGTCTTTCATCCAAAGTAGGACTCGTAAGCGCATGCCAATAAGGAATGCAGCTTGGCACACTTACAGAGCTCGTCCTTGTCCCGAAAACTGGAGGGAGTATGTGACCCATTGCAACCATTGTAACATGCTTGTCCGTGAGGAAAAAGTGACTTACCAACAGCATTTGGCCTGTAAATTTGTCAACAACAAAAAGCTCTTCTACAATCATTTTAACACCATCCGGGAAAAGAGGCTCGGTATCCCCCCACTTAACATGCCAGCCGGAATGGCACAGAGCGCTGAAGAGACAGTCAACGTCCCACGAATGCAGTATCCCCCAACCTTCCAAAGAGACATCCGGCAGTGCTACCTACCCACGTCCCTATCACCACTTCAACACTCACTAACATCAGTTTTACTGACACAACTGTGCTGATTAAATTGCTCTCACAACGCACCTACAGCTCTACATTAATCGACTATATTCACCCAAGGGCGTTGAACGTAGCAGCAAAAATGCTAGCAGGTCCATTATCACGTTTCTTCCAAACGTGCTTGGATAAACAAATTTTGCCTACCATGTGGAAACATGGCGTAATCACTCCAATTTTCAAAAGCGGTAATCGCCTGGAACCCGCCAACTATCGACCAGTTGTCCTCCTCTCTGTGCTCTCAAAGGTGATGGAAGCCATCATTGCTGAGGCTTTAGTAGACCATCTAGAACGCCACAACATCATAGCACCCGAGCAACACGGTTTCCGCCAGCACCGCTCACGCACGATCAACCTACTGATTGCACGCAGTAGTTGGACGGAAGCCACCGATATAGGCTGAGAGACAGACGTCATATACCCCGACTTTTCCAAAACCTTCGACCGACTTGACCACCGCATTCTGTTTCACAGGCTCGAAAGCTATGGAGTTGGTGATCCAGTCCTTGGGTGGATCAGGAATTTCCTGCAGGATCGGCAATCGCAGGTCAGCATTCGAAGTGCGCTATCCGACCCGATTTATGTCGAATGCGGAGTTCCACAGGGAACAGTTCTGTGGCCGCGTCTGTTTCTCGTGTTTATTAACGAGCTTACGCTCTTGATTACTTCAGATTTATTGCTGTTCGTTGACGATGTTAAGATGTGGCGCACGATCACCGACCCAGCAGATCACCATGCACTTCACCGAGACCTGGACATAGCGCATGGGTGGTCACTCCACAATCTGCTCCAGTTCACTTCGAGGAAGTGTAAGGGAGTTCACATTCGCCAACAGCCAAACATTACATACAAGCTTGGAGATCATGTCCTGCAAGTAGTCACCCAAAAGCGAGACCTTGGGGTACTAGTTCAAGCTGAGCTGGGGTGCTCAGAACAACCTAAGAAGGCGTCAAAGACTGCGAAACAACACGCTGGTATACTGCGGATGGCATTTGGGCGTTTTGATCCCTCTGTCTGTTCGCACTTGCTTAACGCCTGCGTGCGGCCTCAGGTGGAATACACAATCCAGGTGTGACAGCCCTGGCACAAACAAGATCTTGCAGCGCTGGAGACACTACAGCGATGAGGCACGAAACATGCCAAAGGGTTGTTCAACCTTCCTTATCAACTTAGATTGAGGACCCTAAAAGTATACAACGGCCCGTACCGGCGCCTACGTGGAGACCTTATTATGGCCTACCAGATTCGCAGGAACCCCAACCACGTCTGCCGTCATCTACTACAACTGAGTCACAACACGAATTCGAGGGGCCACCAGTTCAAGCTAGTCACGTAATACAGTCGACTAGAATGTCGACGGAACTTTTAATCTCTTCGTGTGTGTCAGCCTTGGAAAGCCCTGCCAAATTACTTTGTTTCCGCCCCCACTTTGCCTATGTTTAAAAAACTCCTTGATGTTGTCCTAACACTCCCACACTACGAGATATAGCCTGTGTGGCTAGACAGACGATATAATGCGACGAAAGTTGTCCAGCCAGAAGTAACCTAAACAACCATGTTTGGCTCTTTCTACGTGCCTCTGTGTTAACACTGTGGTGAGTCTACTAAAAACGATTTTACTTTTATCTCTTTGTTTTCTATGCACCATGTTGTGGTTCTGTTTTTGGCCATCCTATGGGACTTGCTAAGCATCCTCTTTTTTGCTAGTTATATACCATTGTTCCATTACCTTTGGAGTGTGCATGTGTGGATGCGGGTGTCGCACGCGGGTAAGTCAAAAAGTAACGCCATCTTCTTCAGCACAGGTATAATTACCAACGCTGGAACATGTGTCATACATCGAAATGAAGCTGGCCCTTTGTGCATCACACTCCTACTTCTCAGCCTAGTCACCATTCCTCTCAATAGCAGTGTCCCACCTTCGAATGAGCACATGTATCCCTGCCTTGGAAACTTTCGTTGTCTGTACTCTGAGTCACTGTCTCAATGTTGTTCTCACTTCCTCCTCACTGGATTAGTATTTGCCTCTCAAAACCTCTTACACGGGGGCCAAAGAGATGATAGTCTGATGGAGCTCAACCTGGTGAGTTTGGAGGATGTGGTAAAGTTGTCCACCCGAATGAGGCGATTGTCTCCATTGTCCCGAGGCTTGTGTGTGGTCGAGCGTTGTTGTGTTGAAGAGGGTTCAAATAAATTGGCAAGTTGAGTCTCAATCGTCGAATCCTTGCTCTGAGACTCGTCAGGGTCTCAATGTAGACCTCAGAGTTTATTGTTTCACCACTTGACAACAAATTAACCAGAATGACGCCTTCAGCATCCCGAAAGGCACTTGCCATGGTTTTTCCAGCTGACTTTTGCGACTTGCAATTTTTCGGTTGCGGTGACGTAGAGCAGCGCTATCCCATTGACTGCCTCTTTGATTTCTGTTCATAATAATGATCCCATGTTTCATCACCTGTTACGAGCCTTCGAGAGAATGCGTTGTCTCTCTCTACCTGAGTTCCAGTTCAGTACAGCCATCAACCTAGTCAATCTTGTGTTCGGTAGTCAGGTCTCTCGGTATCCAACGGGCACATACTTTTGAAAAGCCAAGTGATTCGACATAACACACTGCAAAGTCTTCTGCCAACTCATTAATTATGCGCCTGTCTTCTCTGCTCAGAGCATCTGCCATTGCGTTATTGGTGGGGTTCACAGAAGAAGACGCACGGTCAGAACGGAGTTTCATAGGCTACGCTTACAATGCCCATATACTTTCATCTTTCAGAAGACGGCCCCACCTGCACACATTCCTATAATCTAAAATATTGTCCTCAAACACAGTCTGTCTAATCGATGTAACTGGTAGATAATTGTATTAGCCTGATGATGAATTATCGAAACATTTGTTCGCTAACACTGACATTTTGTAATCGTCTGTTAATGTTCACAAGGGGTTCCCCTTCAGCAACAAGAAATTCAATCATTGTTCTTTATTTGTGACGCCGTTCTATAGGGACAACAATTTTGAATGTTTCTTGTGAGTTTTAAAACCGGAAAACTAAGGAACAAAATATTTCTTAACGTAAAGAACTTAACCATTAATTACTGCAAAATTAGCTATTTATGTCGAAAACTTCACCTGGATGAATAATGACACTACCTTATGTCCCATCCTGGTATCACGCAAGGACTTTTGTCCCGCAACTACCAATCATACTCAAAGTATTGTAACCAATTTAGTAAATTGAACACTCGGCACTAAATAGTCAAGGTATCAGGTGATTAGACCTCAGGGAACGATCAAACAAGTTTGGCCTTCTATCATTTTTGATTGATGCATTTTCGTAGACTGTGAATTTACCAGTTTTAGGAAGATAATAAGTGGCTGCAGGTTACGCAGCGTTTGCGTTCCCATAAGAATCGCTATCGTCTATTATTCATAGCAGGCTATGTGGCAGTGATCAAATTACGGTGGACACATGGGAGTATGGTGGCACAGATCGCTAGTCCTGAGGGTGGCACATCAACAGTGAAGTGTGTGCTACCGGCACCAATGCGATTGGGATTCTTCCTGACATTGTGAACCCAGTTTCTTGTAAACATGTTCACAAGGGTGGCTGATTTGTAGACGTACCCACAGACACACTGTGGTCGGGTAAGCAGATAGGAATACTGTCAGAGGGAGAACGAGATTTCTTCATCTTTGGATATGAATCTTAGTGGTCAGCATGTCGAAATTAACGAGAGCAGCCCTAGCCTTAAAGCCGCTTGTGTTTGAAGCAAAAATACTCGGCATCTGGAAACAGTGTTTTCGCTGATTTTCGAAATATGAATAATACCCCAACTCAAATAAACAAGACTATGATAGGCTAGATATTAATGTGATTTTTGTGTTCCTACTGGGAATTACACAATCAGCACAAATGATAATTTATAGGCTAGGCTAACAGAAGTAGTGAGTATTGTGATAAACTCCACCTTAACGCAGAGTTCCTTTTGTAAGATTCGCAACATATGATGGCCAGTGGCAACAAGTTGACAAGTAAGTCTCGTCTGAAAGTTGGTACTAAAATTTACAAATCCAGTAACAAACAAAACACCTACACTTCGTTTCGACAAAAGTGAACGAAGTTCCGGAATTACTGAGCGTATCAGATAAGATCTAATCCCAGGAATAACTTGCAGGTTGGTCAGCTCATGGAAATACTCAGGGAATTCTTCGTTTGAAGGAACCAGAAACGTTGAATAAGTGCATCTTTTATGGTTTAACAGCGGTGACATTGCGTCAATCCCGTACGCCAAGGAAAACGTGCCAGACGTCAACTGATGGGATTCACTGGAACATAAAACGTCGCTCAGTGGCATAAGTTGCTGTTTACTTAGCGCAGGCTGCTAGCGGTCATGGATTTGGTTCCCTTCAGGAGGCCGAGGGAATGCACGCCAATGACGAGCCCAAATAGGGTGAAACAATCGTTTCTCAGGATTGGTAGTGAGCTGTTGGGACGAATGAGCAAATTGAAACGTCTGTTTGATTACGAGTAATCCGAAAATGTCATCCACAAAGACGAACCTGGATGAGTATTGTCTTAGATTTCATGGGTTACTGTTTTCTCATTTTGAGATACTTGGCATAATCTAGCTACACCCCGCAAACTTATTACGGATTACTCGTCATCCAAACTCTGTACACTATGGACAGCTAAAAGTTATTCGAGTAACACTAGAACCTTCCACCGACGTATAAAATGTTTGCTCTCCGCAAGCGCGTTAAGACACGGATCCTATGGGACACGCATCTATCCTGATGTCCATTGGAGCGCGCGACAATTAAAAAGAAACACTGAGGAGGGACACAGCAAAAACACCGTCTAAGCATAGTCTTCATACATGGTGTGCCAGAACATCCTTCTAACGATGTTCAAGAGCCCGGAAAGCACCATTTAGAACAGTGGCGGTACATTCGTGAAACACTTTCTCTAGATAAAGCGTGGCGCTAACGCTCATCAGCATACCCCTCTCGCCAAGTTATAGAGGATGTGGCCCTAAAATAATGAAATTTGCGTATCGGTCAAAGCAACAGTCAACGGTTGTTTTGGATCGATGGCGGCGAATTCGGAAAACGCTTCCTTCTGAACTTCGGTTAAAGGTCGCAACTTCGCTAATTTCAAATACCACGGCACCTGAAACAGCAAGTGTACCGACGATGAAACAGAATATTAACTTGAATGCTGCTTTATTTGACTCTGACGAAGGTCTAAACGAAAATTGGGACGCACCTTGACTGAATCAAGTTTCAGACGAGGTATTATTGCCCCAACAAAAAAGGAGTAATTGCCGACCTCCAATCGGTCGGCAATCTCCCACACTTGACCCCTTTAGCACTCTGTGACCTACTAGAGACTGAGAAACTAGCCGGCTTCCATACGAATGCCCAGGATCTTTTTACTCAACTGATCGAACTGAAAGATCGCCGAGTTTTCGGGTCATATAATTGGTATTACTGATACATGGTTGCACACTGGAATGACGGACAATGAAGTTTCGCTACCGGACATATCGCTCATCCAGAACGATAGACTCACAAAGGGAGGTGGGGTAATTCTGTATTACCGAAGCGACTTACAGTGCGAATCTGTGGAGAATTCAGACTTGCATTTCCCTTAATCTATTTGGTGCCACTTGCAGTTAAGAGGAAGAGACATTTACCTTATTTCTCTGGTGTACCGCCCCTTTAACTCCACACCCGAAACCGACTGCCACCATGCGGCTGTTTTAAGTTGCAGTTTATAGTGAAAGTACACTCACACATACTTATCATGGATGTTTTCAAGGTACAATGTTTAGAAACCCCTGCCACGCTGGGAGAACAATTCAAAGCCGATCTACCGGATCTCGTAACCACCGTTCCTCCTTACAATCACATCACTTTGCTCACTCGGTGCAAACTGGTAAAACGTCATCCGTGCCTACAACGAAGAGCAAATGATTGACGTATTAGTTGTAAACTGCCAGTTGGGTCCCAGTAATCATTCAGTCATCAGTTTCAACGTTGTTTGCAATGCGGAATATCGGAATGTGAACCATGTAACCGTGCGAATCATCACAAGCTAAGATCGATTAGCCCAGCTCGTCAGCGCTACACCTTGGCCGTTCCTTGATGAAGAACCCCCGGAAGTCGCCTGACTCGAGTTCCTCAACAAACCCAGTCAGCTGATTACAGATGCTCCGGAGATAAAAGTTTGCAATAAGTGTAACTCAGTTTCGTTCGTTAGGGGCTGAACTGGAAAATGGATGACAGTACGCAACGCAGCATGCGGAGCGAACGGAGAAGTTCAGGCACCAGAAATTTGGGACAGCTAACTAGCCCAACTCAACCAGTGCACTCAACTGTTCAGAGAAAACAAAACCGCATATCAGCAGAACATAGCAAAGACATCCAGTGCTAACCACAAACTGTTGTACATGCATGTCAGTGGCCTACAAAAGATGAGGCAAGGATTTTCTCCACTCAGGGTAGCTGATGGCCCAACAAGAACGCCTGTGGAAGCAGCAAACCCGCTGCGGATGCAGTAGGCCCTCACGTTTCAGATGGTCTTGCCACCAAGCGACCTTGCAGCCATTGTCGTCCTGCCGCCAGGATTCAAATACATCTCTGATTCCAAGGAGGCTGTATTGCAGCGGCTGCGTCTCTACGCAAATACGGCTCACCGTGTGTCGATGCCATTCGTCCAGAGACACTGGAAGCAGCAGCAAGCCAACTGGCAGGAACTTCAGCTCAGTTTTTCCAGTGCCGTTTAGACCACAACCAAGTTCTTACTATGTGGAAGTTTGGAATAACAATTCCGATTCACAAAGGTGGAAGCCGAACTGATCCCTCCAACGACTACTATCCAAGCTGCAGCATTACGGGATCGGAGACCAAATTTTAAGCTGGATTGCCAACTTTCTACTTCAACGGCAATTAGTGGACAGAGTTCGGAGCTCTTTATCGGGCCCCATACAAGTCGAGTGTGGTGAGTCGTAAGGCTCAATTCACGTCCAAATTTATTTTTGCTGTTTATAATGACCTTGCACAGCGAATCGCTTCAAACTTCCTAAGGTTTGTTGACGAAATCAAGAGTTGGTGCAGGATCCAGATAAAAACCGACCAACATATGCTTCAGAATGACCTAGATACGGTATATCCATGGTCAGCCCAAATTTTACTGCATTTCAACGTGTTAACAAGCAAGGTACTCTCCATACGACGTCAGAACAGCTACTCATACCGGGTCGAAAGGAATTCACTGCAAACAGTCAACTGTCGAACGTGAATTGGGTGTCCTGGTTCGAGATGACTTGGGTTGCTCCAGACAACCAGAAAAGTCCTCGAAGACTGCGAACCAACACGTCGGACTGTTGCGACGTGCGTTTGGACAAATAAACGGCTCCATATGTCGACAAATTCTCACTGCGTATGTTCGCCCCCATGTCTGATACGCAATTGAAGCCTGGCATGCATGGCTGAAACACGATCTTAATGCACAGGAGCAGCCACAACATCGAGCATCTAAGAACTTAACTGGAATGCGCGAGCTTTCATACGAGGAGAGGTTGCAACGATTGGGGGTATTCAGTGGAAGCTATCGCAGCCTATGAGGTGAGCTGATTGTGGCATATTTGATTCTGCGATACCCACATCATGTGTGCCGGCCTTTACTGCAACTCAGCACCAATACAACGCTGAGGGGCCACTCATTGAAACTTGCTGTACAGTATAGCCGCCTGGAGGGCCGCAGGAATTTCTTTGCCATTCGTGTCTGTCACCCGTGACATGCTCTCCCAGAATCGGTCGTCTGTGCATCGACACTAACAGTATTTAAACGACGGTTGGATGACGCACTCATCCACTAACACTTTGTCACTTAGCACTACGTTTCCATCCTACACCTGGAGTTTACCATGGAATTTTGTGATGTTAACTGCGGGAGCTGTGACCTAATTGCATTGCAGGGCTACAGCTAGGCGAACCATAAATCCTTATTTTCAACTTTAAGGTGCTAACTATTATTATTATTATTATTATTATTATTATTATTATTATTATTATTATCTCGGTATCTCCAACAACTATCCAACGGAACTGGTGAAGCAGCGCTCGTTAATTCGTATAAATTTATTGTGCATTTGCTGACCTCATTATCTAAACTCATCTGAGAATGTTGTGCCGAAAACTCTAGCAACCACTGACTGCTAGACTGCGCATTTCTCTCCCCTACTGGGCTAAAGCACAACCTCGTCCGCATTTTCCTTATTCACGCTCTACTAATCAACCTTACCAACTGACCAAAAAGATCAATAAATTACTGCAAGTCTAGAAGCATTATTTAACAATACTTTCTCAGTTCCATTTTGCGACTGCATGTTTCCTCGCTAACAAATCTCCCTCTCTCCGTGTGTGTGTGTGTGTGTGTGTGTGTGTGTGTGTGTGTGTGTGGATGAAAAAACTTTCCCATCTACTTGCTTCATTACCTGTTTAGTCGAATGTGATCGACTGAGCAAATTCACTTTGGTCTTCCGTCCCTTATACTGATAAGCAAGCAGAAGAGACGAACTCCCCCCGATTCCCAAGATGGGATGTAAATTGAAGTAGGGAATCGATGAATGGAAATGTTAAGAATTGAGTACCCCCCGCTCTGAAGTGAATTGTCTGAAATCGTTCCAAGGACGCGCGAAGACTTTATAGATTTGTAGACATTAAATCAATACTTGAGCTCAATAACTCACAACTATAGTGTGTGTTAGCTTGCTTAGGGATCGCAGCTGGGCAGTACAACCCGATTGCTTTGGGTCCAAGCTCACCGCGACACGCAACACTACGGAGGGTTGAACAGCAAAGTCCAGAGCGAATTCAGCCGTGTGAATAGCGTTCAGTTGGTTTTCACCTCGTGCGAATTCAGTATGCCCGGAGTGCCGAGGTGTAAGCAAGTACGTCATAGCGACTCTTGTGTCCCATGCTGAGGTTGATTTCGCATATTTGACGCTTCTTCACTGCAGTTGGGTTAAACCAACTTACACTTAAACTAGGTTTTTTTAAGTTGGAGAAGTCTCATTTCACCTTATTTGGCTTGTTCCGCCTACTTGGATAATCTGCTAATAACTTGAACACGTTGCTTACGCTGACTGCGCTTATCTTCGTTGACATTACGGCGTTTGTAGGATTTTTTGACTAACTTGTGGACAATTTGTAATTATTGCGGATTTGTTCCTAACCAGTTTAATTCATTTGCTCAGTTAGTGAAGAGTTATGTCACCGTATTGGTATGCATTATTCGATTTATTTTATTTGAAATCGTCGTTTCAAGTGAATGGCTTGATATTTCCGATGTGCCTGCGCTTGATGTGCATATTGACAAGGTGCCTATTTGTCTATCACCCGCTACCTTGTCCATCTGGCTCCAGGAAACAGCTGGTCGTTGATGGAGGGGACGAGGTGCACCGTCCTTGTGGTCGTGCTAGGCTCGAAGAGTGGTTCCATGCACTCAGTGTGGAGCGGACTACGGTCCAGCCACTGCCTTGTGTGCGATTGATTCCCAACTACAGCATACATGTGTTTGCCTATTAAGGAGTGTGTGCCGGCTCCGTTGATGAATCGTGGCTCCCATCCACATGCCCCCCGGTCTTATTCTTTCGAGTTTACACTGGCTATGTGGTGTGTGGTTGGAGCTGTGAGTGGTGCAGCACAAGCCACCCATGGTACCTCTGTAGGGGCAGGCGTGCTGTGGCTGGCCACAGTGACAGGCAAAGCCGAAACCGGAGGCCGCCAACCATAACGACCTTTGTTTTACTGGATGGTTTCAGTAAGATAGGCACGTCGAACTGGTGGCCCTATGCATGTACGTCTGCGGTCTGCGCAATGAATCCTGCAGATTATGCATGGCGGTATCCCGTTCGGGATTTGCCTGTCACTGCTGCCCTATGTGGACAACTGCCGAACGCCTGTGCCTCCGCAGCGACCACGGGCGTCTAACGTTTGACCACCCATAGCACCACTCTCACACCGCAGGAGGCATGTGGATCGAAGTCACATTTTATCAACATTGCCGACCCACAATCCATCGATATACACAGCAGCATTCCTGTCTATTTAATGTAGGAATGTAGGAATCATGCTTACCAAACCTACACTAGCTGTGGTCGGGCAGTAACGCGTTTCACATTGGGTGCTTTGAACCACTCTTTGAGTTTAGCACCGTCTTCTAAAGCAAAGACCAACGGTCTCTTGGACCCAGTATAAGCGAAGTAGCGGATTTTCGAAAGGTCGGTTGACCCTCTATGTCGGTGTATAGACAAATTTCTACCTGGGGTTCATGACGTTTGCCCCAGCGTTAGTAGCTATTGTTTTGTAGCTGTGTGAATTTTTATGGCCAATTCACGACGACCACTTCCTTCCTTCACGTGATCTATTTATTTATTTAAACTGTTATTAACTGTATCCATATAACGCCACAATAGCACATGGCCAGATGAGATGTGGAAGAGAAGCGTGGAAGCAGGTCTCCGGGAGACGGTTTCATGATGGGTCGTATTACTCCAATTAAACTGACAGTTTATATCTACTTTTATTCTTACTCTCAACTTCTACTACTCTTACTCCTTTACTATTTTTAATTGATTTAGCATTGAATCATTCCTATGTGAACACAATAGATCACTGAATATCCCTCTCCACTACCCGACTTTGTTGTACCACATGATCAGGCTCGTAGTCTGCCTGTGTCTCGCATGTCGAGAAATATATCATTTATTTATTTATCTAGATAGGTTGCTAGTTTGCAACTGATTAGATAACGCGAAATGGTAACATCTTGCAGTGTTCAGACCTGTCTGGTTGTAAGGCTATGTATAATGTTGATGTCTGCTATTCACCTTTCGGCATCTGACCTTATGACCTACACTGCATTAACCCTTTGTCCAGGCTAATTTGCGTTCTTGCACACTTATCCACAGGCTACGCTGGTATACATTGTTTGATGAGAGATTATCGTTCCATTAACAAGTGAAGCTTACCAGTTGATGAAAAAGCACGTAGGAACTGACCAATAGACGTAATCGGGCTAATCAGTGGTTTGAGACTTCATTCGGGTATACACTGTAGCAGCGCCAATGGAATTATTGCATTCGGCCTACTGCATTTGGTTGTAATGCGAAATGGGCGGAACGGAGTTTGATTGAACTAATTCATTGGATCTGTACGCATCGTCACCATACCTAGTGGCCACGGGACCCGTTAAAACATTAATTGTTATGTTCTAACTTTTTACAACTATTATTCGTAGAAACTCCTGTGCCATATATCTACTAACTCTGTGTCCTGCGATCTGATGATGCTAAGGTGTTCTTCGACTCCTTTCCACCTGTTTTTTCTGTTCATTTTTGCTTCTACCCCATTTTTGCAGCTACTTGTTAGATGTAAATGGATCCCCTATTCTCTATTCTTCGGACCGTACTTAACAAAGCAACTAGACTGAACTATCGATCAAGCCTCAGTATGAAACTGAAAGCTTTCGGTGGTATTTTTAGAATCGGCTACTTCATCCGCGAGTTCTACTTTCAAATTTTAATGACGTTTCCCACTATTTTAACCATAATGCGACGGCTTACGGTGTTAAAGAGGCGCTAACCAGCACCGTATCATTTGGAGCTCTTTTCCGCAAATCTCCCCATACTATTTCTTCGGTTGACGCTCTCTATTGGTGCGTAGACAAATCTCTATGTGGTGATGCACGAATCACCCGCGGTTGCTGTACGCGTACATATGTGGAGTAAGCGCTAACATACTAATGAAAATCTCAGTCAGTTAGGTAAGAAACAGACCCTGACCTAAGGCCTATTCCTATGCTTCGCTTTGCACTGCAACTCCCGTTTAACAACACTTCTGATCGACGGGTATAATGTCACAACCCCGAACAAACACTACGAAAACACACGCTGTGAGACTGAGCTTTATGGTGGTGCGATGGTTTGCGTGCCTCAGTGTTCCACTGAGGTGTGCACCTTCAGAGTCAGTCATACCATAGTAGCCTATTTGTAGAGCCAGACAACCATTGTTTCCTGGTTCTCCGGGTTGAGGGTCACAGTAAGAATGGGTCCTTATTCTTTAAACTGAACTCAATATACCACACTGCTAAACCTCCTCCGCATTGCGGTCAAGTTTTTCAGCCAAAACTTTGGTTGAGAGCCCGAAGCTTTCTCCTGCCTACTCTCCTCAACCTGGCTTTATCTTGCTTACGCGACGCAATGGTAAACTCTACACACAAATGGTTGATGTTCTGGATGTCACATAGCAGGATCAAAGACACCCTGTCCTCTGCACCGCCTATAGTTGGCGGCATCCGGTTTCGGATTTGCCTGTCACTGTGGCAAGCCACAGGATGCCTGCGCGTACAGATGGACCATGGGTGGCTTGCGCTGCACCACCCACAGCTCCAATCACACACCCCATAGCCAGTGTAAACTCGAAAGAATAAGACCGGGAGGCAGGTGGATGGGAACCACGTTTCATCAACGGAGCCGGCCCACACTCCTTCACAGGCAAACACAAACACACTGTATTTGGGAATCAAGCGCACACAAGGCGGTGGCTGGACCATAGTCCGCTCTACATTGACTGCATGGAACCACTCTTCGAGCCTAGCACGGCCACGAGGACCGTGCACCCCGTCCCTTCCAGCAAAGACCAGCTGTTTCTTGGAATCAGTATGGACCAGATAGTGGGTAATAGACAGGTAGGCATTTTATCAACATGCACAGCAAGCGCAGCCATACCGGAGATACCAAACAGCAGACGCATAATATGAAAGAATATAAACACGTAAACTGAACGGTAGATATGCGGTAGTATAACAGAACAGGGCGAGCGACGAAACGTATATTCACTCTGATCTAGCGTTGGGGGGACTTGGTCAAGTGTAAGAGTAAATCAAGAGATAGCAGCTTTATAACCACTGAAAATATGAAAATGGCGCAACGTAAACAAAGAACGTGCGGATGATTAACAAAACTGAGCAAAGAAGGTAAAATGGGTTGGGTCAGATCTACAGTGTAATGTGAAACATGTGTAAGTCCGTCACTTTTGTCCAACTACACTGAGGAGGCGTAATAATTGCAACCCCAGCATGTAGGCAAAGGGGAACGTATCCGATAGTAACAAGTAGAATGACGCAATCGCCGTGGCTGTGTAAGAGAGAGGTTAGATATCTTTTGAGCCTGACAGAAGACAAGCAGGAATCATGATAAGGACTTTTGTTTTTCTACATAATCACTCACAACTTGAATAGACATTTTATCCAAGTTACGTAATTTCTCATTACCGTTCAAAAAGAAGCAGCATTCTTGCCTGGTCACCAGCTCTCTGTGCCCCCTCAGTTCTTCGTTTGATGCAAAATGCTTGCTCCTTAAAGCGCAATACAAATATGAAAACATACCAAAGTCACAAGCAGCCAGGTCAGGAATTCCTGTAAACCACCTTCACAGATAACATTTTTTGATTTCTTGGCTGTGTCACCTGGTGCATTGTCGGGCAGAATACTAGCTGTCAGCATTCTTCTGTCTTTTTCTCTAATACAAACGCTCAGTCAGTAGATCAAACCAACGCAATAGGTATTAGGTTGGCAATGAAGATATAACGGTTTTCTGCTATTTTTCCGACAAATGTGACTGGAAGAAGTTTTAATAAGTTGCTTGATTTTGTAAATCACTTTGCACTTTGTTTTGCGCTCTAGCTACCAAGAATGATAGTTTATCTCAGAAACACGTTTTCGCATCTGTACAGAACAAGTTATTCAACATGGACAGAAGACAAATTCGCGTAATTTTCGTGTACCAATTTGATCTTGGTCGAAATGCAACGGAAACAGCTCAGGATATCAACAGTGCATTTTCTGCTGTACTGCACAACGGTGGTTTCAACAATTTCGAAAAGGTTCCAAAACGGTTGCAAATGAACAGCGTTGCGGACGGTCATTTGAAGTGAACAGCGATCAATTACGGATCTTAGCTAAAGCGAATCCGCATAAAACTATTTAAGATCTTGCTGCTGAGTTAGCAGTATCGCATATGACAGGTTTGCAATATTTACAGGAGATGGGGATGGTGAAATGCCTGATAAGTGGGTGCCACTAGGATGGAGTGAAAATCAAAGAAATCGTCGACTTGTCTTTATGGTGACTGTTTGGTTGTCTGTTGCTGGTCTGATCTATCACAGCCATTTGAATCCAGGGGAAACCATTACACGCAGAAGTATTGCCAAGGAGCGGTCAAAATGCACCGTAAACGTCAACACAGGTACCCGTCACTGGTCAAAAGAAAGGGGCCAATTCTTCCTCAAGATAACGCTCGGCCACACGTTTCACTATCAACCCTGCGGAAGCTGTAGGAACTGGGCTGCGAAACTTTGCCTATTCGCTATACTCCCCTGAACTCGCACCTACCGATTAGCACTTTTTCGAGCACCTGGATAACTTCCTTAGAGAGATGTTTTGAAATCCAGAGAGGTGTTGAAACCGCCGTCAACGATTTCGTCACCACCAGGACTCCCGAATTTTATTCATCCGGGATACGTAAATTTGGTTCCCGTCGACAAATGTGCATCAATTCAAATGGATTTTACTTGGCATAAAAATGTCGCGTATGAGCGAAGATTTGTACATTTAAATTTTAAGATTAAAAGCCGCAATATCTTAACTGCCAACTTAATGCCTATCTTTGTCATCTTGGGTGGCATACAGTCACTTAAAAGCATATCATCTGTACCGTAGAAAATTGTGTAACTGAACCTGCCTGCATTGGGCTGAACATTAAATAGCTTCGTCAATGGAGAATCCTGTTGCTTCCTCTGTTTCAGGGTCGTAACAGTGGATCCAAATATCATCCCCTAGCACAAGTTGACACTTAAATTGGTCCCAGATATTGTGCATGAATTCACACGTTTCTTCTGAACATCGGACATACCTTTTCCTCATTTCGTGAGCCAAAATTCTCTAATCCTACGACTTGCCAAAGCGAATTTGGTCCGGAAACGTGCCTTTATAAATGAGAGATAATAGATTCTGTCTTACAGATGCACCGGAACTTAGTTACAAGAAACTGGCGTTTCGCAACAACTTTGTGAGAAGCCGGTAAGATGAAAATGGGTCACCACGTGATTGAAGCAAACATCTCCCCTTGCTGACTTGTCTGAAAGCTGGCGCAACCAGTCGCTTCAGCCTGCTATCAGCAGACTTGATAATGGCTCAGCTCGGAGCTAGTTGCCCTGGCAACCGACCAGAGTTCAATGTTGGCAGGGCATTCACATCCATGTTCATTAGACGGGACGCAGTTCACTGAATGTGAGACATTCAGTAGACATCGCGCTAAAGTGACCAGTCTGTCAAGTCTGTGGTTCCGCCGACAACACGTCGATTAGACATCTCGTAACGCAGCGCTATACGCTGTCAGGAACGTGTTTCAAAGCGTAGCCATGGAGAAATTTACATTGTTGAACAATGGGGGAAGGAATAGGAGTGACTTTTGTGACTGTCACGTAATCAAGCGCGTGGTAGCAGACGCAAACACAACACACCTCTCATTCATAAACTGCTTGCTAAGTAGGACAGATGCTATGTACCCACCGGCAGACAGTCTGTTAGTTACGGAATTAGTAGACATTTCACTATTCCGTACACAGAGTGTGCTATGTTCTTATATGGGTTTTTCACATAGTTAAATTCTCGCAAAAAATTCAGGCGGAACAATTATTTTGCTGTTTTACGGGAATTCCGGTAGGCTACCAATTCAGCGATGACATAGTTCAAGTAAGAAGTGTCATAGTTTATCTAAATCAGGACCTAGACACGATGTGCAATTTATGAGAATGATCAAGTAAATGACAGCTGCAAAAGGGGATATGCTCCTAAAATAAGTGCGCGTAATGGACTGATGAAGTGGGAGACATCTTACATATGCCTCTTAGGTCTTCCAAACGACAGATGGTTTAATGCTTCATAGTAGTGTCTGGATGTGGATGTGCACGAAAAAACAGCATGCTATATGTTTAAGTCCCAGCCGACGGTGCAAATGTCGGGGGTAAAATTCAGCGCACAACCTGGTGATAAGAACTGTACGGCTTCTCTGATGGTTGGTTTCAAAATGAGGCTGGACGCAGTTTGCCAGCTAAGCGCTGCTGAATTGAGCGAAACACACTCTGGGCCTTTCGGCATGCACATCACACATTCCCACTGCAACACAATTCATGGACGCGGTTGGGCTGACACGTCAGTTCTCTCAAGCACCGAACCACAATCGCAAATTATCGAGCAACATAATTATCTAGTCAGTTGGTGGTCACATCACCTGTCACATCAACTGCCATACCATATGCGACTGAAAGCCCTGGGCGTATACAGTGGAAGATATCGCCGTCTATACTGTGGCAGCTTAGCGTTCCAGATCTTGAAGAACCCTAGTCACGCTTGCAGCCACCTCATGAAACTTATCCGCAGCATACAATTGAGGGGTTATAAACTGAAACTGGCCATTCAATTCAGTCGGCTGGAGTGCCGCCGGAATTACTTTTCCATTCGAGTTTATCAACCCTGGAACGCTGTTTTAAATTTTGTCATCTCCGCGCCCACGCTACCCATTGTTAATCAACGACTCCACGATGCTTTACACCATTTACATTACTTGATCTGTTCTATGCATAGAATGACGACAAGACGCAGCAAAACATTGTGCTCACCAACCCCAGGAAATAGGGTTATACCTGTATTAACGGGGATAATATAGTGACTCCATAGATGTGTATTCCACTTACGTGTAACTTCATTGAACTAATCTTATTCTCACATACCATCCCACGGGACTTGTCAAGCCTTGGTTTTTTTATCCGCATTAGACCATTGTTCCTTTTTTACATTTCGGATGCAGCAAAATGCAAAATTCTACCAACTACCGGTTAGCATCTACCGTTGCCCATGTAATGACAAAATGGATAAGCATTGGTAAAAGAAGTTAAGGTCTCATGGATTGGCGGATAATTCGGAAAATGTGTTGTTGGCATAGTAACACTTCGAGTGCAGGGCGTTAACAAACACCGTTAACCCACCAAAAGTTTGGTGGCGTTATGTAGATGACACATTTGTACTTGTTAAAAGGGAAAAGAAGGACGAATTGCTTGATAGCCTAAATTCCATTGATGAGAGAATACAGTTTACTATTGAGTTGGAATTTCGTAACGGTACAATACCATTTCTTGACTGCCTAGTTTACAGGAATGGGGGAAATTCAAAGACGACAATATATCGCAAGCCAACGGACACTGGTGGCGTACTCCACTACACTTCAGGTCATCCCAAACAGGTTTACGCTGGGATAGCCTCAACGCTGTTCTACAGGACACAAACCTTGTGTACGATAGTGGAGGACAAAAAGGCTGCGCGGAAAGTGGCAATGGGCAAACTGTTAGAAAGCGGTTACCCACGGCGACTAGTCAAACGTCAATTGCATAAAGTGCTACACCGGCAGTCAAGACCCACAGCCGGGTGTATAGGGACGGTGGGGATTCCGTACAGGGAAGGCACTTCGGAGGCAATTCGGAGTGTACTAAACAAGGAAAATATAAGGGTGATCTTTCATCGAGGTCGAACGTTACGTTCGACGCTGGTACACCTGAAGGACCCCCTTCCAAGGATAGGACGACAAACTGCGTTTTTATAATTAAATGTAAGGACTGTGCAAATGTGTACATAGACCAAACAGCGAGAGAATTACGCACACGAATTTCGGAGCACAGGAGGTGCATTTCAAGGCCACCAAGAAACGAGTTTGAATACCAGGCAATAGTAAGATACTCAGCCGTAGCTGTGCATGCATTAGACACGGGTCACCAGATAGACCTCGAAAACGTAGAGGTCATAAAGAGGGGTGTACGATCAACACCGCAGCGGTTGATTGCCGAGGCGGTGGAAATTGCCAAATCTGATGATTGCGTGAATAGAATGGAGAGGGTAGAACCCCCTAATGCGTGGCGGGCGGTCTTAAGGAGGCCAGCTTGACGAGCATCGGTGCATGGATCAGATTGGAAAGTGAAAACCGACTCCCATTGTCAACACTATGGGCTTATCCGTCAATGTCATAAAACACAAAGGAACACCTGGACTATTTCCACTGTGTTTAACCCAACCGAGGTGACATCACGAACGGTTGCTGTAATGACCTGAGGTCTCGGGTAACGCGGTTACCGCCCCAGTTCGCTATAAAATCCCACCCCAATTGCACTGATGCACCTGGTCTGACGAAGCTCTTGTGTCAATGGCGAAACTTTACCAAACCACCATACCAACCGATTGTTTCCAAACCTCTCTGAACTCACTATTACACATCGTTTAGACTGACCACTTCTATTCAACGTGGTTCACAGTGCCAATACTTGTTTTTCATGGTTTTGCCTAAAGACTACTGGGATGATGTGAAGGAGATAGTGATGTGAGAATGGGCTACGAGGTTTCGTATTTTTATCGTGTTCCTCGGCGTACAGACTGTGGCGTGGGATGAGTGCTTCTAAACAATAACATACCGGTCACATAAAGAAGAAAGAAAGATGGTCCAACGATTTGCAATGCGAATACAGACAGCAAAAGCATGGCTTATCGATCCTTTTGTATTGCACAATCGGAGTTTGCAGCAATATGTATCAGAAGAGTTACCACAGGAATAACTGGCTTGTGGTGGACGGGATGCGTGAGAACCCACATGTGTGTCCTGTGCTCCCACGATTAGTCAATCTGTTTTGCGAGCAAATGAGCTTCGCGCTCTGTGGATTACTTGAATCTCAGTATCCTGGAGGATTAAATATTGCCTAGAAAGGCAGCTTCTCAGTTCCATGCTAATGGAATATTGCTTCATCAGTGAATATGTTAGAATGAACGATCAAGACTGGGACGGGAGAATAAGCTGGACGGCATCGAGTTGTCTTTAGGCGGCATATATTTTCAAGCCTCTTTTATCAAAGTGTTACATTTTGTAGTTACAACGCCCAATTGTAAGGAATGCTTATTTTGCTGAGGTCGGTTGTTGGAAGCCAACTTTTGGTCTACAAGAGCGTTGCCAATAAGTCTTTTGTCATTAGCTGCATAACACTAAGCACCTGCTGAAGGCTCCTTGCTCAGGTCATTTAGGCTTGTCCAAACGTCACCACAATTCTACCGCAGTAGCCCGGTAATGATGCACTGCTCTCTTGATTTTGCACGCCGGAATTCGTTCCAACCAGCCCGAAACACAGTATGGATCGGTCGGTGAACTTGCCCGGTGGCGGGACGTTGTTGGATTCTACTCAACCATCCGAGCCCATTCAGCGTTTTCACAATGGACGAGACTGACAAGTGCAACAACAACAACAACAACAACAACAACAACAAAAACAACAACAACAACAACAACAACAACAACAACAGTAGGGCATCAGCCAGTTGAACGAATGCTCCACTGTCATGCAACCACGAGGACCTAGAAAATAAAGTATAATAAGTGGGAGACAAGGGGGAAGTACCTGAAAACCTTAATGCCCTAAGCAAACATTCAGGGTTAAGGCGCCTACACCTTGTGTGGACAATATACCGCCACCAACAGCTGGCTGTCGTGCAAAGATAAGGCGGCATCAGCGAGACAGCTTCCTCGCGGCTTTCACTGCCACGCATCATAATCAGCCATTACCCCGCAGATAACTCAGCACCAAACACACTTTAGACAGGCAATTAGACTAGGAGACGGCAGCAGACGCGCCACTGGTGTCGGTTGCGAGTCATGTCCCATAAGGTATCGAGCCAAGCACAATGCGAGTCAGGTGGACTCCAGCCCGGAAGGCGAGACGGACCAACGGCACCCAGTTTGATCGTCAGTGTCTTCATTTCCCGCTGCCAAGTCAACTTCTGTTCACTTCGAGCCTTGCGTCATCTTACACCTAGCAGACTAAAAATGGCCGTCCTAGGTAAGCTGTGACCAGGCATCCGTAGCAAGTGCCGCAGCCAACGCAACTTATTCAGTGCTATCTGTTGTTCTAGAGAGCTAGCATGATTATCACAGTGCTCGCCTACGCATCTCATCGTTGCGGACACGCTGGTGCCATCTGACATCAGTAATGCTTCGCAGACAACGATGATCAAAGACTTGAAGGCGCCTCAGATCTTCAGACCGAAGGGGCAAAGTCTCACTCCCACAGCGCAGAACGTCCCTCACTGTGGCATTGTATACACGGCCTTTCAGACGGAGGGGAATTCCCTTCTGTCGCCAAAGATGCCGCAAGTTCAAGAAGGCAGCTTTGGCCTTTGCAATGCGTGAGCTGACGTCAGTTTCTATGCGCCCATCATTGCTGATGCAGCTGACAAGATAAGTGAAATGATCAACCACCTCGAGTTCCTCATTAACAAGGATCAAGGGGTCATAAAGTGACTGGTGGTCCTGCAGCAACTCTCTGCGTTTAGAAGGTGTAAATTGCATACCAAATATCGGGACCAATCTAGACAGGCTATACAGAGTTAATGGTGCCGTCGCGGCATCTTCGAAAAAGCAAGACGATATCGTCCGCATAATCAAGATTAAGTAACCTTTCACCAGGCAACACTTCAACGCCTACATTGTAAGATTCCGTAAGGAAAAACTCCATGATAGAATCCAGGATGAAATTGAACAAAAAGGAGGAAATCGGACAACCCTGACGAACACCACTTGTGGTCGAGTGAGACCGACGTCTACTGTTGGACAGTTGGCAATTTAGTGCGCTCTCCTCTCACCCGAAGGCGTGACCCTTGGTCCCCGAGTAACAGAGTAAAACGGGACAAGGCTTCTGGGACTAAATGAAGTTGCGGAATTCAACTGGTCTGCCTTAGAAGCCCTGACCACTCTCCGTAGGCTATTCGAGGCGGAACTGCAAGGGCCAGTCTATGGTCCACCGTTGTGCAGCCATCTCACTTCTCAAGCTCGCTTCGGGACGGGAACAAATCGACAAACTTGGACCTCCTGTTTATCGTCTGGCCTTCCAAGAGTCAAAACAAAGTCTGGGCAACGATCGTAACTGGTTAATTGTAAAGCAGACCCCCGTTTATTTTGTACATAACTGGAGGACGATGTTTGGTCTTGACATCTCACATGGGTCACACACGGCATTTTGTGTCTTCCGCAGTCTGTCTCTACCCATTGGTCCGTACCTTCTTCTCATTTTAATCGATCTGCTCCGTTTGTTTTGTCCGCCTCGCATTAGCTCCTTTCGTCTCTGTGACTAGCGCACACGTTTTGCTGTTCGCGATTGTTTTGGCCCATCGCTTCCTCGTTGTTCGTGACACAGCTGGGCTTTATTCTTTTACGTTGAACCGACGCTGAGTCCTCTCTGCGTCTCTTCCACGCGTTATCAATTTGGATGCACAACAGCTGCTTAGCCAATGGCTTACATACCACTCATTGGCCGGCTTTGTCCATGCAGTCAATTACTAGAGCATGGTTCACCAACGAATAACTTAGGGTCCGCGTAATCACTTCTTTGGCCGCAGCGATTACGCAAAACTAATGCTCCGCTACATCTGCTACACAGAATATCTTAGAAAGCACCCAGAAATTTTACCATGTAGCCACTTGTGATAATCTGTCTGATCTCATAGCTGCAACTAGCCAGTCCTAGCCGAATACTTCCTTGAAGTGAGCCGGGGGGAGTTTGTCAACCGGTTAAACAGACTAGTGGCGAGCACCTCACAAAGCAAAACATTGCACTCTCAAAATATGAAACGCTTCCTTAAGAACATGACACGGAAATACTTAACTTTATGAGACGCAGGTTGGTGCTTCTAGGTGATCTCTTCGAATAAGAACACCTGAGCTCTCTGCACAACACAAAAGAAAGATTGGTCCATGGGAATAATGTAAACTATTAGTAGGACCTTGTGCTAGGATTTTGTTTTGACCTCAAGCTGCTTTACAGATACGAGATAAACTTTGCAGAATCAGGGGCGGAATTAGTGCTCTACACACAGAATATGGATTAGCGCAAACGACACAAGAAGTGGCAAATGTTCTTGGGCAATAATTCGGCTGTGCCTCCAAATGACTACCGTCATATTACATTCTGTCTAGCGGATCACATCACCAGCAGGACTTAACCACATGTCCTTTACAACCAAGGACGTACAGAAGCAGCTGATGTTCTCACCCGAGTACAGCTCGCCTGATGCGGATGATGCTTTTGCTTCGTTACCGTTGGTAAACATCATCTCACAGTTTACTCAGTAGGGATTAGATTGCTAACAGGCTTACATTTTGATTTTGCAGTTGCACTTGTGAATGATTGACATCTTTATCTATAGTAGCTCAATAATGTTCATCACACTTTGGTTGGACTTAGTCAAGTCGACTCAGTAATTTACACTAATACTGTGGAAATGCTACAACATAGAATCAGGGGAAACTAACCCAGAGGGATAAGGAAAGCAAAAACAGCTCATTTTTAATCAAGCAAAGGGTCTCGTAACTGGAGTATCTGATGGCACGTAGTCTGTTTATCTTCATGTTAGCTTCTTAAATGTTCTGAGGAGAGAGGAGGGCTAATATAGAAGTAATCAGCTTTTGGAGACGGAGAAAGCACCTCCATTCCATGTTACTTTCGACAAATTTGCTGTGGCATGGTCTTATCGATGTGGACGCGTCGTTGACCGAGAACACGATGATATATTGTTGCTACGAATTTCACGGTCATTCACCTGCACCCTCGCATAAGAGACAAGCTAGTTTCAAAAAGACTTTCCCTTCACAAATTTCAAACTCGCAAGTAAGGACCAGTGACCGTTTTGGCAGAGGCTGACTTCCAAGTCAACCGCCGCCACTAATGAGATTGCGTGTCGCAATCCAAGACACACGGCGGGTGCTCCAAAAAACCCGAAAATCTTCTCCTCAATCCGTTTACATGCAGTTAATGAAGTCGGTGGATTGCAAACAGAGACAATCAAGGTGTAACCTCATTGGTGAATCGAAGGCGGTCAAAAGTCATCTGATGCTGGCCGGCATTCTGTTTAAGGGAATGCGATCAACAGCCTCACCAAGCCCTGTCCGCACAGATGCATGGCCAGTTGTCCCATTTGTGCGTTTCCGGTCACTCGCAGAGGCACAAAAGTAATAAACAAATAAATGGCTTAATCTGTCTAGACATGCCGTTAAATAAAATTGTACATCTTTAGCACCTCAGTTCTTTGCTTCAAAGGCGTTTTTTAAGAAAATTGTAATCTCACTCAACACTTGTGACGGTCTGAGCGCAGAGTGACCAATGTTTGTGCCCGGCCGCTCCAACTGTACTTATTTCGGATGACTTTTGGTCATTCGAGAACATTTTCGGCTTGGCTTAACGGCCATAGTATTATGCAATTAGAATGTTGGAATTGATTTCGGCTTTATATTGACGGCATTCAGAACCAGGTAAATCAAATTTGCAGTATGTGGTAAGGATGCGTTGGAAAACATTCCGATTGATCAAAAGTCCTCCAAACAGTGTCCAATTGGGACGGCCAGGGGCACAAAAATTGGTCAATCAGGGAGCTCCAAAGGTGATGCCAGTGGGCCTTTTTTGGTCACTCATGCAAACAGGGTGGCAACGAACTCCGTCTTTCTCCCCAGAGTGGGTTTCAACCGCCTAATTACCGAAGCCTAGGCAAAATGATGCTGGCGGATGACGTTCTGTTGATTGAGTATGCTAAATGATTCACGAGGGATTTTACGCATAGGGCAGTCATGTATGTGTCCGGCAAGAATACTGGCAGGCAGCCTCAGATAAGTTGCCATCAGATTTCACAGAATATGCTCTAAAATCCCCTTGGACAGCTTCCTGTCAGTTGGGCCGACCTACTCGCCATCACAAGTAAAGCGAAACAGGTAAATGCATGCGCCGGCAACTCGAGCGCCTAGCAAGTCTTGGTTGGATTTAAACAGCAACTTCCTAACTTGGTGCGAAACCACCTGCTCAACAGCGTAATAACTTTTTATCGATTGACGGAGACGACGTCTAAAAATAAATCAAGCCAACAAAATGAAAAATAAATAAATAAACATTATATTCCATGATGGTGCGAACGACAGTCCAATTCTGTGGTCTGATCAAGCTATACCAAGATGTCTCATAAAATAGATGATTCTTCACTTTCTATACCGTAAGTTCCAAAAATATGGTCCGTTTTTACTCACTTGCTCGGTGAACACGGTACACGTCTTATGGTGACACGGGAGGGCACTAAATTGCCAAATGTCTGTAAAAAGTCGGTTCTTCAGGGACAAAACGTATATTCTGCAAACAACAGGACCAGGCGAATACGGAGACAGAGGGCGAGTGAAACATATCGGTATATACAGCTAGTTGGATCCATAATTAACGACCTTTGTTGATGCATGACATTTTTCCTTTGATTCAGTCAAACAAACTCACTCCAATGTGTCCAACTGTTTGCCAATCAGCGTGCATGCGAGAAACGTGTGAACGTCCAATCGGCTGCCGCCTTTGCTTGCGGCAGCCCAACGGCTTCCTTGCTGGGCTGACACCGCACGTTCGTTCGAGTGTATACTCCCATCACATCCTCCCTATTTTCCTGTTCTTGCTGCTGTACTTTGCTAAATAGTCCATACACTTTACCACTTCTCGTCCTCTTTGTTGGATCTGCCGATGTCGCCTCATTGCCGCACGCAGTATAACGCTCTCTCCCTGATTCATGCTGTCGCCTCGGACATCTCCTCAGCTGTACTCGGTTTCTTCTCAGCTTCTTCCCTCCAACATTTACTTCGCATAACCTTTCACCGACTTTCGCAGCCACGACTCCTTTTCTCCACAGCTCCTGTCCATTGGGAATTGGTTCGACCCATACTTCTTCCCCCACTGTCAGCTCAGGTAATTCCCGTGCGCCGTTGTCGTAGTACCGTTTCTGAGTAACCATTCGCCTTTTCAAACTGTTCTGTACTTTCTCAAGTTGTGGCGCGACAGGACGCAGAAGAGTTGCGGATGCAGGCATCACAGTTCTGGTCCTTCGACTGTATAGGCGCTGCACTGGGCTCAGGCTGATATTCGTTGAAGGAGTGTTGCGACTCTCCAGTAGAATGAGGTATAGGTCCTCCCGAGTATCTCTAGCCTTCGCTAATAGTCGCTTGGCTTGCTTCACTGCCGACTCTGCCTTTCCGTTTGATTGACTGTGATGGGGACTGGTTTGCCGGTGTGCGAATTCCCATTTAGTTGCGAAAGCCTGGAATGCCCTGCTGCTGAACTGGGGACCGTTGTCCGAGACTAGCTCCTCCGGTATCCCGTGCCGTGCGAATTGACATCTGAGTTTGTTGATTACTGCCTCCGTGGTCGTGGTGGTGAGTAAATCGA
This sequence comes from Dicrocoelium dendriticum, assembly GCA_944474145.2. Taxonomy (NCBI): domain Eukaryota; kingdom Metazoa; phylum Platyhelminthes; class Trematoda; order Plagiorchiida; family Dicrocoeliidae; genus Dicrocoelium; species Dicrocoelium dendriticum. The sequence continues at coordinate 11,224,097 of OX104059.1, forward strand.
TTTCAAAGTAATCACTATAGTAGTCCACCGTGAGTAAGTAATCCTTTCCGTTGTCCCAGAATAGATCCACTGCTACCTTTTGCCACGGTCGGTCCGGAACATCCTGCAGCATCACCGATTCCTTCGATTGCCGAATGTCGTGTGAACGGCATGCCTCACAGTTAGACACATGATCCTTGAGCTGACCTGTCATTCCTGGCCAGAACATCAGTTCTCTTGCTCGATTAATGGTGTAATTTGCACCCAGGTGAGCGCGATGGACATGCTCCAGCATCTCCTTTCGGAGAGAAGAAGGGATTAGGATTCGACTTCCCTTGAACAACAGACCGTCACAGACAGTGAGTTCGTCCCGAAAATTGAAGTAGGGTGTTAATTCCTTCGGGAGCTGCTTCTTTTTTTCTAGCCACCCATTGAGGATAACGTCTCGCAAAGCTGCAAAAGTTTGGTCTTCCTCCGTGAAACGCCTGATGTCTTTCAAACGGTTTTCTGTCACTGCCAGATGCTGCACCATGCTAACTGTCTCGATCTCTTCTAGATGATGTTCGGCCACTGGCGGATGTGCTCTCGACAGGGTGTCCGCGATGAACATCTGTGTGCCAGGTGTGTACACAATGTCAATGTCATACTTCTGGAGCCGGATAAGCATACGCTGCGGACGACGAGGAACGTTATTCAGTGGTTTAGTGGCTATCGACACCAGCGGCTTATGATCAGTGTACACGGTTGTCTTTCTTCCAAAAGTATAATCATTGAAACGCTCCATGGCATAGACCACTGCCAGCATCTCTTTCTCGATCTGTGCGTACCGCTTCTCGGCCTCTGTGAGTGCTCGACTGCGGAAATCCAAAGGTCTTCCGTTCTGCAACAGAACAGCACCTAGTCCACTCTGGCTACTATCACACTGTACCTCCAATGGTTGTGCTGGATTGTAATATCCGAGTACGGGCGCATTACTGATAAGGTACTTAATGGTTTCGGAAGCCAAATCCTGTTCCTTCCCCCAGCTCCAATTTACTCCTTTGTGAGTTAACTGCCTAATCGGAGTCATGACATCAGCGAGTCCTGGTAGGAACCGGCTTAAATAGTTCACCATACCGTTTAGGCGATGGACTGCCTTCACATCGTTAGGGGACGGCATCTCTTGTATCGCCTTAATCTTCCCTGGGTCAACCCTGATTCCGTCGGATGTTAACACATGCCCATGGAAAATCACCTCCTCTTTCCGCAGCTCTACTTTCTCGCGTTTTAGCTTGATGTTCTTTTGCACGCAAAGCCTCAGGAACCGATGTAGCTTAGTGTCATGCTCTTCTTCGGTAGAACCGTAAATCAGAACGTCATCTGCCACACAGGTTACGCCATCTAAATCATCTATTGCTTGCACCAAACGCTTTTGGAAAATTTCGCTAGACACCTTCAGACCAAACGGTAATCGCAGCCAACGATAACGTCCGAACGGTGTAGCAAATGTGGTGAGGAAACTGGATTCGTCGTCTAGAACAACGTGCCAGAATGCGGAAGAAAGGTCTACTTTCGTGAAAAACTTAGCTTTTGTCAAACGCGGTAAAATATCTTCTAACGTAGGTAGCGCATAATGTTCTCTACGCAGGGCCTCATTCAGTGGCTTCGGGTCTATACATACGAGTAGTTCGCCATTTTTCTTCGTAATGATTGCGACCTGGCTAACCCAGTCTGTTGGCTCATCAACCTTTGCAATCACCCCCTGCATAACCAGCTTGTTCAATTCCGTGGAAAATCGGTCACGTAGCGCAAATGGGACTCTCCCAGCAGGTAACGCAATCGGGCGTGCCAAAGGATCTAACGACAGGTGAGCGGTACCCTCGAATTCCCCTAAACCCGGGATAAACACCGACGGATACAGTTCACTAACATCGGCTTCACTCTGACTGGCGTACACAAAACGATCATGGTTAAAAATGACAAAGCCAAGAGATAAAATCGAATCAATGCCGAGAATCGGCGTGAGATCCTCATCCACGATCACGAACTGCAGACGATGCGAAACACCGTCTCTCGGATTGACCACTTCGATTGTCGCTGAGCCCTTTGGCTTGAGTCTGGAACCATTCCACATGCGCAAATAAGCTTGCTCCGATTGAATTTGCACGCCGCGGCAGTGCTTTCTGGGCAAAATATTGATCGTCGCGCCTGTGTCTAACTGGAATCGCACAGACCGTCCCTCGATCAGAAGACTTGCATAGACACACTTCTGCGACGCTTCCGAGACACGTTACCAATCGATTGTTCGGTGTCTGTTGATTTGTCTAGAACGAGTGCACTGACATCTGTCGAATGACAGCAGCGGGCGAAGTGATTGCGCTTCCCACATTTGACACAAATGCGGCCCCACGCCGGACACTGTTCGCGGTTCCTCGGATGTCGTGTTGCACAGACGTTGCAGGGCTCCTGTCGCGCCGTCGTGGCCCTCGTAGTTTTGCTCCTGGAAACGGCGCACAACTCTGAATCACCTGTGATTGTCATCTGCTGGAACTGATAGGCAGTGGAGGACTCACTGTTACAGATGTCGATACATTGCTGCAGAGATAGGTTGCGCTTTCGTAATAGTCGCTTCGTCAAACCTTCGTCATTGATCCCAAGAACAATGCGGTCCCGTATGAGACTGTCCGCCATGCATTTACAGAAACTGCAGGATCGGGCCAAAATCTTGAGCTCAGTGACGTACGTGTCAACGGATTCACCTGGCCGCCTGTTCCGCGAAGAGAAGAGGTAGCGTTGAAATGTCTCGTTTGTTTGGCCTTCACAGTATTCACTGAACTTCTCAAGAACTGTCGCCAGATTGTTGGCATCTTCGCTCTTGTCGTAACACAATGTCTCTAGCACGCGGCGCGCATCATCTCCTGCTGCGTGTCGAAACATGGCCAAGCGGTACGCCATCGGTTGTTTGTCCAGACGCGATAAAGTGCAGAAATCCATCCATTTGCTCTTCCACAAACGCCAGTTGCTTTCCAAACTGCGTTCATCCATGTTCAGCGGGGCAGGCATTTGAATAGCCGGTGCAGCTCCAATCATCGTCTGGGTGGTACTAATGTTCTTCTCCTTCTCTGACACCATGTAAAAGGTCGGTCCTTCAGGGACAAAACGTATATTCTGCAAACAACAGGACCAGGCGAATACGGAGACAGAGGGCGAGTGAAACATATCGGTATATACAGCTAGTTGGATCCATAATTAACGACCTTTGTTGATGCATGACATTTTTCCTTTGATTCAGTCAAACAAACTCACTCCAATGTGTCCAACTGTTTGCCAATCAGCGTGCATGCGAGAAACGTGTGAACGTCCAATCGGCTGCCGCCTTTGCTTGCGGCAGCCCAACGGCTTCCTTGCTGGGCTGGCACCGCACGTTCGTTCGAGTGTATACTCCCATCACACTGTCCAAGGCTAGATGTTGGTCTCTAAAAGATTACGCTCACAATGGAACCCAAACAGAATTTTTAACAAGTGATTAGCAGGTTGAAATTATTAGAATCAATAAGCAACTGGGAACAACGACAAAGATATATGTTAAGAATAGTTCAGGTAGAGTAACGCGGTTATCCATAGAACTGTCTCCAGCGGACCTGCTTCCGTGCAGCGTATTCCTTCCAAAGGTTTCACCTGCACCTCCATACTCCAACTGACTCTGTACCGGTGTGGTAAGGTAGCAATTAGACCATCAACTGTTTGAACAATGAAGAATGAAGAAAGGCAAACGCTTGACAAGTCCCGTAAGTTGGTTGGGATGAATACGATGAACTCAAAATATATGTGGGTCGTTTACTGAGCGTCTACCGAGGTGAATAATTTACCAAATAACGTCAGCGAAAATAAATAAAAAGTTGAGTGTAAGCGTGCAGAAATACACTGGGTGCAGTGGTCCTTGATATAGGGTGTGAAAAACTAAAGTATGATCACTCACTTGGGTGTATTTGATACATAAATCCTATAGAAAGGCATGATTGGCGTCATCAAGTATAGCGTAGTTTGGGTACCAAAATGTTGTGAGCTAAGAGCAACATCTAGTCGTATTTTGAAAACATCCAAGGTAGAAGAGGGTTCAACTGAGTCTAGGAGTGCGTTCCAGGGTTGGCAAACCAGAAGGGAAAGTAATTCCGTCGACACTCTAGACGGCTATATTGTTCCTACAATTTCATGCAGTTACCCCTGAACTGCAGGTAATGGTTAAGTTTCAGCGAATAGCGGCATACGTGGTTGGGATCACCCAGTATCTGATATGCTAATTTGAGATCACCGCGCATCCATCGATAGTGTCCGCTGAAAATTCCCGTTAACTACAGCATTTGGTGGTAAGAGTGATAGCGCAGGCCCATCACGTTCTTTGTTGCTCTCCGTTGTGGTGCCTCTAATACCTCTAGGTCGCGCTTCAACCAAGTTTGGATAGCGTATTCAAGGTGTGGGCGCACGTGGGAATTGTGCATTATTGGGAAGATTGATAGGTCAAATCTCCCGAATGCTCTTCCCAGCATGCCGACGTGCTGGTTGCACCTTCTCGCAGCTACCTCAGCCTGTTTTGAACACTTGAGGTCACTCTGTACGAGTACACTAAGGTCACGTTCCCGAGAGTTGGTCAGCAGTAAGTGTGCTCCAAGCAAATGCGTGTGGTCATATCTATGGCGTAACTGCACAAGCGACATTTGTTGTCTACGTTAAATTGTACAGCGTTTTGAACTGACCATTTCGACACCGTGTTAAGATCGCACTGGAGCCGTTCGTCGTCGTCTGATCCTCTGATCCTCCCTCAGATATTGATATCACCAGCGATAACTAGAAAATTGGTAGTAATTGATCTCGCCAAATCGTTAATGAACACCAAGAATAGACGAGGTCCAAGAACCGAGCCTTGTGGTACTCCACATGCCACATCGATTGCATCAGACAATGATTCTCGGACTGTCACCACTAGCCGTCGTTTTTGTAGTAAATTGCTAATCCAACTCAGGATTGGGTCGTCAATGCCGTAGTTCCGAAGCTTCTGTAGGAGCATTCGTTGGTCTAAACGAGCAAACGCTTTTGCAATGTCCAAGTAAATGACATTGACACCTACTCCATCATCAACAGCTTCAGTCCAGCTATTACGAGCAATCAATCGGTTAGTATTACACAAATGCTATTGACGAAAGCCATGTTGCTCTGGGGCTATTAAGTTATGCTTTTTCAGATACTGTCTCAGCTTATCTGCGATGATTGATTCCATCACTTTGATAGTACGGGAAGTAGTGTTATTGGACGGTAGTTGGCAGGATCAGTGCGGCTACCTCCTTTATGGACAGGAGTAATTAAACCATGCTTCCATACTGGTGGAATACGGCTCTCTTCTAGACATAACTCATAAAAACAGCCAGTGGTTCTGCTAGATTACTAGCTACCACCTGCAGAACATTTGGTTGGGTGTTGTCGACTCCAGGAGAACTGTGGATACGCAATGAAACAACTTCTTCAACACAGCTTCCACAGTTAAGATGTCTAAACCCGACGGTGGGGTAATAGAAACGAGAATATTTGGGCCCGTTACATGCTGGAAAGTTTGAGAGTAATGAAGTCGTAAGAGGTCGACTGCTTCTATTGCTGACCGCCTGCATCCATCAGCCGTGACTAGTGCTGGAATCCCTAGCTTCAACTTTCCAAGACCGTTAATGTGCTTGTACAGAAGTTTGCGGTGGTTGCAGAATCTCCCCGTTAACTCCCGCTAATGAGTGACCTCGTCTTCGCGGATCATTTTCACATAGAAGTTGCGACGTGTCACGTATGCAGTCCAGATTTCGGCATTCGAGCAGTTCTGGTGATCTCTTCATGCCATATCCCTCCGGGGCATACATTCACGAGTTCTGCTTCTCAGAAATGACTAAGGCTTGTTTTGGGGTGGAAGGATTTCTGTTCCGATGCGTGCGCTACCGGTGTGCTCTACATCCTTGTGAACGTTTCCCAGGTAATATATGGCGTCCAGCATGTATCCTTAACAAACGTAGATAACACATTGTAGTGCATGACAGTATGCACTTTATCATCCTTCTTTTCAGGGTACTCCGCATAGCATATATAGGCAAAGAGTAGAGTAACATTATCACTACGACGCAGTCGTGTGCATGTAACTACCCCGTCGACCTTGAGTTCTTCGACAGTGAGCATAAGATCCAGTATCGACGGCTTGTTAGCAATTCGAAATCTGGTGGGAGATGTTACGTGGTTGTACAGAAGGTGGCTAGCAATTAGCTCTTGTAAGCGGACTTTAAAATGCACGCCATCGGTTGCTGGTCTTTCCTTGTCGTGCACCTAATTGTCTCCAACGGTAAGAAAGTGGGTGTAGAGCTTGTTTGAAGCAATTTGAAAGATGTGATTTAGTTTGAGTACATTTTCGACGCAGAGTTTGGTGGGGCGAAATTACAGTTAGTAGACATCCGTCCTTGTTCCGCAACCATAGGGAGCATCCAATGATATCAGGAGCGTAGATTTCCGGGTGGTCGATAACTTGTCATCGGAGGTTTGTATTGTAATATATAATCATATCACCGCCTCTCCTAGTTCTATCGTGCCGAAACAGAGAAAAACAAGGCAATTTGATCTCAGAATCGGTTATCTCGGGGTTGTACAAGGTTTCTGAAAACTTGAAGAGGTCCTGTGGTTGTGAATCGTGGATTTCTCTAAGTTCGGCCAAGTTGCTTCGAAGGCGTTGGGCGTTTGTGTACATACAGGGTAGTGTTTTTGTTGTTAAGAGTTTGTTGATGCATGTCAACTTTGTGTTAGTTTTAAACCAGCCGTTAGGTAGCCGACCATTAATCGTTTTAGTTTATGAGTTTCAGTCAAGTTGCATGGCATTGACGGGTGTCCCTGAACAGACGTTTCACTCGTGATGTGCTCTGTTCTATTGTGTACCGTGGATGCTGTTGTGTCGCTCTCTCCGCAGCACTGTGCAGATAAGGAATTTGTAGCGTTTGCAAGTTCCATCGAAGTGCTTACGACGCTTGGCCGTGCGCTTGCTGTCTTTAGCCGGATCTCTGTTGGTAACGTGGCTCGAGGCTTTGCCCAGTTATCCAATGGAACTTGCGTCATTCTCTCGGAGTATATAATACTACATTCATTAGCCTTGGGCGGCAGCATTTGTAGTCAAGTGATGACGGAAATCTTATCAAGGATTTGGCAATAACATTGTCAACAGGGAGTGCTTCGGAAATGTAGCACCACTGCTCTCGGTCATGTGTTTACGCATAGCGATCAGAAGAACGCAGAAGCTCGAGAACACCATGAAAAAATACTGTTTACTTGCTATCCCCATTGCGAATGATGGGTTGATCGCATACTTCCTTTCGGCGATTTTTCCAAGGTAGATCAGGTAATATACACACTCCACTCGGTGAGTTTCGAAGAGGAACTGATGAGAGCAGGACAGCCTCTGTCTCATCTGCTGAGTCTAGTGTTACTCGAAGAATTCGTGGTTCACCGGAGTGCACTGAGGTCGGGTGATTCGCTATGCATTTCAGCATTACAGGCTCAACCCGAATACCAATCGCTCGCAGATGGAACTCCACTGGTTTTGATCGTCTTGCATCTTGGCTTTTATTGTGACCGATTTGGACTCAGGAACATTGGTACACACGAGAGTTAACACAGCGGGGTTCTGTCTAGCGAGTGTTGGCTTTATAGTTTTGCCGGCAATTCGGGTTGTTTAGAAGGCACCCCTGGAGTTGACGGTGAAGCCTGCTTTGCGCCACGCGTGCTCGGTACAGATGATGGACTTACGTGTGTCGATTCCGGTATATTTGTCTACGCAATCGATACATACGTTACCTGCTTCTTATCTGCCCCGGCTTGTCTTCGGCTCTGAGCTGTCGGTGTCACGGCTGAATATCCAGGTGAACCGTCTAGGGTTGGAGAAGTGCAAGCAGGCATGTTTGAGGCTTGCCCACTTACGGGAGTGAGGTGACCCAGAGTCACAGACGCAGCGTTGCGGTTGGAGCGTCTAGGTCTCTTCTTCGGCTTAGATTCGGTGCATACTTTGGCTGGGTGAGGAATTATCGTGGCCATATTTACCTCCGTGGGATCGATCTTAGTATATACAAAATGCGCGACTATCAGTCATCCTATCTCACTTTTCATGAGCAAAGATACACAGTTAACAACTGGAATGAATTGACATGTTGGACAAAATTAAATTGTGTCAGCAACTTTGTTTCTCTGTCTCACTTCTCGGACAGATTTGCATATACATTGCGGACAGTACGATCTAATGCAGCTAGAACAGGTGACACTGATCTTAAGGACTTTACTACAATTCTCTGCTGAACATAAGCGATGTTGAACAAGTGGAATACTAGTCGGCCTCTTATCGCCTGGAGCAAGGTCTATCCGAGCGATTTTTATGGTAGTTGCGCTCACCGTTGATGAATGTTCACTGCGCCATGCATAACACACAAGCACGTCAAAACACGCACGTGGGTTGAGAGTTGTTCGTTCGCCCGCACGTCAGTCGGTCGCGACAAATGGATGTCTTACCGCGCAGACTGCCGGGTTCAGCGAGCAAACGACTCACGGTTGGACGCACACAGGAACACAACGCAGAAGCGAGTATTGATCGGGCTGTCATAAGCGATGATAAAGGCGGAGCGCTGCTAAGCGGACCTAAGTGCTTCGGATGAGAAGTTCGGTTGATGAAAGAAGCAAGATGACTGTACCTTTGCTATACTGCAACTTGCAGGAATGGTTGCCGCGTAGTTTGGGAGTTCTTAGCTTCTTCTTCCGAATGAGACCAAACTGTTACCGGAAAAGCTCCGGTCTGATGTAGTTACCCACGTAGAACTCGGCAAATAATATGAAAAAAACTGAGAAATGGAGCAACAGTATGATCCACACAGGTTAGATCCAAAAGCGGATCTATGCAAGACGTAAAAAATTACCGCCCAATCCACCACACATATATTATTTCCAGAATCATGGAGAGGATAGTTAAAGAACGCATAACAGAATATTTGAGTTCTATGAGCCTTCTCAGTAAACAGCAACACGGTTTTTTGATAGGTAGGTCGTGCACTACCTGCCAGTTAGAGTACCTTGATTATGTGACTAGAGCAAGAGACGCCGGAAGTGTTATCATCGTAATATTTCTTGTTATCCAAAAGGCTTTTGACCGTGTCCCACACAATTTATTGCTGCTGAAGCTTATGTCCTATGGTATCACTAATTCGCTTCTAGACTGGTTGTCTTCCTACCTCGAGGGTAGAAAGCAAGTAGTCAAAATCGGTAACTATACATCTGAAGCCACTACAATCTCTAGTGGAGTGATTCAAGGTAGCGTGCTAGGCCCGCTTTTATTCTTAATCTATTTCAGCGATCTCCTCGACGAAATCTCGTATGGAAAGCCGTTCCTTTTCGCAGATGATGTTAAGATTGTGTATTGTTCCACCCCTGGGCAACGTAATCCTAACTTAGCCTATATTCAGTCTGACTTGTCCGCATTGGAGCTCTGGAGTAACTCCTGGAAGCTGCACTTTGCCACGGACAAGAGTAATCTATTGTACTATGGCTGTGGCCCTTCTCTGAACATCATTCCATAAAACGATACCCTTATTCCTGTGTGTGGCGCAGTCCGAGACCTTGGTCTAAGATATTCTGCCTCATTTAACTTTTTAGAGCATGTTATATTCTTGCAGGCTTCTGCCAGAAAACTGATCGCCTACATAAGTCGAACTCTTATTTTGAGGGATTCCAGGCTTCAAGCCTTTAAAATATGTGTTAGACCGAAGCTTGAGTACTGTACGATAGTGCATAGTAATCTGAGAAAAGTGGATATTTTCGCACTAGAAAACATTCAACGATCATTCACAAAAAGGTTTTTGAACATGCCTAATACTATGACATACCGTGAGCATTGCGAGGCGCTAAATCTGGAGCCGCTATGGCTACGCAGACTCAAACATAATCTGTGCGTTCTATACGGCTTAATATCCGGGTTAAGCTTCACTGCTCAGCCACAAGTCGAGTTTCAGACTCGTATGCGCTATGAACTAAGAAACAGCGAGCGCACGGTGTAAATACCGAAGTCTAGCACAAAGCTCCACTCAAATTTTTTCTCCGTAAAATATGCGTTAATATGGAACAAGCTTCCATCGAGTGTTAGAAACTGCACTACCTATGCACAATTCAGACGCATGATTAATATGCACCTGACTGTTGCAAACATCTGGTCAACACTAAGCCAGACGGTGACTCTAGATGATTTGTATGAGAAAGGTCCTGGATACGTATGTAAGTCACCATATCCTCTATTCGTTTCAATAATATAAGATTGCCTACATATAATTGCATTTTTGAGTATTTATTTGAGAACGACCTTACTCCTATTAATCCGTCTAACCAATTCTGTTTTCTCTTTTGAGGCACTGGTTCGTAGATGCACTACGCCTTCCAAGCTGATGTCTCTGTACCATCGTCGTCACTCGCCAAGATTTTCCATCAAATTGTGACTGGCCTATTGGCTGCTAATCATTTCAAGAACCCATATGGGAACCTTTGATCAAAAGACGAACAACTAACTATATTATGCGACCACGTTGTACATGTTAATAAGACCACCCAATTGGTCTTTGCCTCGCCCTGCTGAGGAATAAAACGTTTATTTATTTATTTATTTATAAGGTAGGAAGCACTAATTAGAGCTCGTCGAACTGGTTCGAACAAGCGAACGCACGAATATTTCATGGCTATATTTTAGCATTTGGGCGCACAGGTCACCCATCCCGTTTATTATTCGTACCATTTGTGCAAGGCACTTCTTTACTTGTATATCATAATGATGCTGAATGTGCACCTACTCTGGCGCCTAAAGCCAAATTTGACTTGAATTTGACGGTGTACTCTGGTTCACAGCACCAATGAGTCAGCGGCAATACTCGTCGCTGCAATCGGTCATGACAATAAATCAGCCCATTCGTCACCAACAATGCAATACATAAGATTAGAAACAGTGGGTAATCAATAAAATAAAAATGATCCGAATCGTCAGTCATTTTGGTCTCCGTTATGCGTCATCAACACATTTTTCTTAGGGATCTAGCGCACTCATTCGTTCCCAGTTTTCGCGTTCGCCTTTGTGTGTCGTGCTATGCACTTATCCGGCCGTCCATTTTCGCGTAATGTAAAGGAGATGCGTTGCTGCTTACATGCAGTCGCTTCCTCAGAGTATAGCTGGCGAGCTGTAGCAAAGGTAGTACGAACCGGAGCTCGCTGGTACTTCACAGGACACCAAAGAAATGAATAAATAAATGGTATATTCCTCCACGATGCGGGAAGCTGTTCCCTAGAAGGAACAGATGGAATAATGATACATCAATTTAATTCCAATGCATTAATCGTTTTTCAAAAATAAACATGGGCGCAATTTCTAATTTAGGCAACACAATACTCAGCATTTTGCTGCTATTTCTTCCTATCGCTGAACAAGGGTTCTTCACAATCACATACTAGACGTTCGGACCGAGAAAAGATGTATTGAAATGAAAGGGGCTGCTGTCCAAAATGGTAAGTGTATGCGTTTTTATAATCTATTCAGGCACCATCAGTAGCCTTTTCGAAAGTGTTATCTAGGGATTATGATGTTCCGAACCTAATAATCACGTTTTGAACGGTTAACTGCTTACTAATGGCAAGTTTAAAATTGCAAACTGTATAGCATGTTCTGATTTCTCTGGGAAGTTGATTCCATGTCTTTGAGTAGTGGGTTAGAAAGAAAGGTTCTCTGATTCACGTAGTAACTATTGGAACCATCACCTTTATCTCTTTGTTACGGATTGGATATCTGTTGTTTAAAGATATGTGAACACTGTTTACAAGACTGTAAATATGAAGGTTTAGAATCCTGTAAAGAAAGCATAGATTCATCTTCATTCTCCGAAGTGAGACTGAGTCAAATCCAAGTTTATCACATTACTCTCGGTGTCACCTTTGTGAAATGTGCACATAGGATTTTTGTGAAGCGTCTCTGCATCCTACCAAAAACATGCTGTCAGATTTACGAAGATTAGACTGGACCACCGAACAGTATTCCATACACGGCAATACATGTATTTTGTAAAGCGATATGTTATATTCCGTGAGATAATAATGGTGGCATATGTCTCCGATGGTCTTCATGGCTTTCGAAACTTGATAGTCACAGTGTTCAGAAATGTTAAAAGTGACTGAATATCGCGCACCAAAGTCGCGAACTGCTTTGCATCGCGAGATACATGCGCCTTGTAGAAAAAACTGTCTGGTGGTATTTGGCATTTGTACGACAATATGTTACACTTGTCCACGTTTAAAGACATCTGCCACTGCTGGCAACAGGAATCGCGTGCATATGATTCCTCTTGATTGCGACCTATACCCCCTGCGTATTTGCACAGTGCTATCAGCAGACAACTTTAATGTCCTCAGTAAAGATAAAAATAACACCATTTCTTATTCTCTGCAATATATCGTTAACATATATATGAGAAAATTACGTGGAACAAGAACACTTCCCTGAGGGACTACACTGGTGGTTGCTTTGGCATAGAGAAATGGTCGTCGATGCACACCACCTGTTGTCTACCAATTGGATATGAAGACAGCCAAGAGAACATCGGTTATCCAATGCCTATGGCCTTCAGTTTGTTCAGTAACATTTTGTGACGCACTTTATCGAAAGCATTCCGCAAACACAAGAATAGGATTACAACAGTTTCCGTTGTCTATGACAGCCGTTGTGTGGTTTAGAAAGAATGTTTGGTATATTGCGCAGGAGTAACCTTGCATGAAACCGTGCTGCGAATTGCCGATGATGGTTGTCTTATTCAAACATACAAACAGTTCATCTTTCACTACCCTTCCCTATATTCTAGATACGATGGGTGTGTGAATGATGGGACGAAAATTTTTAACTTCGTGGGCAGCGTCATTTTGTGTCGCGGAATAACGATAGAAGTTTTCCATTGAGTGGGGTATACTACCTTGTTAAAAGAGAGTGTAGATGTTGAGCAAAAGCAGAAGGAAGTCACTACCACTGCGTTGTATTAAACAAGGAGAAATCCCATCAGGGCGTGCGCATGTTGAAGAACATAATCGAGAGACTTGACCAGTGATTTTCGCTCTAGTGAATTCCACTGCACATAGACTTTCATTGTTGTGCAGCATGATAAGTACTGGTGTGTTTGATGAGTCATTGACCATTGATTCGGCAAAATAAGCTCTGAAAGCTTCGTAAATATCACCTGGTGCGTCGAAGTATGTTCCATCAGGCGTGGTGATAAAATTGAAATTGCCGCTGCAACGCGAACCCCAGGCACGGAATAGGCTGACTAGTTCAGTTGTTTTTCAAGGACGATTCAGAGGCTTATACTCTTCTATAATGCGAGTTTTATCATTTTGATATCTCTGTTCTTCGACGATCTTGGATTGCACTAATAACAGCGCGAAGTCAGCAGTTAAGCTGAATTTCCACCGAAACTTATGAAGCTTTCGTGCTGTCTTGAACGTTTTGCGATTAGAGTTATGTTTGGTTTGGTAAGCACATTTTAGTGGTACTGCTGAATCGATGCAGAAGCCAATTATACTATACAACAGGTCCGTCGCTTGCTGAAGATATGAAGAGAGACCGAAGATGTCCCAACACATCGACCGAACCAGGTAGTTGAAAGAGTTCAAGTTGACGGAACTGAACAGACGATAATGCATTGCGTTCTAGACCTCGGGCAGCATTTGACCACGCGATGGTCGCTCTCCGAAAATTCATCAAGAAAGTTAAAACTGATTGCAGAAATGCCCAATGAAAAAATGAGACCCAGAGTACTTTCACCTCTGGTAAGCTGGAAGACGTGTTGCTACCAGCTATTCATTTGGATACAGGAGATAATATTTTGGTATTCCAAGGAAGCGGTTCTCATACGTCATGAAATGCACGGCAGATTGAAATCACTTTCAATAATCTTATGTATAAATGGTAGGCTAGCGGCGCATTCAAATGCCAAAAGTTGTAAACCTTCCGGACTGCAGTTTGGTGCGCTGTATATACATCCTATAGGTAGCTGCTGCGGAGTAACTGATATCGTAATCCCGGACGTCGTTCAGCGAGCGACTTGTTCAGATAACTTACACAACCACCTCGACGAGTAGGCTGATCTCTCATAATATTGTCGCATCCGAAAATAGTTAGCTGATTGTCAGACATGGGATCATGGCACCAAGATTCAGTTATAAGTGTTATACCAGGATTACTCACCAAAACAATTGGGCTTAGTGTGTGGATCTCGGAGAGAAGAGAACGAATGTTTATCAAAAATACTTGGATATTTGTGCAATATTAGGAAGAACTTTTAGGCTGTTTTATAGACTTTGTAGTTTCAAGCTGTGTGCGTGGACGCAGGCTAGAAATTGTTGAAACAGAACATGTATTGCTAACCGTGGAAAATGACTTGGAGGTGGCCACAGCGGAGGGGGTTGCGACTGAGTATGAGCCTCTAGAAAATGGTTCGAGTCCGAGTCCATGATTGTTGTAATAGATTGTGGGATCTGGAGGGTTACGTTGTGTCATCTGAATCATGTCACTGATAGGCTGCTACTTACGTAACACATTGATAGGAGTCAGTGGGTAGCTGCCGTTTTCATTGACGGATAATATCTGTTTACGTGCGCTCTATATACATGGCTTCACTAAACGCCGTGAGGGCACACTGGTTTCAATTCATACATCACCATCAGCATAATGCGTGTGATTCGATGATGGAATCGGAAACTAATCATACCCAGTTACACAGGGTGTAAGGTGCAAAGATGATGGAACGTCTTCTACAACTTTATGATTGATGGATGTATGTCTATCCACACAAAATGATGTTACAGAGTCACCCAGTGACGCTTGCGATAAATCTACGTCAATCGTCCTTTTACTATTGATCAATGTTTCCGGACTGCTAAAGTTAAGCTAGTGTAACCCATTAGGTTGCATTTAACCGAACATTCACAAATTCGAACGCATTGTAAGCATTTTTCTCAGCTGTAAATTCGATCCCGAAGTGGCAGTTGTTTATAGCCAATAGTAGTTGTTCTGGTCGTTAAGCAGTGGGTGCAACGACGAAAGTGCAATTGCGGTAGCGGCCATATGAATGCACGTTGTACATGTTACACCCTGATTATCTATGTATGCAATCTATCCATTCCCCTAAGTGTGTGGAAACGGCTGACGCAAGTACGCGAAATAGCTGATTCCAGCTTAACCTGTCGAAATGTAGTTATTTCTTAACCATTTGAGATTGGACAGTTACTTCTTCGGGTAATTCAGCCTAGGGTGCTCGAAATACCCTCCATCTTAGTCAAGAGTAGCAATCACTGTCTCCGTTTTGAACGGACCGACGAGATAGGCAACCGAAGAAGTAGTTAAAAAATGCCAAACACGACACCTTTAACGATGTCGAAGGTGCGACCACTGAAACAAGGGTATCAGTTTCAGCAATTGGTCTTGGAAATCTGATGGGGAACGATTTGACAGAGAATATATACATGAAAAGCAGCGCAACAGAAGATCCAAGGACAGAAACTCAGATAACCGATACTAATATGATGTAATATTAAAAGTGGAACTTCAATTTTCGATGAGGATATTTAAACTAAGTAATGATATTAGGGTTAGTTTATCTAGGGATATTGTACCATGCATGTTGTGTTGTGAACAAATGCTCGAGTGTTGCAAAATTAGAACTTCTTTGTACATGGCTATGTTTGAAATTAGGATTGTGCAATCACGGCTGAAGTTGTATGGACAGTCTCCGAAATTGTAACCGAACCACCGTCCTGGATCTGTGTCTGCCACTTTCGTGGATGGGGGAAATCATTGTGCCCGGTCAGCCTCCGCGCACTATACTATGATTCCTAACTTAGCTCGGATCGCATAGTAGGATAATTGTGGATGAGAACAGTGGTATACGAAATCTGGCTAACTGCACTCGGAAGAGAATAACAAACGGACGCTCAGTCTTGAATGCTGCAACCGTCTAGACAAGGCTTGACTCTCTTCGCCAAGTAGGTCTGGC
Organism: Dicrocoelium dendriticum; assembly: GCA_944474145.2. Classification (NCBI taxonomy): domain Eukaryota; kingdom Metazoa; phylum Platyhelminthes; class Trematoda; order Plagiorchiida; family Dicrocoeliidae; genus Dicrocoelium; species Dicrocoelium dendriticum. Next base: position 11,240,170 of record OX104059.1, read on the forward strand.
TGGCACACAAACAGGACCAGCAACGCACGTGTCGATGCGTAGGCGGGTTTTTCTGTGCTGGGGACTTGAGCACCAGACACCCAAGGTCAGCGCACAGATGCAGCAGGTACGTGAAAGGGGTGTCTGGAATTCAGTTCAAATGTGTACCGGGTATGAGCTAGGGCTTATGATAGGATCGTACCAAAGGTAAGTGGAGTTCAAGGCATACAGCTGGATAAATGGAATTTCAGCACCGCGAACAAATAATTACATACACCACTGCAAGTCTTGCTCTGTGGATGGAGTGGGTGGAACCGCTAAGTTAACCGGTCGCAAGCAATGGTATGGCGTAAAAAATAAACATTTGTTCTCCGCTTAGCGAGACATGCCAGCACTGGTATGATCAAGGAAGGTACAATGGGATTGTCATAGGAGTGTCATATATGTTGATACATGAATGTATTTGTTGTGCGTGTAGGCGTATGTAGCTGTGTTGCTTGGTCTTGTAAAGGTTTTGCTTCTTTGGTTGGTGTTTGAACGTGTCACCAATGCTAAATGGATGCTTGACGTCCGTGGCTTTGCAATGATTGTACGGATGAGTATTACGTTGCTGGTATATAATGCTTCGCCATTATGAAGCAAGGGGCACTGACTCTATTAAGTGGCGTCACAACCCCACGTCACAGTGTTGTTAAAGGGAACTTTGTGGCTTTTTATAGGGAGAACGCTTACCAAGCGGAAACCCACCACATTCTGGAACACTGGCGCCGAACTGTTCACTGGAACGGGGTAAACCCGAACCACCCAGCTGGCACAACTGGGAGGTTGTTCGACAAGCCAGCTGTATCATTTTTACTCTACACTGGACATTTTCCCAACCAAGCCGGACATTTGCATAGAACTTTGTCGACGCTTTGTCAACTGCTTTCCTCCACGATGCGAGACAGCCTGTATAGGAAGTGCATAATTGTATGGAATGTTGATCACAGATGAAACAAGGGAGCTGAAAATCAGATCAATTAATGACATTTGGAAGGACAGCCTGCTACAAAAAACGGTTGAATGAAATGCATTGCTGTTAGTTGCCCTTCAGCGATACCCACCTACGTTACCATAGCCCACTAACACACATATCAGAGTATGTTGACAAACCAAGTACTGCGTCAAATGAAACCTGGACCCTGCTCAAATGAGTGGGTTACGGCCGAACCGAATAGTGCGAGCACGCTCTGCACAACTAAAACTAGTTGATGTTTTTGCAAACATCGTGCGCAGGAATGCAGGCACGTCCTCCGGGTGGTAGCTCGTTCCTGATTCTTGCCTACCTGATAAAGAAAATGATCGCGGATCTGCTAATCCTGGACTTGCATACTACTGCTGGATTCCTTTTCATCGTGTATTGTAAACAGCTGATTGCATTAATGTCATACCGAGGATGGCTATATGTGTATTTTTCTTAGAAATGGCGATAACAGGACGATACTGCGTTTTATGCACCGTAGCTAGAGCGGAGAAAACGTGAGCTTATCACATCGTGCAGAATCTTTCAGGTGTGTAGAAGCACCTTAAAGGCGGTTTGTCAATGATCTCGGTACTTAGTACAATGTAATGCGTTCACGTTTTGTAGTGCTAACATATACTATTAAACGTGGGTCGTTCAAAGGAGATATATGAATGCACAATAGACACTTGGGGAGAAAAAGCCTCAGAAATATCAATTCAATGCTCTGCCTTGCTCTGACGTCAACTTACCCTACTTGGACACAGAAGTCAAGTGAGCAGGAATCTGTCAATTCCAGCTCACCTAAAGTACAACAGAGATTAACCGGTTTGACGTCAAGTGTCAGACTAGAACGTATATGTTTCCTGCGCGACAAGGTCCAGTCTCGATGAGACGGCGACTGAATAGGTGGTGGTGATCAAAAGAGCATCTACGCGACGCCGGTGGGGTTCGACTTTGTCTTCTCTGACATTATGTTACAGAACTCAGTGAACAATCAACCATGAATTTATACGGGTTAAGAAGTGTTGCTTCACAAGTCCCGTCGGACAGTTGGTGGGGATATCATAGTAACAATAATGGTAATATTGATAGTAAAACTGTTAGTAGTTTAAATATGAACATAAGAACTTATCATTTGCTCCCCCGTAGTCCTGCAATCCGCTTACATTCACAGCACCCGCAGTTAACATCACATAATTCGATGGAAAGCTCCATGTGTACGATGGAAACGTAGTGCTAATTGATATGGTGTAAGTGAATGCGTGCGTCATCCAACCGTCTTTTAAATACTGTTAGTGTCGGTGCAGAGACGACCGACTCTGGGAGAGCATGCCACGGGTGACAGACACGAATGCAGAAGAAATTTCTGCGGCACTCCAGGCGGCTATACTGTACAGCAAGTTTCAATGAGTGGCCCCTCAGGGTTGTATTGGTGCTGAGTTGCAGTAAAGGGCAGCACACATGATGTGGGTCTCGCAGAATCAAGTATGCCATAATCAGGTCGCCTCGTAGTCGGCGATAGCTTCCACTGAATACCCCAAATCGTTGCAGCCTCTCCTCGTATGAAAGATTGCGCATTCCAGTTACGTTCTTAGACGCCTGACGTTGTGACAAATCCAGTGTATTAACATCGTGTTTCAGCCACGGATGCCAGACTTGGATTGCGTATTCGACATGAGAGCGAACATACGCACTGAGCATTTGTCGAAATATGGAGCTGTTTATTTGTCCAAACGCCCGTCGCAACAGCCCGACGTGTTGGTTCGCAGTCTTCGAGGGCTTTTCGGATTGCCTGGAGCAACCTAAGTCATCTTGAACCAGGACACTCAACCCACGTTCGAGAGTTGATTGTTTTAGTATATTCGTTTCGAGCCGGTATGAGTAGCTGCTCTGATGTCGGATGGAAAGCACCTTGCATTTACTGACGTTGAAAAGTCGTAAGTTTTGGCTTGACCATGGCTATACCGTATCTAGGTCACTCGGATGCATATGTTGCTCGGCGTTCGCCTGGAAGTCACTGCGCATTTTAATGAACGTAAAAGGCAAACCCACAAGCCTAGGGAGACTTAGTTGTCACCCGAACTCTGCACACTATAACGAACCCAGAATTATTAGGGTAACGCTGGAATCGCGGCAACACGGGCCTTGTAAGTTACGCATCTATCTGAGGTCCCTTGGCGCACGCGACAATCGAAAAGAAACATCACAGATGGACATAGCAAGCTGGATTACCTAAGCATCATCTTTATTTATGGCGTGCCAGAACGTGCTTCCCACGACAATCATGAGGGCAGTAATCACGATTTGGAACAGTGGCGGTTCATTCGTGTAACAGTTTCCTGGGCCAACGTTGTGGCGCGTGTGATGGTAGTATCATATAAGAGAGAGCAGATGTACCAACCGAGCGTGCCAAACAGCTAATGGGAGGCGGACGTGACAGATTCCATTACTGCACTCGGATTAGACGATATTCGTGTGAGTGGTTCACCGTTTGTTTAACTGAAGCAAAGGAGGGATCTCATTGCCTCAGAAGGATCGTTAAGTATGGATTTGAACCTGCAAGATATCGAGGAGTTTGGCTTGCTAAACATGCTGTAATTTTCGCTTGGCTGTCTTTGCTAAATAAACGCCTGACAGATGTGCGCCGATCTCAAACCTGTAAAAATACAGAACGCTAACCAACCCACTGGGTCAGGTAACGACACCATGATGAATGGCAGAAATGCGAATCCGAAAACGCTCAAAGGGAAAGGCATTTGCGGGTTAGGAGAATGTCATCGAGTAGTTAAAATCGGTCTAGCTTGTTCGCACTGTTTGGAATGGTAGCATCAGAAATGTGCAAATGTGTCCCAAAACAGGCACGAGAGCAAAATGGCTCCCAACATGCGCTATGGTTCTATACTGCGTGCTCCACCAACCCACTCGTTAAGTGCTTGCTTATCCTAGCTCAGAAGTGTGACCGGTTAACCGCAGAAGCCGAGCAGAGTATATAAGATAAGAGTACTTCATTGGAAGCGAGTATGCACCATAGAAGCGTAGCAGCTTCTAAGCAACGGAATGCTGCACAATCCGCTTCCCCTGAACCGCAATCAGCCACCTTCCCATCTCCGTTCTCTTCTCCAAATTTGGTAGAACGCCGGGCGAAAGCAGACCGTACCTACCAGAGTCAAACAGTACTCATGGCAACGAAAATCAGGCACTACCTGAAACGTCTGGTTAAGCAAATTCCACTAGACCTGATATCTGGCTTGAACAAGGATGAAGCATCCGAAGACCAACACTTGGTGCCTGTAGCTCAATTGTCATTGACGAGACAAAGCTCGGGGAACATCAGTTACATATGCAAAGATGGCTGTAAAGGTGAGCCGGTAGGCCGCGGTAGCGGCCTCTTCTGTTGTGAACATCGGTAACGCGAATAGAGGGACAACCAGCAAACAATCAACACTTGTCAGCAGGTCAGAACAAATGAGTACCCTAACTCGTAGATCGATGAAGAAGGAGTCCAACGATAATGCCCGGACTGTTGTATGCTCAAATGTCTCTGAATCTACCGCTATCACATTGCGGGGTAAGTTATCAGACGAGCAAAGCCAATGGAACTCATGGTGCTTGCTGATGAGTGTCAAAGCCAAGCCCATCCATTTATTACGAATTACTCGTCATCCGAACTCGCCACACTGTGGAGAACCCAGACTTATTCGAGCAACACTAGAATCCTCCACCGACGTAGAAAACGTTTCGCTCTTCTCAAGCTAGCTAAGACACGGATCCTGTGGGATACGTATCTATCCTGATGTCCCTTGGAGCGCGCGACTATCAAAAGCAACACCGAAAAGAGGTACAGCAAGCAAAATTGCCTAAACGCAATCCTCATACACGGCGTGCCAGAACAGCCTTCTAAAGATGTTCAGGAGACCGGAAAGCAGATTTAGAACAGTTTTGGTTCATTCGTTAAATACTTTATTTGGCTAATATTGCAGCGTGATCGGTCACCAGGATACCTCTCACACCAAATTATAGAGGATGCAGCCCTAGAATACTAAAACTTGTAGTTCAGTTAGATCAACAAGCAACGGATGTTTTGCATCGATGACGGAGAAATCGGAAAAGCCTTACTGCTGAACTTCGGTTAAAGATCACAGAAACTTTGCACAGCTCAAATATTTAAGCACCTGAACCAACAGGCTTACCGACGCATGTACAGAAGCGTAACGATTGCTACTTCAATTGTCTCTGACGTAGGTCTAAACGAAGATGGGGACGCACCTCGGCCGATGCAAGTTGCAAACGAGGGATCCTTATCCCATCAAAAAATCGAGTAACTGCCGACCTCCAATCGGTCGGCATTCTCCCACACGTGACCGCTTCACCTCTCTGCGGGCTCCCAGAGACCGAGAAACTGGCCTGCCTGTATCCAAATGCTCAGGGTCTTTCAAACAAACTGACTGAAGTGAAAGATCGCCAAGCTTCCGGGTCTTAGGATGTTATTGGTATCAACGAGACGTGGTTACACACGGGAATGACGGACGCTGAAGTTTTGCTACCCGGCATGTCGCTGATCCGGAACAACAGGCTCACAAAAGGAGGAGGGGTATCCCTGTATTACCGAAACGACTCACAGTGCGAAGTCGTGGAGGATTCAGACTCGCAGTTCCCCTACTCACTTTGGTGCCGCTTACAGTTAAAAGGCAGGGACGCTTGCCTTATTGTCTTGGTGTACCACACCCCTAACTCAACACTCAAAACCGACTACCACCTAGCGGCTGCTTTAAGATGCAGTTTACAACAAAAGTACACTCACATTCTTATCATGGGTGACTTCAACGTACACCGCTTAGAAACTCCCGCCACGATCGGCGAACAATTCAAAACCGATCTACAAGATCTAGTAACTATTGTGCCTCTTTACAATCACATCACTTTGCCCACTCGGTTCAGGACTGGTAACAGGCCATCTGTGCTGGATCTTGTGCTTACCAATGAGGAGCAAATGATTGATGCGTTGGTTTTAGACTACCCGTTGGGTCGCAGTGATCGCGCAGTCATCAGTTTCAACTTCGTCTGCTATGTAGAGTATCGGAATAAGAACGACGAGACGGTGCGATATATCACAGGCTACAATCGATTAGCCCAGCTCGTCAGCGCCACAACTTGGTCGTTCCTTTTCGAATAACCCCAGGGAGTCGATTGAGTCGAGTTCTTCAACAAATTCAGTCAGCTGATTGCAGCGTTTTCAGAGATAAAAGTCTTCAATCATTTTCGTTCGTTAGGAGCAGAACTCGAAAATGGCTAGCCGTACGCAACGCAGCATGGCGAGTGTACAGAGAAGCACCAGTACCAGAAACTTGGGACAACTACGTAGCACAACGTAACCACTTTACTAAACTGCTAAGAGAAGACAAAGTCGCCTATCAGCACAACATCGCAAAGACATTCCCTACTAACCACTACCTGCTGTACAAGCATATCAGTGGCCTACGAAAGTTGAGGCAAGGATTTCCTCCACTCAGGATAGCTGATGGCCCAACAAGAACGCCTGTGGAAGCAGCAAACGCGCTGCGGATGCAATATGCCCCCACGTTTCAGATGGTCTTGACACCAAGCGACCTTCCAGCCTTTGTCGTCCTGCCGACAGGATTCAAATACATCTCTGATTCCAAGGAGGCTGTATTGCAGAGGCTGCGTCTCTACGCAAATACAGCTCACCGCGTGTCGATACCATTCGTCCAGAGACACTGGAAGCAGCAGCAAGCCAACTGGCAGGAACTTCAGCTCAGTTTTTCCAATGCCGTTTAGACCACAACCAAGTTCTTACTATGTGGAAGTTTGGAATAACAATTCCGATTCACAAAGGTGGAAGCTGAACTGATCCCTCCAACTACCGTTCAGTATCCATTCTCCCTATACTGTTCAAGATCATGGAATCCATCATTGTCTATGCACTGGTGTGTTATCTGGGAAACTATAACTTCATCACGCCTACACAGCGTGGCTTCCGTCGAGAAAGTTCATGTACCACGAATGTACTAATCGTACGCAGTAGTTGGACCGAGCCAACTGAAGCTGCAGAGGAGCTCTATGAGATTTACCTAAATTTTTCGGCGGCCCTCGATCATGTAGACCATCGGGTACTACTCCCAAAGCTCCAGCATTACGGGATCGGCGACCCTCTTTTAAACTGGATTGCTAACTTTCTACTTCAACAGCAATTAGCCGTCAGAGTTCGGAGCGCTTTATCGAATCCCATGCAAGTCGAGTGTGGTGAGTCGTAAGGCACAATTCTAAGTCCACGTTTATTGTTGGTGTTTATAATGAATTTACATAGGGGATCGCTTCAAACTTCCAAATGTTTGCAGACGATATCAAGATCTGGCACAGGATCCAGGCGAACGCCGAGCAACATATGCATCCGAGTGACCTAGATACGGTATAGCCATGGTCAAGCCAAAACTTACGACTTTTCAACGTCAGTAAATGCAAGGTGCTTTCCATCCGACATCAGAGCAGCTACTCATACCGGCTCGAAACGAATATACTAAAACAATCAACTCTCGAACGTGGGTTGAGTGTCCTGGTTCAAGATGACTTAGGTTGCTCCAGGCAATCCGAAAAGCCCTCGAAGACTGCGAACCAACACGTCGGGCTGTTGCGACGGGCGTTTGGACAAATAAACAGCTCCATATTTCGACAAATGCTCAGTGCGTATGTTCGCTCTCATGTCGAATACGCAATTCAAGTCTGGCATCCGTGGCTGAAACACGATGTTAATACACTGGATTTGTCACAATGTCAGGCGTCTAAGAACGTAACTGGAATGCGCAATCTTTCATACGAGGAGAGGCTGCAACGATTTGGGGTATTCAGTGGAAGCTATCGCCGACTACGAGGCGACCTGATTATGGCATACTTGACTCTGCGAGACTCACATCATGTGTGCTGCCCTTTACTGCAACTCAGCACCAATACAACCCTGAGGGGCCACTCATTGAAACTTGCTGTACAGTATAGCCGCCTGGAGTGCCGCAGAAATTTCTTCTGCATTCGTGTCTGTCACCCGTGGCATGCTCTCCCAGAGTCGGTCGTCTCTGCACCGACACTAACAGTATTTAAAAGACGGTTGGATGACGCACGCATTCACTTACACCATATCAATTAGCACTACGTTTCCATCGTACACATGGAGCTTTCCATCGAATTATGTGATGTTAACTGCGGGTGCTGTGAATGTAAGCGGATTGCAGGACTACGGGGGAGCAAATGATAAGTTCTTATGTTCATATTTAAACTACTAACAGTTTTACTATCAATATTACCATTATTGTTACTATGATATCCCCACCAACTGTCCGACGGGACTTGTGAAGCAACACTTCTTAACCCGTATAAATTCATGGTTGATTGTTCACTGAGTTCTGTAACATAATGTCAGAGAAGACAAAGTCGAACCCCACCGGCGTCGCGTAGATGCTCTTTTGATCACCACCACCTATTCAGTCGCCGTCTCATCGAGACTGGACCTTGTCGCGCAGGAAACATATACGTTCTAGTCTGACACTTGACGTCAAACCGGTTAATCTCTGTTGTACTTTAGGTGAGCTGGAATTGACAGATTCCTGCTCACTTGACTTCTGTGTCCAAGTAGGGTAAGTTGACGTCAGAGCAAGGCAGAGCATTGAATTGATATTTCTGAGGCTTTTTCTCCCCAAGTGTCTATTGTGCATTCATATATCTCCTTTGAACGACCCACGTTTAATAGTATATGTTAGCACTACAAAACGTGAACGCATTACATTGTACTAAGTACCGAGATCATTGACAAACCGCCTTTAAGGTGCTTCTACACACCTGAAAGATTCTGCACGATGTGATAAGCTCACGTTTTCTCCGCTCTAGCTACGGTGCATAAAACGCAGTATCGTCCTGTTATCGCCATTTCTAAGAAAAATACACATATAGCCATCCTCGGTATGACATTAATGCAATCAGCTGTTTACAATACACGATGAAAAGGAATCCAGCAGTAGTATGCAAGTCCAGGATTAGCAGATCCGCGATCATTTTCTTTTTCAGGTAGGCAAGAATCAGGAACGAGCTACCACCCGGAGGACGTGCCTGCATTCCTGCGCACGATGTTTGCAAAAACATCAACTAGTTTTAGTTATGCAGAGCGTGCTCGCACTATTCGGTTCGGCCGTAACCCACTCATTTGAGCAGGGTCCAGGTTTCATTTGACGCAGTACTTGGTTTGTCAACATACTCTGATATGTGTGTTAGTGGGCTATGGTAACGTAGGTGGGTATCGCTGAAGGGCAACTAACAGCAATGCATTTCATTCAACCGTTTTTTGTAGCAGGCTGTCCTTCCAAATGTCATTAATTGATCTGATTTTCAGCTCCCTTGTTTCATCTGTGATCAACATTCCATACAATTATGCACTTCCTATACAGGCTGTCTCGCATCGTGGAGGAAAGCAGTTGACAAAGCGTCGACAAAGTTCTATGCAAATGTCCGGCTTGGTTGGGAAAATGTCCAGTGTAGAGTAAAAATGATACAGCTGGCTTGTCGAACAACCTCCCAGTTGTGCCAGCTGGGTGGTTCGGGTTTACCCCGTTCCAGCGAACAGTTCGGCGCCAGTGTTCCAGAATGTGGTGGGTTTCCGCTTGGTAAGCGTTCTCCCTATAAAAAGCCACAAAGTTCCCTTTAACAACACTGTGACGTGGGGTTGTGACGCCACTTAATAGAGTCAGTGCCCCTTGCTTCATAATGGCGAAGCATTATATACCAGCAACGTAATACTCATCCGTACAATCATTGCAAAGCCACGGACGTCAAGCATCCATTTAGCATTGGTGACACGTTCAAACACCAACCAAAGAAGCAAAACCTTTACAAGACCAAGCAACACAGCTACATACGCCTACACGCACAACAAATACATTCATGTATCAACATATATGACACTCCTATGACAATCCCATTGTACCTTCCTTGATCATACCAGTGCTGGCATGTCTCGCTAAGCGGAGAACAAATGTTTATTTTTTACGCCATACCATTGCTTGCGACCGGTTAACTTAGCGGTTCCACCCACTCCATCCACAGAGCAAGACTTGCAGTGGTGTATGTAATTATTTGTTCGCGGTGCTGAAATTCCATTTATCCAGCTGTATGCCTTGAACTCCACTTACCTTTGGTACGATCCTATCATAAGCCCTAGCTCATACCCGGTACACATTTGAACTGAATTCCAGACACCCCTTTCACGTACCTGCTGCATCTGTGCGCTGACCTTGGGTGTCTGGTGCTCAAGTCCCCAGCACAGAAAAACCCGCCTACGCATCGACACGTGCGTTGCTGTTCCTGTTTGTGTGCCAGCCAGACCTACTTGGCGAAGAGAGTCAAGCCTTGTCTAGACGGTTGCAGCATTCAAGACTGAGCGTCCGTTTGTTATTCTCTTCCGAGTGCAGTTAGCCAGATTTCGTATACCACTGTTCTCATCCACAATTATCCTACTATGCGATCCGAGCTAAGTTAGGAATCATAGTATAGTGCGCGGAGGCTGACCGGGCACAATGATTTCCCCCATCCACGAAACTGGCAGACACAGATCCAGGACGGTGGTTCGGTTACAATTTCGGAGACTGTCCATACAACTTCAGCCGTGATTGCACAATCCTAATTTCAAACATAGCCATGTACAAAGAAGTTCTAATTTTGCAACACTCGAGCATTTGTTCACAACACAACATGCATGGTACAATATCCCTAGATAAACTAACCCTAATATCATTACTTAGTTTAAATATCCTCATCGAAAATTGAAGCTCCACTTTTAATATTACATCATATTAGTATCGGTTATCTGAGTTTCTGTCCTTGGATCTTCTGTTGCGCTGCTTTTCATGTATATATTCTCTGTCAAATCGTTCCCCATCAGATTTCCAAGACCAATTGCTGAAACTGATACCCTTGTTTCAGTGGTCGCACCTTCGACATCGTGAAAAGTTTCCCGTTTTGCATTTGTTGACTAATTCTCCTATCGCGTATCTCGTAAGTCCGTGCATAGGGGAAACAGTGACGGCTAGTCTCGACTAAGATGGAGGGTATTTCGAGCACCCTAGGCTGAATTACCCGAAGAAGTAACTGTCCAATCTCAAATGGTTAAGAAATAACTACATTTCGACAGGTTAAGCTGGAATCAGCTATTTCGCGTACTTGCGTCAGCCGTTTTCACACACTTAGGGGAATGGATAGATTGCATACATAGATAATCAGGGTGTAACATGTACAACGTGCATTCATATGGCCGCTACCGCAATTGCACTTTCGTCGTTGCACCCACTGCTTAACGACCAGAACAACTACTATTGGCTATAAACAACTGCCACTTCGGGATCGAATTTACAGCTGAGAAAAATGCTTACAATGCGTTCGAATTTGTGAATGTTCGGTTAAATGCAACCTAATGGGTTACACTAGCTTAACTTTAGCAGTCCGGAAACATTGATCAATAGTAAAAGGACGATTGACGTAGATTTATCGCAAGCGTCACTGGGTGACTCTGTAACATCATTTTGTGTGGATAGACATACATCCATCAATCATAAAGTTGTAGAAGACGTTCCATCATCTTTGCACCTTACACCCTGTGTAACTGGGTATGATTAGTTTCCGATTCCATCATCGAATCACACGCATTATGCTGATGGTGATGTATGAATTGAAACCAGTGTGCCCTCACGGCGTTTAGTGAAGCCATGTATATAGAGCGCACGTAAACAGATATTATCCGTCAATGAAAACGGCAGCTACCCACTGACTCCTATCAATGTGTTACGTAAGTAGCAGCCTATCAGTGACATGATTCAGATGACACAACGTAACCCTCCAGATCCCACAATCTATTACAACAATCATGGACTCGGACTCGAACCATTTTCTAGAGGCTCATACTCAGTCGCAACCCCCTCCGCTGTGGCCACCTCCAAGTCATTTTCCACGGTTAGCAATACATGTTCTGTTTCAACAATTTCTAGCCTGCGTCCACGCACACAGCTTGAAACTACAAAGTCTATAAAACAGCCTAAAAGTTCTTCCTAATATTGCACAAATATCCAAGTATTTTTGATAAACATTCGTTCTCTTCTCTCCGAGATCCACACACTAAGCCCAATTGTTTTGGTGAGTAATCCTGGTATAACACTTATAACTGAATCTTGGTGCCATGATCCCATGTCTGACAATCAGCTAACTATTTTCGGATGCGACAATATTATGAGAGATCAGCCTACTCGTCGAGGTGGTTGTGTAAGTTATCTGAACAAGTCGCTCGCTGAACGACGTCCGGGATTACGATATCAGTTACTCCGCAGCAGCTACCTATAGGATGTATATACAGCGCACCAAACTGCAGTCCGGAAGGTTTACAACTTTTGGCATTTGAATGCGCCGCTAGCCTACCATTTATACATAAGATTATTGAAAGTGATTTCAATCTGCCGTGCATTTCATGACGTATGAGAACCGCTTCCTTGGAATACCAAAATATTATCTCCTGTATCCAAATGAATAGCTGGTAGCAACACGTCTTCCAGCTTACCAGAGGTGAAAGTACTCTGGGTCTCATTTTTTCATTGGGCATTTCTGCAATCAGTTTTAACTTTCTTGATGAATTTTCGGAGAGCGACCATCGCGTGGTCAAATGCTGCCCGAGGTCTAGAACGCAATGCATTATCGTCTGTTCAGTTCCGTCAACTTGAACTCTTTCAACTACCTGGTTCGGTCGATGTGTTGGGACATCTTCGGTCTCTCTTCATATCTTCAGCAAGCGACGGACCTGTTGTATAGTATAATTGGCTTCTGCATCGATTCAGCAGTACCACTAAAATGTGCTTACCAAACCAAACATAACTCTAATCGCAAAACGTTCAAGACAGCACGAAAGCTTCATAAGTTTCGGTGGAAATTCAGCTTAACTGCTGACTTCGCGCTGTTATTAGTGCAATCCAAGATCGTCGAAGAACAGAGATATCAAAATGATAAAACTCGCATTATAGAAGAGTATAAGCCTCTGAATCGTCCTTGAAAAACAACTGAACTAGTCAGCCTATTCCGTGCCTGGGGTTCGCGTTGCAGCGGCAATTTCAATTTTATCACCACGCCTGATGGAACATACTTCGACGCACCAGGTGATATTTACGAAGCTTTCAGAGCTTATTTTGCCGAATCAATGGTCAATGACTCATCAAACACACCAGTACTTATCATGCTGCACAACAATGAAAGTCTATGTGCAGTGGAATTCACTAGAGCGAAAATCACTGGTCAAGTCTCTCGATTATGTTCTTCAACATGCGCACGCCCTGATGGGATTTCTCCTTGTTTAATACAACGCAGTGGTAGTGACTTCCTTCTGCTTTTGCTCAACATCTACACTCTCTTTTAACAAGGTAGTATACCCCACTCAATGGAAAACTTCTATCGTTATTCCGCGACACAAAATGACGCTGCCCACGAAGTTAAAAATTTTCGTCCCATCATTCACACACCCATCGTATCTAGAATATAGGGAAGGGTAGTGAAAGATGAACTGTTTGTATGTTTGAATAAGACAACCATCATCGGCAATTCGCAGCACGGTTTCATGCAAGGTTACTCCTGCGCAATATACCAAACATTCTTTCTAAACCACACAACGGCTGTCATAGACAACGGAAACTGTTGTAATCCTATTCTTGTGTTTGCGGAATGCTTTCGATAAAGTGCGTCACAAAATGTTACTGAACAAACTGAAGGCCATAGGCATTGGATAACCGATGTTCTCTTGGCTGTCTTCATATCCAATTGGTAGACAACAGGTGGTGTGCATCGACGACCATTTCTCTATGCCAAAGCAACCACCAGTGTAGTCCCTCAGGGAAGTGTTCTTGTTCCACGTAATTTTCTCATATATATGTTAACGATATATTGCAGAGAATAAGAAATGGTGTTATTTTTATCTTTACTGAGGACATTAAAGTTGTCTGCTGATAGCACTGTGCAAATACGCAGGGGGTATAGATCGCAATCAAGAGGAATCATATGCACGCGATTCCTGTTGCCAGCAGTGGCAGATGTCTTTAAACGTGGACAAGTGTAACATATTGTCGTACAAATGCCAAATACCACCAGACAGTTTTTTCTACAAGGCGCATGTATCTCGCGATGCAAAGCAGTTCGCGACTTTGGTGCGCGATATTCAGTCACTTTTAACATTTCTGAACACTGTGACTATCAAGTTTCGAAAGCCATGAAGACCATCGGAGACATATGCCACCATTATTATCTCACGGAATATAACATATCGCTTTACAAAATACATGTATTGCCGTGTATGGAATACTGTTCGGTTGTCCCACCATTTATACCACCATTTATACCTACCATTTATACATAAGATTATTGAAAGTGATTTCAATCTGCCGTGCATTTCATGACGTATGAGAACCGCTTCCTTGGAATACCAAAATATTATCTCCTGTATCCAAATGAATAGCTGGTAGCAACATGTCTTCCAGCTTACCAGAGGTGAAAGTACTCTGGGTCTCATTTTTTCATTGGGCATTTCTGCAATCAGTTTTAACTTTCTTGGCGAATTTTCGGGGAGCAATCATCGCGTGATCAAATGCCGCCCTAGGTACAGAACACAGTCTTATCGTCTGTTCAGTTCCGTCAATTGGAACTCTTTCAAGGATCTGGTTAGTTCGATGTATTGGGACAACTTCTTTCTCTTTTCAAGTCCTCAGCAAGCGACGGACCTGTTGTATAGTATAATTGGCTTCTGCATCGATTCAGCAGTACCACTAAAATGTGCTTACCAAACCAAACAAAACTGATCGCAAAACGTTCAAGACAGCACGAAAGCTTCATAAGCTTTTGCGGAAAATCAGGTTAACTGTCGACTTTGCGCTCTTATGAGTGCAATCCAAGATCGTGGAAGAACAGCGATATCCAAGTGATAAAGCTGTCATTCTAGAAGAGTATAAACCTCTGAACCGTCCTAGCAAAACAACTGAACTAGTCAGCCTATTCCGTGCCTGGGGTTCGCGTTGCAGCAGTAATTTCGATTTTATCACCACGCCTGATGGAACGTACCTCGACGTACCAGATGATATTTGCGAAGCTTTCAGTGCTCATTTTGCCGAGTCAATGGTCAATGAATCATCAAACACACCATTACTTTGATAATGGAGAATGGACCGATCGATTTGGAACTGGATACAGGGATTGCAGTTACTTTATAAACAGTGTTTCAATTAAGAGTCTATCGCCGATACAACCATGTAAGCGAAATTGCAAACCTACACGGGGATCCGATTAGGGTCTTGGGAAAGTGCATAGTTAAAGTCAGTCACGGCGATCGGGAATTAACTCTACCTTTGGTCGTGGTGCCTGAGAAAAGATCAAATCTCTTGGGCAGAATTTCCAGCCAAAGATGCAGATTAATGAGGTCGTGGTCAATGACAGCAGCCTAAAAGATCTGTTGAGCCAATTCTCTTCTTTATTCGAAAATAAGTTGGAAACGCTGAAACATTTCAAAACTTCCATCAACCTACGGGAGAACCCCAATACTAAGTTTGACAAAGCACGAATATTACCATAAGCTATGCCCCCAAAGTTGAAGTAGAACAACAACGGCTATAATCCGAAGGCGTAATCATGCCCGTACAGTACTCGGATTGGGATACCCTAATTGTTCTTGTACTCAAACCCGGCGGTACCGTGCGTATCTGTGCAGACTATAAATTAACTGTCAAACAAGCTACCAAGGTGGAATGGTATGCTTTGCCATGCATCAAATATTTGTGCGCTGCATTATCCGGTGGTCAAACTTTTCCTAAACTTTATCTTAGTCAGGCATATTGTCAAGTTGAACTTGATGAGGACTCACGTGAATCGACCACCATAACGGCACATCTTGGAATATTGCAGTATACCCGTCTTCCTTTCGGAATAAGCTCCGCCTCCAGCATCTTCCAGCGGATTGTGGATGACATTGTGATGGATATGCCCTTTACTTGTGCTTAATTGGATGATATCCTGATTTCTGTCCGAAGTGATGCTGAACATTTAAAGACACTTAGGACGGTGTTGGAAAGTTTGGAAGCGAATGGATTGAAACTGAAGAAATCTAAATGTGAGTTTTGTCTAAATCTGTCTATTATCTTGGCTACAAACTTGCTAAGAGAGGTCGGCACGTTTTGCAAGATAAAGAACCCTAATTATACAGGTACCGCAGCCCAAGAATGTTGATGTACTCCGATCATTCTCAGGAATGTTAACACCCTACAGTCGTCTTTTAACGAGGACATCAACTATATTAGCCCCCTTTGAACGCACGGTCACCTAAAAACACCCCGCGGGTGTGGATTGATGAGCATCAGTCTGCTTTCATTCGTGCTAAAAACCGTGAAGCATCTGCGCCAGTTTTAGTACATTGCGATAGAAAAAATCCTCTGATCATTCCGTGTGATGCTTCGCCATACGGAGTTGGAACAGTTTTGTGTCACAAAATGCCGAATGGCGCAATTCATCCGATTGCTTTTGCTTCTCGTGCCTGACAACCGGCTGAAAAAATTACGCACAACTTTATCGAGAGGTCCTATTTTTGGTGTCAAGAAATTTAACCAGTATATCTGGGGCAGTCATTTTGAGATCCAAACTGATTACAAACCGTTGATATCCTTCGTGGGTGAATCCAAGCGGATCCATCAAATGTTTTCACCTAGAATGCAACGATGGTCTTAATCCTTAGTGCGTATGAATACAAAATACCTTGCATCCTAGGCTCTAACAATTGCGTAGCGGATTCTCTGAGTCGGTTACTGCAGGCGACCCCCGCAGGGTCAATAGATGAACAGGTGGAGTTGGTTCATTTGATGTAGTACGTTGACACTACCACCTTGACAAGTGACCTCCTAAGTCGATGGACCGATCGGGATCTCAAACTAGCCTCCGTGATACATCGTACGAAACTACGCTGGCCTAGTAGAATTCCGGCTGAGTTGAAACCATTTGAGCTTCTGAAAAATGAGTTGAATATACACGATGGTTGCTTATTTTGGGGCTCACTTTTGGTTCCACTGCTGAAAGCGTGCTCTTTCATTCTAAATGAGCATCACAATGGGCATCCAGGTGTTGCCCGATTGAAGGCCCTTGCACGCAGATATTGCTGATGTCCCACCTTGGATGTTAAGTTGAAAACTACTTGAAACCATGTGATCTCTTCCAACAACATCAGTCGAATAAACCTTCAGGTCCAAAACCCCGTTGGCTTGAAAAGCCATGGCAGCGTATCCATGCAGACTACACTGGTCTTTTAAATGGAACATTTTCCAGTTAATCCTTGATACCTATTTGAACTGGATCGATATTTATCCAGTGTCTCATCCCACGGCTGAAACAACCATTTCAAAGATGCGATCATCGTTTTCGCTTTTCGGAATACCTGAGAATGTTTTTACAGATAATGGTTCTGTTTTACCTGTAAGGAGTTTGAGAACTTTACGCTGAGCAATAGCATTCAACACGTACGTACAGCCCCATTTCATCCTGCGTCACATGGATTAGCCGAAAGGGCGGTGCAGACAGGAAAAAGAAGCCTGCTAAAGCAGTTATCGGGAACCGTACAAACGCGATTAGATTGATTACATTTTTCCTACAGAATAACTCTGACAGAATTGATGTTCGCTAGAGCCCTGCGTACTGAATTACACCTATTTCTTCCTACTCGTCGAGCGCACACAGAAGCGAAACAAAACAAGACAGCTACGTTAGACAGGGACCAGGATGTGGTTTTCCAACCAGGAGGTCATGTGTATACACGACTTCCCCACGAACTGTCATGACAGCCGGCAAATGTGGTTACAAGTGATGGTACCCAGGCTGACCTAGAGACAAATGGTGGCGTCTTGAAGCGTCATTCAGATCACATACGTCCGCTTTGTGTAGAAACAGGAAAAAATGAGGAAAATATTTCTGACTCAGTCCAGCCGACGGTGGAACAAACCACTCAGGATACGGTGCAAGCGACAAACCGCCCACCACTTCGCCGATCTCAACGTGAACCAAAATCTGTTGAAGATTTCGTTCCCGGTGGATGACATTCTCCCAAACAGGAGGGGATGTTACCTCCGTCGATGATATTGATTAGTTAGTTCAGTCACACCACGTTCTTATTGGTTTGCCTCTAAGTGCCAAGTCAATAGTTTCTCATGCTTTAACTCGTGCGTCATGTGAGCCACGTCGTACTGCTTTGTTCGATACCGTTTGTTTCGTACTGTGTCTTGTTTTTACCTAACTGCGGTCTGGAGGCGTGCTGTGCTTAAATTCGTTACTGCGTATTAGTATAGCGCCATAGCTTTTCCTGTCTCCCAGCAGGTCGGCTGTGGATTGTCCATTTAAGTTACTTTATTTGCTCTTCATGTTTGCAGCATCGTAAAGCTACTCGATGATGCACTGGACGTGTCAAGCCCTACGGGACGTGTCAAGCCTACGGGACGTGTCAAGCCTACGGGACGTGTCAAGCCTACGGGACGTGTCAAGCCCTACGGGACGTGTCAAGCCCTACGGGACGTGTCAAGCCCTACGGGACGTGTCAAGCACTTGCTTTTATCCCGTGATAAATCATTGTTCATTGTTATGTTTGCCTTCAGATGTCATCTTGATTGAAAACGATACACTCAGCTGTCTTCCAGACGAAGCCTGCGTCGTCGACATGAGATTTCAGGTGAACCTCAAGAGGAGCTCACTGACTTACCCGTTAGCTTACTGTCGGTTCTATCGTTTGATTTTCTCCTTCTCTTGGACATCATCCCACGGGCATTTTTGACTGGAGTATCCCTAACTCCTTTACATGTTGTGAAGTCAATTCAAGATAAGCTTAATGTCTTCAGATGGGTTCAATTTCAGCATTTACACCAACTACCACAAATGTGATAGGACAGCACCAGTAAATATGACAGTTTTGCAAGTGTAAAAATGGAATGGGAAAAGAGTGCACTGATGTCACTTGAGTAAACAGTCCCACAATGATCGTATTATAAGATTCGTTATCCTGTTGACAAGACCAACTTTTGTTAAAGTGCTTTTTGACGAATCGTTTCATATGGATGAAAGTTGCAAACCTCGAGTTATGCGCAGCGTCTCGGGTAATTTTTTAAATAATCGGTGCACCTGAGAGGCCTCAGTGACCTAGAGATTGTTCGGCCAAAAAATTCTTTAAAATATTCATACCATTTTGATTCGTTCGTAGTAGATAGTACGCAAACGATGTTTCGGGGAGAGCGGTAATGGCCCTCTTATACCCCTCAAGTGATTAACGTTGGCTACAAGTCCTGGACGCCTCCTCGTAGTGATACCTAGATAGAGATACTCTTGCTTTTACATGCAAGGTGTTTGTGAGTAGCGTAAGGTTCGTAGAAAGCAGAAGTCACGATTAAACTGCGCGGAATAATCTGCCTCGACGGGAATCGAACCCCGGTCCCACGAATTTCCGGGCCGCTGCTCTCCCACTGAGCTACCGAGGGCTGACGAACCTTACGCTACTCACAAACACCTTGCATGTAATCTACCATCGCCCTTTGGACTTCAGAAGGACAGTTACTTCGGTCCCTTGGGAAGTGACGAGTGAGTGAGCCAATGTGCAACCCCAGGACAGTTACTGTGAGCTCATTGGCAATACGCCGCGCACCAAGTAGAAGTCATGTATTAAATTGCGCACATAAATGTCAGCCCTTGGTAGCTCAGTGGTAGAGCAGCAGACCGGAAATTCGTGGGACCGAGGTTCGATTCCCCGTCGAGGCAGATTATTGTGCGCAGTTTAATTGTGACTTCTACTTTCTACGAACTCTTGTTTTTGTCTCAACCCTTTCCTCAGTTCACTGGCTTGAGCTAGTACTATTCACGGCTAAAAAAGCTAGAATAACACGCTATGTTTGAACTCCCCACTTAAGCCTAGTAAGTTAATATTAACTGTCGAACAGATCCCATCAATTTCTCAGATACCAACTATGATATTAATCGCAGTATCCCTGCTGCATGTCAATGGTCGGTACAACGTAAAGTTGAACGCACGCATGCGAACATGGAACGCAGTTTGCTTCCTCACAGGTATTCGGTTGAAGTTGATTGGGAGCACAGTGCCTGGGTTACAAAAAGAACTATGAAGAAAAGTCAAAATAAACTGCAGAAAACTGATATCTAGTTGGACAAATTCAAGAAGAAAAGTACGATGAACTTTATGTTATTAAATTACTTCCCGGATAATAGTGTCGCTGAGATGATAATGCAGCTGTGATCTCTTCAATAAACGCAACGTGTAGCAACCACTGACACCGACGTACCCTCCACCACCCGTCATAATTCTAAACCTTCACCCACTCTATCGGGTTACACCAAGTCTGTCGTAACCTCTGTAGAGTAGTACCAGGGCATCGTGTAATAAAATCTAACCAAGTATGTTTGGAGTTCACGAGTTCTACCGCGCGCTCAAATCAAGCACAGCGAGCACGGTAAATTCCTTGGAGCTTCACTTTCCTGAGCTTTACTCTGACCGGTAGGCACGAAAATCCAAGGAGTGTACACGTGGAGAAAATATATGCAGGAGTGATCTATTGCTCTTCGATGGTAACCATACCAAAATCCCGTGAGATTTATTAAACATGCGCGTGTTCAGCTGCAAACCTACAATCACTGAAATTTGTGAAGTGATTCCGCAATATTTTTGCCCACTGTACTTGTCTATAAGCAGCATGCAATGACCCAATTGGGTTATGCGTTCGCAATCTGATTCGGTAATGAGAGAACAGACTCAATTTTTGACTTTCTGTGGCTCTCAGTGCCTTTTGGTCATCCCCCCTACCAGGTAGAAACTCCACGACAATTTCTTGATTCAGACATGCGATAAGAATTTGTCTACCACCGGTTCAAGCTGTTTGTGTATTTCATTACAAAGCAGCACAGAGAGGCTGACAAGCTACTGTTGACAAATCAGATTAAACAAGTTCTCTCCAAAACACTGATGTTATTAGCCTTGGTAACCGTTGACCAATGTAGTTCGTAGTTCATTTTGTTATTGTTGTAGTAGATAAGGAGCTACCGTGGGAATGAGCAATAAGAGAAGCCAAGCATCCGCCTAACAAGTAATACTGGTCCACTCCTCTTGCCTGTACTATGTTTCACTGTGATTTAACGCTTGAACTCTTCGCTTCTCAGTTTAGACCACACACACACACACACCCTTACCCTACCATTTGGACCCAGTTGGCTGATCTCCAGCTGAATCCACAGTAGTGTTACGCGTTTACTCTTAATTCTGTGTAGAGTTCAGTATGCTGATGTTCAGATGGAGCTTCTGCTCTTTAAGTAGACCAAAACACGTTTTGTAGTTGATTATCGACATGCAGGCAGCGTGTTGGTCTAGTTGTTGTCGGCGCACCACCGCTTACCAAACTTGTAAACAGTTGTTGTTTTGTGCTGTTTACACTTCGTCACCTGTACCTAGTGTGCTTCTGGTATTTTGCATGAAATCGATTCACCGCATCCTGGCTGGTTGCTTGTGCATCGATCGACTATGCGCGTATCTTCACTTGAGTGTGTGCGCGCGTCTGAACCTGGACCAAAATCAACGACATATCTGTGTTTACAAAACGCGCTCGATATTCACTAAAGGCGCTATCGCCTTCTCCAATTCAAACTGCTCAATAGTACACTGGGTCCTTGTCGTCGAATTTGGCCTTATGTGAAACGTTCGCACGGTGCTTCAGCCCACCTAATTACTCATTCGTGCTGCATAATGTTTGGTTGAGGCTGCACTGAGACCGCACAGTTCAGGTACTCGCCTGGTTTGATCGCTTTTGAAAGCAAAAGTACTGCTGATGAATCTTGCTAAATGTCAAACTGCATAACCACACAATTATTACGAAATGAAACAGTAACGATACCACAACACACGCCCACTAATAGTCGATGGAGCTAAGTTTCGAATGACTTACCGATTCTAATTTGTTATCGTGAAACAGTTTGGGAACCTACAACTCACAAGGGATTCGCGCTGGGCAAGCGCAATGGTTATCGGGATGAAAGGTGTCCGCACCAATGGCACATAAACTGTTTCCTTTGCAAACACTTCTATTAAAATCGGTTGAATGAAGTTGGTTGTGACCCTCCCGCCATTCAATTTCTTTGAACCCATTAAGACGCAATGTTTAGTCAGTTATTCGTAGCAAGACGGTGGAGCATCATACTTCACAGTCCATCAGACCCCTCACCGCCAAATTTGTATGTTTCCAGGTAAGCGGTATTCTATCCATATGGGGAATTAACACATGGGGACCCGAGTCTAGCAAGTAGTCGAATGCATGAAGCAGACATCGCTAAAACAGTGTACGTCATTCTTTCCACGAAATGGTAATCGAACGATTTGATGTCACTAACATACTTTACTTATAGACTGAAGACAATATCATCTATTGATCCCAGTAAGGACACAAGAGAACTGGGACAAGTCCAACCAACCAGTAAGTTGCATGCAATCAGCTTAGTTCAACTGAGTTCAGTTAGTCGTGAATGCTCCCAGCACTGAGCTCCGATGGATCCCCTTGTGACAGCGCATGTCGGAAAAGCAATAACAGCGTTTACTGGCTGCTCAGAAAGGCAGGTATAATCAATAACTGCTAGGTGAACAAGTTTGGGCAATAAACCGCATGCCATTTGGAAAAGGGACTCTAGCCACGAATGCGGGGTCCACTTAACGTAAGAAGGCACATGCCAGCCTAGCCAAGAGAGCCATCCAATCTGTTCACGTCTTTTCGCCATGTCACCTGGTGACCCCATGACATTTGCATTCAATCTGGTCCATTGTGATAAATAATACAGGCAGGTGTGTGTGTGGTTGACGGGCATCCAAATACCTTGCACTGGCTGTTGTGTTGACCGATGGCTTGTTGTGCGGCCCTTAACGATTGGAGATTGCAAATTTGCGGCTGATCAATTCAGTTCACTCGTAACGTTTGAAGACTGAGTGGCAACGAACTGTGGGCACTAGATACTCGAGCACCACTGATGTCTGTTTCTGCCGACATCGAACGATTCAATTTCACGAAAACTAAAGTGCTTACATATGAAGACTGGACGGAATTAACGAGAGCCTCTTCACACCAGACGTACGAAAGCCTTTTCTAAACTGAATTTGAATAAACCGCTTGCTGACTTCTTGAACAATGAACAATGAATGTATACTGGTTAAGAAGCAACGATTTACATGTCCCGTAGTGTGGTTTCACAGGATTATCGAAAATAAAATAGCAGTTGGTTATTTACGTTTAAAAGAGGGAGTCATGGTTTGTTTCTCTGTAGTCCAGCGATCCGTGTAGTCTCACAGCACAAACAGGTAATAGCAAATAAATTCAAAGTACACTCGAACCTGATTTATTGCCTACCCGGTTTATGGCCCTCACTTTTAAAAATACAAATTCTTTTCACATAAATTTGCCAAATTTTCACCGTCTAATTGCCCATTGTCCGAGTCGTCCCACCGCTTAATTGCCCAGGTGCGTGGGCTGCGCCTTTGTCGCTTTGCCTTCAGTTTAAACTATCTTTTATTATGACAACCAGACAGGTTGTCACTTTGATCGATTCAAGAACAACAAAGATGTCGGCGGCCTTATTGGCAGATCAGAAAAGGTTACCTACGTCGTTCAATCACGAGCAAGATAAATGTACAGATGTCTGTGAGCCAACCCTCAGAAGTAGAGAACTGAACAAAGTTGGGTAATCTTTCCGCTCCAACTCTGTCAGTACTCTATTGTTTACACATAAGTATGCCAAGTAACAGAGAGGATTTGTCTTTGACAGAAAAGTTGGACGTTTTGCACTAAAATAAAGGTTATCCAAGAGAAACTTTTCGTGCCAAATTGCCGCTTGATGTACACATTTCTCGTCGTACTCTAGCCAGGTTGATTGCCAATGAAAAAGAACTCCGGCAGAATTGGTCGTATGGCACTGCAAGCTCTCAGAAAATGAATCGATGTAGAAAGCATGAAGAAGTTAAAACTGCATTGAAAGACTGGATGATATCGGTTCTTGAGCACAACCAAGCAGTTATAGGCACATTTCTGAAGAAAAATGCAACAGCATTAGGGGAAAGACTCAGAACAACTTTCACTGTCACAAAAGGGTGGTTGCAAAGATGGAAGAATAGAAATCAAATTGTGTAAAAATGTGCGCATAGCGAGAAGTTCCGTGGAGAGTGTAGTCTGTGAAAATTGGCTGAATTATGGACTGCCTGAACTTTGAAATGAATTTGACGACGTATTTTTTTAACGAGCAACGTCGGAGGGCTTTTGCGTTTTTATGCCGACAAGCTCAGAGGCTCGAAAATAGCCATTGGTAACATCACTCTCCCGTAGTGCGCAAATATGTCAGGTACGGATAAAGGAAAACTGCTTTTGGGTGGGAAAAGTAAGAAAGCACGATGTTTTTATGGCGTGAACTTGGACACACATTCTGTAACTTATAGAGCGGACAAAAAGACGCGGATGACGGAAGCACATTTTACCGAGTGGATGCGCGAATACGACAAGGACGAGGCCAAAGTGGCCAAAAAGATGTTGCTCTTGGATAATTGCACAGCACATTCACAGGTAGAAGGTCTGAGAAACATTGTAATGTAAGTTTGCCGGCAAACACGATTAGCTTTCTTCAGCCCACGGACCAAATTGAGTTTATGAATCTGAAAATCCATTACAGAGAAGAAATTGTGGACGGAATTCTTAATCACATCGAAAACAACGGGTTGTTTGACTCATCGTCGGTGAAGAATATCACCGCCAAGATTTCTGTGCTCGATGTAATTCAGTTCGTTTCTAAAAGTTGAAGACTTGTTACCGGTGCAACAATAAAAACCTACTCTTGGTATGCTGGCTTCAGTCGACTAGCACTGTGTGATGACACCGCTGAGGACGAGATCAGTGCTTGCACAGTCCCAGTCATCAATGCACATGAGTTCATCGCCAGCGACAACGAGGTGGAATATACCTCAGCTCTGACAACTGTTGAAGATGAAGCCGTCAGTAAAATGTTTAGAGAATCGACTATAACAGAAGCAAGGCAGCTACTCAGAAGATGACGCGCCTGATGCCTCCAGGAGCAACAGCAGGCAGCGCGTGTCGCATTCAAAAGCAAAAACTGTGTGAATGATCTGTATAGCCATGGACTTTTGCATGGGCAGCGCAACAGTTTCTTATCCTTTTTGGACTTCATCAGTGCAAGTGTCTCTAGTAGCAGTACACCTGAGGTTAAATTTTCCCAGCAAAAGTATACAACAGCGCCAGTTTCTATCGCTATCCAGATAACTTGCTTTATGTTGTAATTTTAAAATTATAGGTCAAGCTCTTCTGAATAAACTTCTTTTGTCAGCTTAAGTTACAGGTATGTATTGTATCATTCTTATCATGTTACAGTTTAAGTGATTGGCTGTATAATAAGTCAATGGTTGTTTCCCTTCTGGAAATTATGGCAATATCGTTTAATTGCCCACCCCGGTTAATTGCCCACTTTTGAAGTATCCCGATGGGGGGGGGCAATAAAGCGGGTTCGATTGTAAATGCCAGCAGTAGGATTATGTAGTGCTGGGTAACAAAGTGCGGGTGAGTAAATGTGTTATCCAAACATATTTGATTATGAGTAGTCATGACGCAGCAATGACCGATTCTGCAAGAGCATTCCACGGGTGACACACACGAAGGTAAAAGAAAATTTGTACGGCAATCCAGGCGGCTGCACCTTTCTGCCAGTTTTATTGATTGACCTCGCAAGTTGGTCTTACTGCTGAGTTGCAGTACAGAGCTGCACACGTAATGCGGATTGTGCAGAAGTAACCACCATTATCAAGTCACCTCGTAAGCTGCGGTAACTTCTGCTGAATGCTTCCATTCGTTCCAGCCTCGCCTCATATGGAAGATGGTGCATTCCAGTAACATACTTTGCTACTCAACGTTGGGACTGCTGCAATGTACTAAGGTAGTGTTTTAGCCATGCGCGCTAGGCTTGAATTGCGTATTCGACATGAGGACGAACAAAAGCACTAAGCATCTGCCGGAAAATAGAGCGATCAATTTGTTCGAACGCCTGCCGTAACAAGACCACATAATGGTTACCAGTTTTGGGGGCTTTCACGGATTGCCTGGAACAACCCAGATCATACTGAACCAGTAGGTCGGAAACAAGTTCGGTGGTAGCTCGCTTCAGCGCATGCGTTCCGAGCCTTAAACAATGGTTTATCTGGTGTCGGATGAAGAGCACCTTGCATTTACTCACATTGGACTGCAGTGCATTTTGGATGGACCGCTTATGTATCGTGCCTAGATCACTCTGAAGTCCACGGAAAACAGCAGGAAGTTAAATGTAATTGTCTGTGTGAGGTCATTGATAAATGCCAAAAACAATCGGGGACCTAGCACCGAGCCTTGAGGCACACCACATTCAACTTGTATGGGGTCAGAGAAGGAGCTCCGAAATCTGACAACCAATTGCTGCTGAAAGAGATAGTTGGCGATGCAGCTTAGAAGGGGGTCACCGATCCCGTAACGCTGTAGCTTAGAAAGGAGTATCCGATGATCTAGAGGGGCGAATGCTTTCGAAAATCCAGGTGGATCACAGCAACCTCCACTCCAGCATCAGCTGACTGGGTCAAGCTACTCCGTGCTATTAGCAAACTCATTGTCCACGATCGATTTCGACGGAAGCCGCGTTGCTCAGTAATAATGATACACAGAGGACCATTTAAAGCGGCTTGTATATGTCACCCGCATGACGCGGATGACGACGATTACCTTATAGTTTACGACGGCACTCTCCACTCTTTAAATGTGAGCGGATGCGATAACGCTGAGGAAAATCAGTTGCTCACGCTTTCATGCGACAATGTTTGGTGTGTGGATATCTCGCGTAGAATAGATTCATTCAAACTGCTACTTTCTAGCAAAGTAGCAGAAACCGACAAACATCCCCGTGGTATGTCTGTAACAGATGTAGTAGCCGCATCAGTGTCCGGATTTGTCTGTCACTGCGGCCTATGTTTGGCAAGTCACAAGAGTCATTCGCTTACAGAGGGACCAATGGGGGCTTGCGTTAGACCACCAACGCGTATCAGCATTGAAAACAAACCGGTCATTTTGGACCTCGTTCTTAACAACGATCTTGGGATTCAAACCATGGATGCCTTATGGTGCTGCCTACAGCTGAGGCAGAGCGTTATATGCTTAGTAGTCATCGTATACCGCGCATCAATGTTCAATTTAGCAATGGAACAAGCCCTAGGTTCCGCTATGAAGAACCGACTGAAACGATCTTACAGCCCGGTTCTCTTGACAAGGTAACTCAATCTGCACGGCCTAGAAACCCCGGCCACTCTGGGTGAACCATTCAGGGTGGATCAGCAAGAGCTAATCGCTGGTTCTCTTCTGCACAACCACGTCACTTCACCAACGCCTTTCAGGAATGAAACAAACCGGCCATCTTTGACCACATTTTTTACCAACGAGTAATTGATGATCGACCTAGTAACAACGCACACTCTTTTGGGTAGTAGCGATCATGCAATACTAGTGTTCCTATACTTGTGATAAGCATAGTAGGCTACAAAATGTACTGAGGAATTTTACATCATACCCAACAATGATAACCTTGCCGAACTCATTGATGCAACAAGCTGGTCTTTACCAGATGAATGGTCCCCTGAAGTGGCCTGCTGGGAATTTGTCAATAGATTCAACTGGCTCGTGGCAAGTACATCTGAAACCAAAAAACGCCGACCCAAAAAGATGAAATGGTTCCTAAGGATCAGGAAACGGAAATGCATGGCAATGAGGTATTTGGCATGGCACACCTACTTTGCCTCTCCGAGCGAGGATACTTAGGATATCTTTACAACACAAAGGAATCATTGTGTCAAAGGTCCGGGAGGATAAAGTTAAGAGCCAACCAGACATTGTGGTAAAAGTTTGACCTAACCCAAATCTACTATACGGACACATAAAGAAACTTCATCGCATTAAGTGCGGAATTCCTGCTCTGCCCACAGTATGCGGGTTGGCACGAACGGCCCAACAGGTGGCCAACGTCCTTGGACAACAATTTGGCTGTACCTTCCAAAGTGTGCAACCGTCCTACATCATACCTACGCTGCTCATGCCACCATCATACCTTAACCACGTATCATTCACAACCGCAGCTGTATTGAAGCGGCTAATGTCCTTGCGCGAATACACCACCTCGGGAGCGGGCGGCATTCGCCCGAAGGCGTTGAAAGTGGCTGCCATGAGTTTAGCTCAGTTAAAACGCATCTTTATGAGGTCATCAGTTGTAGCCGGTCCAGTAGTACAGCCGACTGGAATGTGGACGAAACTTTTTCCCCCTCCCAGTGTCACAGCATTGGAATGCCCTCTCAGCGCACGCAATTAATGCCCCCACCTTATCGCTTTTCAAAAAACTCCTTGACAATACTCTGACAAATTTACCCTATGTGATATAGCCTGTGACCATCAGATGATGACGTTAGTGTACAACAAACAGTGGGCGGCAATATAACCCCCCTATAATCGATGCAAACACCCGCACTTGTGCTACTCCAAGCCCCTTGGTGAGTCATGTATTGTTAGGGAGGAATACTCGGTGCAAACAAGCCAGGACCTCATCGCCGCGGCAGGCGATCCACAAGCATTCGTCCTGATTGTGGCGAACAGAGAGCCAACCGACAGAAGCGGCCAATTGGCGCGAACGCGGCGTTCCTTTATTGTCTGTAAGTTGATCTTTCCAGCGCTTTCCACGTTCGCTTTAAATACCATTCACGAACTTTCCATTTCACCTTTATAGTGAATGGTGTGAATCGCTAATATATCCTAGTTGTTCTGATCGTCCGCTCCGGTCTTCTCTCTGTCCTGTGGGGACTAGCGACTTCGGGTTTCGAATGGGAATCCAGCGTCCATTCAGGCGAGGGACGAACACTTCAGCTGGCAACTGTTGTGTATCTCACACGTCCTCATACTACTGACACGGTGTTTTTTCTTTTGCGATCTTCATCCTAACTATCCTACGGGACATATCAAGCATACACTTTTATACCCGTCATAAAGCATTTCTCCATCCACACACTACATACCAAGTATAAACCCAAAGGAATACGACATACATGCATGTGGATGATAGCCACGTTTCATCAACGGATAAGGTTCACACTCCTTCAACAAGCACAGCGGCAACGTTCCTATCTATCTATGTGGAGAATCATGCGTACCAAACGTACACAAGGCGATGGCTGGACCATAGTCCACTGCTCCACATTGGATGGAATCACTGCGTCTAGCATGGTCAGAAGGACCGTGCACCCCGTACCACCAGCCAGGATTAGCAGTTTCCTGGATCCAGTAGTTTAGGTGGAGAGTGTTAGACAGGTAGGCGCCTTGTCAACACTCCCAACAGGCGAAGCCACACCGGAGATATCAATCACCTGCCAATCCCTGAAATGCAATGAACTCAATACGCAGACACATACAGACCAACTGCAATGATGATGTAGCACACTTATCACCTTAACCGCCTTATTCGCTTGGGTTAGTAAGTTGAATGGAAGCGGGACCTTTAAATCGGCCACTGCCTTTTCATTGACTTCCTTTTTACTTTATTTTATGCAGATATAATAACTTTTATAGAAATTATTTGGCAGTTTTTTTTATCGAAAACACTTCCAAGGTCAACAAGACCGGTATTTCGAATGCAAAGCCCAGATACCGCACAATGTTCGCGTTCTGTTGGTTGCAGCCACTAATTTTTGGCAAGTTGAAAACCATTAAGAAGAACTGACCTCCCAAAATTATGCTCTGTCGACTGGAAAATACCATGGTGATTCTGTTTATCAATATTCACTCAGTGTTCAAGGACACCCGTCCCTGTACTTGAACGACACCATTGCGCTCTTTCCCCTTTTCTGTACCCATTTCCGAAATTTTGCATTCGTCAAGAGGCTGTTTTACTTAACCCGCAGTCGATAATGTAAAATGCTGAAAATGCGCCCATCTGGATACCTAAAGCTTACCTTGACTTGACTTGCCTTGAAGCAGATGTAACGTACTTACGTACGCTGCACAGATAAGGTTTAGGTGATCAGCTGATTCCTCGTCCTTTGTATGCTGGCCCTGTGTGACAACGCTGGGGGCTTACCAGGCCCGCTTGGCTCAGGCAATTGAGACCACGTGCGCTACCGCATCATGCGCTGGACGTTGATGGGCTATCCACCATTGACACTTGTCGCTTCGTCAATCGATGTTTTGTTTCCGCATGCAGCAGTGATTTCTCATGCACCTGGGCAACAGCCCGCTTGATACGCTCTTGCAGTCGGAGCCGATTTACTGCCATCGTTTTCCAACACCTGAATTCAAGATTAGTTTATGGTAAACCCAACTTGACCATGTCCTGGTAACGGAACCTCCATTTTCCCGCTATCCGCTTCCCTGCAAGCAGTTAGGCACAAAGCAACTTTTTCTGTATCCGCGTTGAATTTATGCGGCGGACCCTTCCCTATGATGTCATGCGCCGCAGTAGAAGCATCCAGTCTACTGCGTACATGCCAGTGCCGTGGAACCTTTCCGTGTCAGCAACTCGGTCAACCCGACCGATGCGCAGAATACGACGCAGGCACTATTGCTGAAATCGCTCCAAATATAGGACGTACTTAGGAGAAAGCGCCTAGATTTCACTACAGTACAGGTTCTATACCGTAGTGATTTAAAGTACGGAAAACGAATACCATTTGTTATTACTTCACTGCGTTGGTTAACGCGTCCAGAAAAGCAGGTGAAAACGTTTTCACTGCTAAAGCATAACGGTGTATGATATAGTCACTAAAGGTAGCATACGGAGCAAACACTTGGACTAATGTTTGGAATCCAGCTCGGACGCCCAACATGAATGGTGCTCCGTCTGTACGAACACCCACCAACTTCGACCACTGTAGACACTTTTCCACGACGAAATCCTTCATTGTTTGAAAGACATCTTCGCCACATGTAGTTGTGCTCAATGATCCTGCGAACAAGTACACTTCTTTGCAGCCGTCGCCTTTTAGTTACCGAATATAGACAAGCAGCTGGGAACAAGATGCGACGTCTGTCGACTCATCTAACTGTATTGCGAAGAAAAGACGACTTTATTTCGTTGAGCACCGTGTTCAAAAGATCCTTGCTCATGTCTTCGATACGAATTTTGATGGTGTTGTTAGAAAATGATATCTGTTGTAAAGCTGACTTCGTACTGCTACACTGCTGCTATTCTGCGCCTGCGAGACTACGACCGCCTGCTTGCTCGGTCACGCGCCCAACCAACCGACGGGATACAGAACGCCAAGGCTCGGTACACAGGGAGTCTATTCTACACGATAGGGCAGTTCTATTTTATTGGTGAACGAAACATACTAATGTTGGAAGCGTTTGGCTCTAAGCCAATGTGAGTTAATTCCGTCCCACGGATTTTCCATATTTGGCAGAACGGATCGCCTCTGTTGACTCGCGCTTGTATTTGCTGGCGAATCAGTTTGCACCCGATTCCCAAATTTGGCAAAACAGTCGAAGGTCGATGCACACTCGGGTTGGTGACCTTGGCATGCAGCAGGCAGCACACGTGCTCCGCAGTAAGCCCGTGCGCTACCTCGTATCTGGACATTGGCTCCGCTTATCTCTCTATTACCTCCCACTTTGAATTGATTGCTCCTACCTATTTTCCGCACTTGGGCTTGGTCGTAGCCTTTTACCCTGCGGTCCACTTGTAGCCATCGCGGTTGCCTTCTTCTTTGAATTGGCCTGCATATCACGTCATGTGGCGTCTGTGCGACCGTCTGTGTTCCGCTTTGGAGATCATTTCTGTTTTCTAAACCAAATGTATCCAGTAGTATGTCCCACAGTGGTGCCGCTGGTTCTTGATGTCTTTGAGTTTTGGCATGCCGCTGTCGTAGATGATCGATGTGTCTGGTCCACTTGTCCCTTCCGACCATTATCTCATAATTAACTTTATCCCTCTTTTCACTAACCGTTCCGCTAACCCATCTTTCCGGGGTCTGGAAGTTTGGTGCACACACCAAGTCGCCAATCTTGAACATGCGAATCCTGTTATCGTGTCCCTCTCTCGGTTGTCCGTTGCGTTTTCCAACAATTCTGGGAATCAGGCTATCAAATGGCGTTCTAATTTTTCGTCCAACTAGACAAGCAGAAGGAGATTCACCCTCCGGTGTGTTTGGATACGGAGTGTTTCGATACTTTCTCAAAAACGGCTGAATTACATCTCGTGACAACCTCGTTCCTTCCGCTTTGAGAAGAGCACGTTTAAAGGTATCTACAAACCGTTCGGCTTGCCCATTCCATTGTGGATGGTACGGCGGCGAAAACTTGTGTTGGATTCCGTTTTGTATGCAAAATTATCTGAACAGCGTTGAGGTGAACTGGGCTCCGTTGTCTGTAACCAGTATCTCCGGCGTACCAGCGTAATGGAACAGTTTGTTCAGCTCATTGATATTGTGCTGGGTGGTGGGATTTTGCGTCATAATCACGTCGGGCCATACTGTGTAGGAATCAACAAAAAGCACATAAGATTGACTGTTGATTAGTCCCGCATAATCCAAGTGCATTTTCTGCCAATGCTTCTTCGACGCAGGCCAAGGGTGCCACGAACATTTCGGAGGTGCCTTTGCCGCTTGTTGACACGATTTACAACTTTGGCAGAACAGCTTGATTTCTACATCCATTTGATGCTGTAGTATTCGCTTCCGCAACTTCCTTGGTACCAAGACTCGGTCTCCAAATATTAGACAATTGTCAACGACCGAAAGGGATCCGCGTCGATTAAGGAAAGGTTGTAACCCATTGGAAATTTTGACATTAGGCCAACTACATTGCACAAACCCTATCACTTTCAGCAAGATATCGTCTCGAACCGTCTCTGTCCGACGTTACTGGCAACTCCCTTACACTGTCAACCAGATGCGCTGAACTTCCGACTCGAATTTGACAGATGCAATCACGCAGTCATCGTTTTCCTTCAAGTGGGAACTGAGGAGGCGAGATAGAGCATCAGCTTGGCCGAGTTGTTGTGTAGATCGATATTGTATACTGAAAGCGCAAGCCAGCAATACGGTCGCCCATCTCTATAATCGACTTGCTATGAAAACAGGAATACTCTACCATGTTCCAAATATCGAGAGTAGAGGTTTGTGATCCGTGATCAGTTTGAAGTGTCGACCATATAGCATCACATGAAACCTTTTTACTGTGAAAACAATCGCCAGTGCTTCTTTCTCAATCTGGCTGTAATTTTTCTCCGCCACTGTCAGCGACCGTGCTGCGTACGCAATGACCTTCTCTTCTCCTCCTGGGAACACGTGAGAAATAACAGCACCTACCCCATAATTGGAGGCGTCGGAAGCAACAACAATCTCCAAATTTTGGTTGAAGTGAGTCAAAAGTAAATCAGAACTGAGCGCTGCTTTAACCACATCAAAGGATTGTTGGCACTCCTTTTCCCATCGCCATTCTTTCCCTTTCATCAGCAACTCGTTCAGAGAACCACTTATCTGATGTAGACTTAGCAGGAAGGCACTATAATGACTTATAAGATCGAGAAATGAAAGAAGTTCTGCAACATCCCTTGGTGGTGGCATTTGCTTGACGGTTTCTATAGGAGCGGGATCCGGACGTCGGCCATGTTTGTCAATGATGAGCCCGAGAAACTTGACACTTTCTATCAGGAAATGGCATTTTTCCTCTCGTAACCGGAAGTCAGCTACTTCTAGACGAGTGAGCACTTTCTCTAACGTGGCCAGCAATGCTTGTGGGTCAGACCCCATAATCAATGCGACATCCAGGTATACTGCGACCTCAGGGATATCGTTCAGCAGCGTATCCATGATTTGTTGAAAAATGGCGGGAGCAGTTTTCACTCCGAATGGCAACCGATTGTACTGGAAAAGACCCAGATGCGTGTTGACCGTCAGTAGTGTTCTGCAGTTCTCGGCTACTGGAACTTGTAAGTAAGCATCAGCTAGATCGAGTTTCGCAAACCATTTTCCACCATTAAGCTTGGTGAACAAATTTTCAGGTATAGGCAAGGGTACTGGTGGTTCTCCAACATGGAATTTAAGCCGGTTGAAAAGTCAGCGCAAATACGTACCTTACAGTTTCCTTACTTTATCACAACGATGGGTGCCGCCCATTCTGAGTAATGTACGCGCTTGATTATGCCTTCCAACTGCAACCGATTTAACTCAGACTCCGTTATTGGTTGTGCTGCGTACGACACTGAACGTTTTGGTCTAAAGACTGGTCTGGCGTCTGGTTTGAGGTTCAGCTCAGCTCTGGCTATCCGGCAGCAACCAAGACCGGGTTGGAACAAACGTTCGTGGCGTTGCTTCAGTTCTGCAATTTGACTGTAAAGTTCGAGGTTCGTATTCTGCGTCTCTGCGGGTTTCTCGACTTGTAGTTTCTGGTATATACTGTTAATTGATTGGTCAAGTAATTTCAATTCCTCTATCCAATCGAGACCCAGCAAATTCAATACTGGTTGATCTGTCACAAAACAGGTTGTACGAATGTGCTGATCACGGAAACTGACCTGACAGTGCAACTCTCCCAGAAGTTTCAAAATACCGCCGG
Organism: Dicrocoelium dendriticum; assembly: GCA_944474145.2. NCBI lineage: Eukaryota > Metazoa > Platyhelminthes > Trematoda > Plagiorchiida > Dicrocoeliidae > Dicrocoelium > Dicrocoelium dendriticum. Next base: position 11,274,883 of record OX104059.1, read on the forward strand.
ATGCGTTTCGTGCTGTGTGGTCTGTGTGGACAAGCGGTGGTCGTCCAAGCATACACCATGTGTCTCAACAAATCAAAGTGATGTCTGACGCAGTATGCAGCTGCAGCTTAATTTCTTTATCATTGATCTTCAAAATTGTAAACTAACGCCTGCCGACACTGTCAACCATGAAAATCGCCGTCACAGTTTTGGTCTCGTTGTGACATCAGAAGCGCACGGGGATTCGACACCGTATTCCGCTCACTGTTCGTCGCTTCGCAAGACAACACGACTCTTTGTGTCCTCGCTTACCACAGCGATTGCAAATGTGATTTCAGAACGTGCAGTTCCGAGTAAAGTGCCATTCCCTGCAAAACCAACAAACAGAAGAGGGTTTAGAATGTGGTGAACTCACATGAACGGATTCTTTCTGAGGACTTCGGCTGACCCTGCAAATAATGTCTTGGCTAGTCTGGATGGATGACCGTTGGATCATCGCAGCATCATGCTTCAAGTTCATCAACCGTTGGCATTCGTTTGTCACTTCCTCAGTGTGAGCTCGGGATTTTGTTCAATTCTGCTCAGTACTCTTGTTCGGGCATCAGCATCTTTGGTTGCTTGAAGACCACACACATAAATAATGCACTTGTACTGATCAGTTATCATCTTGTGAAACAGCGACCGTTCACACTCACGATTTACGCGACTCGAGTAAGTAACCTAGTCTTCGTCGTCTCGCTTGGTCATTGTCAGGCACTTGTATAGGATATTGAATAATAACGACTGCTCTCCAAATATCTGGGACAAAGTAGCAACCGCTTCATCAGTGCTCTTTTTCGGCAATATGAAATTCATAAACTTTTCATGCTCGGCCGCACCCAATTTCCGCAGCATGAGGCGAACTCGCTTGTCTTCTGAAGCACCGGGTAAATCAACATGAAGCAGGTCTTCGTATTTATGGAACCACGATTCAAAGGTAATACTGGCATCGGCATCATAACGGAACTCACAAACTTGCTGGGTCAAGATTTCTGCTGAGGGGCAACGTTCACTTGTTCCTGTTACCGAGCCTGCTTGTAGTGACAAATTCTTGATCAGCCTTTCGATCAAATTGGCCTGTGCTTTCTTAAACTACGCCTGCTGTTGCTACAACAAAGTCTGTAATTGTTCAAAACTGACTGACATCTTTGGGTTCTTCTGACTCCTGTCACCACTGTTGTAAAGCTGCCTTCGTACTGCCGCACTGCTGCTGTTCTGCGCCTGCGAGACTACGACCACCTGATTGCTGTCACGCACCCAACCAACCGACGGGATAACATCATATTTATCTTTTCTATAGGTTGCTGTCCAAGTATGAGCAACACGATGTCTGTTATGCAAGGTTTGATGCGATCCTCTCCTATAGTATGCGGTTTCTTGCTTTTGGCCATTCGAAGGGGCTGCGGTAGGAAGATTCAAGACCAGCTTCAGTTGACTGAGAAAAGGAGCCCGACGTATCCAGGCTCGAACTTTTGAGCGCAACTTCTTTTCATTTGAAGAATGTGATATGTTTTCCTACTAACTCAGAATGACTTCAAACGAAGTGGTCTTTCAGAGTATTGCGTTTCGTGCTCTCCGCCGTAAGTACTTTGATGCATAAAACACATTGCGGATTCTCAATATTTTTATGGCCAAAATCGTTGAAGCCCCATTGCAGTAAGCTGCTCTGTAGGGCCGCTTTTATCAAGAAGACATGATCCCTGCAAAATATCAGGCAGCTATGTGTAATATATATATATATATATATATATATATATACGTTGACCACTTTTGCACTGTGCAACCAGACCACTGTATGCTGACCACCTCTGTAAGTTGTATGTCAACCACTTGGGCTATGACAGTCAGTAATAATTCAACCTCCATAACTTAACCATTTGAAGGCTTACCATCCAATGGTTCCCGAATGGCTCGTCTGTTCCGATAATACAGCGTGTAGCGGGCTGTTAATCGTAAACTTTTGACCTCCAAATCAGTGAACTTTACGTATGAGGATGGAGTATGTTCTCTCTGTGTGTGTGTGTGTGTGTGTGTGTGTGTGTGTGTGTGTGTCATTGTCCTGGGCGTCAGCACTTACGCGCAGGTGCATTACCTAAATCAATGTGGATTCCCATAGATCCGCGTCCACGAAATGACCTGGAGCGATTAGTGTTCAACGTTCCTTGCGTGTCCACATACACAGGCAAGCCTTCGTCTACCTTTTGCACACGCAGATATCTTCTCATCCCACAGGCCGCAATCAGGAGTTTGAGTGATTGTCAAACACACGATTAACCACTAGGACTAAGCACAGTTCAGTGAACCATTTTCTGCTGTTTTAAAATTTCTTCATTTTTACGGTTAGCATAGCAAATGGTGCAAAGACACACAAGAAGTTTGGATTTTGCAAATTTAGTTTATTTTAGGAAATATGTGGACTTTTGGAAAAGTCCTTATTAAAGAACGCCAGCAAGAACTGGCTTCAGAATGTAAGTGAAAAGTTAAAACTGCGTTTTCTGAGCAAACAGACAGTTGTTTGCAGTAGTGATGTAACCGCGTTTAATATTTCTTTCAAAGAGAACGCAACAGGCCGTTGCTCGTTAGAAATGAATATGAAGCCCACATTTACACAAAACATGTGTTGTATCATTCATGCATGTTATGTCACAGAGCATGCCACGTGTAGTGGCACGTCACGCACTAGGCAGAATAGATAAGCCTTCTATCCATAGTGCCGGCATCTTTTTTGTTTCAGCATAGATTCTAAATGATGTCCAGAGCATGATTTCCTGAGGCTTTCTTCAACCTATTGCCGTTTTCTGCTGGGTGTAAGAAGAGTTCGGGGGATATTATTCTGGGCTAGCTACATCTGTAATTAGACATTTACGACAGCTCGTTTGAAAGAAAGTATGTCATATCGTTCATGTGTAGGCGATTTTTCGTGCAAAATCCAACATCATTCATTGCAATATCCGGGAGAAAGGCGAACAGTGGCCACCACTACATTTGCTGTGAAAATTGATTCTACATTTTTCTGTCCTATTTGTTGGAACTGTCCCCGTTGCTCTTATGCTTTTATTGCCTTACGCTTCCGTGAGCTACGAGCCTGTAAAGAAGCTGTCGAAGTAGATACGATAAGGCTGTTCCTTCTGGAGCTTATCCACTAGATCCATAACAAAGCCATATCGCAAACCTATATTTTGTCATATTTGGCAGGCGCTCCTTGGTAGAGATCAAGATAGGCGACCTAGTCTAGTGTGTTGCAAGGACCCATTGTTTATACCTAAATCTAACAGGCTATCCTCTGACGCATTGCTTCAGTCCATGACGGTTGTAGTTTGGTATGATTCTTGCATCCACATGCAGATATTTTCCATAAGGAAGAAGTGCCTCAGTCATCCTTTGCGTTGGCCAAAACTTGCCGAACTTTTTTCAAATTTGCCTCTGTTTGCAGATTTCCATTGTGTGCCAGATGGAGATATTTCAAGATTGTGTCAAATCTGTTGTGATTCATTGTTTGACAGATAATTGCATTGTGGACTTGTTGTTTAGGATCCCAATACACGTGTCTTCGTGGTAATGCATTATAGCCAAAGATAAATAGAATAGCGAGGAAAGCACGCATTTCTCTCGTGGTTATCCTGAATGAGTAGTCACTTTTTGAACGGACGTACTCAATCGTCTGCTTTACCATGTGCTCAACAACAACGTAATCAAAGAAGCGTTCAAACTGTTTATACGGTGAAGCATCCTCCTTTAAAAAAGCAGGCTCGCATTCAGACCACTGCCTCGGAATCTGTGATCCTAGACTTAAAGTCCTCGTTCCTCCAAGGTCGAGATCTGGTATCCTTTTGGGTTTATCTTGAAGAAACAAGCATAGGGGTAGCAATTTTCTCTTGAAAACTTATATTGTCACTTTCTGGTTCCTCTTCAAATAGTTCGCCATCCAAGGTGTCTGCAATTACGGATGCTACACTGAGTAACTACCTCGCTGACAGATCACCAAGAGATTCAGCACCCTGAATCATTTCATCGATATCTTCATCAGAATTTTGTGCATCAAACGGAGGGGTGATGTGAATGTTGGCTTCCAGGACACCGACAGCTTCTTCTAGCATGTTGATGAGATCTTGTGCGTAATGAGGTACAAGATTCCTGTTAAAGAAAAATGATATCACTAAGTAAATTATGGTCTACATGTCAGTTTAACAATGAAAATGAAATTAAAACGGAGAAAGCATGTTACTAAATTTCAGTGTTTCACGCTGTAATAGTATTAGCCTTAGATATGAGAACATATCTGGGAACATATCTATTATTTCCAGAATCATGTAGAGGATAGTTAAAGAACGCATAATAGAATATTTGAGTTCTATGAGCCTACTCAGTAAACATCCACACGGTTTTTTGAAAGGTAGGTCGTGCACTACCTGTCAGTTAGATTACCTTGATTATGTGACTAGAGCAAGAGACGCCGGAAGTGTTATCATCGTAATATTTCTTGATATCCAAAAGGCTTTTGACCGTGTCCCACACAATTTATTGCTGCTGAAGCTTATGTCCTATGGTATCACTAATTCGCTTCTAGACTGGTTGTCTTCCTACCTCGAGGGTAGAAAGCAAGTAGTCAAAATCGGTAACTATACATCTGAAGCCACCACAATCTCTAGTGGAGTGATTCAAGGTAGTGTGCTAGGCCCGCTTTTATTCTATTCTATTTCAACGATCTTCTCGACGAAATCTCATATGGAAAGCCGTACCTTTTCTTAGATGATGTTAAAATTGTGTATTGTTCCACCCCTGGGCAACGTAGTCCTAATTTAGCCTATATTCAGTCAGACTTGTCCGCATTGGAGCTCTGGAGTAACTCCTGGAAGTTGCACTTTGCCACGGACAAGAGTAATCTATTGTACTACGGCTGTGGCCCTTCACTGAACATCCTTACATTAAACGATACCCCTATTCCTGTGTGTGGCGCAGTCCGAGACCTTGGTCTAAGCTATCTCGCCTCATTTAACTTTTTAGAGCATGTTATATTCTTACAGGCTTCTGCCAGAAAACTGATCGCCTACATAAGTCGAACTCTTATTTTGAGGGATTCCAGGCTTCAAGCCTTTAAAATACGTGTTAGGCCGAAACTTGAGTACTGTACGATAGTGCATAGTAATCTGAGAAAAGTGGATATTATAGCACTAGAAAACATTCAACGATCATTCACAAAAAGGTTTCTGAACATGCCTAATACTATGACATACCGTGAGCGCTGCGAGGCGCTAAATCTGGAGCCGCTATGGCTACGCAGACTTAAAGTTAATCTGTGCCTTTTGTACCGCTTATTATTCGGATTGACCTTCACTGCTCAGCCACAACTCGAGTTTCAGACACGTATGCGCTATGAACTAAGAAACAGCGAGCGCACAGTGAAAATACCAAAGTCTCGCACAATGCTCCGCTCAAAATTTTTCTCTGTAAAATATGCGTTAATATGGAACAAACTTCCATCGAGAGTTAGAAACTGCACTACCTATGCACAATTCAGACGCATGATTAATATTCACCTGACTGTTGCAAACATCTGGTCAACACTAAGCCAAACGGTGACTCTAGATGATTTGTATGAGAAAGGTCCTGGATACGTATGTAAGTCACCATATCCTCTATTCGTTTCAATAATATAAGATTACCTACATATAATTGCATTCTTGAGTATATATTTGAGAACGATCTTACTCCTATTAATCCGTCTAACAAATTCTGTTTTCTCCTTTGTCACACTGGTTCGTTGATGCACTCCGTCTGTCAAGCTGATGTCTCTGTACCATCGTCATCACTCGTCCAGATTTTCCATCAAATTGTGACTGGCCTCTTGACTGCTAATCATTTTAAAAACCCATATGGGAACCTTTGATCAAAAGACGAGCAATTAACTATATTATGCGATCACATTGTACATGTTGATAAGACCACCCAATTGGTCTTTGCCTCGCACTGCTGAGGAATAAAACGTTTATCTATTTTAGAAGGCAGAAGTCACGATTAAACTCCACACGAAAATCTGCCTCGACGGGGAATCGAACCCCGGTCCACGAATTTCCGGTCCGTTGCTCTACCACTGAGCTACCGAGGGCTGACGATTAGGTGCGGAATTTAACACGTGACTTCTGCTTAGTGCGCGACGTATTGCCAATGAGCTCACAGTAACTATCTATCTATTTATTTATCCATTTATAAAAACTGCTCAAATTTTTCGATCAACTTACCAATAAATTAGTCAGTTTCAATGTACACTTCATGGTATCGTTTTTTGCTGGCGTCCATTAACAATGACAAATGGCTGTACCTCATGCGCGCAAGAAAATAGCAATTTTACATGAGTACACGTGACTATGTGTTCTAGACACATAATTTAATACAAATATGGAAAACTTTCGTGTTGTTCATTGCATAATTACTTTAAGCACATTCACCGTTATGGCTTTTTCATTATATTGGCAAATTGTGATCACACAAGAGAAGGAAAACCTTTAAAAAATAAATCAGCTTGGATTGGCTAAAAAGTTTTCAAAACAAAGAGGAGTAGTGTGTCATCAAAGTTTGTAACCAAAGAAACTATGAATAATAGAATAATTCAACGCCTTGAATCACATTTTACCAAACTCCGTTAGAAAGGACGCCAGCAGAAAACGGGTTAACATCATGGATTGTGGAGAGAATGACGTTCACCCTAATTGTCCATCGTCTAGCCAGCTCCATTTGGTGTCGGCCGGAGGTTGAAACCAATTCAGGTTAGTTATTGTATCTAATTCATGTTACGTAAAATGAACCGTAGATCTTAGGTCTACTCCCCGGTTTGAACAAATTAGGAGAGGCCACTACAATCACTAAGATCACATGGCTATTAGTTACCGCTGGAGAGGCTGCATCCAGAATTGTCGCTCGATTTGGAGCAATTGTGTAGACACCGATCATGCATTGTATGTGCTGACATGCAGATGCGCTTTGACGGACGCCCACGACGACACTGTGAGCGCATTGACACCAGTCAACTAACAATGCCAGCTGTTCTGGATGCGTATCGAAGTACGCTGACATGCGAGTTGAGTAATCGCTCACTGGAGACAATTGATGGTCCCTGGTCACATGTTCGCCAGACCTTACCAGCAGCCGGCAAATTCGCATGTGGTATGTCTAAAAGCCAACATGAAAATTGGGTCTCTTCTCGGTCTCTGGAACTTATCGACGCTCGCCGGCATATCCCGGTTGGAAGCGAGCACAATGAAACTCGTAAAGAGCTCCAGGCAAAACTCCGCGCTAGCCTGAAGAGAGACCGCGAATCTTGGTGACCTCTTCGTGCGTCAGAGAAGGAAGTGGCCGCTGCCCTTGGCAACCATCGTAAGTTATTCCGTCTGATACGGGAAACGGGCAGCAGGAGACCTGGTGTTAGTGAAACAATTTGTTATGAGAGAGGACAGCCTATCCACAATTTGTCAAAACCTTTGGAGCGTTGGGCTGAGCATTTTGAAAAGCAATTTAATCGGCTAGAATTGTTCGATTCGCCGGTCACTGATCGCCCTGCTCCGTGGGCTGTCCCTTTGGATCCACCCTCTTGCTCAGAAGTCGAACATGAGATCGGACTGTTGAAGTTGAACAAAGCCGCGGGACCAGATGATCTTCCTCCAGCCCTCTTCAAATTCGGAGGCTCTGCTCTTGTTGACGCTTTACATGAATTACTAGTGAAACTGTGGGAGCAGGAGACTGTCCCAACCGACCGGAGCCGCTCCGTTATTGTTCCCATCTTAAAAGGCAGCTCGTGCTCGGAATGCGGCAACCATAGAGGAATCAGTCTGACCTCCATCACCACCAAATTACTCGCCACCATAATCCTTCACAGACTGACTGGCGCTCGTGAAAGCCAGATTCGTGAGGAGCAAGCCGGGTTTCGTCGGGGTCGTGGCTGCATCGACCACATCTTCACCTTGCCTCAGTTGTTGGAGCACCGTCACACATATTAGCGGCCCCCCGTAGTCCTGTTCCTCGACATCAAAGGTGCCTGCGATTCGGTTGATCGATGTGCCCTTTGGAATTGTTTACTCAGGAAAGGTGTGCCCGAGAAATATGCAAATATTATCCAAGCATTATATGCGCGTAGCACGGGCAGAGTGAGGGCTCACGGCAAGCTGTCACCACCCTTCAATATCTCCAACGGTGTGAGACAAGGATGCCCGCTGTCACCATTTCTCTTCAACTTCGCTATTGACGAAGCCATGGAGTTTGCATTTACAGGACATGAGTTGGAAGTTGTGGAGCTACTCCCAGGAGAACGATTTCTTGACTTGAAGTATGCAGACGACATTGCCCTCATCTGTGACAGCTCCCAGACGTGCCAAGCCGCGCTGGACAGATTAGCACTGGCTGTCAGCCGCTTCGAGCTTTGCTTTGCACCATCGAAACGCAAAGTATTCTTCCAAGATTGGCAGGGCTCGCCTCCTGCGCTGACCCTTGGTGGGGATCAGCTAGAAGTCGTTCAGAAATTCAATTACCTGGGAAGTTGTATCAGCGCCCTTGGGATCGAAGACGAGATCACGAACCGTATAGCGAAAACCCGAAGTGGTTTTGCTAACCTTCGCCACCTATGGCGTCGGCGCGACATCACTCTCGTCCTGAAGGGTAGAGTGTACAATGCAGTGGTACGTTCGACCTTACTGTACGGTTGCGAAATCTGCCCCGTAAGGTCGGCGGACATGAAGAGGCTAGTTACGTTCGACCATCGGTGCCTTCGCAGTTTGGCTCACATCTGGTGGGAACACAGCGTGAGTAAAGAGCGTGTTCGACGCCTTGTTTATGGCCCAGGAAAAGGGACTGAACCGCTCAGCACCGTTATTTCCCGCACCAGGCTCCGATGGCTCGGCCACGTGTTACGCATGCCAGCCCACCCGACTCCCTCGACGTGCGTTGTTTGCTCACCGGGGATGTGGGTGGAAGAAGAGGGGAGGTGGCCAAGCGATGACTTGGTCCAGGGAATGAAGTCCCTCACTTTGGAGCTAGCCTCGGTTGGAGCTTCACGGCTCCCTGGTTGGGGTCCAAAAGACGGTGAACGCGTTTGGCTGGATACACTTGCTGACATGGCAAGGAGCCGACCTCAGTGGCGTTGGTGCTGTGAGTTTCTTTGTCCCTCCCCATCCCTTTTGGCCTCTCCCTCCATCTACGATCTCATTTCGTAGGGTAAAACATGATATTAAAAAATTTATTTTTGCCTAGTAGCTGGCTGGTAGCTTACCGGAACGAAGACTATCCGTTGCTGGTAGCTCAGCTGGCATGCAACTATTGTATCTATTTTTCCTTTGTGCGTTGTATTATATGTATGTATGTATTTCCTTCATGTATTGCGGCACAATAGCGGAGGAGTTTTCCCACCTCTGGCTGATGTGCATAATGTTGGTGATGATGACTACAAGTTATACAAAGTTACGGCCTAAAGAAAATACCTCAGAGATTACCTTGAAGGAAATAATAATCTGCCAGAGTTTATGGTAAAGCAGTGGCAAAAGAAAGACGGCAGAGCATTTTGACATTAGCAAGACAACAGCTAATAAAATACAAAGAGGTAAGCACGAGTACTTGGTGAGGTATGATAAATACAAAGGTCAACAACCTAAGAGTCGGAAATCTTCACACGATGAAGTCAATGAGGCTACGCTGCGCTGGTTCAAGCAAATGAGGACAGCTACCGCTGGAATTGCTAGGCCTGCGTTCCAAGAAATTGCTAAAAGAATCTCACAAGAATTTGGAGTTGCAGATTTCCAGGCATCCAATGATTGGTTAGAGAAATTGCAACCCCGACAAGAAATTTCCCCAAAAGTTTTGTGTGGCGAATCCAATGCAGTGGCTGAAGGTTTTGTTTAAGACTTCGTCGAAACAGTTTTAACATCAGCAAAGACTTCAACGATGACGACATTTATAACGCTGACGAGTACGGTTTCTTTTACAAGGTGATGACTAACAGAAGTCTTGTTCTAAAGGTGATAAATATAAGTGGTAAACATTCTAAAGCACCTTTCACTGTTTTGTTGTGCGCTGGCCCAAGTGGGGAGAAGCTAAATCCCTTAGTCATTGGCAAATCAACTAGACCGTGTGCGTATAAATCCTAAATCCTGAAAACCTACCAGTCAGCCGGAGATCAAACCGATACGCGCGGATCGGGCTGCTATATTTGAAGAGTAGATCAGAAGTATCGACAAGGAAACAAGGTAGATACGCTTCATTATCCTAACAGTGGACTACTGTCCTAGTCACATCCATGTAAAAATCACACGAATAGTACACTTACGTTTTTGCCTGCAAACATAACCTCAAAAGTCCAGCCTATGGACCAAGCGAACACAGGAGTGGGTTTGTAAGAAACGATGCTGTGAATGCGAGAGAAGTCGGTGCAACAACAATTAGGAAACTGAATGCTCCTTAACAACTCTCCCTAAAATGCGTGACAATATTGCAGTATCGCTAAGCCGTCGGTAGTTTCAGATGTGCATTTTTGATCCAGATGGGTGTCACAGTGTAATTGTAGAGTGCTACTTATGCTCAGGATATTGATCTGACTGAAGGGGCAAGCTGATTTTCAGTAGTAGGACTAGAATCTCTTCAGGTTAGTGGTTGGTTGAGGCTGAGAATATCCCAACAAGTCTAGGTCTATTCTACTAATATAGAGAATTAATCGGCGGAAGATACCAGAGCGCGCTGGGGCTTGTGGTGGCGAGATCCTGACAGATCGTCTACGCGCTGTTGCTAGTGTTTTGTTGTAGCTCCATGTTTTGGACGCCTCCTCCTAGCGGCCGCTAGGTGGGAGTCGGGTTACTCTCTTCTTCTAGCTAATACAGTTCAATCTGCCGTGGCGACCATCTGTCTATGGAGACCAGTCAAAAACATCCAAAAGTTTTCTCCTATGAACAATGTCCCTATGCACGAAACTGTGCATAGCGACCACATTTTGTCGGTCCCTTGAGTGGTCGCCTTAGACCGGTTTGCCTGTATATAAACCACACACAATTCTGCGTGAGTTGGTTCACGGAACCATGGTGCATGACCCACTGCCTTTCGGGAATAGTTTTATAGAAGGCGTCGGATGTTATGGTGTGGACGCCCTAGCAGTATTTCAGTTCAACTAGTTACCAGGAGTCACGCCAATATTACTAATAATCCCATGTTGCATCTGCAGTCGCCCAGTGGTAGTAGAAAGAGGCTCGCCTTGTCTGCTGCATACAGCTGGGCGGATAAGCGAAAACATTCTACCTTTGGCACTTCCCTTCTTTCTACCCCATGAACATACCCCGTCCCCCTTCCCTCTAGCCCCCCAATTCCCCCAATACAGGTCGACACACAATCGATTGCTTGACACAGTCGTATGCCTCTGCGCAAAATGCTCAACATCGGGTGCTGGAATGTGCGCACACTACTCGGCCAGGACTCGAGGGAGCGACCTGAGCGACGCACTGCACTGGCACTCTGGAGCTCGCGTGCTACGGGATCGAGGTCACAGCAATCAGCGAGAAACGTCTGGCTGACCAAGGCAAGCTGCGGATTACACACTCTACTGGATGGGAAATGCCACCACAGCACCAAGTGAACATGGGGTCGAATTTTTACTATCCGAGCGCCTACATAGTCAGCTGGTGGTACAGCCGGCTGTCATTAGCCAAAGATTGCGGACTCTACACCTGCGAATTGGAAGGTACATTTGCAACTTCATTAGCATGTACGGACACAACATGAGTTATCCTCATGACACGATGGATCAGTTTTACACTCACTTATCTCGCATGATCCCGTTTGTGTAGAGTAGGGAACGGCTGTTCGCACTGGGTGATTTCAACGCGCGTCTGACAGGTAATCGGTACACATGGTATGGTCTCGGCCAATCGGAACGGTGAACGATTGCTCCTACTGTGCACACTCACTGCCCGACGCTCAAGAACACTGGGTGCGAGTGATACAGCTGCTTGGACGCACCCACTGATCGAATGTCATCGCAAGCCAGCATGACATGCTCGAAGTGCACATGACACGTGTACTATGAACTATGAACTATGAATTTATACGGGTTAAGATGTGTTGCTTTACAAGTCCCATCGGATAGTCCGTGGGGATATCAACATAACAATAATGATAATAAGGATAGTGAAATAGTTAATACTTTAAATATGAAAATAAAGACATGTCGTTCGCTTCGGCGTAGTCCTGCAATCTTCTTAGATTCACAGCAACCACAGTTAACAACAAATAATTCCACGGTATACTCCAGGTGTAGGATGGAGACGTAGTGTTAAGTAACAAAGTGTAAGTGGATGAGTGCACCGTCCAACCGTCTTTTAAATACTGTTAGTGTCGGTGCAGAGACGACCGATTCTGGGAGAGCATTCCATGGGTGACAGACACGGATGGAAAAGAAATTTCTGCGGCACTCCAGACGACTGTGTTGTTCTGCGAGTTTTAATGAGTGGCCCCTCAGGTTTGTATTGCTGTTGAGTTGCAGTAAAGGGCGGCACACATGATGTCGGTCTCGCAGTATCAAGTATGTCATAATCAGGTCGCCTCGTAGTCTGCGATAACTTCCACTGAACAATCCCAGTCGTTGCAGCCTCTCCTCGTATGAAAGATTGCGCATTCCAATTACGTTCTTAGATGCCCGGCGTTGTGGCTGCTCCAGTGCATTAAGGTCGTGTTTCAGCCATGGATGCCAGGCTTGAATCGCATATTCGACATGGGGGCGAACATACGCACTGAGCATTTGTCGAAATATGGAGCTGTTTATTTGTCCAAACGCCCGCCTCAACAGCCCGACGGGTTGGTTCCCGGTCTTCGAGGGCTTTTCGGATTGCCTAGAGCAACCCAAGTCATCTTGAACCAGGACACCCAAGTCACGTTCGAGAGTTGATTGTTGCAATACATCCGTTCCGAGTCGGTATGAGTAGCTGCTTTGATGTCGGATGGAGAGCACCTTGCATGTACTGACGTTGAAATGCAATAAGTGTTGGGTCGATCATTGATACATCGTATCTAAATCACTCTGAAGCACATGTTGGTTGGCGTTCGCCTGGATCCTGCTCCAGATCTTGATATCGTCGGCAAACATTGGGAAATTTGAAGCGATTCCCTGTGCAAGGTCATTAATAAACACCAAAAGCAAACGTGGACCTAGAACTGAGCATTGCGGCACACCACACTCAACTTGTATGGGGTCCGATAAAGAGCTCCGAACTCTGACCACTAATTGCCGTTGAAATAGAAAGTTGGCGATCCAGCTTAAAAGAGGGTGGAGCTGAGCGTGATACTGACCACAAGTTGGTGCTTTCCAAACCATGCATATATGTCGTGAATCTGTGTATTGCCCACCTCCATTGCACCACAGCAAATTTTACTTTGTTCTCTAGGTACTATTTAGAAGTGGATGGAACTGTAAACGACCATAGCTACCCAGCTTGGCGAGGTCTAATCTATCGCCTCAGTGAGTGACCTGTGACACCACATCCATGAACCGTGACGGCGCCTGTTGAGCAAAACAGCCAGTGCGCAAATTGTAAGCGGCTCGATTGCTTAAATGAAAACAATGCAAACAATGGCGCAAGGAATGCAGCATTCGCTACGCATGTGGACGGCCCTGTCGATGAAGAGAAAGAGAGCCATTTGCACAACTTCGACGACGATTGAAGGCAGAATGCATGACAGCAAGAATGCATGGTGGACGGGGAAGGCGGAGCAGATAAAATGCAATGCAGAATACCGCCAACCCAAAGAATTATTTAACTCCTTGAAGACCGCGTATGTACCCATCTTGTAAACAATGAGGTCATTGGTGAATGATATTTCAGACGAAGCCTGCAAACATAATGCAGACGTGGTTAACACCGTTTGGCTGTCCATTGGACAACCGCACAAAATTTGTAAAAGCATAACACTTACGAAGAGAACTTTTTCGGCAATCCACTTCAGACAAATACAAATGCAAGACAGATAAACATACAGGTAAACGAACGCTGGGTTATGTTGCATGCACTGCAACAACAGAAAATGAAGATGTGTTTTGCCGACACACCAAAACCATGATACACAGATAGCACTTGCTCAGCTGCCAAATGGCAAATGTGCCAGAGCCGACGGGGTATCTCCAGCAGTGTTAAAACACCACGGACCCGCGTTGATGTATATGCTGCATCAATTGGCGTGACGCGTAAGGTTGGAAGAACGCGTTCTGATCCAGTTGAAGGATGCCCCTGTGCTACCACTGTAAAAGGGCAAATAAAACAAGCAATGTGCTAGGAAGTATCGTCAGATCAACTTACTGAGCAGTGTCGGAAAATTGATCGCACGAATTCTACTCAACAGCTTCTTCAATGAGGTCGTTGAACCGAACGTGGTGGATGAGCAATGGGGATTCCGTTCATGTCCCAGCACCATAGATATGGTGTTTGCGGCTCGTCAGTTGCAGAAATGCAGACAGGGACACAGCCATTGTACTCGCTGTTGGTTGACTTCACCAAGGCATTTGATACGCTGAATCGCGAGGCACTGTGGTTAGTGTTGGGTAAGTTTAGTTGCCCGAGAACGTTTATCAGTCTAGCTGTATGCACAGTCGTATGTGCGCGAGGGTGAAGCTGGGTGGAGAAATCTCGGATGACTTTGATGCTGTCTCTGGTGCGCAGCAAAGCTGTCTTAGCCTTGGTACGTTTAACATTTACCTTCATGCAAGGATGTCTTGTGCGTTTGATGCCGCCTGTGCTTACGGTGTTCATGTGGAACACTGGATAGCCGGTGGGTTACTGAACATCCGTCGCTTCTGGGCGAGAATCCTAGTGTACGGGACAACCATCTGTATGTGGCTGTCAGCCGACGACTGTGCAGTGTTTGCACACAGCGCGGATGGGTTGCACCGCGTGACGACAGCTCTTGCTTTGACAGCTGTCAATTTCTCGCTCACCATCAACACAAGCAAGAAAGTTTGTCTTTTCCGCCTTCCCCAAACCCACATTGAGGCTGACATTTTGGAAGCCACCTCCAGAATTTGTTACCGAGGGTGTACTTGTGACAGACCTGTAGATGATGAGCGAGCTGCACATCCGTGTATCGAACGTAGGTGCCGAATTTGGAAAACTGGGAAATAGGAATGGAACAGTCACCAACTGACCATTGGGACAAAGCTGATGGTATATAAGTCGATGGTGTTGTTCGTTCTTCTATACCAGGTGTTCCTAATCTAGGGCGTGTCACTCCAAAAGGGATAAAACGGCATTTTACGAAGGCTAAATATTATTACGAGAATGGGGCCGTGAAGCAGTCGCAAAACAAGCTCAAAAACAAGACCATTTAGATCAAAACACTTCGCTAAATACCCATGCACATTTGATTAACTATCAGTGACCAGCCATTGGATACTACAACTAGACGACGCCTCTATCGGCTCCCGCGTCTATCGTTGTTCTTTTGAATCAAGCAGTCGTGCGCCAGGTCCAAGTATGGAGTCGATTGTAAACAACTATGGGAGCATTGGTCAAACGACCAAGTAAGCTAGCGTGCGACTGTTTACAAGTTAGAAGGGTCAAAACGGTTGATTTGTGTCCACGAAGTACTCACACAGAATGGTGGTGAGAAGCTATCCTGCAGGAATGAGTTGGAATGGAAGAATGAAACAGATGAAATGCCACTGATACCTATCTATGGTCTTCGCAGGAATCACACACGAAAGCGTCAAAAGATGCCTTGAATGGAGATAAAAGCAGGAGTTTGAAAGTGCACAGAAACCATGTGTTTGAGGTCACAACCAAGGCAGAAGTAACAGATTGGACGCCAGAGATCAATAGGTGTTGCGCTAACCACATATATCTACGGTTGTTTGTGATGAGAAGTCGTAACAGGTGGGTGATTTAATTCAATGGCTCTGTTATCAACACTAATTAAATGCTCTGCAAAGTTCACGGCAATGTTGTCTAACTTAAATCATGAATATATAAATATATATATATATATATATATATGCGTATATGGATGGCGGCATTCAGTTTCGGATATGCCTGTCACTGTGGCCAGCCACAGGACGCCTGCGCCTACAGAGGGACCATGGGTGGCTTGCACTGCACCACCCACAGCTCCAACCACATACCTCATATCCAATGTAAACCAGAAGGAATAAAACCGGGAAGCATGTGAATTTGAGCCACGATTCATCAACGGAGCCGGTCCACCCTCCTTCACAGGCAAACACAAGCACGCCGTATTTGGTGAATCAAGCGCATACAAGGTGGTGGTTGAACCGCAGTCTGCTTCACACTGACTGCATGGAACCACTCTTTGATACTAACACGGCCACAAGAACCGTGCAACCCGTCACCTCCAGCAACGACCAACTGTCTCCTGGAGACAATATGGACAAGGTAGTGGGTAACATGCAGGTAGGCACCTTTTCAACATGCACATCAGGCGCAACCACACCGGGGATATCAAGCAAGAACCAATCACTTGAAATAGCATTATCAACTAAAATATATCTGTTAAAGAATATGGCTATGCAGACATAAGTATAAAATATCCAAAAGTTACTAAAGTAAGGTTGCAAACGCAAGAAATTTAACGAAGATAAACACGATTAGAGCAATCAACGTGGCCAGTTAATAGATTTGTCAGGTAGGCAGAACCAAACGAAGAAAGTGGAATGAAAGTTATCCAGCTTATAAATACCTAGTTTATATATATATATATATATATATATATATATATATATATATATGTGCAGCAGTCTGCGAATAGAAGTAGCGTCATCAGAAGCCATGGGATTTAAAAGAAGGTACAGAAATAGTAAAAGAATACACAACACAACACAGTAATGTCCATGGTTTCGTCAGAGTGCGAGATAATACTCGGTTGAGCAAGCCGAAGTAGGCTGCTGAGTTAGGGGACACCACCCCGGTCATCTGGCTGAATAGTTTGCCCGCAAAGCAGCGGAGCGAATTCAGGGAATCGCGCCCTTTGGGAGCCGGTGACTGATTGCTTGGTTCATTAGTCTTTCGGTTGTTTCTTTGTCAAACAAGTGCCCAATACTCCCCAGAAATACAGCATAAATTTACTTGAATGCAAAGCTTCACTAGGGCATACGTAACGCTTGCCCAAGCCAACGCGATTTATTCAGTGCTATGTGTAGTTCTAGGGAGATAGCATGATTATCACTACCTAGTATTCGCCTACGCACCTCATCGTTGCGGACACGTTGGTGCCATCCGGCAAAGCAAGGCTTCTGAGACAACGATGATCAGAGACTTGAAGGGGCTTTAGATCTTCAGACCAAAGGGGCCAAGTCGCACTACCATAGAGCAGAGCGGCCTTCACTATGACTTTGTATACTTGGTCTTTCAGACCTAAGGAAACTCCCTTCTGTCGCTAAAGATGCCGCAGCTTCAAGAAGGCAGTTCTGGCTTTTGCAATGCGTGAACCAACTTCAGTTTCTATGTGCCTGTCGTTGCTGACGCAGTTGCCAAGGTAAGTGGATCGATCAACTCCCTCAAGTTCCTCGTTATAAAGGGTCAAGGGGTCATCAAGTGGCTGGTGTTCCTGCAGTAACACTTCGCTCTTTGCAGCTACGAAGTGCATACCAAATAATGGGAATATAAAGGTGATAGACACCCGGCCAAAATTGACAAGGTACCACGAGCACTCAGTTCACAAGTGCAACCCCGGCCCTATGCCGCTCAGAACGGGGCAACATTATCAAACGCCGAAGGCCGAGAGAGAACAGGGTGGTCATCCTCTTCCTGGCACTGAGCAATCTACACAACAACGCGGAATGGCTCTAGGGTTTGCGTCGGTGTTCCTATAAAAAACCACCGGCAGCGGACACCCCAAAAGTCGGCATAGACCCTCACTGGAAATCAACATACACAAACACGATTCTAACCTCCGATGCCCACATCTGCTTGCATACCAATGCACATGGTCTTGTCAGCAAGCTAACCGCACTTCGTATTCGTCAGGTCTCCACATCTTGGGACCTAGTTATGGTCACCGAAACATGGCTGAACACGGAGATCACTGCTGCTGAGGTCGCTCTACTCGGCGTGGCTTCCATAAGAAACGAGCGACGTAGTAGAGGAGACGGAGTGTTCCTGTCTTACTGACCCGACCTACACGTTGATATTAGCGACGACCCGGAAATGCAATTTGTCTATACTCTTTGGTGTCGTATGCACCTAAGACGTGGTGATGTGTGTACGCTAGCAATAGTTTACCGCTATCCAATGTCCACCTTGGAAATGGAGCACTGCCTAGCGCTTGTGATGAGCGAGTCCTGACTCGACCACACTGTCATATTCTTCTGATAGCGGACTTCAGCCTTCACGCAAAGTCCCAGCATTGTTCAGAGAACCATCAGAAGTTGACGCGAGAGTTAATCGTTGATGTAACGCTGTGTAACCATATCACCCCTCCCGTTCGATTCAGATCAGGTGACGCACCATCTATTTTATATCTTATGCTCACCACCGAGGAACTAATAGTCAGGGCCATGAATATAAATGCACCACTCGGCCGTAGACATCACGCGAGGTTGCTCTTTAGTTAAGTCTGTTATGCGTAGTACGTCAGTGAGAACAATTACGAAACCCATGTCATCACCCACTGCGACATGCTGTCGGACCTCACACAAGAAACCGACTGGTCCTACCTAGCCTAGCAGCCGCCCGATATTGTCTGGACGGGGTTTGTCATCCGATACACCAGGTTAGTGGCAAATGAGTCCGTATTCACGGTCTTTAACTCAAAGTAAATAAAGTCCTGCCGGAGTAACTTCGCTGGACGATGCATGGCCTTAAGGGATTCGGCCTGGCGCGCTTACAAAGCTTGTACGAGTAATCCGACCTGGTATACATATATCACTCAACGAATCCACTGTCAAGTTGTGCCGTGAAGATAAACTACGGCACCAACTGAACTTAGCGGCGAACTACAGTATAAGTTTTAATTTTCTGCACAGACAGGTCAACAAGCTCTGCAGAGTGCAGCACGGGATCCTGGTTTTGTGTGCAACAGATGAGCAGACGCAAACTACACAAGAGACAGCCAACAAGCCTCGCCAAAAGTTCATCCACACTTCCCAGGGTGAATCATCATCTCATGCGATTTTGACATATCTCCCACCGCCACAAGGGTTGAACCACTTGTCGTTCACTGCAGCCAATGTGACGAGAAGACTATTTTCTCTGCGTGTGCACAGCTCTCCTGACGTGAACGACAACAGACCGCAGGTAATGAAGCCGGCTGCCGTGAACACTACCGAATCATTAGCTCGCTTCTTTCAGCGAGTTCTTGATAAAATGCAGATTCCTACAATGTGGAAACAAGGAACCATCACTACTGTTTACAACAGTGGGAATCGTGCGGAGCACTCGAACTATCGTCCCATCCTCCTCCTCCCAGTGTTATCCGACGTAATGGAAGGTATACTCATAGTGACCTTGTAAGAGTGCTTTAAGAGCAACAACAGCACGGATTCCGCCGAGATCGGCCTTGGAGAACTGGACAGAATCAGTCCATGCCAGAGCAAGCGTGCACGGCAAATTAGTGGACTTCCCCAAAAGGTTCCATCCCCGAGACCAGTGCATCCTCCTACACATGTTTCGAAGATATAAACTCAGTGACCCTGTGCAGGGTTGGAAAAGTAGAGCTAGTGCTGGAAGTCTTGTCCCTATGTACTTTCTTCGTTGGGGACCAAGATTCACGCCCTCGGTTGAGAGGACAGCGCACTAAATTTCCAACTGTCCAATAGTAGATGTTGGTCTCTCTCAAAATGTCTCTCACGCGGTCACGTGGGTGTGAACAGCCGGTGTGATGGCCGTATGCATGCATCTGGGTACAGGTGTAATTGCCAGCCTCGTCCATCGTGAAAATGCTGCATGGGCGCTGATGGTTGACTTGCAGTCAACTACGGCACGCCACAGGGCAAGTTCACCGATCGATGCATACCGTGTTTTGGGCTGGTTAGAAGGTATTTAGGCGTGCAAAATCAAGACAGCAGTGCATCATTACCGGGCTATTGCGGTAGAATTGTGTTGGCGTTTGGACAGGCCTAATTGACCTGAGCAATGAGTGTACAAAAGGTGATTAATGTTATCCACCTAATGACAAAAGGCTTATTGGCAACGCTCTTGCAGACTAAAAGTTGGCTTCCAACAACCCACTTCAGCAAAATAGGCGTTCCTTACAATTAGGCCTTGCAAATATGAAATGTACCGTTTTGCGAAAGGAGTCTTGAAAAGCTATGCCATCTAAAGGCCATTCCTTGGCGCATAGCCTATTCTCCCGTCACAGTCATGATGGCAATTACAGAAATCATGTTGGGTTGCGCTGCCCGATTTGTTTCAGATTGACCGTGACTGGACCGAAAATTCTCTCCACTGCCGCACATGAGCGTTCATTCTAACATGTTCACTGATGAAGCAATATCACATTAAGATGCAATTGAGAAAACGCATTTCTATGCAATATCTAATCCTCGCAGATACTGAGGTTCAAATATTCCACAAAGGGCAAAGGTCATTGGCTCGCTAAACTGATTGGTGAATCGTGAAACCACAGCACATACATGTGAGTCCTTGCGCATACTGTCCATCACATGCCAATTATCACTGTGGTAACTTGTCCGACATATTGCTGCAAAGGCCGATTATCAAATGCTAAGGGATTGATACGCCACGCTTTCACGGTCTGTATTCTTATTTGAAAATAGTTGGACCATCTTTCTTTCCACTTTATGTGACCGGTATGTTAGTGTTTGGAAGCACTCATCCCATGCCGCAGTCTGTAGGCCGATGAACAGGATAAAATACGAAAGCGCGTAGCCTATTCTCACATCACCATCTCATTTGCATTCTTCCCGTATTCCTTAGGCATAACCATGAAAAACAAGTATTGGCATTGCGAACCACATTGCATAGTGGTGGTCAGACTAAGCGCTGTGGAATCAGCTTTGCTCCTTGAATGCATTCTGACCCGACGCGCCTTTAACATCGATTGCCCGTGCACCAATGTAGTCCAGAAATCAGTGATAGTAGTGAATACGTATATTAACATAAACAGCATAAAACGGTGATATATCCGTCAAAGAAGAAGATGATCAACGTGCTCGCCGGAATTCTACATGCAGTGCGGAAATCGCCTGAGGTAATAGGCTATAACTTTTTGCAAAGTTTCCGTTTTGATGGTGCAACATTCGTTGACAATACTGTCTTTCAGTTGTTTTAGTGAAATATGCCTTGTAATCTCTTCTTTTCAAATAACCCCATAAGAAGAAATGTAATGGGTTTAAATCTGGTGACAGGGCAGGCCAACCCTTTGTACCTCCACAACCGATCCACCGGTGACCGAACATCTCGTTAACATAATCCCGCACGGTTTGTGTATAAGGGGCAGGTACGCCATATTAAAGCTATAGCGGCTGGATCTAAGTGCCGAAGTCGCAAACGAGAATCGGTGGTGCGAACATCTCTATCTTGTAGCTCCTACGTTACTTGCTAGCGACGGTTCCCTTACGATGTGAGAACTATGATTGACAGAGGAATGGCGGTAAGCGTAATTGAGTTACTTGGCAAGCACTAGGTTAATGTCATAACTGCAACGGAAGTACGTAACTATAGCTTGCAAGGAGCGCCTAACGCAACCTACTGGGCTTCAACCGTTTCGTCCACTGCCGTCAACCGTACAGTAAACATCAACAGTGACGTCTGCACCCTGTCGGGCAATGGAGCAATGTCACGTTTCTCACGTACCCTACTTCTCCTATTTTCTCGTAGCTATTATTCTATCATGACGATGTATTTGCACAATTACCCATCGCAACGATGTGCTAGTGAAATCAATGGTTATACATTATACATATTTTCACATGGTGTGTTTCAAGAGCATAAAAATAACCGAAGTAGATGTTCAAAATGACCATGTCGTTTCGCTTGCAAAGCAGTATTCGCCTGTTACTATAGGCTAACCATTTGTGAAATGTGTCCACCGAGATCCCGCGACATTTGTTGACGATGCTCAGTTTCAGTTCGTTTGGCCTGCTGCTGTGGAATGACACAGGTTGACAATTTAGTGCGCTTTCCTCTCACCTGAAAGCGTGACTTTTGCTCCCCTAATAAGAGAGCAAAAAGGGACAAGACTTCGGTTCTAACTGTAGCTTTCTCATTCAACATTAGCTGACTGTTTGAGTACCCAGATCCATCTCCTATCTGATTGACGTCCAGTGTGTTGTGCCCTAAGCCACGGTTTATAGGAGCAGGTTTATTCGTAGTTTTCAGCAGCGATCTTATTAGTGCATGTCGGTCCAACTCCTAACTATTTTCCGACGATGTCAAACTCTGGCATGATATCTAGACAGGGGACCAGCCCACGGCACTGTAGAGCGATCTCGACAACGCCAACAGTTAGTCATCATTAAATCGACTTCAGCTACATGGGACGAAATACAAAGTTCTGACAATACGCCATCAACTTATCCATAAGTATCGACTTGCGGTTTAGTATTAACAACGCGCTTCCCATTAATGCTGCTTCGGGGTGATCGCGCTGGACGATCTTAACTGCTCGAGATATGCTGAATACGCATCGAAACGGGCCAGTCAACGTCTTGCGCTCTTACGATGAGCTTTCAGAAATTTCGAGCCATGCAAATTTCCGCAAATACTGAACACTTACTTGGGCCTCAAGTGGAATACGCGATCAAATCCTGTCGTCCTTGGCACAAGCGTGAGTTCGATGCACTTGAAGCACCCGAAAGCAGAGGGACCAGCGCAGATGTTTAGAGGATTGTTTCACCTCCCCTATCAACACAGCCTGTAGTGCCTTAGAGTGTACAGTGGTGCATATTGGCGTCAGCGTCATCGCATCAGGGTTTACTTAATACCGATGAACCTAATTCACCCATGTTTCAACATATTACAGCTGAGCCAAGCTAACAAACTGGGAGGCCAACAACTCCAACTGGCCACCACCACAGTCCATTTAATGGTCGATAAAACGCTTTCTCGCTTCGACTGTTCCGTATCTGGAACACCCTTATAACTCATCTCAACCTTGCCCGTTTCTTAACGCCATGCAAAAAACACCTATATGACACACATTCAAATTTGTGTTACTTGTGATAGTCCATTACACTCGGAGGAGGAACAAAAGCGAAACAAAAGATTGTAGCGAGAACGGGCGGTAGTGGCGCACAGTCTTCATTGCCAGCGCAAAACGGGTTCGCAGGCTAGCAGGTAAGTGCGCACGTATAGAGGACATTTCCCGATCATCACGCACCGCGCATTGTCCTTTCGCTCGGGGTCACATTCATGCCCCGACTTCCGCCGATGAGTGAAGCCGCTGCTCACCGATTTGCCCTCGGATCTTAGCTTCCGCGCCTCATATTCTAACGGGGCTGGATTTGTTCTAATGCCCTTGACTTGGTCAATCGGAGCTACGGCACTCTGCTCGTGGTTATTACTGGAGGCGCCGTCAAACGCGTATCTCTACGGAAATTCGGGCTGTCTGCCTTTACGTCTCCCGCTATTCCCGGCCTGGGCCTGACATTGTTTGACGTGCGTTGTCCATTTCCGGTTTGTCCTGTAGGTCTCGAGCTACTTTGTCGACTTTCATCTCCGTTGTCCTCATTGCTTTTCATTTTCTTTAGTTTTCGCGGCTTGGCGGTTCCTTCTGTGATTCATGCCTTCCGTTCCACTACACTGTGTGCTCACCAGCCCTCTCCGCAACGTGGCAATGAGGATACATATATATGTGTCCTTGTGAATAGCTCGGATGTAGCTAAACTGGATTATCGTATCACATCGCTCATTTCAGATTTTTTAATTTCATGCGGAATACGTGAACTATAACTCCTCTCTATACTATATTGTGTGTGCACATCTCATTCCGATTTGAATCTGTTATACCGCAGTGCAGTTAAATAAGTAAGTAATTAAAATGACGATGTTCTTATCCTTTGAACTTGTTTTTTTTAATTTCAATATTCCCTCCACACATCCTACGGGACTTGTCAACCATACGTCTTTTTACCCGTGAGAAATCATTGTTCATTTTTTATATATGAGCACAGCTCTGTTATTCGACTTGGAAAAACGTAACAATTTGTAGAATACCCAAATGTTATTAGCGTGTTCTTAACCTCTTCTATTTCTCCGTAATGGTCAATTTCCGGAGTGATTTAAAAACAATTGAGTGATGGGCTACAATATACATTTTGTGAGCATACAAACTAACGAGCAAAAAAAGGTATGAAATCGGTTGGACCCCTAAATCAATTGCTAACTTTGAAAGGAACCAGGTTAATTGTATTTAAAATTCGTGTAGGACCTCTTAGTTTCATGGTGATCAAGGTGTCAGCCCGGAAACCGCTAGACCCCGTGTTCCAACACAGCTAAGACTATCTCCAGCCGATGTGTCCAAACCAGGACGAAACCTGTCAAGGGGTGCCAGTATTTGATGATCAACACCGAGACACCTCCATGTTCAATAGTTCAATAGTGTATGATGGGATAAAAAGCATTGGCTTTACAAGACCCATAGGATGATAAATGCAAAATAAGTACAAATCATTAGATTCCGACATGGAACTGAAATGCCAATAGTCTAAACCTGGTACATTACACCACAATGTGTTGTTTGTCACTCAAATGAATGTCTAACAATTGTTTGAAGGCTGTAATGTTCGGAGCGTTTACCACATGCGTTGGCAAGTCATTCCATTGTGAACAGATTCTAAGAGAGTAAAAATATTTTCTGCAGTCTAATCGGGAGTGTTGGATTATCAGCTTGAGGTTATGACCTCTCGATCGCTTATATGAGGCTAGGGTGAGCAGCGATTTGCACGGGTGATCGCTTTCCGTTAATATCCGGTATGCGAGAATGAGATCTCCGCGTAGTCGTCGGTATTCGGAGGAAAACATTCCGATTAAACTGAGACGCACTTCATAATTGAGACCAGATAATCCGCGTGTTGCCTTGGTAGCTCTTCGTTGGGGCTGCTCTAAGAGATGAATGTCTCGTTTTAACCATGGGCACCAAGCCTGGACGGCATATTCGACGTGGGGACGGATATAGGAGTTGACAAGCATGGGTACCAGCCGTCGTTCAAAAACACCAAAAGCTCGCCTCAAAAGTCTCAGGTTCATGTTCGCCACGTTCGCTGCTTTGGAACTTTGGAGCGAATTCCCCAGACTTTCTTGCACAATGATACCTAAGTCTTTTTCTGTGGTCACGCGCCGTAAAGCGTACTGCCCCAAGAGGTACGTGTTGGCAAGATTGCTGCGCAATGACAGTAGGTGACACTTGGCAGGATTCAGTGGGAGATGGTTTATATCTGCCCATTTGTTGATTCTATCCAAATCATTCTGGAGGAGGACACAGTCTGATGTTGAGCGAATAACTCTCCAGATTTTTGCGTCATCTGCAAAAATTTGCATCGAGGATTGAATATTATCCGGGAGGTCGTTAATGTAGACCAGAAAAAGGAGGGGACCAAGGACGGATCCTTGAGGAACACCGCTGGAGATGCAGAGGGTTTCCGAGAGGGCATCGGCGACTCTGACCTTGATCGTTCTGTCATGCAAATATGCTGCTAGCCAGGTGAGTAGGGAACCATGGATACCGTAGGCACGAAGCTTATGAAGCAGAGCTAAGTGATTGACTCTGTCGAATGCCTTCGAAAAGTCTAGGTAAATCACATCAAGGGGAGATCCTTCATCAAGTGCTTTGGTCCATGAATCCCGAGCAAGAAGCAGATTTGTGAGGCAAGATCGTTTGCGCCTAAAGCCGTGTTGGAGGTGAGAAATTAGCTTCAGACTCTCAAAATATCGTGTAATTTCATCTGCAACTAACGATTCCATTACTTTTGTTAACACAGGGAGGAGAGTAATGGGTCGGTAGTTGGCAGGATCCGATCGCTTACCTCCTTTGTATATCGGAGTGACTATCCCGCTTTTCCACTCAGACGGAAGTGTTTGGGAATTGAGTAGACTTTGGAAAAAGCTTGCGAGGTGTGCTGCTATGGTGGGAGCAAGAGTTTTAAGAACTTTGGGTCTGATCTTGTCGACTCCCGGAGCGCTATTTTCTCTTAGAGACCGTAGTTTGCTAGCGACAGCTGCTGAGGTAAAAGTGACAGTTGATATGCCGACCACGTTGGGTGAATGCTAGTTTGGCAAAGGTTCTATGGCGTTTGCAGTCACTGTGCCAAACTGTTAAATGCGGTTCTTGTGATCGGAATGAATGTGATCTAATCCAAGGTGAACCGAGGTCTCAACAGAGATTGCATGTCGCAATCCAACCACACGGCGGGTACTCCAAATGCAACTTTGCTTTCTATACCGCTGTGCTAAGGGTTGCTCACGGATCTTGGTGGCATGGGGATCATTGCGTCAGTCATGAACTACTAGGTACCGAGTTCCACCTCAGATTAGGCTATGTCCATCTGATGAATCCAAACCAAGACGAAATCGATCATGGGGTGTCGGTGTTGGGAGCAGCAACATCGAAACACCTCCAAATAGGACCTCTGCTTGTGTAAAAATGTGCTTCATTCATGGAACCTGTGTAAATCGAACAATGGAACAATGGATGTATCACGGATATAAAAGTGAAGGCTTAACAGTTAAGCGTGAGATCATAATTGGATGTAACAAAAAAGTACGCGTAGCCGTAGACAACCGAAACTTTCACGCACACACATAGTTTACTTACGTTGTTTGCGTGTCCCAGTAAGTTTGGTTACGTCATGTAACCCAGGTGGTGTAATGCATCGTCAAGTCGAGTTTTGAATTTCGACAACGTAGGAGTGGGTATGACAAAATGTAGAAGTAAATCCTACGGCTGGGATACACGAAAATTGAAAAAGTTTCGGCGACGTTCCAACCGGCTATGCTGTGTCGCCGACTTCAAATGGCGACCTCTAAGTATGGTTTTGTGGCTCAGTTTCAATAAGGGTTGGCATTGGTGGTTGGGATTATAGAGGATCTGATACCTAAATATGAGATCACCTCGTAGACCTTATCATGCACTAAAAACGCCCAATGTCTTTAGTTTCAACTAATAAGGGAGGTGGAGCAATCAACTAAACATTTTTGTCGCCCCAAAATTTTAGCTTATCAAAATCAGTGAGGTCACGTTTTGACAGGGATGCCAAGCTTGGATGACGTATTCTAGGTGTGGTCTCACGTAAGCATTAAGCATTTGCGAGAAAAAGGTAGGATCATACTGCCCAAATACCCTCCGCAGTAAGCCAAAGTGTTGCTTGGCTTTTTCATTGCCATCTCAGCTTGCTTTAAGCATCCGAGATCGTCCGGAACGAGCAACCAAAGATCACCTTCATAAAAAGTGCACTGCAGGACGTGTTCTGTCAGTGAATATTGATAATTGTCCTGGTGGCGTATGCTCATTATGTGACATTTGGCAGGGTTAAAGTCAAGCACGTTCTGCGTCGACTACTCGTAAGCCCTGTCGAGAACGCCTAGCGGAGCTATTTGATTGGCTGCTCATTTGATTGCCCGCCAAATGTTGTTGTCGTCTGCAAAGAATAGAAGGTTTAAAGTAACACTACCGCGAGGTAGTTTATGAACTCCAGCAATAACCGTGATCCAAGTACGTAGCACTGATGGACGCCACAGTGAACCGCCATTCGGTAGGACAGGTTACTACGAACCAGCGAATTCAAGCGTTGTTGGAAGAGGAATGAATGAATCCTGCCTAGGATAGGGTCAACAATCACATAGATCCGAAGCTTGTGAAGAAGAAGCCATTGATGAAGGTGGTCAAATGCTTAAGAGAAATACAAGTAAGCTGAGTCAAGTGCTTCTTCAGCAACGACGGATTCAGTCCAGTTGGCACGGCCTAACAAAACAGTGTGATACATGAACGGCTTTGACGGAAATCATACTGCTGTTGCACGATGATATGGCACCTTTCTACATATCCCATAACTGCATCTGCAACCACAGATTCTATGATTTCATCAAGTACGGGAAGAAAAGTAATCAGGCGGTAGTTTGCGGGCACTGCACGATCGCCTCACTTGTTAATAGCAAGGTGACTATTCCACCCATCCACATTGTTTCGAATTGCATCTCGTCGACAGAACGCTAGAAAAACTGAGGTAATGGTTCAACCAAGCTCATAGAAGCTACCATCAATGATTTGAGGAGTATGCCATCCAAACCAAGTGAACTGTATCGCGTAGTGACATTATTCGTTTCAGCAAATCTGCGGCTGTGATTGTGATGTGGCTAAGTCCTGGCGATGGTGTGGTGTGTGTGATAATGTTATGACATTGGTGAGTAAAATCGAACTGGTGTCTAAGTACATTAGTTGCTTGTTGGGCAGTTCGCGATTGTCTACAGACAGTGTTTAGAGGAGGGATACCACGCTGCACTTTGCGAAATCCGTTACCCGGCCTAAAAAGTAGCTTAGGATTGCAGCGGAACTGTTTCGCTAAATTCTATTGGTGTTTCAGTTTGTTATAACGGTGTCACAATTTATCTCCGCTAGCAAGATTGGCACAGTGGTTTCGCTCGGTTACATAAGCATTCCAGTTTCCGGCGTTTGGATTAGATTTGATATGCCTTCCAAAGTGAATCTCCCATGACCATTCGTTTCCGCGTCCTGCTTCTCAGGACCAAGTTTACTTTTCCTGAGCTAAGCATATGAGTCCCTGATGCGTTTGCTACTAAAGCTTTTTACGCATATTTCCGGATGTTCCAATGAGCGAGCGGCAACGTGACAAGGGACTACCACCACACGGCGTGTAGCAAAAGAATACTTCTCTTCCGTGGCGTGCCCGAACTAACGACAACCAGCAACGAAGAAGCCCACGCTCATGACCTGGAAGAATGGTTTTACATCCGTGGAACTCTCTGTGCGGGCGATGTTATAATCCAATCGATTACGCGGAGACCGGTGTCACCAAACTACAGAGGCAATGGTCCGATGGTACTGAAACTAACGGTGTAGTCACAGCAGATGACAGTGAACTTAATCCGTAGCTGGCAGTTACTGCACAACAAACTTCTTTCGGAACTACAACGAAAAACAGCAGTTAGTGAGTCGCAGCCACGCTGTTCTCACGGAAACGACATCACACGCGATCATTTTAATCACAACAGCAATTTACAAGCTTGTGCACTAAGACACATAGCTATCGAGAAGGCTGTCGATGGACTACATACAGCACGTACAAGTGAGACCAAAAACAGATTGCATTCATATCGAGATTTGGAAATTCCCCAAAAAACCCTTAGGTGCCGGTCTCCCTCGGCCAACACAATTCCACATCATTCATGTGCTCCTAGTCAACAGCTTTTGACATCAGAGAAACTTGCTTGTATGCACGTCAACGCCTAAGGCTCACTGAATAAACTTCCCGAAACGCGACTGCGTCAAATCCCAAAAGCCTGCGACTGCAACGCTATATCGGCGACTTGGTTACACTCTGACAAATGACATGGAGATCGAACTGCCAGGCATGCCCATTGTTCGGCATCACCGACTCAGCAAAAGTGGAGGCGTAGCTCTGTACTTCTGCAACGACCTCCAATGTGAGCTCATAGTGGATCCGGTCAGCACGGTACAAGATTCCCTTTGGTGCCGTCTACGTTTAAAAGCTGACAACACAAGCTTAGTGGCAGTCATTTACCGCCTTCCTTTCGCCACGTGCGAGATGGATTCCCATCTGGCATTGGTAATAAGGAGGCTAATAAACACAAACTACAGCCACATTCTCATGACTGGCGATGTCAATATCCACGCTCTGGAATCCAAAGCATCTCCTGGAGAACAGTTTAAGGTGGATTTACAAGAGTCTGTCTCCACCAAGGAATAAAAATGGTCAAGCGGGTGGTCCTCGACGTCACACTGGACCTCAGCAACCATGTAGTCATACTCTTCGAATACATTTGCTATGCAGAATATACCGTGGTAATCGCCGACGCAACAAAAACGATTATCCGCTGCGATCTATCAGCTTGATCGATGAAGCAGCCAACTGGACCTTTCTGGCAAACTAAGCACCAGGTAGTGCATGGCGACATTTCGTTAGGCAGTTTAACTCTCTGGTTGCCGAAGAGTCAGCGACAGAACTTCCGCCAGAGAAACGTGGGCTCATTTCTGCGAAGCAGGACACGCAGGTGTATAACGGTGCGAAACTCAGCTTGGCATATCTACAAACTCTCCCCAAGCACCGAGAACTGGATGACCTATGCTACTAACGCAACTAATGTACTCAGCTTATTCGCGTGATAGGATGGAGAACCAGCGAAAGTTGGCAGTGCGTATGGTCTCAAACCACAAGCTTCTGAATCAACACGTCAACAATCTACTTAAAGTAGAACAGGGATTTCCCCGTCTTCAAACAGCGGACGACCCACACGGACACTGAAGGAGGCCGCGAATACACAACGCCTACAACCTGATACAGCATTTCAGTGCGATCACATAACCCTATGACAATGGTTGTTTCACCCGCAAAACTCACTCACAGATCGTTCACAGTAGAAACTGTACTAAGAAATCTGTTGAGTATGCACGAGCACAAATCTCCTGGAGTTCACAATATACACACGAAATCGCTAGCCGCGGTGGGACAGAGTTTAGCTGGGCTTCGGACTCTATTCTTCTACAATGTTTTGAAGAAAAGTACGTGGTTGTGATGTGGAAACACGGGATGATTACTCCTATTCACAAGGGAGGTTGTCGTTGCAATCCAGCTAACTACCGTCCCATAATCTTCCTACCGGTTCTGTCAAATGTCATGGAAGCATATTAGTTCTGATGCGCTAACAGCTTACTTGAAAGATTTTAACTACCTCGCGCCGGAACAGCATGGCTTCTAACGAACTCGACCGTCCACTACAAATTTAATGCTAACACCATCCAGCTGGACTGAAGCAGGATGCTCTTGCACAAGTGTTGATGTGGTTTTTTTCGACTTCTCAAATGTGCTCAACCGATTGGACTATAACATATTGCTCTTCAAAGTACAGGCCATTGGTATTGGTAATACTCTCCTAGGATGGATCAGAAACTTTCTTCTACACCGGCGCCTGGAAGCACGTGTGCGTGCTTCGCTGTCAGATACCATCCAACTTGAATGCGGAGTACAACAAGAATGGGTACTAGGACCGCGTTTATTTTTGACGAATATTAACGATATCACACGCCTCATAAGCTGGAACTGCCTTTTCTATATCGATGATACCAAGGTGTGTAGGGCGATCAATACACCAGATGATATCGCAGTATTTTAACCTGATCTGGATAGGGTAAATGCGTGGTCAATCCAGAATCTACTTCGATTCACTGTGGACAACTGGAGAGTGCTGCGTTTGTGACACAAGTTGTTTCACTCCTAGAAACTCGGAAACAAAGAGCTTCAAACATCTCCTGTCTAGATTGATCTGTGGGTTGTTGTCCATGTTGACCTTGGATGTTCGAATCAGCCTGAAACAGCGTCAAGGTG
The DNA here is from genome assembly GCA_944474145.2 of Dicrocoelium dendriticum. Classification (NCBI taxonomy): domain Eukaryota; kingdom Metazoa; phylum Platyhelminthes; class Trematoda; order Plagiorchiida; family Dicrocoeliidae; genus Dicrocoelium; species Dicrocoelium dendriticum. The sequence continues at coordinate 11,306,399 of OX104059.1, forward strand.
GGGCATCCTAAAAGTGGGCTTGCTGACGCGTACATTTGAACGAGTCGACCCATCGATTTTTCACGACTTCTCGGCTCTTACGCGTGGTCACATGTGGAATACGCAATACAGGTCTGTCAACCATGGCAGAGGAGAGTTCTCACCGCCTTGCAGATATCTTAACGCCGGGCAACCAAGAATTTTTAGGGTCTGTATACTTTACCGTACGAACGAAAACTACAAGTGCTCGGGGTTTTCAGCGGACAGTATCGGCGATTGCGCAGTGATCTCATTTCGGCTTACCAGATTTTGAGGGAATTCAACCAGAATTGCCATCATTTGCTATAGCTCAGTCAGAACAGCAATTTGAGAGGCCACCATCTCAAAATGGCACTGCAGCACAGTCGTTTAGAATACACTCGGAATTTCCTTTCCGTGTGCGCTTGCCGTAAGTGGAATGCCCTACCGGATTATGTCATATGTGCTCCAATGCTGGCAGAGTTCAAAGCCCGAGTTGACAGTGCACTTATTTCGCTGTACCATCTTAGATGGCCAATTTTTCATGAATAATCACAAGTATCTGTAAGAGATTTCACTGGCGGTTAACTCTCCGATTTTGTTCCACGTCTTTTCAACTGCTGTATGAGTAAACAATAGCTGGAGAGCGTATGGTGCGCTGAGGCTGGTGGTGTCTAAATCCTGACAGGTGGTCTACCCACTGCTGCTACTGTTGTGCCATTGGCTGACGTCCTGGACACATCATCGTAGCGACCGCTGGGTGGGAGTTATATTACGCCTTTCTCATTGCTATGATCCAGGACACCAGTCCGCATGAGCCAGTGAACTGACTACGGGCTATACTCGCACGGCGAATAACACTAGCGCCACGCATTGTGTCTGATGGTGCGATGGCACCTCCGAGTGTGCAATGGTTTGCTACTGCCCGCCTCAAGCCAGGCAGCCGTTGGTCAAATTGGTGCAAACCCGCCAAAACCCACCTGCATCTGACTGTGGTCAAGATGCGCATTTTACTACGGTCGCAAAATATAAATGAATTGTTCCAGTACCTCAAATACTACGTGTGACGGACCTCAAGCAGATCCCAATCTGTCTCTACAATCACATTCCCGAGACAAAGCTGCTCTTCACCGCCTTGTGGGTCAGGTTCTTGAGCCAAAGGCTCCGGGCGGAGTGCCTCAAGCAAACCTCTGAAGCACAACCGCCACCTCGCGTGCGATTGCCCACCAATGCATTCGTATGTCTGCGCAGAAAGCACTCAGCATCGGGTGCTGGATCGTGCTCACACTAGTGGACCGGAGCTCGAGTGAGCGCCCTGAGCGACACACTGCACTCGTCGCGATGCAACTGGGGCGCTACAATATCGATATTACGGCGCTCAGTGAGAGTCGGCTCGCTAAGCAAGGTAAAATGCACGAAGCAGGTGCTGGCTACACATTCTACTGAGTGGGCAACACCACCACGGCACCACGTAAACATGGGGTTGAATTTGCAATATCTGATCGCCTCCACTGTCACCTGGTGGGTGGACCAACATGTATCAACACGCGACTAATGACTGTTCGCCTACGACTCGGAAGAGGTAAGTTTGCCACGTACGGCCCGACCATATGTTATTCTGATGACATGCGTGATCAATTTTACACTTAGCTATCCTCCGTGATACGGTCTGCGCCGAGGAGCGACCAACTATTTCTGCTGGGGGATTCCAACCCGCGCGTTCGACGTGACGCATCTGTGTGAACAGATGTCATCGGTCCGGATGGCATTGGTTCAGCGAATGCGAACGGTGACAGGCTGCTCCCACTGTGTGCAACTCGACCTGACGATCACGAACGCTCGGTTTACACTGAGTGCGACTGAGTGCAACTTAAACGCACCCAGGGAGTGGTCACGCTCACCAGACCGACTATGTTATCGTTCTTCCGTCCCTGCGTGACCGCATGATTTTAGACTCATCTATACTATTTCTGTACGTTTCTCACGCGGATTCCGGAAGCGTCTCCTGTCTATTACGGAAGCTAGCTACATCTGCCACCTCAAGCCAGAATTGTGCGTTCAAATACAGTTTGTATGTCCTTTTCTTCTACCGTGGCCTACAACTTCGGCTGTGATTTCCCCTGTACATACTTGCCACCTTCAAGGACCACGTGAGCTATTGATTTGTTTCTGTTGAAATTGAACATTCTGCTCAATACGCAGCCCAATCCGGCATATTTAGCACTTTCTCGTCATCAAGTAATGTTTGAGTCTGATGAGAATTACCGAAAAGAATTCTTTACTCAGATTCTGCCTCTCTTGATTCATTTTAATAAATGGGAATTTGTGGATTACTGAGGATCAGAATCCCCCTTGATTCAGTCAAGATTTGATAATTATTTTGATTGTACTGGTGACACGCTCGGATTAAATTGACTATCTCCTGTTAACATAAAAGTACTGAGGATGTGATACGACATGCGAGCATTTCGGTATTACTGGGTCTTTGACTTAACAACGGGAAACGAACTTCGCGTAAATATCTCGGAAAGGTTTTAGATCGCCGAACGGTGAAATTCTTATCCGAGTCACAGCACACCGTAATCATCGAAACCCGGCTTCGGTGCCTTCTGGAAAATTCATCAGGCCTCGGCAGGGAACGATATATATATATATATATATATATATATATATATGCAGTGGACGGCATACTTGTACTGCGACACCTGAGATGGCTCGGTCATGTGAGCCGTATGGATTCGACGCGAATACCGAAACAACTTTTATACGGTCAGCTGAGTATAGGGAAGCGGTATGCTGGGAAACCAAAGTTACGTTACCAGGACATGATTAAAGTGAGCCTCACACGTTCTAATCTTGATTGCAGATCATGGGAATCGAAGGCGGTTGATCGTGGTGCATGGCGCGATCTAATCACGAAGGCAGTTGCTGAAGTGCGGGAGAAAGCCCTCATGCATGCAGAGAAGAAGCGGCAATTGCGGAAGCGGCAAGCACCGATGGATTGTACTCCATCGACATCGAGCGCATTGTGCTGTAGAACATGCGGTCGCGAGTGCCTTAGTCAGGCAGGCCTAGTGAGCCATGAGAGAGGTCACTCGGGACCACTGCCGAAGCGACGACGGGTCCCGCAGTGAACGTAGGCAGCACGGGCGCAGCGTTTGTAGGCACGCTAAATTCGATTTACTAACCGCGTGCATGCAAGCTAAGTCTCTTTATTTCAGGTGGTGGGTTTTCGGTTCTCTCTTAATTCCTTTCTTTCTCATATAAATGTCTAGTGGGCCATGCGCTGTGCCATTTGGGGCCACTACAGAAGCGACGATGGGTCCTGCAGAGAATTACGACGAGCCGGCGCAGCGTTTGTAGGCACGCTGAATTCGATTTACTAACTGTGAGCTTGCATGCTAAGTCTCTTTATTTCAGGTGGTGGGTTTTCGGTTCTCTCCTAATGCCTTTCTTTCTCATATAAATGTCTAGTGGGCCATGAGCTAGGTCCTTTGGGGCCTCTACAGAAGCGACGACGGGTCCTGCAGAGAATTACGACGAGCCGGCGCAGCGTTTGTAGGCACGCTGAATTCGATTTACTAACCGCGTGCTTGCATGCTAAATCTCTTTATTTCAGGTGGTGGGTTTACAGTTTTTACCTTAATGCTTTCTTTCTCATATAAATATCTCCCTGTACTCTATTCCATTAACTTGCACACATCGCTTCAGCCAGTTGTATTCGATTTCCATAGCATTTTTGTGTTTGTGGCATTCCGTGAACTATACTTCCTGACCTCGTGCACTTAGCTATTATTTGTTTGTAAAAACAACTTATAACGTATGCTATTTAATTAAGGTTTATGTCACCGTTTCCTTATGCATTAATCGAGTTTTTCTCTTTTTCTTTCTCTGTCTCTCTCACAAGTGATTAGCTGTTGTTTGATATCCCCGGTATGGCTGCACTTGATGTGCATGTTGACAAGGTGCCTACCTGTCTATTACCCACTACCTCGTCCATACTGGCTCCAGGAGACAGTTGGTCGTTGCTGGAGGGGACGGGGTGCACGGTTCTTGTGGCCGTGTTAGGCTCGAAGAGTGGTTCCATGCACTCAGTATGGAGCGGACTACGGTCCAGCCACCGCCTTGTGTGCGCTTGATTCCCCAAATACAGTGTGCTTGTGTTTGCCTGTGAAGGAGTGTGGGTCGGCTCCGTTGATGAAACGTGGTTCCCAACCGCATGCCTCCCGGTCTTATTCCTTCGGGTTTACACTGGATATGGGGTATGTGGTTGGAGCTGTGGGTGGTGCAGCGCAAGCCATCCATGGTCCCTCTGTAGGCGCAGGCGTCCTGTGGCTTGCCACAGTGACAGGCAAATCCGAAACCGGACGATGCTAACAGTCTGTTGTGACTCGGATATGAATTTCACCGTTCGGCGATCCAAAACCACATACATATACGCAAAATTTGTTTCCCTTTTTAAGTCAACGACCAACTCATACCGAAATGCGAGCATTTCGTATCATATCCTCGGTACCATTATGATTACAGGAGATAATCGGCAGCTGCTCAAAGGATAGCATTTCCCTAATGCTGATGGTAAGAAAAATATAGAAGTCGTGAAAAGGAACTATATTTTCATCAAATAACCTGTGCTACGCATGGTGATAAGATACGCCAGGTACAAACACTGTCGCGAAAATTCTACTGATTAAATATGAAATACTAGCTAATAAGTCCGCCGGGTTCCTTAATTCTCTCCTCAACAGGCTTCTGTCATCCACTGGGCTCGATATCTCGCAGCAACGTTGCCCCAACCTACCGACCATCTCGGTTAATTTTGCAGTGTCTTAGTTTCTGACAACAGTAATTTTGATGGCTCTTAGAGACATCTCTAGACACAAACATGGAAGAGGTAAATCCTCTTACTAGACCAGCTACATACCCTTTCAAAATTACTTTTCGCTCACGGACGAACAACTCATCGCTTGTTGCATCAGCATATATGCACTTCGCCTGCCTGTATGGGGAAGAATTTTGTTCCTGTCACTGGGTCACGCACGTTTGAACTGGACCGGATATCCATACCATGTGGTGCGTACGTAACTGTCCCTGACTGAGGCTGTGTCATCTGTATTGCAGCTCTGGCATGCGATTTCCTCATTATATCAAACTCGGCCATGCGTGACTTAATCATTTCGGCATCGATCAGCTAGCTGTGAATCAGCTAGCCCCCACTGTGCCTGTTTGGCCGGCAAACTCCACCATCCACACACAAAATGTCTCAACGCACCCGGTTCATCAAATTTATATATATAGTAGTACAAGTGCATGCGGCTGTCGGAAATCACAGTTAAAGGCATCCTACGTTGGTGCATTCAACGTTGGCTTCCACCCAAGCGCTAGAAAAATGACACAACGTAAACCTGTAGAATTGCGATTTGTTGATCTGTTTATTTTCTACCTGACTAGGCATTATGGGGCATTGGCGTGTTTTCACTTAGCTAAATCAGATAATGTATATCTGTGGAGTTTGCAAATCTAGCAGTGTCCCTCGAAAATATTCACAAACTTGGAGAAAGCCAGGTTGTACCAATCACCGAGGGACCTCACAGTTGTGACTTGCGATAAAGCTCGAGACACGTCCGTTTCGGCATGAGAAAAGGAACCCGGGGATTGTGAAATACGTCAATAACGACTCGATCGCCCCAGCGCAAAGCATCAAGCATGCAAAAATAACCGACTATTATTAAATGAATTTTTAAAATTGCCATAAGTCGTGTATAACCAGTACTTATATGGCAACACATCTTCCAAAGTATTGCTAATGTTTGAACTGGTTTGAGACAGTTCATATTGCCCAGATGAGGCTGAAAACTGAAAGCTGCGTGTACCAACAATATTTGAATATAATTTACTTCAGTAAGTGGAAAATTCCCCTTTCATTATCAAGAACGAAAGACCGAGGGTGAACAATTGTTTTCGATGATTCATCTTCAGACCTGTACAATCGTATGGGTGAAATCGCAATGGGCAAGTACAAGGGGATTAACGATCAGTTCAAATGAGATTGATCACGTGTCGATCAAAGACATGAACCAGTAACAAACAGCAAACTAGGGCTGAGGTACCGTTGCACAATTGCAGTTGCTGTCCGAAGGATCCGTTTCCGATGGCCAAGGTAGCTGAACAGCTTCGATCAGCTTCTTTTGTGCACACAAAAGAGGTTGGTACAACCGAATGCTGATCGCCTCGGCAGTAGCAAGGGTCCGGAGGCGCAGGCCTTTCGACTGGAGTGGAGGGACCCTGTACAGTATTCGAAAGGCACTGACTGGGTCAACCTCATGCCCACTATCTGTTGTATCAAGAAAGCCGTAGGAAAGGTAAAATGTATCTGGCAAAATTAATTAAGTACAACTGAGTCAATCCTTTGTTAAACGGAGAGTCAAGCGACAGACGCACACAACCAATAGTAATGAGTCAGCAAGCCAACCAATGAGATCGAGCCAATCGATGTTGCTGACATGATTACCACATTATCGT